>CM050176.1:35303368-35903368 GCA_027410445.1 Discoglossus pictus | reverse complement strand
GTGTCTCATTCCTCACACTCTCCTCACTCCACTCTCTCCAGCCTCACCCTCTCAGTCTGCACGCTCCAGCCTCACATCCTTAGTCTGCACTCCCCACTCTCTCTTCTTCCCAGCCTCACACTCCCAGTCTGCACTCCACACAATCTCTCTTCTCACCCTCTCCTGTATATCTCTGTCATACTGAGCTGTCTCTCTCCTGCTCCCTCGCATATCCTCCTATGTATGACCTCCCTCCACAGGTATTGCTTCATCTCCCCTCAGAGTCCTTGATCTCTCGCACACTGTTTCTTTTTGTTGTCTTTTTACCTGCACACGGTCTTCCCGGAAGCAAACGCCGTGACGTCACGTTAAACAGCTCCTTACCACCACGTGACGGGGAGTGACCAATAGATACATACAATCTCCGTAGCAACCGCGGCCTGGTGCTATATTTGCTAGGATGGAGCCTGTGAGCAATGTGTGCTCTGGTCATGAGGGATATAAACTGTTCATGTGTTTTATACAGTTACAGCCAACACGTCTCCTGTCACACCTGTTTGTCCTCTACTTCCACTGTGCTCTAATCTGCCTCCTCATGTCCTTCTCTGCCTCTCCCTTCCCTCCTGTTGCCTCCTCATGTCCTCCTCTGTCTCTCCCATTCCTCCTGCTGCCTCCTCATGTCCTCCTCTGTCTCTACCTTCCCTCCTGCTGCCTCCTCATGTCCTCCTCTGAATCTCCTATTCCTCCTGGTGCCTCCTCATGTCCTCCTCTGCCTCTACCTTCTCTCCTGCTTCCTCTCCCTTCCCTCCTGCTGCCTCCTCATGTCCTCCTCTGCCTCTCCCTTCCCTCCTGCTGCCTCCTCATGTCCTCCTCTGCCTCTCCCTTCCCTCCTGCTGCCTCCTCATGTCCTCCTCTGCCTCTCCCTTCCCTCCTGCTGCCTCCTCATGTCCTCCTCTGCCTCTCCCTTCCCTCCTGCTGCCTCCTCATGTCCTCCTCTGCCTTTCCCTTCCCTCCTGCTGCCTCCTCATGTCCTCCTCTGCCTCTCCCTTCCCTCCTGCTGCCTCCTCATGTCCTCCTCTGCCTCTCCCTTCCCTCCTGCTGCCTCCTCATGTCCTCCTCTGCCTCTCCATTCCCTTCTGCTGCCTCCTCATGTCCTCCTCTGCCTCTCCCTTCCCTCCTGCTGCCTCCTCCTGCCCCAGCCTCTCTATCTCCTTTTCTATTTCTTCTCCACTTATTTCACTTTCAACTTCCCCCAACATATCTCTTATTGACTTCTCTCTTTCTTTTCTCCTTCTATGCTGCTCTACCCTTCTATCACTCTCTCCACTCCTTTTTTTCTCTCCCACTTTTGTCCTCTCACCCCTTCTATCTCTCCAGTCTTTCTCTCTTTCACCTCCATTGCCCTCCCTTCTTTTCCCTACTCTCTCTTTCTTTCTCTCTCTTTTCAAACTTCTCCATCTAGTTTCCCTTTTCTGTCTCATATTTTTTTCTCTCTTTCACTTTCTCCATAGATTATCCGTGATGAGAACCAAAAGGCCCTTCTAGTCTGTCCAGTCTATTTACCTAATTAATCTTCAGGACAGACTTATGCTTATACAAGACGTTCTTAAATTCCCTAAATGTGTTTGACCCTACCAATTCCACTTGAAGTCTGTTCCTCCTATTTACTACCCCCCCCCCCTTCCATCCCCTTTTGACCCTTTCTTTCATCTGTACTCTTTCCCTCTCTTCTCTAACTTCCTCTTCTCTCTCCATCCTGTCTCTTCTCTACCCTCTTCTCTTTCTCTCCCTTCCCCCTTTCTTTCTCTCCCCATTCCCATCTCCTCCACCTCTCCTCTATCTTCCAGTCTCTCTCCTCCTTATCTTGTCTCCAAACCCTTGACCCTGTTGCATTTCTCCCTCCGATCCACCTTCCTTCCTATTACACCTGTCTTTCTTTCCCTCTCTATCTTCCTTTGTTCTCTTGTTTGCTTAACTTTGCTTTCTGTTCTCTTCCACTGCTCTTGCGCCTTCTGTTCTGTCTTCCTCTTCTGTCTTCATATCTTCTATGACACCCTTTTACCCTCCATACTCTTTCATTTTCTCTCATTTTATTTCTCTCCCCCATCTCTTCTGACCTCTCTTCTCTCTCCCTCATCTTTTCTGATCTCTCTCTCCCTCGTCTCTTTTCTTTTAACTTTCTCTGCCTTTCTTCCTCTCCCTGTATTTTCTGTGTCTTCCTTTTTTCTCCTGTTAGCTCTCCATTTCTCTTTTCATTTCTTGAGTTCTCTTTCTTTTTTCTGTATTCCCCTCCTCTCCCTCCTGCTAACTGACCACAGAGTATATACCACTCCCTTTATAGACATTTAGTTCTCCCCTCTTTCTATTACAGAGATGTGTCATGAGGAGAAGCTACAAGCAGAGGTGTCATCTACAGTATATTGTAGAAGGGTAAAGGACCAAGCGATCTGTACAGCAAACCACTGACTTCAGTTGAAGAAGTGGGTAAAATATAGGAGACTTTTTATGGTAACATCTATAGATGGTTTTCAGCAGTGTGTATGTTTTGTGTGGAGAGGCCCAGAATTAAACAGCACCATTCAGAGCCCCAGAATTGTGTTTCTTTGATCTTTATCAACACAAACCTTTTTGGCTCCTAGGACCTGAAAGGAGACCTAGGAAGCCGATACATTTTTTGAATGCTTGCACTTTAGAGTTCAAGCTTTTTGGATATAATTGAATGGAGATCTTATCGTTCAAGACCCTCTCCAATTTGACAAATACGGATAGCAAAAAAATAAGCAAAACACTTTTTGTTGAGAAAATCTTGCATTTTTGCACATTTTGTATATTTAATATTCCATTTTTTTTGTCTACAGCTCTTGGTACCTGAGGGATATACTCATGTAATGAACAGTGGAGGAGGGCAGTTTGTTAAATCATATGATCATTTGGTATTTGACCTCTACCTCCTTCCCCACACATGCTCAGAAGGAGGTAGAGGTCAAGGAGGCTTCCAGGGAACAACAGAATCAAACAACATTTATTTCTTATCGTATTTACTACCTCTATGGCATTTTCCTGGCTAATTATCAAACATAATTATCAGGTGCAGGGGAACAGCTATACTTGGAGGTGCAAATCTTCTAACTTAATCTTCAGGACAGACCAGAAATTATTAATTAGTAATGTGGATATTCTTACCAAAGCTTCTAAATGTTTAACAGCCTAAACTTGTGCTTAGGTAGTAGAATCAATTTCCAGCTTGATGTACACAGAGGTGAAGATGTAGAAATGGGAATGGGTTGTGGTTTAGTCAAAGATGAGCCTGGAGTAAGGGGTGCAAAAGCACAGAGAGGCGAAGAAGTAAATGTCAGAACTGCTTAGCTTTCAACTGAATGTCCCTGATCTTTTTCATTTACATATTCAGCACTGTTTGTTGGGTATTTCATCTGTTATAGAGCCGAGGTCCCAACTTTGATCCCAATATTTCATAAAAAAAGAAGTCTGAAACATTAAAGTTACTTGATTATGAAGATAAAGTGGTCTGGGACTTTGCTGTAAGAAACATAAAAAAATGCCATTTGGAGTTAGCAGTTTGTTGGAGACCAAGTAGTAATGTGGAATAAAGGTTCTCTGGTCTAATGAGACTTATACTGAACCTTTTTGGCCTTAGTGCAGAATACTAATGTCAAGGATTGGTGGACTCTGCATCACTTCCTCCTAAAATAACTCTTCTCATTTGAGTAAAAATTGACTCTTGGGGTTTTGGGACACTGGACAGCTGAATGGTATTGCATCTATAGACCCCTTCCAGTGGGAGCCCTACTATCTAATTCTATGTAATACCCAACCACGAGGCATCTTGTGGAACCGCCGCTAAAGAGAAAACTGTAACACATAAAAAACCTGGGTGAACAGATTCCACCACATAAGCTGAGGGACTGCAAGACTTCAAAGGAAACCACAATAAGTCCTAAAAGTGATAAAGGAGAATCCCCGCTGTGGCAAAAAACAGCCATATTGGTGGCAAGTGACGGGATACGAGCCTCGCAACGAAGCAGCAGTTCATACACAAGCAGTGGGTCACATACAGTATGTCTATATGAATTAATGGAGATGAACTATGCAGCCTTAAAACAAACAACTTTAAAGGAACTTTTGGAAGCAAGGGCCAAGATAGCCAGCAATAAAGCGAAAACTATTCTGATTGCCGAACTGATGGAGGGAGACCGAGCCAGCAGAGCTTGGTCTCCCTCCGGACGTTCGCTGACACTAGGAAAGACTGGGAAAGATTCCTGCCTCACCTTCTATTTGCATACAGGGACGTGCCCCAAGAATCCACAGGAGTCTCCCCTTTTGAACAAATTTTCGGTAGAAGGGTGAGAGGCCCATTTGATTGCCTGTGCTCAGGAACAGGGGGAAGACGCATGCTCCATGTGCATATGCTAAAACCCTATCATGAGCACATGGAGGATGTGGCGGCTATTTGCGCCCCAGCCTCAGAAGATTTTGAGAAACTCTCCCAAAGCGGGACGGAACTACCCGATTCTGTGTGCACTATAGGAGGCTAAATGACACAACATTGTCTGATGCCTATACAATGCCCAGGATAGACAAACTTTTAGATAATATGGCACGAGGGCGGTACCTCACTACAATAGATCGTTGTAAGGGGTACTGGCAAATTCCACTAGCCAAAGAAGCCATACGCATGTCGGCGTTTGTCACCCCGTTTGGCCTGTAACAGTTTTGAGTCATTCCCTTCGGGGTGAAAAACGCTCCGGCAACTTTCCAGCGGATGGTAGATCGGCTATTGGACGGGTTCCAGGGGTATACTTGCGTTTACCTGGACGATATAGCTATTTACAGTGACGCATGGTCAGAAGACCTGACCCACGTAGGAGCAGTGTTAGACCATATCAGGGAAGCAGGGTTGACCCTCAAACCTAGTAAGTGTCACATAGGGATGGCTGAAGTAGGTAGTGGTCAACAGAAACCAGAGCCAAGATAGCGGCTGTAGGCAAATGGCCGACCCCCGTACGAAGACTCAACAGAGCTAGAGGGTACCGCAGGGAAAGGGTTGACTTTTGCCCTGCCAGAGTCATGGGGGATTACTTGGTAGACCTCATGGAGACAGATAGGGCAAAGAGAGGGATGATCCTATCAATCTCTGTACTATATGGTAATGCCTGTTATTGTGTAAGCTAGGCACCGGGAGATGTGTGATGTGACCGCAACTATTGTTCTCTCTCTCTCTGTACTGTGTGGCCAAATATGGGCATGTGTTTATTTACCTGTATGGATTTCCTGTTTTCCCAGGATATATATATATATCTTAAGTAAGATATGAAACAGCTGTACATGGATTGGATACTCAGCCTGTGTTTATTCCAACCTTGGCTTTGCATTAAAGCTGTGTAATAATACAGCATGCATAAGCTTAAAGGAAGCCATATTTGATGATGGCTACGGAATGAAGAGCGAGGCATTTGTGGGCATATTTGTGTGTCCCAGCTCAACTTCCCAGAATGCAGTGTAATAACTGTTTTTCTCAGAACTCTGAGCTGGAAGCAGGTTTTTTTAATTTGCTTTAGACATTCAAATGTGAACACAGATGTACTTTTTATTTACTATATATATATATATATATATATATATATATATATATGTATATAATCTATATCTGTGTGTGAGAAAATAAATGATGTGGTGTTTTTTTTACTCCCAAATTGGAATTATGAGACTGTACAGTGTTGCTCTTGGATATTTTACAGTCTACCTGCGAGATATTGAGTGTAATATTGCATCTCCGCTACACCCACTTTACCCCACTGGACTCCTTTAACAACATGAATGAGGCCATGGAACTGTTCAGTTAATTAATTCCCACAGTTATCAGTTATCAATCAGGCCTTTCCCATTATGGAAAATGAATGGTGTATAGCAGGATTTTCCACTTAACATGGGTGGCATATGGCGGGTTGTAGCCCCTGCTTCACAGGCTGGTTGTTCGGCACAATATCAAGTACGTCATGACTAGTTGGAGTAGACATTTTCTGACAAAAATAAAGGTCAAGCCTGTGCAGTTGACCTGCTGCTATGTTTTTAGGCCAGTTCTCTAGTTACCCAGAAATTGTGGTTCTGTCTGGAAGCCAAGGTGGGACGTTGCCCCTAGAGTCGTGGTTCTTCAAAAAGGCACCGATGACAGGCCCAGTGAGGGAACCAGACATATGTGACTTGCCCTGACCATAACTGGCCGTGGTGGGTCATGTAGGCCAGAAGTGGCCTTACTTCCAGCTGCCATCCCTAGCCTATGTTATTTGTCATAGGTAGTTGCCATTGATTGGGTCAGAATTCTCGGGGGTTTCTGACATGTTTCTGATTGGTTTGAACTACTGGACCATTGAGCAGGCCTTTGATGTTTACATGCCAACCATTGGGTGCCTCCATGGAGAGGGAAATTTAAGTATCAAGGGTCGGAGTTGATGTTGTACCCTCCAGTGCCTAATGTGCATAAAATACCTAAATAAAGTGTTACAGTAGTGGAAACCTTGCTGGTTTAGTTGACCATTACTGCAGAGGTTTGATAGTGATTATACTCTGTTGCTGAATCATTAACTCTTGCCGGTGACTATGGGATTTGGCTATGTGGTCAGTTAAGGTGCTGAAAAACCCTTGTAGCTCTGAAATCAAGGCCTAGTTGGCAGGTTTCCCACTTCACTTTATGAACACCATTTCCTTAATGAAACATTATGGTGGAAATGTTATTAAACAGCAGCGACTGGGAAACTAGTCAGGAATTACTACAATATGGATACAGAGCAATTCTAGAGAACAAATCCTGTTTCAGTCTGATATAGACCTGTGCCAGTGCCAACTTTCCTAAACTCCTAGCCTGCCCATCTGTCTGCAGGTTACCTGATCCTCGGGACTCAATTATAGGATTAATTGATTATTGGAGGGGCAGTGGGGTAAAACTGTATTTCTTTATGCATGTGTTATGCTTTACAATTATGTGTAATCACTCAACAGCTACTTTTCCCTCTGTCATGGAGAAGTGTGACATTCAGTTAGAGAGCATGTTACAAACCCTAGCAAGCATCATAGAGCATTGAACATGACTATTTGTTCATTTCTAGTCTAGTCATTTGTTGCTTTGGGTGTCCATTGGGACCATTGTATAGAAGAAACCATGGCTTGCTGTGGTCAAACAAAGCTCTGACAGTGATCGTCTCCTACTTAAATGAGCAGTCAAACTAGTCTTTATTAAATGACCACTGTAATAGACAATTTATTCAGTTTACATTTATTGTTATTTAAATAGTTGGTTGTCTGAAAACTTGCTCTGAAAGTAGCAAGGTTTCTCCCCATCTTTAAGCTGGTCCATCTTTTCCAAACTTTGGCAGATGGTGGAACTCATTTCTATGTTGCACAGTTTTATTGGCAAAGTGAGGAAAATCTGCTTCACATATTTTAGAGAAGATGAGAGGAGCTCCAGCATAAAAATGGTGGGAAAAATCAGAGACTTTCAGTCTAAGTTTTCTCACAAAAAAAATAATGTATTAAAATGTATTTATGTTGATTTTTGCTACTTAAAAGTTATGAAAGCTAACATAAAGTATAATTATATCAGTCAAGGTTCATAGAGGAACATTCAGGTGTCTCAGACACCTTTGCCCCGGTCTACTTCCTTTGTAGTTTTGGAGTATTTTCAGAGCTTACTTTTCACTCCGATCTCAAGCTCGATGGCAAACTCCACGGACCAAGGTTGCCGAGGAAGGCTGAAAAGTCAGTTGTGAAGTTTCAGGATTCCTAAAAGGGCAAAAGACATTGTGACTGTTTTATCTACTTGTGTTTAAGAAATGTTGGCTATGTTGGTACTTGAGGAACAGGTTTGGGTGCTCAAACTATCAAGACCTTGGTAAATGGATTTATAGTAGAGTAGTTGAATGAGATGATGTTACTCTACTCACATTATCTTGTACACAATGTAGAGAAAAATGTACGGAGCCAAGCACACTGTAACCAGGAGCTCAGAAAATGAGGATGTGGATGGCTGTGACAGTTACGGAGCGAACACTTCTGCCAATATTCATTTAGATTAGAAAATAGTAGGCAAAATGTGTTTCAAATGACATTCATTCAAAGCTGTAATTTCATAAATATGTTTAAATGTCATGTTGCAAACGTTCTCATATCTTTCCAATATAATAGTGACCAGAAATGATTATTGGACTCGTTTTTTCAAAGTAAGAGCTATTTTCTCCATATTCACTTATTATTGGAGGATGGTGTATATATATTGAGATTTTATTATAACAGAATATTGTGATATTGACTTGATTTTATATATTTGTTCACATTGATATTATTACTATTTTTAATATAGTGCAGACTCCTTTTTTTATCTCCTGTTGACACCCATTACTTTGTCTTTTTTTCATCTATCTATCTATCTATCTATATACATATTATATACATCTACTGTTTGTGTATTAACTGTTGTGCGTTTACTAGCGCTGCGGTTTAAGTCAATTACTACATATTTGGAGTGTTGACTTTTGTCTTGTTGCATTTCTGACCAGAAATGATGGTTGACATTTTTTCATGAATATTGTTGTCCAGGTGAGAACTAATATGTTCTATTTAATTTCAAGTGTTCATTATTAATCGTTATCTTGGTCCACAACTTTAAAGGACTCCTGTAGATAAACAAAAACTTCACATGTCTCTAAAGTAGGGAAGAACCTAACAAATCTACCAACTCTGTAGACCATGGACATAAAAAGCATTTTCAGAGAAAATCTTTTTTTTAGCAGTTTTGGTTTTTTTACATGAGCAGGGAAAACAAGATTTGTAGGTTTACTTGCAAGATGCTTCTCCTGATCCTATGGAAGGGAGGAACAAAGTATCCAATGCTGAAAGCCTATCTGAATCCACCAATCAATCAACAAACCCTCCTCCGTCCATCCTCACTCTTGAATAGATTGTAAAAATTACCAGAACACACGCCTCCAACTCAGGAATTGTGGAAGACACAAATGTGGTATCATTCAGGCACAATTACCGGTAATTAAACGTTTTGCCCCCAAATACTTTTACTCCCACTGCTTACACAGTAACGTATTTCTGTAGGATTATGCAGTGATCTAATATACAGTTTGATACATATTACTATACTATACTGATGTAGGTGTAACTTGAATTGATATCATTATTCCTCTTTCTTTTCTATGGCACATTAAACAAGGACTGATTATTATATCAATGGGAAGCTACACAGCCATACAATGTTTCCATAGAGAGTTTTTCAACTATCTAGACATATAAACTCCTTCTTCATCACTACATTGTCATGGTGAGGGGGCTTGTGTACCTAAATAAAGCTGTGAGCTAATCCATGTAGGGTCACCTAAGATGGGCAGGTCATAGTAGAGAGGTAAGTAGCAATCTCTGTCATGAAGAAGTGGAGGCAGTGACAGATTTTATTTTCCAGTGCTCAAGATCTCTTCAGATAGTGACTGCAGCCATGAAATTAAAAGACGTTGCGTCTGGGAAGAAAAGCTAGCAAAAATGAAATCTCTATCAACAAAGATCCCCAGTCACAACTATGGTATTCCCAGTTGTAACATACGAATGCAAGAGCTGAACCATAAAGAAGTCTGATTGCCGAAGAACTGACACCATTGAATTGTGGTGTGGGAGAAAACTGCTTAGAGTCGCTTGGAAGGCAAGAAGATCAAGTGAGCCAAATGTCACGACCTATAGATGACGGGACGATATACACCCCTTACTCTCCTGCTTTCAGCTTACAGGACACCCCTGAGCGGTGAGGTTTTGTGTTTGTGTTTATCTCCGCACCCAACATGCCATTTCACAGACATCAGTCATGGACAAACTCACTCTAGTCACTGCCAACTGGAAATTAATCCCTCTTGCTCTTTTTGGGGCTATTAACTTAACAAGTTCCCTCACATACTTTCTATTAACTGGGGGATGGAAACATCCCCCATATTTCACCCAAGAAACAATTATATGAAATAAATGCACAAATTAAACAAGCAACATCGTTTCACTTTTAAAATACCATTGAATGTCCTGCTGAAACAGAAGGTCCACTCAACTCCATTTGGACAAATGGAATAAACAATCCCCCTGGGCTTCCCCCTGCACGGGACCTGAGCCTGGGTGTGCAGGGCAGATTTTTGTAATTATTCCCCTGTAACCAATTCCAGGGGGGAAAACAATTCTGGGAGTGATCCTGTTGGATCCCCTGCCAGCATAAAACCCACAGACCAGGGCAAATGCCCACTTCTTCTTATGGGACTAGGAGCTTAAATATACTTCTTTGTAGCAACAACAAACAATAATTCCAGTAGGGACCATGTCAGCTGGACCTACTGGCTGGGATAACAAATCTGGGCTTTGGCTGCAGCCTCCATCTCCCTGGATTGAAACATGGGCTGGGCACTGTACTCCATTTCGACCTGCACCACAGTCATGGCATGGTACCCCCGGTCACCTGGAACAACGGTCTGGGTATGGGACTCTATTTATCCCTTTCCTTGGACCCACTTTGCCTGGAACCACAGTCTGGGCACGGTACTCTCCCTGTCCTTGTGCCACGGTCAGGCCACTGTTCTCCAGCTCTCCCAGCTTGGGCACACAATATGGAGTGCGGTCCCAATTTAGCCTTGCTAATTGGCTTTGTCTCTGTCTGGAAGGATCTCAGGGCTCATCTCCTACCCTGCCCTCTGGTCAGTGGCTAGCTCCCTGAATGTTTTTATCAGTTGGAGCTCCCTCAATGGTTCACCGTCCATTACAGCCTTTCCAAGGATCAGTGGGAAAAGCTACTCCCATCCAGACTGCCTGCCTGGCCTGGGTTCTGCCAACATTCCTCTGTGCCCTCTTCCAGAGCTGCACTTCCCAAACAATCAGGGTTCTCTGAAGGTAAACAACAATCCAACCAGCTGTATGCTTCAAGGGCCTCCTTGTACCAGGGTGTATCTTCTTCACTTTAGATATTCTCATGCAGGCTTACACCAACATTATGACTTAAGAGTGTTAGATTTAGTTATAGGGATATAGTACAGTAGCTTTAGTGCACGAGGATAATTACTGATTTTATTTAAGGGGTATAGACTATTATGTGAGAAAACCCAGTTAAAGGTTAGGCAAAATAATGTAATTGTTCACAAATGTTACTTTCTAGAGGAGATATTTGGGTGAGGTAGAGGTTGAGATAGATGAATGACAATCAAGGGTCTAGTCAGCAGGCTGGATCCACTGGAAGTATCTGTGTCTTGTGTTGTTTGGGTGTGGATGGTAAGATGATTTGAAGTTATTGCAATGATCTGTTTACCGACCATATAATCTGCTTTGTCATATGCATATTAGTTAGGTGACATTCTTGTGATTTGTTTCTACCATGAGCACTTACAGTGTCTTGTACTACAAACCTATCACCTCAGGGCAATACAGGTATGGAGACGTCTAGCAGTAAGGACGTACAATGCAGTGGGATGACTTCTATCCCCAAATATAATGCAGTCAGCATCACTGTGGCTCAAATTCTGGATCTACTCCTGAAGGCTGTTCACTGTAGCGGAACCCATCACTGTTTTAAACTGTTTTATGATTATTATGGTTAAAATATGATCCTACTATATATATGTTGGTTGATGTTCTACAGAATATATTGGCTCAGAATATTAGCCAGACGTTTGCAGACCTAGGCTAATAGATAATCCTGTTACAGAGATTCAAGAGATAAGAAAGTTGTAAAGGATCCTTGCATTTTCCAAAGTGTTTTCATTCTTTGATAAGAACAAAGAAGAATGATCTAATCAATGTCTGATTGTATCAAAGTTGCCAGGGAGGTGTGACCCACCTATTGTTCTCTTTATGTATATTGTGTCTCCAAATATGGGCATGTGTATTGCCTGTGGGAAGAGATGGGTATAAATATTTCTGCAATAACAAAATAAAGTCAGTACTCATTTGACTCCCAAATTGTGTGTCGTCCAATATGGGAGGTTGGGAATGGTGAAACTGTAGTGCCTCTTGGATATTTTACCGTATACCAGCGGAGATTTTGGACTGCGTGTTCCAGCTCCGTTACATTTCACCTCCCCCGTGACCATAAGCCGGCATACACGGTCTGATCCCAACGGATCGGCCTGGGGATGTCCGGACAAAAGTATTTGTTGGTCAATTCTCTAGTTTGACAACCCATCAGCATTACTGCAATTCACATTTACTCACATTTCCCATATCCCCAGATAGCTGGGATCTGAGCGCACAAAACCACCGAATAGCGCTCAGATCCTCTTCACACAGTTCAATTGCCATGTAGCTAAAATCTTTCCCATAGTCTTTCATTATATGAATGGGCTTCATGGCACAGTTATCTGGGGTATCATGGTTCACACAGGGCAAGTACAGAATGACCCCCCTGTATGTAAAGGGCCAGAATGAGTGACTTACACTCTGGTATGGCCGAACACTGTGTTTGAAGGGCAATATGTCCCTGGGCCATAGTCGCAGGGCAGGAGGCTGGCAAACAGTCCTCTCCAAGCCAAAGTGGCGAAGGGCACTTCGTCACACATCTCCCCTTTGGGGGGAAGTCTAACCGGGCACCTGGATATTTCGCTGGGGTGATGGTGCAACACGCTGAGGGGACTTGAGGGGCAGAGGCCAGCGGCACTCTGCCCTGATGCCAGCTCTTCTGCTGGTATAACCTGCAGGACCTCCTGCTCTGTACAAGGGACAAAGGGAGGGCAGAGGCCGACTGCACTCTGCCCCGCTGTCAGCTCTTCTGCTGGGGTACCTGGGACATATTCCGGCTCAGTAGCCAGGGAAACTTGGGGGTCAGTGGGGGTTAACATTTCCTCTGTTAACCCTGGGGCCACATTAGAAGTTAGCTGGGGAGGGGAATTTGTACTTACCCCCTCCTCCGGTTGTCCCAGTGAGGGTAGTTGGGGATCTGGACAGGCTGCGGGCGCAGAGACCACGGTCCCATCTGCGCCGTCTGGGAGATTGGTGTCTCCCCTGGTTAGGGTAAACTGTCGCTGGGGGGGAAGGACGACACCTTCTGCCCCCTGGGGTTCACACTGCCGCTGGGGGGGAAGGACGACACCTCCTGCCCCCTGGGTTTCACACTGCCGCTGGGGGGGAAGGACGACACCTTCTGCCCCCTGGGGTTCACACTGCCGCTGGGGGGGGTGGACGACACCTTCTGCCCTCTGGCGTTCACACTGCCGCTGGGGGGGAAGGACCACACCTACTGCCCCCTGGGGTTCACACTGCCGCTGGGGGGGAAGGACGACACCTTCTGCTCCCTGGGGTTCACACTGCCGCTGGGGGGGAAGGACGACACCTTCTGCCCCCTGGGGTTCACACTGCCGCTGGGGGGAAAGGACGACACCTTCTGCCCCCTGGGGTTCACACTGCCGCTGGGGGGGAAGGACGACACCTTCTGCCCCCTGGGGTTCACACTGCCGCTGGGGGGGAAGGACGACACCTTCTGCCCTCTGTAGGGCCGGTAGAGAGACCTCGGTCCAATCTCTACCTGCCATCTGGAGGTCATCCCAGGACCAGTCAATGAAGTCTGGTTCTGCTTGTCGAGTAGGTTGGGGCTGCACAAGGCTGAGCAGGTGTTGGTAGTCCTGCTCCAGCTCCCACTCTCTCGTTACCAGGTGGGTCATGTCTTTGCTCACCTCGCCTTCGTCATCCCAGACATACATGCCCATCCGGTAGTCGTAGATGTCCCAAAACCTAGACCCCTCCGTGCTGCCAAGATCAATATCGTCCTCCAAGGCATCCCATAATAAACCCGGGCCATCATAATCATCCCCCTCCGGTAAGTCGTGTTCAGACGTCCAGGGGGTAAGTCGAACGGTATGCCACCAGAGGGCCTGGTATGCGTTGTCTAGCCAGAGCTCTCGCCATACCAGGGTTTCTAGTCTTGTCACCCACTCATCCAGGGGCTGCTCTCCCAATAGATACATCCGCATCGCCACACGCTTCTGTAGCCGCTGCTCATCACTGGAGAGACTCTCACCTCGCCGCCATTGGGCATCTTCCAGGGCATCATACCAGAGTTCCTTTCTGTCTGCATCCCTGTAGTCCGCGGCCGCCTCCTCCTCCTCATCATGAAACGCTGTCTGAAAACTAGCCGGTTCCATCCTGCTGTAGAGAAGGGGGGTTCTCGGATACTAGCGTTGCCCTCAATTTGTAACTCCAAACGTTACCGGTGTCTCCGTGCTGCTTTTCCTCTTACTAGGACACCATCCCACCACTGCCAGCCAATGTAACGGAGCTGGAACACGCAGTCCAAAATCTCCGCTGGTATACGGTAAAATATCCAAGAGGCACTACAGTTTCACCATTCCCAACCTCCCATATTGGATGACACACAATTTGGGAGTCAAATGAGTACTGACTTTATTTTGTTATTGCAGAAATATTTATACCCATCTCTTCCCACAGGCAATACACATGCCCATATTTGGAGACACAATATACATAAAGAGAACAATAGGTGGGTCACACCTCCCTGGCAACTTTGATACAATCAGACATTGATTAGATCATTCTTCTTTGTTCTTATCAAAGAATGAAAACACTTTGGAAAATGCAAGGATCCTTTACAACTTTCTTATCTCTTGAATCTCTGTAACAGGATTATCTATTAGCCTAGGTCTGCAAACGTCTGGCTAATATTCTGAGCCAATATATTCTGTAGAACATCAACCAACATATATATAGTAGGATCATATTTTAACCATAATAATCATAAAACAGTTTAAAACAGTGATGGGTTCCGCTACATTCACTACTCTAAGAAGCTACTTGTCTATCAAGACTGAGATTCCAATGATGATGTCATGTCTGTGTGGTCTTCTAATATGAGAATAACAATATTATTTAGAGGCACACAATATATGGCAACTTTTTGTAACAAATACTGTTGCAAACAGTGAAATAGTCCTTATATTCAATAGTTATTGATAGCAGATCTATTTGAAGTTTTCTTCTAGTGGTTATATGCTGCTATTCTTGGAAATTACCACTCTATGAGGACCAAAACACTAAGAACTAAAAGAAGAGCGCAAAAGAACCCAAGATGGTGATGTACAACCAGGAACCTTTATTAAACCTTTATTATCCTTCGGACCCTGGTTCCTGGACGTACGTCACCATATTAGGCTCTGTCAGATTATTTCCTTGCCATGTGCCTGGCTATTGGCCACTTGTCTTGTCTATCTTGCATGCTGTCTGACCTTGAAACTTGAAGGTATTCATCAAGCCACTGGTCTTTGACATGCCTACACTCCCTGCCTCAGTCCTGTATGTGCATTGGCTACTGTGCAACATCTATGAAAATCGGAAGTCAGTCTGACAGAGTATATTATTTAAAGGACCAATTGTTGTTGTTTAGTCGTTCAGTCACGTCCGTCTCTCCGTGACTCTATGGACCACAGCATGCCAAGTGCATCTCTCAGTCACTATCCCTCTGTGATCCATCAAGTTCATTGCTTCAGTGACCTCATCTATCCATCTCCACCTCTGTCATCCCTTCTTCTTGTGCCTTCAATCTTTCCCAGCATCAGAGTCTTTTCTAGGGAATTCTGCCATCTCAAATTATGGCCAAAATATTTGTACTTCAGCCTTATGATACCTTCTAGTGAACAGTTTGTCTTGATTTCCTGAAGTATTGATTTATTGTATCTCCTTGCAGTCCAAGGGACTCTAAGCAGTCTTCTTCAACTCCACAATACAAAGGTGCCAATTCTACGGCGCTCAGATTTCTCTATGGTCCAGCTCTCACATTCGTATGTTACTACTGTGAATACCATAGTTCCAACTATGCAGACCTTTGTTGATTGTTTAATATGTATACTTTTACTAGCTTGTCCAAGCTTGCCATAGTTTTCCTCCCCAGAAGCAAACGTCATTAATTTCATGACTACAGTCACCATCTGCAGAGATCTTGGATCCAAGGAAAATAAAAATCTGTCACTGCCTCCACTTCTTCCCTGTCTATTTGCCAGGAAGTGAGATTGCCGTTTGCCATGCTCTTCATCTTTTTAATGTTGAGCAGCAGGCCAACTTTTGCACTCTCTTCTTTTACACTCATCAATAAGTCCTTTAGTTCCTCCTAGAGTAGTATCATCGGCGTATCTGAGGTTGTTGATATTCCTTCCATCAATATTGATTCCGGCTTTGGATTCATCCAGTCCAACCTTACACATGGTGTATTCTGCATATAAGTTGAATAAATAAGGTGACAATATACAACCTTGTCGCACTCCTTTTCCGATCTTGAACCATTCTGTTGTCCCATGTTCGGTTCTGACCGTGGCTTTTTCGTCAACATACAGATTCTTTAGGAGGAGGATTAGCTGATCTGGTACTCCCATCTCTTTAAGGACATGCCACATATTCTTGTGATCAACACAGTCAAAGGCTTTAGAATAGTCTATGAAGCAGAAGCAAATGTTTATTTGGAACTCTCTGCTTTCTCTATTATCCAGAGGACATTGGCAATTTGATCTCTTGTTCCTCTTCCTCTGCGGAATTCGGCTTGCACATCTGGTAGTTCCTGGTCCATATATTGTTGGAGTCCCAGATTTGTTATCCCAGCCAGTAGGTCCAGCTGACGTGGTCCCTACTTGCTGGCATGTGAAATGAGTGCAATTGTTGATAATTGGAGCACTCTTTGGCACTGCCTTTTTTGGGATTGGTTTCCAGTCTTTTGGCCATTGTTGAGTTTTCCAAATGTGTTGGCATACGGCAAGTAACACTTTCACAGCATCAACCTGTAGAATTGTGAATAGTTCAATTGGGATTCCATCACCTCCTGCAGCCTTATGATCAGCAAGACATCCTAGGGCCCATCTCACTGTACTCTCCAAGATGTCCGGCTCCAGCTCATTCGACAAACTATTGAGGTCATCACTGCTGTTAAGATCCTTCCTGTGTATATCTTCAGTGTATTCCTGCCACCTCTTCTTTATCTGATCTTCTTCTGTTAAGTCCCTACCATTTTTGTGTTTTATCACTCCCACTTTTGCATCAAAGGTGCCTTTTTAGATTCCCAATTTTCTTGAAGAGATATCTTGATTTACCCATCCGGTTATCTTCTTCTATCTCTTTACTTCGCTCGTTGTAGAACGTCTCCTTGTCTCTTCTTGCTATCCTCTATCTCCACTACCTTTCGCTTTCCTTCTTTCCTGGGCTACTTTCAAATCCTCATCAGACAGCCAGTTTGACTTCTTACTTTTCTTTCTTTTAGGGATATTCTTTGTTGCAGTTTCCTGGATTATGTTGCAAACTTAGGTCCAAAGTTCTTCAGGCATTCTATCTTCCATGTCTAGTTCCTTAAATCTATTCTTTACTTCCACTTCCATATTCACAAGGGAAATTGCTTATTTTGTATCTACTTAGTCTTATGGTTTTCCCTCTTTTCTTCAGTTTAATTTTCAACATTGCAATAAGAAGCTCATGGTCTGAGCCACAGTCAGCTCCAGCTCTTGTTTTTGCTGACTGTATAGAGCTCTTCCATCTTTGGCTGCAAAGTATATAGTCAATCTGATTTCTATGTTGTCCATCAGGTGATGTCCATGTGTAGAGTCGTCTCAGAGGCTGTTGGAAGACGGTGTTTGCTATGACCAGATAATTATCTTGACAGAATTCTACTAATCTCTGACCTGCTTCCTTTTGTACTCCAAGGCCAAATGTGCCAGCTATTACAGGTGTCCTTTGGTTCCCTACTTTAGCTTCCAATCTCCTATGATGACAGGAACATATTTTCTTGGTGTTATATCTATGACATGTTGAATGTCTTCGTAGACCTGGACAACTTCATCCTCTTCAGCATCCGTGGTTGGAGCATAGACTTGGATCACAGTGATATTAAATGGCTTGCCTTGAATTTTAATTGACACATTCATTCTGTCAACTACTGGGTTGTAACAGAGCACTGCTTTGGCCACTCTTTGATTGACTAGGATGGCTACTCCATTTCTTCTGCAGGATTCTTGACCTCAGTAGAAGATCTGGTGGTTGTCGGATGTTAAATGTCCCATTCCAGTCCATTTAAGTTCACTAATTCCCTGGATATCTATGTGTAACCTTGTCATTTCATTCTTGACCAAATCTAGTTTGCCTTGATTCTTACATTCCAGTTTCCTATTTTAAATTGATCTTTGCATCATCCTTTCCTCCCCAGACACATCCACAGCTGGGTGTCCTTTCGGCTTTGGCCCAACTACTTCATTAGATCTGGTGTTACTTGTACTCGCCCTCTGCTCTCCTCAGTAATGTGTAGGCACCTTCTGACCTGAGGGGCTCATCTTCTGGTGCCATTTAGTTTTGTCTCTGGTTGTGCCTGTCCATAAAGTTTCTTAGCAAAAATACTGGAGTGGTTTGCCAGTTCCTTCTCCAGTGGACTACGATTTGTCTGACCTCTCTGCCATGACCTGCCCATCTTGGCTGACCCTGCATGGTATAGCTCATAGCTTCATCAAAGTACACAAGCCCCTTCACAACGACAAGGTATCGATCCAAAAGGGGCTTCTGTACTTCGATGAAGCCATGAGCTATTTGTAGTTCAAGACAAAATGGCACCTCTTTGTGAAGTATGTAACAAACTAACAACATTAGTAGCTATTTAAAACAAATCTATAGAAAATCTGAATATTTGAAGATTGACCCAATAAGATTTGATATTTGCTTATGAAGAAATGATCCTGAGCACTATATCAGGAGGGCATCTTTATCTATCACTGGAGGGAGGGGTGAGTAGGAGGGAACAGGCAGTGGTCCTGGGTATTTGTTGAAGGACCACTGTACAATAGAAAAAATATATATGTTTTATGACTTTGAGGTTGAATAACAGCATAATTAAGAAGGAATAAAGTCATAGGGCCTTATTCAATTGCAATTTGGCCAATTGAATAGGGCTCTATATAAGCACACAGCATATTTTTTACAGAAGTTTTTAGTTAGTGAAGACCTTGCTTTTGGATAGAAGTTCAGTAACTAAATTTCTGTAAAAAAATATGCTGTGTGCTTATATAGAGCCCTATTCAATTGTCCAACTCGCAATTGAATGAGGCCCATAGAGTTTAGTTCTCATTCTTATTGATTATCTTATTTTTTTTGGGGGGGGGGGGGAAACTTTCATACAGTGATTCTTCAACTCAGAAATTTTACATTTAATTATTTCTATAAAGTTTTACTAGTCAGATTTTTTTGCATTTAAATAAGTTCTGGATCTTTGTGCCCTAAACATGTAAGTATTTGTTTATTAACACTTCCATTTTGAACTCCGATACAACAATAATTATCAGCGCATTATTGTTTGTTACAGTGTTTCATTCTTGTCGGTTTAGGATACTTTGCAGCGTTGTTGCTACGGGACAGTATCTATGTAATCATTATATCATATTACTCTGTTATTATGGAACCTTGTCACTTGGCAACTGTGCAAACCGTAGAGCAGCCTGCAGATATAATATCCCTGCTAATAGATGTTTGGATAATATTCTGAGCCAGGGGCAATCAGCCTAATATCAAATAATGTTTAGTATGTATTAATGCAGTGGTCAGCCCTGGACAATGTAGTCCAGGTCCCTGCACAGGTTGGATGGTGTGATTTTGTAGCAAGCAAAAGTGCCCAGCCGCCCAACCGAGAAAAATGTGTAATTACCATTGCTATAACTTCCTATTTATGCTCTGCTATAAATATGGGGACCTTGCCTTGATGGGGCTGACTTCTACCTTTGGACAAAATTTTGCCAGGCCCTGTTTTTCTAACGCTTGCTGTCCTGCTGAGCCGATAGATTTGGTGGGGTCCATCCGCCTTGAGTGATTGAACACCCAAAGCTATGTATAAAACATTGTTATACATATTATTATTACACTTGTGTTGGTTGGTTTGTCAGGATTGAATACATACACCACAAGCCAAAAGGAACTCAATAGGTGGGAGTTTTGGTATTAAAGATTGCCGTGGCAGTTTAGATGACCTTCACCTGAGCTAGGATCTATTGCTCTAATGGAGAGTCTGTTTTTGCTTGACCTCGGTAGTTCTTAACAGGTGTAAGTCCGGTGGTTGTTAATTTTAAGAATTCTCCTTGGGTATGAGGTAGAATAATAAGACTATTCTTCAAACCAAGATCACAGTCCATTCAGCGAGGAGTGAACGTATCTGATGTCAGTGACAGGCGTCACTACAAAAAAAAACTTCTTATAGTGAGTTGAGTGTCTACCGAATATCTTGGGTGTTTATGTTTCAGTTGAACTTGAATGAGGCTCTCAGCATCACTAGCGCTGGGCTCCACTCTTAGAGGACACATAGTATGTCTTGGCCATAAAGAAACCCATGAGCATGGCACCCAGGGTGTTGGGAGTCAGGCCGCTCAGGAGGTGTCTTGTTCTATCCTTCTTGACCCTACTTTCAGTCATAGGCATCATTGCTGTCAGGTCTATTGTGTTTTCACTCATCTTAAGACTGGGATTTGTTTTGCACCCGCTTCGCCTGCAGGTTTCTAGGACTATTTAAGGAGCTTTCTCTGAGTCCTCTTGGTATCTTCATGGATTCATTAGTTTGCTCTTGGATATTCTATATTGTGAACATCAAGTCAACTCACATCATAGATCTCCTACTGTCACAGACAAGTAGTGAAAAAGCCCAGTGGAGTAATCGCTCTTAAAAAGTCACCAGAATGAGATCTTACCCCCAGTATAAGTTTAATGTACACATAAATAGACCTTGCAGTGAAGTTAACATGCGTGTAACCTGTATATGGCAAATGCATAATGTAGTGAACACAACACACATGTAACCTGCACATGGCAAGGCCTATGCAGTGAATAAAAAAGCAGCTTCACCTCACCATTGCCTAGAGGTTGGATGGATTGAAACAAAACAAAGTTAATTTGGGGTGTATTAGTGTCATTGCCCCACTGCACCTCAATGGTGACAGACCCACCAAATGCTGCCAGCAAAAAGGGGAGCATCCAAAACATCTGAAAGGGAAAAATGTGGAGCATGTGGGTTATAGCTAAGATATTCAGATAATCAATATCTGTCTGAACATACACTGTCCACCTATCTATACACTAATATATATGTTTCTATGTTAGTCTATCTATTGGTCTATGTGTCTGTTCTTGGATCAGCACAATCCAAGAACACTTATACAAAAAAGATAATGCATATAATTCCAAACTAGAGACACCAGCTTCCATATACAATGTCAGGGACCTAAAGCATAACATGTAACAATGGCATTGACCCAATACTCAATTCTAAGGGCCTAACACACATTAGACCTTATTCAATTGCAAACCCGCAGTTTACATTATACTGGCTGTAAGTCTGTGGGCTTGAAATTTGCTACAATTACGGAGCGATTCAATTGCTGAAGCCCGCAATTTACGGGCCGAAACCGCAAACCATGCAATCATATGTAACATTAACCAAGGCCGTAACTACCGATTTAGAAACCGTCAATAGTAAATGAGACCGTCATCATGACGTTAGTAAAACATGGAGGTCAATAAATTAGTGTTTAGAAGTCCGGTATGCAATGAGACTCGCAATCCGGCAATGTACAAAATAAAAAAAAATAATGAAGGAAATGTTCTAGTCCATGTGGGTGGCCTGATATATATTAACTCTGTGATTCCTGAAATTAAAATAACACGGAAATTAAACATAAAAAATAATAATTTTTGATTGACGATTTGCTAGCTTTTGACGGTTTTAAAATTAATTCTAATATCTGTCATCGCTTGCCCGTCATTTAAACTTCAGTATTGATTTTTTATTTGCATTTACAGTGCTACGGACAGGGGTTTAACCCCTTCGGAGTCCTCTCTAGCACTCGTAGGATTTTCTTCTACATTTGCCATTTACAGGTGTGAGAACATTTGCGGGCTTGAGTAATTGTAGCAATTGAATAGCGATTTTAGCGATTGTAACTCTTGTGGGCTTGAAAGATAAAGGCTTAGATGGGGTGTAAGTTACGATTTTGACAACTGCAGTGATTTTCAGCCTGTAACCCGCAGATCATTTGCGGCTAGCTAAAAGACGCCAATTGAATAGCAAATTAATTTACGTGCTCCATTACAGGTAAATGTTCAGTTGAATAGGGGTCATAGTTAGGAACCCCATGCATATATAAGTAAGTGGAGCCGTGAGGTGAGCGGGTCAGAATCAGATGTGAGGGGTGAGAAGAGGTTAGAGTCACACACGAGAGGAGCAGGGTCTAACATCCATCTTTACTCCATCTTGGGGCCCCACATATAACAAGTCCAGTAACCATGACCTTTATGTACTTTATTTTATTAAGAAGTGCTTATAGGCTCTATTTTTACTGCCAAAAATCAAATAAATACTCCCTCTCTTTGTCTGCAGCGTTTACAGACACAGACTCTGTAGGGCTACAGACACCCTTCAAAGATGTGACACTCAGGAGAGGAGCAGAGATGGTCTGACCCTTTGCTTGCTGGTCCTGGCACAGGTAGGCTCCTCGCTGCCCTCAATGGGCACTCACTGGTACTGCAAGCTCCTGGGAGCTGGTATATAATGGCAGAGCACAGAGCGGAGCCGGGATCACTGGAGACAGAGGGAGAGACGCGCAGCCACTCGAGAGCTCCCTGGGATTAATCAGCATGGCACTGAAACAGCAACCCCTGTACCTGCACCTGGCAGAGCTCACAGCGTCACAATTCCTGGATATCTGGAAACACTACGACTCTGACGGTAAGAACTGAAAACTTACTTATTATCACCGGAGGTACCAACACTCTGTATAAGATGCACAGCTATCTGCACTGCTCCTCTGTATAAGATGCACAGCTATCTGCACTGCTCCTCTGTATAAGATGCACAGCTACCTCTCACTGCTCCTCTGTATAAGATGCACAGCTACCTCTCACTGCTCCTCTGTATAAGATGCACAGCTATCTGCACTGCTCCTCTGTATAAGATGCACAGCTATCTGTCACTGCCCCTCTGTATAAGATGCACAGCTATCGGTCACTGCTCCTCTGTATAAGATGCACAGTTACCTCTCACTACTCCTCTGTATAAGATGCACAGCTATCTGTCACTGCCCCTCTGTATAAGATGCACAGCTATCGGTCACTGCTCCTCTGTATAAGATGCACAGCTACCTCTCACTGCTCCTCTGTATAAGATGCACAGCTACCTCTCACTGCTCCTCTGTATAAGATGCACAGCTACCTCTCACTGCTCCTCTGTATAAGATGCACAGCTATCTATCACTGCTCCTCTGTATAAGATGCACAGCTATCTGTCACTGCTCCTCTGTATAAGATGTGCAGCTATCTGTCACTGCTCCTCTGTATAAGATGCACAGCTGTCTGTCACTGCCCCTCTGTATAAGATGTGCAGCTATCTGTCACTGCTCCTCTGTATAAGATGCACAGCTATCTGTCACTGCTCCTCTGTATAAGATGCACAGCTATCTGTCACTGCTCCTCTGTATAAGATGCACAGCTACCTCTCACTGCCCCTCTGTATAAGATGCACAGCTATCTGTCACTGCTCCTCTGTATAAGATGCACAGCTATCTGTCACTGCTGCTCTGTATAAGATGCACAGCTACCTCTCACTGCCCCTCTGTATAAGATGCACAGCTATCTGCACTGCTCCTCTGTATAAGATGCACAGCTATCTGTCACTGCTTCACTGTATAAGATGCACAGCTATCTGTCACTGCTCCTCTGTATAAGATGCACAGCTATCTGTCACTGCTTCACTGTATAAGATGCACAGCTATCTCTCACTGCCCCTCTGTATAAGATGCACAGCTATCTCTCACTGCCCCTCTGTATAAGATGCACAGCTATCTGTCACTGCCCCTCTGTATAAGATGCACAGCTATCTGTCACTGCCCCTCTGTATAAGATGCACAGCTATCTGTCACTGCTCCTCTGTATAGGATGCACAGCTACCTCTCATTGCCCCTCTGTATAAGATACACAGCTATCGGTCACTGCTGCTCTGTATAAGATGCACAGCTATCTGTCACTGCCCCTCTGTATAAGATGCACAGCTATCTGTCACTGCTCCTCTGTATAAGATGCACAGCTATCTGTCACTGCTCCTCTGTATAAGATGCACAGCTACCTCTCACTGCTCCACTGTATAAGATGCACAGCTATCTGTCACTGCTCCTCTGTATAAGATGCACAGCTGTCTGTCACTGCTCCTCTGTATAAGATGCACAGCTGTCTGTCACTGCTGCTCTGTATAAGATGCACAGCTACCTCTCACTGCTCCTCTGTATAAGATGCACAGCTATCTGTCACTGCTCCTCTGTATAAGATGCACAGCTACCTATCACTGTCCCTCTGTATAAGATGCACAGCTATCTGTCACTGCTCCTCTGTATAAGATGCACAGCTACTTCTCACTGCCCCTCTGTATAAGATGCACAGCTATCTGCACTGCTCCTCTGTATAAGATGCACAGCTATCTGTCACTGCTTCACTGTATAAGATGCACAGCTATCTCTCACTGCTCCTCTGTATAAGAGGCACAGCTATCTGTCACTGCCCCTCTGTATAAGATGCACAGCTATCTCTCACTGCCCCTCTGTATAAGATGCACAGCTATCTGTCACTGCTCCTCTGTATAAGATGCACAGCTATCTGTCACTGCTCCTCTGTATAAGATGCACAGCTACCTCTCATTGCCCCTCTGTATAAGATACACAGCTATCGGTCACTGCTGCTCTGTATAAGATGCACAGCTATCTGTCACTGCCCCTCTGTATAAGATGCACAGCTATCTGTCACTGCCCCTCTGTATAAGATGCACAGCTACCTCTCACTGCTCCACTGTATAAGATGCACAGCTATCTGTCACTGCTCCTCTGTATAAGATGCACAGCTGTCTGTCACTGCCCCTCTGTATAAGATGCACAGCTACCTCTCACTGCTCCACTGTATAAGATGCACAGCTATCTGTCACTGCTCCTCTGTATAAGATGCACAGCTATCTGTCACTACCCCTCTGTATAAGATGCACAGCTACCTCTCACTGCTCCTCTGTATAAGATGCACAGCTATCTATCACTGCTCCTCTGTATAAGATGCACGGCTATCTGTCACTGCACCTCTGTATAAGATGCACAGCTATCTGTCACTGCTCCTCTGTATAAGATGCACAGCTATCTGTCACTGCTCCTCTGTATAAGATGCACAGCTACCTCTCACTGGCCCTCTGTATAAGATGCACAGCTACCTCTCACTGCTCCTCTGTATAAGATGCACAGCTAGCTGTCACTGCCCCTCTGTATAAGATGCACAGCTATCTGTCACTGCCCCTCTGTATAAGATGCACAGCTATCTGTCACTGCTCCTCTGTATAAGATGCACAGCTACCTCTCACTGCTCCTCTGTATAAGATGCACAGCTATCTGTCACTGCTCCTCTGTATAAGATGCACAGCTATCTGTCACTGCTGCTCTGTATAAGATGCACAGCTACCTCTCACTGCTCCTCTGTATAAGATGCACAGCTATCTGTCACTGCTCCTCTGTATAAGATGCACAGCTACCTATCACTGTCCCTCTGTATAAGATGCACAGCTATCTGTCACTGCTCCTCTGTATAAGATGCACAGCTACTTCTCACTGCTCCTCTGTATAAGATGCACAGCTACCTCTCACTGCTCCTCTGTATAAGATGCACAGCTATCTGTCACTGCTCCTCTGTATAAGATGCACAGCTATCTGTCACTGCTCCTCTGTATAAGATGCACAGCTATCTGTCACTGCCCCTCTGTATAAGATGCACAGCTATCTGTCACTGCTCCTCTGTATAAGATGCACAGCTACCTCTCACTGCTCCTCTGTATAAGATGTGCAGCTATCTGTCACTGCTCCTCTGTATAAGATGCACAGCTGTCTGTCACTGCCCCTCTGTATAAGATGCACAGCTATCTGTCACTGCCCCTCTGTATAAGATGCACAGCTATCTGTCACTGCCCCTCTGTATAAGATGCACGGCTATCTGCACTGCCCCTCTGTATAAGATGCACAGCTACCTCTCACTGCTCCACTGTATAAGATGCACAGCTATCTGTCACTGCTCCTCTGTATAAGATGCACAGCTACCTCTCACTGCCCCTCTGTATAAGATGCACAGCTATCGGTCACTGCTCCTCTGTATAAGATGCACAGCTATCTCTCACTGCCCCTCTGTATAAGATGCACAGCTATCGGTCACTGCTCCTCTGTATAAGATGCACAGCTACCTCTCACTGCTCCTCTGTATAAGATGCACAGCTATCGGTCACTGCTCCTCTGTATAAGATGCACAGCTATCGGTCACTGCTCCTCTGTATAAGATGCACAGCTACCTCTCACTGCTCCTCTGTATAAGATGCACAGCTATCGGTCACTGCTCCTCTGTATAAGATGCACAGCTACCTCTCACTGCTCCTCTGTATAAGATGCACAGCTACCTCTCACTGCTCCTCTGTATAAGATGCACAGCTACCTATCACTGCTCATCTGTATAAGATGCACAGTTACCTATCACTGCTCCTCTGTATAAGATGCACAGCTATCTATCACTGCTCCTCTGTATAAGAAGCACAGCTATCTGTCACTGCTCCTCTGTATAAGATGCACGGCTATCTGTCACTGCCCCTCTGTATAAGATGCACAGCTATCTCTCACTGCTCCTCTGTATAAGATGCACAGCTACTTCTCACTGCCCCTCTGTATAAGATGCACAGCTATCTGTCACTGCTCCTCTGTATAAGATGCACAGCTACCTCTCACTGCTCCTCTGTATAAGATGCACAGCTATCTCTCACTGCCCCTCTGTATAAGATGCACAGCTATCTGTCACTGCTGCTCTGTATAAGATGCACAGCTATCTGTCACTGCTCCTCTGTATAAGATGCACAGCTATCTCTCACTGCCCCTCTGTATAAGATGCACAGCTATCTGTCACTGCCCCTCTGTATAAGATGCACAGCTGTCTGTCACTGCTCCTCTGTATAAGATGCACAGCTATCTCTCACTGCCCCTCTGTATAAGATGCACAGCTATCTGTCACTGCTGCTCTGTATAAGATGCACAGCTATCTGTCACTGCCCCTCTGTATAAGATGCACAGCTATCTGTCACTGCTCCTCTGTATAAGATGCACGGCTATCTGTCACTGCCCCTCTGTATAAGATGCACGGCTATCTGTCACTGCCCCTCTGTATAAGATGCACAGCTATCTGTCACTGCTCCTCTGTATAAGATGCACAGCTACCTCTCACTGCCCCTCTGTATAAGATGCACAGCTATCTGTCACTGCTCCTCTGTATAAGATGCACGGCTACCTCTCACTGCCCCTCTGTATAAGATGCACAGCTATCTGTCACTGCTCCTCTGTATAAGATGCACGGCTATCTGTCACTGCCCCTCTGTATAAGATGCACAGCTATCTGTCACTGCTCCTCTGTATAAGATGCACGGCTATCTGTCACTGCCCCTCTGTATAAGATGCACAGCTATCTGTCACTGCTCCTCTGTATAAGATGCACGGCTATCTGTCACTGCTCCTCTGTATAAGATGCACAGCTATCTGCACTGCCCCTCTGTATAAGATGCACAGCTATCTGTCACTGCTCCTCTGTATAAGATGCACGGCTATCTGTCACTGCCCCTCTGTATAAGATGCACAGCTATCTGTCACTGCTCCTCTGTATAAGATGCACGGCTATCTGTCACTGCCCCTCTGTATAAGATGCACAGCTACCTCTCACTGCCCCTCTGTATAAGATGCACAGCTATCTCTCACTGCCCCTCTGTATAAGATGCACAGCTATCTGTCACTGCTCCTCTGTATAAGATGCACAGCTATCTGCACTGCCCCTCTGTATAAGATGCACAGCTACCTCTCACTGCTCCTCTGTATAAGATGCACAGCTATCTCTCACTGCTCCTCTGTATAAGATGCACAGCTATCTGTCACTGCTCCTCTGTATAAGATGCACGGCTATCTGTCACTGCCCCTCTGTTTAAGATGCACAGCTATCTGTCACTGCTCCTCTGTATAAGATGCACAGCTATCTGTCACTGCTGCTCTCTATAAGATGCACAGCTATCTGTCACTGCTCCTCTGTATAAGATGCACAGCTACCTCTCACTGCTCCTCTGTATAAGATGCACAGCTATATTTCACTGCCCCTCTGTATAAGATGCACAGCTACCTCTCACTGCCCCTCTGTATAAGATGCACAGCTATCTGTCACTGCCCCTCTGTATAAGATGCACAGCTATCTGTCACTGCTCCTCTGTATAAGATGCACAGCTATCTCTCACTGCCCCTCTGTATAAGATGCACAGCTATCTGTCACTGCCCCTCTGTATAAGATGCACAGCTATCTGTCACTGCTCCTCTGTATAAGATGCACGGCTATCTGTCACTGCCCCTCTGTATAAGATGCACAGCTATCTGTCACTGCTCCTCTGTATAAGATGCACGGCTATCTGTCACTGCCCCTCTGTATAAGATGCACAGCTATCTGTCACTGCTCCTCTGTATAAGATGCACGGCTATCTGTCACTGCCCCTCTGTATAAGATGCACAGCTATCTGTCACTGCCCCTCTGTATAAGATGCACAGCTATCTGTCACTGCCCCTCTGTATAAGATGCACAGCTATCTGTCACTGCCCCTCTGTATAAGATGCACAGCTACCTCTCACTGCCCCTCTGTATAAGATGCACAGCTATCTGTCACTGCCCCTCTGTATAAGATGCACAGCTACCTCTCACTGCCCCTCTGTATAAGATGCACAGCTATCTGTCACTGCTCCTCTGTATAAGATGCACGGCTATCTGTCACTGCCACTCTGTATAAGATGCACAGCTATCTGTCACTGCTTCTCTGTATAAGATGCACAGCTATCTGTCACTGCTCCTCTGTATAAGATGCACAGCTATCTCTCACTGCCCCTCTGTATAAGATGCACAGCTATCTGTCACTGCTCCTCTGTATAAGATGCACAGCTATCTGTCACTGCTCCTCTGTATAAGATGCACGGCTATCTATCACTGCTCCTCTGTATAAGATGCACAGCTACCTCTCACTGCTCCTCTATATAAGATGCACAGCTACCTCTCACTGCTCCTCTGTATAAGATGCACGGCTATCTATCACTGCTCCTCTGTATAAGATGCACAGCTACCTCTCACTGATCCTCTGTATAAGATGCACAGCTACCTCTCACTGCCCCTCTGTATAAGATGCACAGCTATCTGTCACTGCTCCTCTGTATAAGATGCACAGCTACCTCTCATTACCCCTCTGTATAAGATGCACAGCTATCTATCACTGCTCCTCTGTATAAGATGCACAGCTATCGGTCACTGCTCCTCTGTATAAGATGCACAGCTATCGGTCACTGCTCCTCTGTATAAGATGCACAGCTATCGGTCACTGCTCCTCTGTATAAGATGCACAGCTATCGGTCACTGCTCCTCTGTATAAGATGCACAGCTACCTCTCACTGCTCCTCTGTATAAGATGCACAGCTATCGGTCACTGCTCCTCTGTATAAGATGCACAGCTATCGGTCACTGCTCCTCTGTATAAGATGCACAGCTACCTCTCACTGCTCCTCTGTATAAGATGCACAGCTACTTCTCACTGCCCCTCTGTATAAGATGCACAGCTATCTGTCACTGCTGCTCTGTATAAGATGCACAGCTATCTGTCACTGCTGCTCTGTATAAGATGCACAGCTATCTGTCACTGCTCCTCTGTATAAGATGCACAGCTATCTGTCACTGCTGCTCTGTATAAGATGCACAGCTATCTGTCACTGCTCCTCTGTATAAGATGCACAGCTACCTCTCACTGCTCCTCTGTATAAGATGCACAGCTATCTCTCACTGCCCCTCTGTATAAGATGCACAGCTATCTGTCACTGCTGCTCTGTATAAGATGCACAGCTATCTGTCACTGCTCCTCTGTATAAGATGCACAGCTATCTCTCACTGCCCCTCTGTATAAGATGCACAGCTATCTGTCACTGCCCCTCTGTATAAGATGCACAGCTGTCTGTCACTGCTCCTCTGTATAAGATGCACAGCTATCTCTCACTGCCCCTCTGTATAAGATGCACAGCTATCTGTCACTGCTGCTCTGTATAAGATGCACAGCTATCTGTCACTGCCCCTCTGTATAAGATGCACAGCTATCTGTCACTGCTCCTCTGTATAAGATGCACGGCTATCTGTCACTGCCCCTCTGTATAAGATGCACAGCTATCTGTCACTGCCCCTCTGTATAAGATGCACAGCTATCTGTCACTGCTCCTCTGTATAAGATGCACAGCTACCTCTCACTGCCCCTCTGTATAAGATGCACAGCTATCTGTCACTGCTCCTCTGTATAAGATGCACGGCTACCTCTCACTGCCCCTCTGTATAAGATGCACAGCTATCTGTCACTGCTCCTCTGTATAAGATGCACGGCTACCTCTCACTGCCCCTCTGTATAAGATGCACAGCTATCTCTCACTGCCCCTCTGTATAAGATGCACAGCTATCTGTCACTGCTCCTCTGTATAAGATGCACAGCTATCTGCACTGCCCCTCTGTATAAGATGCACAGCTACCTCTCACTGCTCCTCTGTATAAGATGCACAGCTATCTCTCACTGCTCCTCTGTATAAGATGCACAGCTATCTGTCACTGCTCCTCTGTATAAGATGCACGGCTATCTGTCACTGCCCCTCTGTTTAAGATGCACAGCTATCTGTCACTGCTCCTCTGTATAAGATGCACAGCTATCTGTCACTGCTGCTCTCTATAAGATGCACAGCTATCTGTCACTGCTCCTCTGTATAAGATGCACAGCTACCTCTCACTGCTCCTCTGTATAAGATGCACAGCTATATTTCACTGCCCCTCTGTATAAGATGCACAGCTACCTCTCACTGCCCCTCTGTATAAGATGCACAGCTATCTGTCACTGCCCCTCTGTATAAGATGCACAGCTATCTGTCACTGCCCCTCTGTATAAGATGCACAGCTACCTCTCACTGCCCCTCTGTATAAGATGCACAGCTATCTGTCACTGCTCCTCTGTATAAGATGCACGGCTATCTGTCACTGCCCCTCTGTATAAGATGCACAGCTATCTGTCACTGCCCCTCTGTATAAGATGCACGGCTATCTGTCACTGCCCCTCTGTATAAGATGCACAGCTATCTGTCACTGCTCCTCTGTATAAGATGCACGGCTATCTGTCACTGCCCCTCTGTATAAGATGCACGGCTATCTGTCACTGCTCCTCTGTATAAGATGCACGGCTATCTGTCACTGCCCCTCTGTATAAGATGCACAGCTATCTGTCACTGCCCCTCTGTATAAGATGCACAGCTATCTGTCACTGCCCCTCTGTATAAGATGCACAGCTACCTCTCACTGCTCCTCTGTATAAGATGCACAGCTACCTCTCACTGCTCCTCTGTATAAGATGCACAGCTATATATCCCTGCCCCTCTGTATAAGATGCACAGCTACCTTTCACTGCTCCTCTGTATAAGATGCACAGCTATCTCTCACTGTTCCTCTGTATAAGATGCACAGCTATATATCCCTGCCCCTCTGTATAAGATGCACAGCTATCTGTCACTGCTCCTCTGTATAAGATGCACAGCTATCTCTCACTGTTCCTCTGTATAAGATGCACAGCTACCTCTCACTGCCCCTCTGTATAAGATGCACAGCTATCTGTCACTGCCCCTCTGTATAAGATGCACAGCTATCTGTCACTGCCCCTCTGTATAAGATGCACAGCTGTCACTGTCCCTCTGTATAAGATGCACAGCTATCTGTCACTGCCCCTCTGTATAAGATGCACAGCTACCTCTCACTGCCCCTCTGTATAAGATGCACAGCTATCTGTCACTGCCCCTCTGTATAAGATGCACAGCTACCTCTCACTGCCCCTCTGTATAAGATGCACAGCTATCTGTCACTGCCACTCTGTATAAGATGCACGGCTATCTGTCACTGCCACTCTGTATAAGATGCACAGCTATCTGTCACTGCTCCTCTGTATAAGATGCACAGCTATCTCTCACTGCCCCTCTGTATAAGATGCACAGCTATCTGTCACTGCTCCTCTGTATAAGATGCACAGCTATCTGTCACTGCTCCTCTGTATAAGATGCACGGCTATCTATCACTGCTCCTCTGTATAAGATGCACAGCTACCTCTCACTGCTCCTCTATATAAGATGCACAGCTACCTCTCACTGCTCCTCTGTATAAGATGCACGGCTATCTATCACTGCTCCTCTGTATAAGATGCACAGCTACCTCTCACTGATCCTCTGTATAAGATGCACAGCTATCTGTCACTGCTCCTCTGTATAAGATGCACAGCTACCTCTCACTACCCCTCTGTATAAGATGCACAGCTATCTAACACTGCTCCTCTGTATAAGATGCACAGCTATCGGTCACTGCTCCTCTGTATAAGATGCACAGCTACCTCTCACTGCTCCTCTGTATAAGATGCACAGCTATCGGTCACTGCTCCTCTGTATAAGATGCACAGCTATCGGTCACTGCTCCTCTGTATAAGATGCACAGCTACCTCTCACTGCTCCTCTGTATAAGATGCACAGCTATCGGTCACTGCTCCTCTGTATAAGATGCACAGCTACCTCTCACTGCTCCTCTGTATAAGATGCACAGCTACCTCTCACTGCTCCTCTGTATAAGATGCACAGCTACCTATCACTGCTCATCTGTATAAGATGCACAGTTACCTATCACTGCTCCTCTGTATAAGATGCACAGCTATCTATCACTGCTCCTCTGTATAAGAAGCACAGCTATCTGTCACTGCTCCTCTGTATAAGATGCACGGCTATCTGTCACTGCCCCTCTGTATAAGATGCACAGCTATCTCTCACTGCTCCTCTGTATAAGATGCACAGCTACTTCTCACTGCCCCTCTGTATAAGATGCACAGCTATCTGTCACTGCTCCTCTGTATAAGATGCACAGCTACCTCTCACTGCTCCTCTGTATAAGATGCACAGCTATCTCTCACTGCCCCTCTGTATAAGATGCACAGCTATCTGTCACTGCTGCTCTGTATAAGATGCACAGCTATCTGTCACTGCTCCTCTGTATAAGATGCACAGCTATCTCTCACTGCCCCTCTGTATAAGATGCACAGCTATCTGTCACTGCCCCTCTGTATAAGATGCACAGCTACCTCTCACTGCTCCTCTGTATAAGATGCACAGCTGTCTGTCACTGCTCCTCTGTATAAGATGCACAGCTATCTCTCACTGCCCCTCTGTATAAGATGCACAGCTATCTGTCACTGCTGCTCTGTATAAGATGCACAGCTATCTGTCACTGCCCCTCTGTATAAGATGCACAGCTATCTGTCACTGCTCCTCTGTATAAGATGCACGGCTATCTGTCACTGCCCCTCTGTATAAGATGCACAGCTATCTGTCACTGCCCCTCTGTATAAGATGCACAGCTATCTGTCACTGCTCCTCTGTATAAGATGCACAGCTACCTCTCACTGCCCCTCTGTATAAGATGCACAGCTATCTGTCACTGCTCCTCTGTATAAGATGCACGGCTACCTCTCACTGCCCCTCTGTATAAGATGCACAGCTATCTGTCACTGCTCCTCTGTATAAGATGCACAGCTATCTGTCACTGCCCCTCTGTATAAGATGCACGGCTACCTCTCACTGCCCCTCTGTATAAGATGCACAGCTATCTGTCACTGCTCCTCTGTATAAGATGCACGGCTACCTCTCACTGCCCCTCTGTATAAGATGCACAGCTATCTGTCACTGCTCCTCTGTATAAGATGCACGGCTACCTCTCACTGCCCCTCTGTATAAGATGCACAGCTATCTCTCACTGCCCCTCTGTATAAGATGCACGGCTATCTGTCACTGCTCCTCTGTATAAGATGCACGGCTACCTCTCACTGCCCCTCTGTATAAGATGCACAGCTATCTGTCACTGCTCCTCTGTATAAGATGCACGGCTACCTCTCACTGCCCCTCTGTATAAGATGCACAGCTATCTCTCACTGCCCCTCTGTATAAGATGCACAGCTATCTGTCACTGCTCCTCTGTATAAGATGCACAGCTACCTCTCACTGCTCCTCTGTATAAGATGCACAGCTATATCTCACTGCTCCTCTGTATAAGATGCACAGCTATCTGTCACTGCTCCTCTGTATAAGATGCACGGCTATCTGTCACTGCCCCTCTTTTTAAGATGCACAGCTATCTGTCACTGCTCCTCTGTATAAGATGCACAGCTATCTGTCACTGCTGCTCTCTATAAGATGCACAGCTATCTGTCACTGCTCCTCTGTATAAGATGCACAGCTACCTCTCACTGCTCCTCTGTATAAGATGCACAGCTATATTTCACTGCCCCTCTGTATAAGATGCACAGCTACCTCTCACTGCCCCTCTGTATAAGATGCACAGCTATCTGTCACTGCCCCTCTGTATAAGATGCACAGCTATCTGTCACTGCCCCTCTGTATAAGATGCACAGCTACCTCTCACTGCCCCTCTGTATAAGATGCACAGCTATCTGTCACTGCTCCTCTGTATAAGATGCACGGCTATCTGTCACTGCTCCTCTGTATAAGATGCACGGCTATCTGTCACTGCCCCTCTGTATAAGATGCACAGCTATCTGTCACTGCTCCTCTGTATAAGATGCACGGCTATCTGTCACTGCCCCTCTGTATAAGATGCACAGCTATCTGTCACTGCTCCTCTGTATAAGATGCACGGCTATCTGTCACTGCCCCTCTGTATAAGATGCACAGCTATCTGTCACTGCTCCTCTGTATAAGATGCACGGCTATCTGTCACTGCCCCTCTGTATAAGATGCACAGCTATCTGTCACTGCCCCTCTGTATAAGATGCACAGCTATCTGTCACTGCCCCTCTGTATAAGATGCACAGCTATCTGTCACTGCCCCTCTGTATAAGATGCACAGCTATCTGTCACTGCCCCTCTGTATAAGATGCACAGCTACCTCTCACTGCCCCTCTGTATAAGATGCACAGCTATCTGTCACTGCTCCTCTGTATAAGATGCACGGCTATCTGTCACTGCCACTCTGTATAAGATGCACAGCTATCTGTCACTGCTTCTCTGTATAAGATGCACAGCTATCTGTCACTGCTCCTCTGTATAAGATGCACAGCTATCTCTCACTGCCCCTCTGTATAAGATGCACAGCTATCTGTCACTGCTCCTCTGTATAAGATGCACAGCTATCTCTCACTGCTCCTCTGTATAAGATGCACAGCTACCTCTCACTGCTCCTCTATATAAGATGCACAGCTACCTCTCACTGCTCCTCTGTATAAGATGCACGGCTATCTATCACTGCTCCTCTGTATAAGATGCACAGCTACCTCTCACTGATCCTCTGTATAAGATGCACAGCTACCTCTCACTGCCCCTCTGTATAAGATGCACAGCTATCTGTCACTGCTCCTCTGTATAAGATGCACAGCTACCTCTCACTACCCCTCTGTATAAGATGCACAGCTATCTAACACTGCTCCTCTGTATAAGATGCACAGCTATCTCTCACTGCCCCTCTGTATAAGATGCACAGCTATCTGTCACTGCTCCTCTGTATAAGATGCACAGCTATCTGTCACTGCTCCTCTGTATAAGATGCACAGCTATCTGTCACTGCTCATCTGTATAAGATGCACGGCTATCTATCACTGCTCCTCTGTATAAGATGCACAGCTACCTCTCACTGCTCCTCTATATAAGATGCACAGCTACCTCTCACTGCTCCTCTGTATAAGATGCACGGCTATCTATCACTGCTCCTCTGTATAAGATGCACAGCTACCTCTCACTGATCCTCTGTATAAGATGCACAGCTACCTCTCACTGCTCCTCTGTATAAGATGCACAGCTATCTGTCACTGCTCCTCTGTATAAGATGCACAGCTACCTCTCACTACCCCTCTGTATAAGATGCACAGCTATCTGTCACTGCTCCTCTGTATAAGATGCACAGCTATCTGTCACTGCTCCTCTGTGTAAGATGCACAGCTATCTGTCACTGCTCCTCTGTATAAGATGCACGGCTATCTATCACTGCTCCTCTGTATAAGATGCACAGCTACCTCTCACTGCTCCTCTGTATAAGATGCACAGCTACCTCTCACTGCCCCTCTGTATAAGATGCACAGCTATCTGTCACTGCTCCTCTGTATAAGATGCACAGCTACCTCTCACTACCCCTCTGTATAAGATGCACAGCTATCTGTCACTGCTCCTCTGTATAAGATGCACAGCTATCTGTCACTGCTCCTCTATATAAGATGCACAGCTACCTCTCACTGCCCCTCTCTGTATAAGATGCACAGCTATCAGTCACTGCTCCTCTGTATAAGATGCACAGCTACCTCTCACTGCTCCTCTGTATAAGATGCACAGCTACCTCTCACTGCTCCTCTGTATAAGATGCACGGCTATCTGTCACTGCCCCTCTGTATAAGATGCACAGCTATCTGTCACTGCTCCTCTGTATAAGATGCACAGCTACCTCTCACTACCCCTCTGTATAAGATGCACAGCTGTCTGTCACTGCTCCTCTGTATAAGATGCACAGCTATCTGTCACTGCCCCTCTGTATAAGATGTATAAGATGCACAGCTACCTCTCACTGTCCCTCAGTATAAGATGCACAGCTATCTATCACTGCTCCTCTGTATAAGATGCACAGCTACTTCTCACTGCCCCTCTGTATAAGATGCACAGCTATCTGTCACTACCCCTCTGTATAAGATGCACAGCTATCTGTCACTGCTCCTCTGTATAAGATGCACAGCTATCTATCACTGCTCCTCTATATAAGATGCACAGCTATCTGTCACTGCTCCTCTGAATAAGATGCACAGCTATCTGTCACTGCTCCTCTGTATAAGATGCACAGCTATCTGTCACTGCTCCTCTGTATAAGATGCACAGCTGTCTGTCACTGCTCCTCTGTATAAGATGCACAGCTATCTGTCACTGCTCCTCTGTATAAGATGCACAGCTATCTCTCACTGCTCCTCTGTATAAGATGCACAGCTACCTCTCACTGCTCCTCTGTATAAGATGCACAGCTACCCCTCACTGCCCCTCTGTATAAGATGCACAGCTATCTGTCACTGCCCCTCTGTATAAGATGCACAGCTACCCCTCACTGCCCCTCTGTATAAGATGCACAGCTATCTCTCACTGCTCCTCTGTATAAGATGCACAGCTACCTCTCACTGCCCCTCTGTATAAGATGCACAGCTACCCCTCACTGCCCCTCTGTATAAGATGCACAGCTATCTGTCACTGCCCCTCTGTATAAGATGCACAGCTGTCACTGTCCCTCTGTATAAGATGCACAGCTACCCCTCACTGCCCCTCTGTATAAGATGCACAGCTATCTGTCACTGTCCCTCTGTATAAGATGCACAGCTATCTGTCACTGCTCCTCTATATAAGATGCACAGCTACCTCTCACTGCTCCTCTATATAAGATGCACAGCTACCTCTCACAGCCTCTCTGTATATGATGCACAGCTATCTGTCACTGCTCCTCTGTATAAGATGCACAGCTATCTGTCACTGCACCTCTGTATAAGATGCACAGCTATCTGTCACTGCTCCTCTGTATAAGATGCACAGCTATCTGTCACTGCCCCTCTGTATAAGATGCACAGCTGTCTGTGACTGCCCCTCTGTATAAGATGCACAGCTATCTGTCACTGCCCCTCTGTATAAGATGCACAACTATCTGTCACTGCCCCTCTGTATAAGATGCACAGCTACCTCTCACTGCTCCTCTGTATAAGATGCACAGCTATCTGTCACTGCTTCACTGTATAAGATGCACAGCTATCTGTCACTGCCCCTCTGTATAAGATGCACAGCTACCTCTCCCTGCTTCTCTGTATAAGATGCAAAGCTATCTGTCACTGCCCCTCTGTATAAGATGCACAGCTACCTCTCCCTGCTTCTCTGTATAAGATGCACAGCTACCTCTCACTGCCCCTCTGTATAGGATGCACAGCTATCTGTCACTGCCCCTCTGTATAAGATGCACAGCTATCTGTCACTGCTTCACTGTATAAGATGCACAGCTACCTCTCACTGCCCCTCTGTATAAGATGTGCAGCTATCTCTCACTGCCCCTCTGTATAAGATGCACAGCTATCTGTCACTGCCCCTCTGTATAAGATGCACAACTATCTGTCACTGCCCCTCTGTATAAGATGCACAGCTATCTGTCACTGCTTCACTGTATAAGATGCACAGCTGTCACTGTCCCTCTGTATAAGATGCACAGCTACCTCTCACTGCTCCTCTGTATAAGATGCACAGCTACCTCTCACTGCTCCTCTATATAAGATGCACAGCTATCTGTCACTGCTCCTCTGAATAAGATGCACAGCTATCTGTCACTGCTCCTCTGTATAAGATGCACAGCTATCTGTCACTGCTCCTCTGTATAAGATGCACAGCTGTCTGTCACTGCTCCTCTGTATAAGATGCACAGCTATCTGTCACTGCTCCTCTGTATAAGATGCACAGCTATCTCTCACTGCTCCTCTGTATAAGATGCACAGCTACCTCTCACTGCTCCTCTGTATAAGATGCACAGCTACCCCTCACTGCCCCTCTGTATAAGATGCACAGCTATCTGTCACTGCCCCTCTGTATAAGATGCACAGCTACCCCTCACTGCCCCTCTGTATAAGATGCACAGCTATCTCTCACTGCTCCTCTGTATAAGATGCACAGCTACCTCTCACTGCCCCTCTGTATAAGATGCACAGCTACCCCTCACTGCCCCTCTGTATAAGATGCACAGCTATCTCTCACTGCTCCTCTGTATAAGATGCACAGCTACCTCTCACTGCCCCTCTGTGTAAGATGCACAGCTATCTGTCACTGTCCCTCTGTATAAGATGCACAGCTATCTGTCACTGCTCCTCTATATAAGATGCACAGCTATCTCTCACTGCTCCTCTGTATAAGATGCACAGCTATCTGTCACTGCTCCTCTGTATAAGATGCACAGCTACCTCTCACAGCCTCTCTGTATATGATGCACAGCTATCTGTCACTGCTCCTCTGTATAAGATGCACAGCTATCTGTCACTGCACCTCTGTATAAGATGCACAGCTATCTGTCACTGCTCCTCTGTATAAGATGCACAGCTATCTGTCACTGCCCCTCTGTATAAGATGCACAGCTGTCTGTGACTGCCCCTCTGTATAAGATGCACAGCTATCTGTCACTGCCCCTCTGTATAAGATGCACAACTATCTGTCACTGCCCCTCTGTATAAGATGCACAGCTATCTGTCACTGCCCCTCTGTATAAGATGCACAGCTATCTGTCACTGCTTCACTGTATAAGATGCACAGCTGTCACTGTCCCTCTGTATAAGATGCACAACTATCTGTCACTGCCCCTCTGTATAAGATGCACAACTATCTGTCACTGCCCCTCTGTATAAGATGCACAGCTATCTGTCACTGCCCCTCTGTATAAGATGCACAGCTATCTGTCACTGCTTCACTGTATAAGATGCACAGCTGTCACTGTCCCTCTGTATAAGATGCACAACTATCTGTCACTGCCCCTCTGTATAAGATGCACAGTTATCTGTCACTGCTTCACTGTATAAGATGCACAGCTATCTGTCACTGCCCCTCTGTATAAGATGCACAGCTACCTCTCCCTGCTTCTCTGTATAAGATGCAAAGCTATCTGTCACTGCCCCTCTGTATAAGATGCACAGCTACCTCTCCCTGCTTCTCTGTATAAGATGCACAGCTACCTCTCACTGCCCCTCTGTATAGGATGCACAGCTATCTGTCACTGCCCCTTTGTATAAGATGCACAGCTATCTGTCACTGCTTCACTGTATAAGATGCACAGCTGTCACTGTCCCTCTGTATAAGATGTACAACTATCTGTCACTGCCCCTCTGTATAAGATGCACAACTATCTGTCACTGCCCCTCTGTATAAGATGCACAGCTATCTGTCACTGCTTCACTGTATAAGATGCACAGCTGTCACTGTCCCTCTGTATAAGATGCACAGCTACCTCTCACTGCTCCTCTGTATAAGATGCACAGCTATCTGTCACTGCTCCTCTGTATAAGATGCACGGCTATCTGTCACTGCCCCTCTGTATAAGATGCACAGCAACCTTTCACTGCTCCTCTGTATAAGATGCACAGCTATCTGTCACTGCCCCTCTGTTTAAGATGCTCAGCTACCTCACAATACCCCTCTGTATAAGATGCACAGCTATCTCTCACTGCTCCTCTATATAAGATGCACAGCTATCTCTCACTGCTTCTCTGTATAAGAAGCACAGCTATCTCTCACTGCTTCTCTGTATAAGATGCACAGCTATATATCACTGGCCCTCTGTATAAGATGCACAGCTACCTCTCACTGCCCCTCTGTATAAGATGCACGGCTATCTGTCACTGCTCCTCTGTATAAGATGCACGGCTATCTGTCACTGCTCCTCTGTATAAGATGCACAGCTATATATCACTGGCCCTCTGTATAAGATGCACGGCTATCTGTCACTGCTCCTCTGTATAAGATGTACAGCTATATATCACTGGCCCTCTGTATAAGATGCACAGCTACCTCTCACTGCTCCTCTGTATAAGATGCACGGCTATCTGTCACTGCCCCTCTGTATAAAATGCACAGCTACCTCTCACTGCCCCTCTGTATAAGATGCACAGCTGTCTGTCACTGCTCCTCTGTATAAGATGTTCAGCTGTCTGTCACTGCCCCTCTGTATAAGATGCACAGCTATCTGTCACTGCCCCTCTGTATAAGATGCACAGCTATCTGTCACTGCCCCTCTGTATAAGATGCACAGCTATCTGTCACTGCCCCTCTGTATAAAATGCACAGCTATCTGTCACTGCCCCTCTGTAAATCCTCTGTATGTTGGAGATCGATCCTCTCTCTCACTTCACAGATCCACGAGCTTCCTGTGTTCTCACCATTCCTCTGGTCACCAGTACTCATAAATTCTTCTGCTCCCAAAATCTCTTTTTTTGGTTCTGCAGATCCACACAGGCAACTTTCTCTATTCCTTAAAGTTCCACACTCACAGCAGTCTGTGACTTCCAGTCACACAGACTCTTCTCAAACTGGCAGTCTCCACTCCTGCCTCAGCACTCATTGAGTCAGGCCAGCTAGGCCTGACTGGGCGTGACTCCTTTTCTGTGCTGCTGTCTATTCAAGGCAGTGCATACCTGGGCTTCAATTAGACTCTGATCACTGCCCTGAGTTAACTCTCTCTCCGAAGAGAAATCTTCCAGCATCTTTAATTAAACCAACCTCTAGGGGCAATCTTTGTTTGACTCGTTACTTGACTTGTTACACATCTTCCCCCTTAGCTCAACACCATGTGGTTGAGCTACATGAGCCGAGAGGCCGTAAATGCTCACTTGTATCTTTATCTTCTCCTCATCCTCTGGTTTAAGGGGCTCCCCTTCATAGTAGATTACAGTATCTGGAGCAACCATGCAGTATGGGCTTGAGTCTGTCTCCACACCTTGAACTCAACAGCACTCATACTTCCACAAACCAGGAGAACGTCCCCTTTTTCGATTGATCCGTCGGCTTTGAGGAAGTAAGGCTTGAGATACCCCTCAAATCGACTACTGGGTATTTCATCCACAGCATCATCTCAGGGTAACACACAGTTTCCTTTGCAATACTTCACCCCTGGACCTGGCTGGATACCGATAGTATCTCCAAGCCACACCCTTAGGTTGTTACACACAACTCTGTTCCTCCGGATATGGACAGGTGTCATCTGAAAGAACAATGCACCCAGCTTCCTGTCTCTTCTTCCCTTTCAGTAGAACAGGTTCTCCTAGGTACCATAGAAGCTCATCCATCTTGGCCTGAGTCATTGACACCATGCTGTTCTCTTCACTTATAGCTTCATCTACAATTAACCGATTGGGACCTTTTTTTCAAATTTGCTGTGGATAGGTCATCTGTTTCAGAATCTGCCCCCAAGGACATGGTCCTGGTTGGGCCAGTCTCTCTCAGTGTCTGCCTGTCACCTGCTGGTGCCTCCATGCTCCCCAAGACTTTTGGACTTTTTACTTCTGTCTTTAATGAAGCTTGTGACTAAGCCGTTCCTCAGCCAAATTTTCCTCACAATTCCTTTCATAGTCCCCCAAATGGTCTTGAGCCAATGGTGTTTAAGGACAGATAGCCTGGGTCTCTCATCTTTCTTTTTGCTCACCGCAGGCATACTCTGTACCACTGGGCTTCCAGCCCTGCAAGGTCTGCAATTACCCATCTCTGCCAGGAAGGATCTTTCAAACTTTTGATTTTGCTGGAATGTCTCTAACAGTAGAGCAACTTCAGGCTTACACTCGACCCATAGGCTAGTACACTTCTTAGAAGCCTTTTGAATTTTTCGGTTTCTTAAGAAAGCTTGTGATTTCAGCATTCTCAGCTTTCTTATCTCCTCGCTGGGATGGTGGTTCCTCTTTCGCCATCTTCAACTCTAGATTCTTATTTTCCTTATCTTTCACTTTAATAAGGATTCCAGTTTCTTCTTCAAAATTAGGACATTCTTCCTTTGTAAGAACACTGGCTGTAAACATCTGTTTGATCTCCACTTTCTCTGGGTCAGAGATCTTTGTCAGACATTTTCGTTCACTTGTATCATTCTCCACCTCAGGAGTATGCACCAAGGACAGGTGGCTGTGTCTGCCCAGGTTTCTTATGAAGGCCTCTGACGTGCTCTTACTGCATAGGTTTGGGTTCAAATCTTCTCCAGTCACTTGATCAGCATGCTTCCTGCTGAAGGTGGTTTTACATCCATTCAGTGACAACACCTTATCCTTTTCTCTTTGACCTTTGCACACAACATCAGTTACTTCCATAACATTATCATCTTGCTGCAGGGACAAAAGTTCTTTAAATGCACCCGCGGTCTCTTTTGCCATCTCAGCTGTCCCTTTTGCCGTCTCAGCGGTCTCTTTTGCCATCTCAGCGGTCTCTTTTGCCGTTCCTTTTGACGTCTCAGCAGTTTCTTTTGCTGTCTCAGCGGTTTCTTTTCTGTCTTGGCGGTCTCTTTTGCTGTTTCAGCAGTCTATTTTGCCATCCAGAAGGTCTCTAACGCCTGATTTCTTTCTTCATCAGATTTGGTTTGCCTTCCCTTAACAGAGAAACAGCTTTTTTAATCTTGGGTAGACAAGTATGCCCCTTGGATAGCGATAAGCAGATTTATAAAAAAAATCCCAGGAGTGCAATCTCTGTACTCTTTTCACTCCTATTCTGTTAAGGATCTCTTCCTTCAGGGTACAATAATTTGTTGCCTTTTCTTCAGGCAAAACATATGCTTTCTGAGCTTCTCCACACCCAGGACTGTGGCCCAGTGCTTTTTAGGCCAACCTTACCTAGTGGCAATCTTTTCAAAATTCAAGAGATATGTTTCTACATCATCCTGAACGGTCGTCTTCTTTAGGAAGCGATTTGGATTAATACTTTGAAGCCACAATGTTATCTGCAGACTTCAGTTGCTACAGCTGCTCTTTCTGTGCTTCTAAAATGTCTCTCAGGGGGACTCTGTCCACTTCCGCTTGTCTATTCATCTCTTCCTGTGCCACTGTAGACAGCATTAGGGCTTTTACTGCTTCCTCCATGTTGAAACGTGGGCTGTCTTCAAAACCAAGACTGTCCTATCCCACTTCTGACACCAATGTGACAAGGATGGCCCTATAAAGTGTTCCTCAGTATTATTTCTGACCCTTTTCATCACAATAACTGGAGGCTTTCATATGTTTATCCAATTGTAATAGATAATTTGTCAGGGTACAAAAATAAGAAAACAAAAATAATGAAAATAAAATCTACATTCACGTACTTACTGACTTCAGGAACAACCTCTCTGTGTCTGGATAGCTTGTCTATCACGAGGGGAAAAACAAAACACTGCAAACACAATCAGTCTCAGTAATTGCAGGATACATTTTACTGTTTAGAGTAATCACCGTGGGCAGAGCATAGTCCTACCCTCTCTCCTTATGCTCTACCCCAGGGCCCCTTTTGATACTGCAGTTCACCAGTACTCATAAATTCTTCTGCTCCCAAAATCTCTCCTTTTTGGTTCTGCAGATCCACACAGGGAACTTTCTCTATTCCTTAAAGTTCCACACTCACAGCAGTCTGTGACTTCCGGTCACACAGACTCTTCTCAAACTGGCAGTCTCCACTCCTGCCTCAGCACTCACTGAGCCAGGCCATCTATTCAAGGCAGTGCGCACCTGGGCTTCAATAAGACTCTGATCACTGTTCTGGGTTAACTCTCTCTCCGAAGAGAAATCTTCCAGCATCTTTAATTAAACCAACCTCTAGGGGCAATCTTTGTTTGACTCGTTACTTGACTTGTTACACATCTTCCCCCTTAGCTCAACACCATGTGGTTGAGCTACATGAGCCGAGAGGCCGTAAATGCTCACTTGTATCTTTATCTTCTCCTCGTCCTCTGGTTTAAGGGGCTCCCCTTCATAGTAGATTACAGTATCTGGAGCAACCATGCAGTATGGGCTTGAGTCTGTCTCCACACCTTGAACTCAACAGCACTCATACTTCCACAAACCAGGAGAACGTCCCCTTTTTCGATTGATCCGTCGGCTTTGAGGAAGTAAGGCTTGAGATACCCCTCAAATCGACTACTGGGTATTTCATCCACAGCATCATCTCAGGGGAACACACAGTTTCCTTTGCAATACTTCACCCCTGGACCTGGCTGGATACCGATAGTATCTCCAAGCCACACCCTTAGGTTGTTACACACAACTCTGTTCCTCCGGATATGGACAGGTGTCATCTGAAAGAACAATGCACCCAGCTTCCTGTCTCTTCTTCCCTTTCAGTAGAACAGGTTCTCCTAGGTACCATAGAAGCTCATCCATCTTGGCCTGAGTCATTGACACCATGCTGTTCTCTTCACTTATAGCTTCATCTACAATTAACCGATTGGGACCTTTTTTTCAAATTTGCTGTGGATAGGTCATCTGTTTCAGAATCTGCCCCCAAGGACATGGTCCTGGTTGGGCCAGTCTCTCTCAGTGTCTGCCTGTCACCTGCTGGTGCCTCCATGCTCCCCAAGACTTTTGGACTTTTTACTTCTGTCTTTAATGAAGCTTGTGACTAAGCCGTTCCTCAGCCAAATTTTCCTCACAATTCCTTTCATAGTCCCCCAAATGGTCTTGAGCCAATGGTGTTTAAGGACAGATAGCCTGGGTCTCTCATCTTTCTTTTTGCTCACCGCAGGCATACTCTGTACCACTGGGTACAACCAACATATATATAATCTTCCCAAGGCAAATAGTTTTTTTTTCTTATTGTAGGTCCCCCAGCCTATCCTCCATACCCCTCAGCTTATGCTCCATGCCCCCGACAGCCTCATCAGCCCCCTCTTACTGCTTACATTGATCAGGGAGTGGCTTTCTCTTCCTTCATGTCTCCCCAGCCTGCGTTTTTCTGCAGAGGCAGGTACTTCCTGAATGATGTCACTCAGGAAGTCCCTGCCTCTGCAGAAAAACGCAAGCTGGGGAGACATGGAGGAAGAGAAAGCAACTCCCTGATCAATGTAAGTAGCACCGGTGGTAGCTCTTCCACTGGACCAATCCCTGTATAGCGAATATGTAGATAGCAAAGGTGACCTCTGTGACCCGGGATGGCATCAGGCTAAGTGTGCATTCATGTAAAGCCCCTTACGTTTCTTAAAAGACATGGATGGCGTCTAGCACCTCTTTTGCTCACTGGAGAAAAAAAATCAGGCATATCACTTGTCTCAAAGATCAAAACCTTTACTTTCCATATCCTATTTCTCCTTATGCTTGCTCCCCACAGAGGGTGTAAGAGAGCAGCTTGATGAGTCAATAACATTCCCAGATCTCTCTGAAGCCCTCTGCCTCATGTCACATGATAAATCTCCAGGACTGGATGGGCTGACTGTAGAGTTGTTCCAATTCTTCTGGGAGACTCTAGGATCTGTTTTCCATCTTGTCCTCCGTGGAAGCCCTATAGACCGGTTGGATACAATCCCAGATCGGAGTATATTTGATAGCTCTGGGATCTACTACACTTTGACTGTAAGGCTGGCCCTCTCCCCCAACTCATGCACCTTCCTTCATGTGGCATTGCAGTTGGATTACCACATGTATTTCTAACACTCCTCACTCCGGCTATTTGGTTTGGATACAAGCCCTGTGAATTCCCTTAGGCTCTCCCTGTCCCCAAACTCTCCAGTTTCAGTGGCATACTCTTGGCATGCTTTTGTGGCATTCTAAGGAAGATCATGTTTTCTCTCTTCTCCATACAGTGCAATTCCTTGCCCTCATCACCTGTTATGATACTAATGCCCTCTTGTCACTCCTATTACTCTCCTTACCCTTAATGCTATCCAAGGAATTATTGAGGGCTCAGATGTATCTCCACTAGGAGGAGTACAGATTGACCGCCAAGTTATTTATTAGTGTGTGCCTGATGAAAGAGAAGTAAACTCTTTTATTGGGTAGGTGTTCCTTAATATAATTGTAGCGGAACCCATCACTGTTTTACCCTGTTTTATGATTATTCTTGGTTAAAATATGATCCTACAATATGTATGCTGGTTGATGCTCTGCAGAATATTAGCCAGACTTTTGCAGACCTAGGCTAATAGATAATCCTATTACAGAGATTCAAGAGATAAGAAAGTTGTAAAGGATCCTTGCATTTTCCAAAGTGTTTTAATTCTCTGATAAGAACAAAGAGGTGTAATTGAATCAGTGTCTGATTGTATCAAAGTTGCCAGGGAGGTGTGACCCCCCTATTGTTCTCTTTGTGTGTATTGTGTGTAGCCAAATATGGGCATGTGTATTGCCTGTGGCCAAAGAGATGTATATATAGTTCTGCAATAACAAAATAAAGTCAGTATTCATTTGACTCCCAAATTGTGTGTCGTCCAATATGGGAGGTCGGGGATGGTGAAACTGTAGTGCCTCGTGGGTATTTTATCGTATACCAGCGGAGATTTTGGACTGCGTGTTCCAGCTCCGTTACAATAATAATTATTACTAGCCCTGTATACAAGTCCTCCTTAGTAGGATGAGCCATGGCTCAGATTTCTCTGCAATCCCCAATAGTTATCATGCAACTTGTGTAGTGTTTGTATATTACTTGAATGCACTGTGTGATCATTTGAACTTAAACAACCCTCACTCCTGAGACTCATCTTGGGGATTTACTAACAGGACACATGTCAGTAATTATTTATTTGCTTCTGTTATTGTTTTTATTCTCATTGAGTCTTTGTATAAAGTTACATCATGTCCACCATATTTATCTCCATTGCATTTTCTAGAGCTGTAGTTTGTTAGTTTGTTGTGCACAATGCTCCCTGTAAGTCCTATATTGGCACAGAAGCTTTATATATAGGGTCTGTCATGGCTGATTCATGCCTAGGCACCAGCTGTGCAATACCTTACCGACTGATGCCCTCAGCTTTATGAGATAGGCTTATTGTGCCAGGGGAAAGGGGCCCACTGAGATGGGTTAACATTGGGGGTGTTGTGATGTATGTGTTTTTCCTTGTTATGCCTGTTTAAAGTTGCCTGGGTGCCACTGTTTATAGTTAGGGTGTGTGCATGAACGTGATGGGATGTATGTCTGTGTTGTGCTTTGGGGGGCTAGCAGTTACAGGGAAAATATTGTATATGCCCAATATTTCATAGTAATTGACTAGTCCCTTATTAACAAGATTAGGGAGATAATTGACCCCTAGGAGTCACATGACACCAGTATGTCTCCCACTATCACAAGCCCTTAGACTGGTGCCTCCATGCCTATTGTATGTATTTACCCTACCAAGAATACAGCAGTGGAAAAGGGAAAACAATAGGTAATTCTCTTAGACTTATGCTACACAAGACCACAGACACCTCTCAGTCTAACCTAAGGGCGAAAAGTTCTTCCCGCTGTACAGAGGTAAAACAAACCGGTCACAGGTTGTGACAGGGTCTCTTTCTCTTCTCAAGAAAATACAATTGCATTTCAGAATTTTTCCAATGTAGCCCAATCATGAGGTTGAGCAATTTAATTATATATGTTTGCAAACTTCCTATCATGTACTGTTCTTTGTACTGGCTGCTCCCATTGATTGAAATGTCACTTTGTAGTAGGGAATATGTTTCTAGCAGCTACATGGTTATAAGAGGAGATATGATCACTGTATATAAATACATCCAGGGTCAGTATAAAGATTAATCAAGTGAGCTTTTCATGCCAAGAGATTTCCATTGAGGTTAGAAGTAAAAAGATTCCACCTTAAAGAAAGAAAAGGGTTCTTCACAGTAAGGGTGATTAATCTGTGGAATTCTCTACCAGAGGAGGTGGTGACAGCGGATTCAATAGATAACTTTAAAAGGGGACTGAATATATTTCTAAGCAAAAAGGGTTATCCTGGATAACTAGAGAGAGAGTATTGATCCAGGGAGGAATCCAATTGCCAGTATCTGGGGTCAGGAATTAATTTTTTTTTTCTTTGAGACGATTGGCAAAGTCTCACTTTTTGTTTGCCTTCCTCTGGATTAAATTAATTAACAACTAACTGGCATATTGCAGTTCAGAGGAGATCTTAAAAGCTTGAACTTGATGGACTAAAAGTCTTTTTTCAACCTCAATTACTATGTAACTATGGTTAATGTGGAAGATTCTGCCTCCCACAGCTATGTAGGACAGAAGTTTAGTTTCTGTTGATAGAACTAAAGAGAGCAGATGATTTCTTCAGACTCCTCAACTGTCTTACTCATGGAGGAGGTCTACCTAACCAGGGAAGATGTGAGAGCGCTATCCTATGAAGGCACCCAGCTGATATCTCCTCTACCAAATAAATATACTGGTTGTGGCTTCTGAATAGTCTATTGTATTAATTCTCACAGATTAATAACTCTCTATACACTTTTATTGATATAATATACATATTAATGATTACATAACTAGTTGTGATGGGATATTATTATTTTTTTCTCCACCCCTTCCCCTGTATCTCTTCCCACTTCTCCCTCCCTGTGTCTCTTTCGTCCCCCTCCCCTGTGTCTCTTTCCCCCCTCTCTCTCCCCTGTTTCTCTCCCCCCTCTCCATCTCTTTCCCCCTTCTCCCTCCCCTATGTCTCCCCCCACTCCCTCCCCTGTGTCTCTACCACACTATCTCCTGTGTCTCTTCCCCCCTCTGCTGTGTCTATTCCCCCTTCTCCCCTCCCCTATGTCTTCCACCCCTTCCTCCCCCTGTGTCTTCCTCCCCCTTCTCTTCTCCCTCTTCCCCCCCTTCCTCCCCCTCCCCGTTTTTCAATCTAGCTTGTGGCTATTGCCGCAGGTTGCGCATGTGGTGCTCTGCCGCCCACACTCATGGCCTCTGACGCGAGCTGCGCATGCGCGCGCACTAAATTTGCGCTCTCTCAACATCCGTACAGAGCCCGCAACTCTGTACGTACTTAGGAAGTAAGTGTGTAAGTTGCCATGAAGCGCTACACACTTATGACAATTTATATTAGTGATTCTACAATGTAACATGAAACTTCCCATATTTATGTCAAGTATGTTAGCTATTAGACCAACGGTGGGCACGTTTGTCCTAGGAGGTCCACTAACAGTCCAGGGTTTAGATATATCTCTGTATTTATGGTCTCCTCTTCAGCTGACCTGAGTTACTCCGTATTATTTTGACTGTTCCACCTGGGCTCGTGCAGAGAGAGGTTGATATGTTGGCTGCTCTTGTAGGACAAGTTGCCCACCACTGTTTTAGACTGTACAATATCATAGGCATCAGTGTTCCCTTAGGCACTGTAGTGCCCATAGTAGAACAAGACCTTCTTTTTATATCAGTGTAAATGTCACGTGGGTGATACCAGAAGCAGTTATAATCCACACCTGGGTGACCTCCATATTTAGCAAGCGCCACGTGTCTGCAAAGCAAAGCCAAGCTGTCAATAGCTCAACTCTCATGAGACGTCACAGTGTCCTACATTTAAACCCTAATACATCAACAACTCATTTAAATAATAGGTACATTGAGATATTATTTATATATGTTTATTTAGATCTTCATCTTTTGTGTGTGCCAGACTGTAAGTTTGCTGGTGTCGACTGTCTCATTTTATATATTTCTTTCTTTCCCTTTTTTAGAATATAGGAATCTTGTTGTTTGTAAATGTCTCATAACCCCTAGAGCCACATGGTTACATTGCTTGTGAAGCCCATTCTGATGGCTCTCTTTGGTCTTGTGCTTGTTCCATTAGCCCACACACAATGTTTTCTTAATAAACCAGTTCTTGACCAGTTGTTGGGGCAAAGGAGAGATAGCACAAAGAGAAATAGAAATAACTAAATGGGAGATTATAGAGACTAGATCAGAAGAGTTGTAGGAAGACACAAGGGAAAGAGGAGTGGAGAGTAGCTAAGAGGGAAGTGGTAGTGGTGAAAGCAAACAACGGTAGAGAATAGAGAAAGCAATATGTGATTGCAGAGAAGAACCAAAAGAACCATCCAATATGCCCGTTCTAGCTACCTAAAAAGGCTGACTTAATCAATACTCAGGAATGCTTAGATTCTTTAACTATGTTTGTACTGCTTCCACTGGAAGGTTGATATTCACTTTAAGGGAAGTCTGGAGTGGAAGGAACAGTGTAAGGAAGCCAATCATGTAAGCAACAGATCAATGAATCAAGATGGAAAATGGAGGAGAGGAACTGCAGAGGGAGAAAGAAATGATCACATTATCTATTGGCTGTTTCATGCCAACATATAACGACATCCAAGCAGTGTTTGCGGGTGTGAGTTACCGGACACTCTTATGTTTCATTCTGACTCTCTAGTGATATAAAGTGTTATGTTCCAAACTGTCAGAGACAGTCGTCTGCACCCTGTGCGATAATAATGGGGGTCCATCTGTCAATATACTGAATACTTTTTTAATAACCCAATTCCGATGAAGAAACCATAATTTTCTGAAAGCTCACTTTATTTTCCTAATCAGTTAGCCATTAAATGTATGATTGTTGTATCACTTGTGTTACTTTATTTTTTATTGCAAAACTACCTATATTATTATATTTAAAAAAGACCTGAATGTTAAACAAATGCAATGTCCATGTGAGGCTGTTCATGGGAATCACTGGTACATGCTGACCATGTATGTACAGTATGTCTGATGTGCATTTATCATAAAGACCACCAATGTGTTACCTAGGCCCAAATCTGAAAATCTTACAATTTCCTTATATATGAGAAAAGACAAATGCAACCACATTATAGTTTAAGGGTAAGTGCATGTGGCATGGAGAATGGTTCAGAAATGTCAGTGTCTGAAGTCGCCTGGGAGCTGTCTGAAAGTTTCTTTACACAGGTGACTTTTAACCTGAGCCTTGAAAGAGATGAGATTGGGTATTTTACCCAGACTAACACACAGGGGTCTTCAGTGCCAGGTCGGTGGGTTCTTGGCATTCTGTGGTTTATCAGGCTGATAGTTTGGGTCACACATCTCGTGCACATTACAATATTACAATACACCCCCCTCTTCTGTTATTAAGGCTGTTTACTTTACTAAGTTAGTTGGTGAAAAGGCAGCAGATCCTCGGGAGAGGTCTCAGCCCTCGAGAGGCAGCATCACCCACTAGGGAAGAGCAGCCGGTTATTCCTTAGGGCCTTATAGAGAAAACAAACAGAAGAACTGCAGCTGTGTCACCCCATTGTGGGATTACATCATTGACTCAGTATTATCTCCTGGTCTTACCTTATGCCCCAGGTATTACCTCTCTATCGGCCCAGCCCAATGCTAACACTTTACCTCTATACAATACATCACTGACTCAGTGTTATCTCCTCACCTTATCTTATTCCCCATGGATTATCAATCTGCACTTATCATGGACTCAAGATTAACTATTGTCCAATCTGCCGCTTTGCTGACTGGTTGTATCACCTGTCCCCTCCGACCCGTACTTTACTAACCCAATGTTAACACTTCTCCAGTCGTCAGCATGACATAGACTCCCGTCTACCCCATCAATTACCTCTCCAAACTACCATCTCTCTATTCTCCTATTGCTATTACCTGCCTCTCTTTACCCTTTCTCATAACCTAGACCCTCGCAAACCCTTTTGGGTTTTTCCCACACTGCAAATTCATGACTTGCTTCTTTACACTGTTCCTCCTGCCCTCGACTTCCCTTTAAGTGAATGTCAGCTTTCCAGTGGAAGTGGTACAAACAAATAGTTAAGGAATGTAAGCAATCGTGAGGTAAGCTTAAATCTAACCTGAGTGTTATTTAAGCCTGTGTTTTTAGGTAGCTAGAATCGGCATATTGGATGGTTCTCTTGGTTCTTCTCTACAATAACATAACTTTCTATGTTCTTTTCATGTTTGCTTTTCACCACCTTCACTTCCCTCTTGAATATTCTCCAAACTCTTTCCACTCATATTTCCCTACATTTCCTCTTCTCTGGCCTCTATAATCTCTTGTCCCCTCTTATTAATCGCAATCCTTCTCTATTTCTCCTTATACCCCTCCACCAGTTCTATGACTGCTCTTTTCTCCCACCCACTCTCGTATAGTACCACCAGTTTATAGCTATCCTTTTGTGCTTGGGTGACAGGACTATTTATTGCTCTTTGCATCCTGTTGTTTACAATCCGGTTAAGGTGATCCGCTATAAATCTTTAGACATCATATACACGGCAAAAGAAAGCACTTTAGATTATAAACTGGTCAAGAACTGGTGTATTAAGAAAATAAGGGGGGGGGGGAGGGATTGAACAAGCACAATATGGAACAGAGCCATCAGAATGGGCTGAACTTGGGCTTGTTTACGTAACTTCCTCTGATGGCAGTTCCTGAATGTCCTGCACAGAGATGATGGGTGGATGGATGTTGGAAGGGTCCATTTTGATGGACACATAATAGTTTTGTTAGCAGTGTGATCACCGTGTCCAGTCAATAAAAAATGTTTGTTCTTCGTCTCATATCTACACAGACCATCTTCCTCCAAGCTGCACAATTACCTCAATGTGAGGGTTACTAAAGGTGACATTGATACATAAATTATTCCACTGGATTGTTTTGCATGTCATCCCTTTTAACTCACATGCAGAGGAGAAATAGCATTTCTGTAATATATTTATAGATGTCTATGAACCATCCAGTCCCAAATTACCAGGTAATTGAACGGAAACAGCTAACCCCAGGATATTGTGAGGAGAAACAAACCAAACGTGGTTGCTTTTTGTATTGTTGTGTGAGTCACTCTGAACAATTAATTAACAAACTGCTCAGGACTGGACTAGTGTTTGGATTGGACCATGATGATATATAACAGAAGTCGTATCCTCTGTGTGTAGCGTGTGAGCTATTATATTACAACCTACAGCTTGGTTTGTTCTATGACATGACATTCATATGCGCCCCACCTATACCATGGCGCCTTACTATTTACACTAGTCCTTTGGGTCAGTAATAGCCCACAAGATCAAAATTTTATTTTTTTATTACAGCCCAGAGATGTAAAGAGACCCACTAGCTCCAGGGAGGGTGTAACAGTGCATCTTAGGTGATTAATATTTAATTGTGTTGTATTTTCATGTCAGGCACATTATAGCAATGTTAACAGGCTGTAAACATTGTGATTTAATTTGAGGGTCATGTGGAGACACGTGTGAGTCTATAGATAAAGAGTAATAATAATAATATAGCTTCCCCGAGGGGTACAGGGATCTCCATTAACAAATGTCATTCTCAATATAAAATATTTTATTTTTTCTAATTTAATCTTTTTATTTATTTTTATTTATGTCAGTTTAATTAGTTTGTGTATATCCACATGCAGCTGCTTGATTAGTGGTTGGGTTTTTCTTTTCCCTAACTGATTAAAAGACCACTGGCTACTGAAAATGAATATATATGTCTGAAATTAAGTCTGACTAAGAGCATAAATAATCATAACAAATAATACAGCTAGTTTTTAATTGAAAAATAAAATATTGATGATGTTTACATTTATGGCGATCTAAAGTTGAATAATGCAAGTGAGGGGGTGTGGTGTTACTTTCAGTCTTATTCTATTATTAGATGTATATGACAAGTTCTTAACACTCATTACAATAAAAAAAAAACATAAAAAAATACACAGGCACATTAGACAATACTTCATTATTAAACAATGACGCATAATTTAAAAAGTTAAATGCATACTAATTTAATTGCCTTCATATGATCCACAAAAAATTCCTCCGGGCTAGAAGACACAGTGGAACTGTTGCCCCAAAGCTGACTTGGTCTCTTAATCTATATTGTGGTCCCGTTGTACTGCTTATCTTTGATTCACAAAGGAGTCCTTCTAACTGGAAGGTCCAGCTAACCTTGTCACCCCAAAGCTGACTCGATCCCTATATCTACAAGAGACACAATATATTATTAGGTTGGTACATACAGTTGTGCTCAAAAGTTTGCATACCCTGGCAGAAATTGTGAAATTTTGGCATTCATTTTGGAAATATGACTGAAAATGCATAAAAAAATAAAAAAATCTTTTAATGAAGTATAGTGATCATATGAAGCCATTTATTATCACATAGTTGTTTGGCTCCGTTTTAAATCATAATAACAGAAATCACTCATGTGGCCCTGATCAAAAGTTTACATACCCTTGAATGTTTGGCCTTGTTACAGACACACAAGGTGACACACACAGGTTAAAATAACAATGAAAGGTTAATTTCCCACACTTGTGGCTTTTTAAATTGTGATTAGTGTCTGTGTATAAATAGTCAATGAGTTAGTAAGCTCTCATGTCGATGACAGGCAGGCTAGATACTGAGCCATGGAGAGCAGAAAAGAACTGTCAAAATACCTGCGTAACAAGGTAATGGAAAAGGATATAAAAGATGTCCAAAGCCTTGAAAATGCCAGTCAGTACTGTTCAATCACTTATTAAAAAGTGGAAAATTCGGGGATCTCTTGATATCAAGCCAAGGTCAGGTAGACCAAGAAAGATTTCAGCCACAACTGCAAGAAGAAGAACCCACAGGTAACCTCAGGAGAAATACAGGCTGCTCTGGAAAAAGACAGTGTTTCAAGGAGCACAATATGATGATACTGGAACAAAAATTAGCTGCATGGTCGAGTTGCCAGAAAGAAGCCTTTACTGCACCAATGCCACAAAAAAGCCTGGTTACAATATGCCCGACAACACCTTGACAAGCCTTACAGCTTCTGGCACACTGTAATATGGAGTGACGAGACCAAAATAGAGCTTTATGGTCACAACCAGAAATGCTATTTTTGAAGAGGGGTCAACAAGGCCTATGGTTAAAAGAATACCATCCCCACTGTGAAGCATGGTGGTGGCTCACTGATGGGTTTTTTTTTTTGGGTGGGAGCTCTAAAGACTCAGTGAATCTTGTGACAATTGATGGCAAGATGAATGCAGCATGTTATCAGAAACTACTGGCAGACAATTTGCATTCTTCTGCACGAAGGCTGCGCATGGGACGCTCTTGGACTTCCCAGCATGACAATGACCCCAAACACAAGGCCAAGTTGACCCTCCAGTGGTTACAGCAGAAAAAAAGTGAAGGTTCTGGAGTGGCCATCTCTAGGGAGATCTCAAACCTGCGGGTTCATACAAGACGACCAAAGACTTTGCATGACCTGGAGGCATTTTACCAAGACGAATGAGCAGCTCTACCACCTGCAAGAATTAGGGGCCTCATAGACAACTATTAGAAAAGACGGCACGCTGTCATTGATGCTAAAGGGGGCAATACACAGTATTAAGAACTAAGGGTATGTAAACTTTTGTAGAGGGTCATTTCATTTTCTTTGTTGCCATGTTTTGTTTTATGATTGTGCCATTTGAGTTGGAAGCAGTGGAATACGAATGGAGGGAAGATTTTGGGGTTGCAGTAGGTGGAAGAGGTTGACTAGAAAAAGGGTGAATAATTCAAGGATGAGTAAGGAGCCACGAACACTAGAGAGAAAGCCCTGACCACAAATATAGTTAATTCTGAGGCTTAAAGGCATATCCGAGTTTCCTGGATTAACACATTTTTGTAATCTTTAGGCAAAAATCATCATTGATATATGCAGCACATTTCATAAAACATTTTATTTTTATCAATATCTAAAAATTCTTCTAATGATTATGCTGACACCTCCAGGGGGGTCTACACAAGCACTTGATCCCCACCCAATCAGCATTCAGCATTAGGGGACCCATTTTAACCCATTATCCACCTGCTGTGTCTCCCCCAGCCAATATGACAGCACCAATGTCAGTCCCCAAGTCACTGCTTGGATGTGACCCACCAACCTGCTTCCTGCTGCAGTGTCTGCTGTGCTGTTGCCCCACTCAAACTAGAGATCAGCATAGACAGAGCTGCAGCTGTAGCCAGAGATAGTGAGAACCCCCCCACAAGCAGCAGTAGTTGATGATGCAGGGAATAGGCAATCAGCAGGTGTGGTAATGACACAAGTAGGGGCGGCTGCTACTTGACACTGCCAAAAGGAGAAAAACGCCAGCAACAGTAGTTGATGATGCAGGGAATAGACAATTAGCAGGTGTGGTAATGCCACAAGTAGGTGGAGCTGCTGCTTCACTTTGTCAAACAAAGAGAGAAAGAGAAAAACACCAGCAGCAGTAGTTGTTGCAGGGAATAGACAATCAGCATGGTGGTAATCAAGTGTGAATGTGCTGCACAGAGAGACTCTTATATGAAATACCTTCATGGATATGACTATATATCCCAGGGAATCCCAGAGTTGTATACAAATGTGTCAGCTACCTGAGCTTCCTCCTGATTTGACAAAACAAATTTAGAATTATATGCTAAGTTAGCCTGGGTTTGGAGGGTGTTTAATTTTCAACTGTCAGAAATTACCAGATATTTTGCTAAAATCGAGCGTTTAAATGTTTTCTTCATGCAAAAAAAAATGTTTTCATACACTATTACTTCTCCTCTATCAGATGCACTCATAATCCAAGAAACTTAGATATGCCTTTAATTAAGCCAAACTATTAGGAAGATAAAATAGGCATGTAAGATGGGCCTTTTTTGTTTTTATCTACCATCAATTCCACCATGTAAGAGAGAGCTGTAAGGAAACGAAGTGTGGAGGTGATGAATAGAAAGTGACAGCAAAGGATTTGAGTAAAGAGGTTTTACAATAGAGTGAGTGTTATCATCAGGGGAGGGGAGTGGTGTGACAGAGAGGGAAGGAGGAGGGAGTGCAAACTATATAGAGAGAGATGAATGGAGAAAAGGAAGAATGAGTGCAAACTAGAGAGAGGCAGAGAAATGAGAAAAGGAGGAGTGGAAATGAGAAAGATAAGTATAGTAGGAAAATAACAGAATCAACGGGACATTGTGAGTTTTAGTTGGTGGCGGCTATAGTTCTTCTCTAGTGTCCTTGCATTTCAGGTACAGGCTGTTAGTTCTTCTTGTTCTGTTGGTTGATTCGTATCACACTTTTCTTAGGAAATGGCTACATCGAGGGAAAGGAACTGGAGAACTTCTTCCAGGAGCTGGAGGCTGCAAGAAGAGGCGCTGGAGTGGTGAGTGTGACATGGGACAGAGAGAGGGGACCCCTAGATCTCCAGAGATACCACCACCTGAGCAGGACTAGATCAGTATGTATATGGCCTGCTGTGCCCATCCTAGACACGATTCAATGACTGCTGCCATCTAGTGCTCAATGTATAGAATACACCTACATGGGTCATTCATTCTCATGTATTACTGTGTGACAGGACACAGGTAGCGCTGGAGTCACGACAGGACACAGGTAGCTCTCGGGTCAAGACACGGATCCAAATCAATATTGGTGTAAAATGTACCTAATCATACAATGTAAGTCAATGAGTTATGTCCCAGGCCCCACCAAAAATGTAAATAAAAAAAAACTAAACTTTGTTTACTTTGATGTTGGCGGTTCAGACCAAAATGTAGTGTTTCTGTAAAGCCCCGGCATGGATCTTTATGGACAATGGGTGTATCTCTAGGGTGTCACCCCCTAATCTCCACAGGGGTCTTGTGATCACTTCTCTCCAGAGATCCCCCTGACCCCTCACATCACACCTGACCCTCTTGACCTCTTGCAGTTGAGGGGTATTTTTGGAAGGTCTCTGTTTCTGTGCACAGGAGGGGTCCAGCGTGAACATCGGAGAGAAGCTAAAAGAGTTCATGCAAAAGTATGACAAGAACGCAGATGGGCGCATTGAGATGGCAGAGGTGAGTGTGGGACATTGTGTGTGAACCTGCGTATGTATATGTGTTTTTGGGTGGTTTGTGTACTTGTGTGTGTTGTAAGTCTTTGTGATGCTCTGGGTAATACTCCATACTGTCTGTTTGCAGCTGGCTCAGATTCTTCCCACAGAGGAGAATTTCTTGCTCTGTTTCAGACAACATGCTGGCTCGAGCATTGAGTTCATGGAGGTGAGGTACTTGTGTACAGTGATGCACACCACACCCACAGCACATCCATCATAGATAGTACATGTACACACAGTACAGACACTGAATACACACCACAAACACAGCACACACTAAGCAGACACTACATACACACACTACAGACCCTGAATACACACCACAAACACAGCACACACTAATCAGACACTACATACACACACTACATGTACTACATAGAAAGCATACACTACATACAAAGCGCACACTAATCCGTCACTACATACACACACTACAGACACTACATACAAAGCGCACACTAATCCGTCACTACATACACACACTACATACAAAGCGCACACTAATCAGACACTAGATGCACACACTACATATACTACATACAAAGCATACACTAATCAGACACTACATACACACACTACATATACTACATACAAAGCATACACTAATCAGACACTACATACACACACTACATGTAGTACATACAAAGCATACACTAATCAGACACTAGATGCACACACTACATATACTACATACAAAGCATACACTAATCAGACACTACATACACACACTACATATACTACATACAAAGCATACACTAATCAGACACTACATACACACACTACATATACTACATACAAAGCATACACTAATCAGACACTACATACACACACTACATGTAGTACATACAAAGCATACACTAATCAGACACTACATACACACACTACATGTAGTACATACAAAGCATACACTAATCAGACACTACATACACACACTACATATACTACATACAAAGCATACACTAATCAGACACTACATACACACACTACATGTACTACATACAAAGCATACACTAATCAGACACTAGATGCACACACTACATATACTACATACAAAGCATACACTAATCAGACACTACATACACACACTACATGTAGTACATACAAAGCATACACTAATCAGACACTACATACACACACTACATGTACTACATACAAAGCATACACTAATCAGACACTAGATGCACACACTACATATACTACATACAAAGCATACACTAATCAGACACTACATACACACACTACAGACCCTGAATACACACCACAAACACAGCACACACTAATCAGACACTACATACACACACTACAGACCCTGAATACACACCACAAACACAGCACACACTAATCAGACACTACATACACACACTACAGACCCTGAATACACACCACAAACACAGCACATACTAATCAGACACTAGATGCACACACTACATGTACTACATAGAAAGCATACACTAATCAGACACTACATACACACACTACAGACCCTGAATACACACCACAAACACAGCACATACTAATCAGACACTACATACACACACTACAGACCCTGAATACACACCACAAACACAGCACATACTAATCAGACACTACATACACACACTACAGACCCTGAATACACCCCACAAACACAGCACATACTAATCAGACACTACATACACACGCTGCAGACCCTGAATACACACCACAAACACAGCACATACTAATCGGACACTACATACACACCACAAACTGCACACACTACCCAGATACTACATGCACACACAACAGACACTGAATACATGCCACAAACACACAACACATACATTGCACGCCCTACAAACACACACCACACACAGAACACTACCAATTCATGGTTTCATTCTTCTTTTTCAGGCCTGGAGGAAATATGACACAGACAGAAGCGGCTACATAGAGGCCAATGAGCTGAAGGTACAATAGTACTGTGTGTGATTTGTGTCTATATATGTATCAGTATCTGCCCGTCTATGTATGTCTGCGCATTATTGTATGCATACCTGTGGGTGTCTGGGCATGTGTTTGTCTGTGTGTCTCAGTGTTATTATACACGGTCCAGTCACATTATCATGACCAGCAACTAATATCCCGAATAACCGATGTGTGCAGCATGGACAACAGCTAGACGGCGTGGTAGTGAGTCAATAAAATGCTGGAAGGTTGGCAAGGGTATCTGGAGCCATACAGACTGCAGTGCATCCGGCAGCTACTAAAGAGTGCATGGTGGAGGATCCATACGGTGAACATTGCGATCAAGGTGGTCCCACAGGTGCTCGATGGGATTTGGAGGAATTTGGAGGCCAAGGAAGTACTTGGAAGTCTTCATCGTGCTCCTTCAACCACTCCCGGACAATTCTGGCCGTATGACATGTTGCATTGTCCTGCTGGAAGGTCCCATGCGCTCCAGGGAAGACAGTCAATATGTATGGGGGTTCTTGATATGCAAGGATGGATACATAACCCAATCAGTTGAGAGTACCTTCCAGAGATATGAGTGGACCCAGACAATGCCAATAATACATTCCCTGGACCATAACGCTGCCGCCACCCGCTTGTATTCTTCCAACAATGGTTGCAGAGTGTTTGTTCTCAGAGGTTTTTGCGCCTGACACGCCGTCAGCAAAGCAGCAAACGTGACTCATCACACAAAGGCAACCCTTTGCCAATCAGAAGAGGTCCAATTTCGGTACTGTTGTGCAAAATGAAGCCATTTCAGTTGATAAACCCTCCTCACATGGGTGCAGTGACCAGCCGTTTGCTTTTAAAGCCCCATATGCAACAGGGTTGGCTTTACTGTCATTTTAGACACACGTTTTATAGCCCCCTGGTTTGTTTGGATGGTGAGTTGCTCAACTGTAGCATGTTGGTTGGCCCTCCCACACCATCGCAGCCCACGTACAGCTCTGACATCAATGGCACTTGGTGTTAAGCAGTTTCCACAACGTTTATTTGCAATGGTGGCGTTTGTCCGGTCACGGTACACTTTAATCACAGCAGAACGCTAACAGTTCACAAACTGCGTTGTTTCAGAAATACTACCAGACTGGACCCAAAAGCCAATGATCATCCCGTTTTCAAAAGTCAGATTAATCTCATGTTTTACACATGACAGTGATGGTTGATATGTTTGCCTACATGTCACCATATATACCCACCAAGCCAGTTCACGACACGTGCCGTAATTCATTGGCTACTTGTTGCTGGTGTCAAAAGTAGGCGTAATAATGTGACTCTACCCTGCGTATGGGCCATTATCTGTCTGTCTATGTGTGTGTAAGTGTGCAAATATGTTGTAATGTCCATTCCTAGCTGTGTGCTATGTCTGTGCTTGTGAGAAAGTAGCAAACCTTGCAATAAATGTCTGACACATAACATAAGAGTTAACTGATGGCACTTTCAGTGGTTGGCATCACTACTAAACGTGACAATTCAGTGCAGAAACAATGGAGTAACGCCTCAATACATCAAACCCAAGTGCACCACAAGAGGGACACAGGATACCAGAAATTAAAGTGAAAGTGTACGCACCACACAGATATTGTTGTTGTGTAACATAAAGTGTCAGTGACATCACTCATATGCCAATAAAACAATACAGGTGAATAACTAGAAGATGCCATAGAAAGTGGATTAGTGAGAGGGTGCATGGAACAGCCAGCCAGTAAAGGAATTCAAGCATGTCTTTGTAGCTAGATAGAATGGGCAGACTAGATGGCTCTATTAGTTCTTATCTACTGTCTGATCTATGTCTCTAGACAAGGAGGATGTAAATGAGTTCATGTGGTCCAGGCTAATAATGACAGAATGAGTCATGAGATTCCTAATACCAACCCAGATTGTCCACGTCCACTCAGGCTCCGAGCTGAATGGGCTTGGAGTCCAGGGTCATTGTGGAAAAAGAGTTTGTGATGGTCACTAGGAATTCTTCACGAGCCACGTTCCTCACTGAGGTGGGAACCAAATTATATAGGGCAATATCTACTAAAAACTACACCATGCACAAAGGTTTGGATGAGCTCATAATGCAGAAGACAGCAGCAAACATCAGATAACAGACCAGGGATCAAGGGTGGCTCCATCAGCTGAACCCAGAAGGACCTGGATCACTTTCAACATCTTATTTTAAAGTATCTGGTGATATCCCATTATGTTGTTATTTACTTTACACAGATCTCATGTAATGTAATGTCACTTTTATCTGTGGTGTTTAGTCTTCCTCTTGTGGTGTACAAAGGTTACTGCATGTAATGGGGATTTCATGTCACTGTAAGAGAATGGAGCAAAATAGTTCGGGTTCCCCTTTCCAGTTTCTTTATATACCCCATCAGTGCCAATAAAAAAGCCCAAAATATATGTAGACGTTCCAATCTCACCTAGGGTGATCAGATCACAGATCTATAAAAATAATTATCTGCCCCATCCCCTAATACATTTACTCCAGGCCATTGCCAGTAGCAGAGGCCCTATCCTGTTGTGGGCCTATATGCTTTGCACCTGCTGCAATAGCTCTGCCACCGACCGTATGCGTCTACCCATTGCAGCCTACGTAGACACAGACAGTAGGGCTGAAAATGCAGTGTAGTGTTCTGCCAGAGACCACATTTCAGAAAACATGTTGCAACAAGCTGCTGAGACATGGCTCTGATTTGTTATAGAGAGACAGCAGAGTAAGTACAGCAGAGCCTGGGTCTTCACGAGCTTCAGTGGGCAGTCCCATACATGTACTATTTGTTAAGATAGTAAAGACAAGCTTATAATCACTTCTTAATGATATAAAGGACCTATAATTAAATAGATGCACAGGTATATTATATACATAGTAAAATTCAGAAACCTCCCATGCTGATATTTTGTTCTTATGAAGGGTGGTTGGAGGGGGAGGCTAATGGTGGACATTTAGCTCACAGCAGAGATTATAGTAAGGAGAGACGTGAGCATGGTGAGTTCATGGAGGTCTAGACAGTGGACTCTCAACCCTGTAGATGGGAAGTGTAATGCGGGTGGACTTGGAGCCTCCACTCAGCTTCCTTGGGCAGGAGGACTGAATGGCATTTGCTTCTCCGCATCACTGGATGCTCAGATTAAGAGCCTCCACACAGAATACACCAACCTAAGAATAGAGGAGGACAAGAACAACCTACCTGAGCAATGCCCTGTGGAGAACCTGAGTCACTGTGTGATGGTGGGCAGTGCCAGCTTCGGCTATGAGCCTTCTATTGGTGACCTTCACTTTTGTTCTTGTGTGGTGGCTCTTACAGAATAAAACCAGAGTAGATGGAGGAGTGTTTGGCTGTACAGAGAAAGGTTCCCTGGTAAACAAAGAAGTAAAGATTGTCAGCAGATAAGAACCACATGGCCCATTTGGTCTGTCCATTCTTTCTTATCTTACATTTTGGTTTAATTAATCCTCAAGATAGCCTTATGCTTATTCCAGACATGCTTAAATTCCTTAACTGTGACACTACCACTTATCTACTACTCTTTCTGCAAAGTAGTACTTTCTCAACAAATAGGCCCTATAGGAACCTGACCTATGGACCCTCAGCACTATAGACTGCCGCATAATTTACTGAGCGATTTGCTTAGGTAAGAAGTCTCGATTAAGAATGGACCAGGGCCGGAGCAATGGTGAAGACTATCAATGGTGAAAAGGTGCTGCGCCAACAATACAACAATTAGAACACAAGGTTTGGCACATCCACAACAAATGCTACTTTCTGCAGACAAACAAACAAACACAAACTGGTTACTGGGCCCTTTGGCTGAAAGGTTTCAAAAAGTATGATTGTGTGATGGTCACTTCCTGTACTATTCCCAATATACCCGGGTAAAAAGGCTAAAGAAAATGGTAATGCTTTATAAATCAGGAGAAATAATAATAATAATAGTCTAGAGCGGCACTGAAGATGGTTATTTTAGCCATGCTTGGATTTGCTGCTAACTGAAGTACCGCTCGGGTCTAAGTGAAGGACTACCCATGTCTGGCTGAAGAATCTCCCATGTCTGGCTGAAGAATCTCCCATGTCTGACTGAAGGACCTTCCATGTCTAACTGAAAGACTAGCCATGTCTAACTGAAAGACTAGCCATGTCTAACTGAAAGACTAGCCATGTCTAACTGAAGGACCGCTCATATCTAACTGAAAGACTAGCCATGTCTAACTGAAGGACCTCCCATGTCTGACTGAAGGACCGCTCATATCTAACTGAAAGACTAGCCATGTCTAACTGAAAGACAAGCCATGTCTAACTGAAGGACCGCTCATATCTAACTGAAAGACTAGCCATGTCTAACTGAAAGACTAGCCATGTCTAACCGAAAGACTAGCCATGTCTAACCGAAAGACTAGCCATGTCTAACTGAAAGACTAGCCATGTCTAACTGAAGGACTGCTCATATCTAACTGAAAGACTATCCATGTCTAACTGAAAGACTGCTCATATCTAACTGAAAGACTATCCATGTCTAACTGAAGGACTGCTCATATCTAACTGAAAGACTATCCATGTCTAACTGAAGGACTGCTCATATCTAACTGAAAGACTAGCCATGTCTAACTGAAGGACCACCCACGTCTGACTGAAGGACTACCCATGTCTAACTAAAGGACCGCTCATATGTAACTGAAGGACCGCCCATGTCCGACTGATTGACCGCCAATGTCTAACTGATGGACAGCCCATGTCTAACTGATGGACCACCCATGTCTGACAGCTCCAATGGGTGGGACTTACAGAGAGGGTGCTGGACTGTCAGCATTTTCTGGTAGAACAATAAAAAAACAACCCTGCCCTATGGAGACCAGGCAAATGGACACAGGAGACAGGCTGGACCTCATTACAATCTGAAGGAAAAAAAGGAGAGCTCAAACCACCCCATGTGGTGCAGTATGAAAATAATATATTTGTTGCCTAAAAAATGTAACAATACAACAGAATAAGTGACACGCTTCATCCAAATAGCAGACTTCTTCAGGGATCTCATTATACACCTAGTGCTGTGTCCCAGTGGGGGTATCTGAAGTCTCTGTAATTACAATACTCACATTCCCAGTTTAGTACAGTGTATAGGAGTCAAATTCTGCTGGATGTCAGTAGGACAGTAACTGGCAAATACCAGAAGGTGTCCGAAGAGACAGCAACCAAGAGAGAGGTGACATCTCTACTTCAGGGGGTTACACTGGTGATTGGATGTGCAAGAAACATGACCAAAGGTGGGCTTCACAGGGAGGAACTGTGATGGAGTGCACATTATGTTTGGTACTTAAATGCGCATGGTATTCACATACACATGATACTCACCTGCACCCACATGATGTAACCAAGGGTTTGAAAATTATATAAGAAAGTATGGAAAATATGAGGAGAGGAATTAAGGATAAGGAAGTATTTGATACTTGGTACGACAGGCAGAATATGCCATTGAATCTATCTGTGTACCCGTCCGTCTCCCAGTCTGTGTCTGTTTGTTTGTGTGGGCTCCTCTTTCTATGTGTCCCTTATATTTGTATACGTCCATGTTTCAGCATTAGCCTGTTTGTGTGAGTGTCATGGTAAGTTTGCTTGTTTTTCAGACCATGTGTCAGTCTGTCTCATTCAGTTTTGTCTGTCTATTAGTCTGTGTGTCTCCTGTGTTTGTGTGAGTGTCTGTATGTTGGTGTCTGTCCCTCTCTGTTTATTCTGTGTCTGTGTCTGTATGTTGGTGCCTGTCCCTCTGTAATGTGTTCCTGTATCTATGTGTCTGTATGTCTGTTTCTGTGTGTACCTGTGCCAATGTGTCTGTATGTTGGTATCTGCCCCTCTGTGTCTGTATGTCGGTGTCTGTCCCTCTGTGTGTTCCTGTGCCAATGTGTCTGTATGTTGGTATCTGCCCCTCTGTGTCTGTATGTCGGTGTCTGTCCCTCTGTGTGTTCCCGTGCCTATGTGTCTGTATGTCGGTGTCCGTCCCTTTGTGTGTTCCCGTGCCTATGTGTCTGTATGTCGGTGTCTGTCCCTCTGTGTGTTCCTGTGCCAATGTGTCTGTATGTTGGTATCTGCCCCTCTGTGTCTGTATGTTGGTATCTGCCCCTCTGTGTCTGTATGTCGGTGTCTGTCCCTCTGTGTGTTCCCGTGCCTATGTGTCTGTATGTCGGTGTCTGTCCCTCTGTGTGTTCCCGTGCCTATGTGACTGTATGTCTGTGTCTGTCCCTCTGTGTGTTCCCGTGCCTATGTGTCTGTATGTCGGTGTCCGTCCCTCTGTGTGTTCCCGTGCCTATGTGTCTGTATGTCGGTGTCCATCCCTCTGTGTGTTCCCGTGCCTATGTGTCTGTATGTCGGTGTCCGTCCCTTTGTGTGTTCCCGTGCCTATGTGTCTGTATGTCGGTGTCCGTCCCTCTGTGTGTTCCCGTGCCTATGTGTCTGTATGTCGATGTTTGTCCCTCTGTGTGTTCCTGTGCCTATGTGTCTGTATGTCGGTGTCTGTCCCTCTGTGTGTTCCCGTGCCTATGTGTCTGTATGTCGGTGTTTGTCCCTCTGTGTGTTTCTGTGCCTATGTGTCTGTATGTCGGTGTCTGTCCCTCTGTGTGTTCCCGTGCCTATGTGTCTCTATGTCGGTGTCTGTCCCTCTGTGTGTTCCTGTGCCTATGTGTCTGTATGTCGGTGTCCGTCCCTCTGTGTGTTCCCGTGCCTATGTGTCTGTATGTCGGTGTCCGTCCCTTTGTGTGTTCCCGTGCCTATGTGTCTGTATGTCGGTGTCCGTCCCTCTGTGTGTTCCCGTGCCTATGTGTCTGTATGTCGATGTTTGTCCCTCTGTGTGTTCCCGTGCCTATGTGTCTGTATGTCGGTGTCCGTCCCTTTGTGTGTTCCCGTGCCTATGTGTCTGTATGTCGGTGTCCGTCCCTCTGTGTGTTCCCGTGCCTATGTGTCTGTATGTCGATGTTTGTCCCTCTGTGTGTTCCCGTGCCTATGTGTCTCTATGTCGGTGTCTGTCCCTCTGTGTGTTCCTGTGCCTATGTGTCTGTATGTCGGTGTCTGTTCCTCTGCGTGTTTCTGTGTCTGTATGTTGGTGTCGGTTCCTGTGTGTCTGTATGTTGGTGTCTGTGCCTCTGCGTGTTCCTGTGTCTATATGTCTGTGTCTGTCCCTCTGGGTTTTCCTGTGTCTGTATGTTGGTGTCTGTCCCTCTGTGTGTTCCTGTGCCTATGTGTCTGTATGTCGGTGTCTGTCCCTCTGTGTGTTTCTGTGCCTATGTGTCTGTATGTCGGTGTCTGTCCCTCTGTGTGTTCCCGTGCCTATGTGTCTGTATGTCGATGTTTGTCCCTCTGTGTGTTCCCGTGCCTATGTGTCTCTATGTCGGTGTCTGTCCCTCTGTGTGTTCCCGTGCCTATGTGTCTGTATGTCGGTGTCTGTCCCTCTGTGTGTTCCTGTGCCTATGTGTCTGTATGTCGGTGTCTGTCCCTCTGTGTGTTCCTGTGCCTATGTGTCTGTATGTCGGTGTCTGTCCCTCTGTGTGTTCTTGTGTCTATGTGCCTGTATGTCGGTGTCTGTTCCTCTGCGTGTTTCTGTGTCTGTATGTTGGTGTCTGTTCCTGTGTGTCTGTATGTTGGTGTCTGTGCCTCTGCGTGTTCCTGTGTCTATGTGTCTGTGTCTGTCCCTCTGGGTTTTCCTGTGTCTATATGTTAGTGTCTGTCCCTCTGTGTGTTCCTAGTCTATGTGTCTGTATGTTGCTGTCTGTCCCTCTGTATCTGTATCTTGGTGCCTGTCGCTCTGTGTGTGTTCCTGTGTCTATGTGTCTGTATTTCATGTATCTGTCACTCTCTGTCTGTTCTGTGTCTGTATATTGGTGCCTGTCCCTCTTAGGCATGGGGTCTGAGGGGTTAGGGCTAGAGGGGTTCAGCCTGTTAGGGGATAGATTCTACAACTTGCGCTCTTTTATCCACGCACATTTGGCACCCACATTTCAACAGTGAGCAACTGTCGCTGTATGTTTGTGTCTGTCCCTCTGCATGTTCCTGTGTCTATGTGTCTGTAAGTTGCTATCTCTCCTTCTGTGACTGTCCTCTGTCTATGTGTCTGTATGTCTATGTCTTTCCCTCTGTGTGTGCCTGTGTGTTATGTGTCTGTATGTTGGTGTCTCTCCCTCTATGTGTGTTCCTGTGTCTGTCCCTCTGTGTGCGCGCCTGTGTGTATCTGTTTTACAGTGCCTTGCAAAAGTATTCACCCCCCTTGGCATTTTTCGTGTTTTGTTGCCTCACAACCTGGAATTAACTTGGATTGTTTGAGGATTTGCATCATTTAATTTACAGAACATGCCCACAACTTTGAAGATGTTTTTTTTTTTTATTGTGAAGTAAACAACAAATAGGACAAAATAACAGAAAAAGTCAATGTGCATAACTATTCACCCCCCTAAAGTCAATACTTTGTAGAGCCAACTTTTGCGGCAATCACAGCTACAAGTCGCTTTGGCTAAGTCTCTATGAGCTTGCCACATCTTACCAATAGGATTTTTGGCCATTCCTCCTTGCAAAACTGCTCCAGCTCCTTCAAGTTGGATGGTTTGCGCTTGTGAACAGCAATCTTTATGTCTGACCACAGATTTTCTATTGGATTGAGGTCTGGGCTGTGACTCGGCCATTCCAACACATTTACATATTTCCCCTTAAACCACATTAAAGTGTTGCTTTAGCAGTGTGTTTGGAGTCATTGTCCTGCTGGAAGGTGAACCTCCGTCCTAGCCTCAAATCACGCACAAAGTGGTACAGATTTTGCTCAAGAATATCCCTGTATTTAGCACTATCCATCTTTCCCATTAACTCTGACCAGTTTCCCAGTCCCAGCTGCTGAAAAACATCCCCACAGCATGATGCTGCCACCACCATGTTTCACTGTGGGGATGGTGTTCTTTGGGTGATGTGATGTGTTGGCTTTGCGCCAGACATAGCATTTTCTTTTATGGCTGAAAAGTTCAATTTTAGTCTCATCAGACCAGAGCACCTTCCTCCATACATTTTGGGAGTCTCCCACATGCCTTTTTGCAAACTCAAAACGTGCCATTTTGTTTTTTGCTGAAAGTAATGGCTTTCTTCTGGCCACTCTGCCATAAAGCCCAACTCTATGGAGCGTACGGCTTATTGTCCTATGTACAGATACTCCAGTCTCTGCTGTGGGAATCTGCAGCTCCTCCAGGGTTACCTTAGGTCTCTGTGCTGCCTCTCTGATTAATGCCCTCCTTGCCCGGTCCGTGAGTTTTGGTGGGCGGCCGTATCTTGGCAGGTTTGCTGTTGTGCCATGTTCTTTCCATTTGGTTATGATAGATTTGATGGTGCTCCTGGGGATCATCAAAGATTTGGATATTTTTTTTATAACCTAACCCTGACTTGTACTTCTCAACAACATTGTCCCTTACTTGTTTGGAGAGTTCCTTGGTCTTTATAGCAGTGTATGGTTAGTGGTGCCTCTTGCTTAGTTGTTGCAGCCTCTCGGGCCTTTCAAAAAGGTGTATATATGTAATGACAGATCATGTGACACTTAGATTGCACACAGGTGGACATCATTTCACTAATTATGTGACATCTGAAGGTAATTGGTTGCACCAGAGCTTTTTATGGGCTTCAAAACAAACGGGGTGAATACATACGCACATGACAATTTTCTGTTTTCTATTTCTAAAAAATAGTTTTATGTATATATTTTTCTCATTTCACTTCACCAACTTAGACTTTTGTGTTCTGACTTTCGTGTCTGTCCTGTTTCTATGTGTCTGTATGTCTGTGTCTTTCCCTCTGTGTGTTCCTTTGTCTATGTGTCTGTATGTTGGTGCCTGTCCCTCTGTGTCTGTGCTGTGTCTGTAAGTCTGTGTCTTTCCCTCTGTGTGTTCATGTATCTATGTGTCTGTATGTTGGTGTCTGTCCTTCTGTGTCTGTGCTGTGTCTGTAAGTCTGTGTCTTTCCCTCTGTGTGTGTTCCTGTGTCTGTATGTTGGTGCCTGTCCCTCTGTGTGTGTGTTCCTGTGTCTGTCCCTTTGTGTGTTCATGTGTCTATGTGTCTGTGTGTTGGTGTCTGTCCCTCTTTGGGCACCCCGACCTTCGTGCGCTGCAGAACAGCGCGCCGTCATCCGGGCGCTGAGAACTGCTCCCTGATGGCTCTCCAGCCTGCATCCCATCTGCCACAGAGGCTTCTCATGCAAGAGCTCCCCCATCTCATATTTACTGGACCTGCTTGGCAAGGTAAGGGTCTGACAGTGTGCCATATGGGCCAGGCATGTTGCATTGTGACACATGCACACAATGACAGTGACATTACATACAATATGTTCCTAGTGACACATGCCAGTCCCACATGGGACACTGTCAGCCCCTTACCTTGGCCTTGGCAGCCTCCAACAAGCAGGTCCAGTAAATATGAGATGGGGGCGCGCACATAAGAAGCCTCTGTGGCAGATGGGATGCAGGAGTGCAGAGCGTCATCAGAGCGCAGTTCTCAGCACCCTAATAACGGCACGCGGTTCTCCAGTGCAAGAAATTTTTGACACCCCCTCTGTGTCCTCCTGTGTCTATGTGTCTGTATGTTGGTGTCTGTCCCTTTGTGTCTGTCCCTCTGTGTGTGTTCCAGTGTCTATGTGTCTGTATGTTTGTGTGTGTTCCTGTGTCTATGTGTCTGTATGTTGGTGCCCTTCCCTCTGTGTGTGTTACTGTGTCTGTCCCTCTGTGTGTTTCTATGTCTATGTGTCTGTATGTTTGTGCCTGTCCCTCTGTGTGTTCCTATGTCTATGTGTCTGTATGTTTGTGCCTGTCCCTCTGTGTGTTTTCCTGTGTCTGTCCCTATGTGTGATCCTATGTCTATGTGTTTGTGTCTGTCCCTCTGTATGTGTGTTCCTGCCCCTCTGTGTACTCCTGTGTCTATGTGTCTTTAAGTTGGTATCTGTCCTTCTGTGTCTGTCCTATGTCTATGTGTTTGTGTCTGTCCCTCTGTATGTGTGTTCCTGCCCCTCTGTGTACTCCTGTGTCTATGTGTCTTTAAGTTGGTATCTGTCCTTCTGTGTCTGTCCTATGTCTATGTGTCTGTGTCTGTCCCTCTGTGTGTGTGTGTGTGTGTGTTCCTATGTCTATGTGTCTGTATGTCTGTGTCTGTCCCTCTGTGTGTGTGTGTGTGTTCCTGTGTCTATGTGTCTGTATGTTGGTGTCTGTCCCTCTGTGTTTGTGTTCCTGTGTCTGTCCCTCTGTGTGTGTGTGTGTGTTCCTGTGTCTATGTGTGTGTATGTCTGTGTCTGTCCCTCTGTGTGTGTGTGTTCCTGTGTCTATGTGTGTGTATGTCTGTGTCTGTCCCTCTGTGTGTGTGTGTTCCTGTGTCTATGTGTCTGTATGTTGGTGCCTGTCCCTCTGTGTTTGTGTTCCTGTGTCTGTCCCTCTGTGTGTGTGTGTGTTCCTGTGTCTGTGTGTGTATGTCTGTGTCTGTCCCTCTGTGTGTGTGTGTTCCTGTGTCTATGTGTGTGTATGTCTGTGTCTGTCCCTCTGTGTGTGTGTGTTCCTGTGTCTATGTGTCTGTATGTTGGTGCCTGTCCCTCTGTGTTTGTGTTCCTGTGTCTGTCCCTCTGTGTGTATTCCTGTGTCTTTCCCTCTGTGTCTGTCCTGTTTTTGTATGTGTCTGTTTGTTGGTGTCTGTTCTCTGTGTCTGTCCTGTGTCTGTGTGTCTGTATGGGTAGCTTGACTTTCGTGTGTGCGACAAATGCACACGGACTCATGCGCAAAGCAACAAAAACACCCGACAATAGCGCGCCCGACATCTACGCTCAGGAGTTAATGTAAGGACTTAAGGGTGTACTTAGAGGTTTTAGGGTAGGGGTCTTTGGGTGAGCTTAGGGGTGTTAGACATTAGGTTTAGGGGTCTTTTAGGGTTAGGCATGGGGTCTGAGGGGTTAGGGTTTGCCATGGGGTCTGAGTCTTAAGGTTAGGTATGGGGTCTTAGGGGTTAGGGTTAGGCATGGGGTCTGAGGGGTTAGAGCTAAAGGGGTTCTGGCTGTTAGGGGATAGATTCTACAACATGCGCTCTTTTATCCACGTGTATTTGGCCCCCACATTTCAACAGCGAGCTACTGTCAAAGCGCTTCTATCTGCGCCGAATTGTTGCCGTGCATTTGCCCTGCGCCCTAAAGTCGGGATGCCCTGAGTATGTTGATGTCTTTCCCTCTGTGTCGGTCCTGTGTCTATGTTTGTATGTTGGTATCTGTTCATCTATGTGTTCTTGTGTCTGTATGTCGGACACAGGAACACACAGACACAGAAGGACAGATAGCAACTTACAGACACATAGACACAGGACAGACACAAAGGGTCAGACACATAGACACAGGAGCACACAGAGGGACAGACACCAACATACAGACACATAGAAACAGGAACGCACAGAGGGACAGACACAAGAACACAAACAGAGGGACAGACACCAACATATAGACACATAGACACAGGAACACACAGAGACTCAGACCCCATGCCTCTGTGTGTGTTCCTGTGTCTGTATGTTGGTGTCTATCCCTCTGTGTGTTCCTGTGTCTGTATGTTGGTGTCTATCCCTCTGTGTGTTCCTGTGTCTATATGTCTGTACGTTGTTGCCTGTCTCTCTTTGTGTGTTCCTGTGTCTGTCCCTCTGTGTGTGCCTGTGTCTATGTGTCTGTATGTTGGTGTCTGTCCCTCTGTGTGTGTTCGTGTGTTCCTCTGTCTGTCCGTCTGTGTGTGCCTGTGTCTATGTGTCTTTATGTTGGTGTCTGTCCCTCTGTGTGTGTTCCTGTATCTGTCCCTCTGTGTCTGTTCCTGTGTGTGTATGCGGGTACCTGTCCCTCTGTGTCTGTTCTTCTGTGTGTTCCTTTGTCTATGTGTCTGTATGTTGATGCCTGACCCTCTGTGTGTTCCTGTGTCTGTGTGTCTGTCCCTCTGTTTGGTCATGAGTCTATGTGTATTTGTGTTGGTGTCTGTCCCTCTGTGTGTGTTCATGTGTCTGTCCCTTTGTGTGTTTTCCTGTGTCTGTCCCTCTGTGAGTTCCTGGGTCTCTCCCTCTGTGTTTGTTCCTGTGTCTGTGTGTATTCCTGTGTATGTCCCTCTGTGTGTTCCTGTGTCTTTCCCACTGTGTGCGTTGCTGTGTCTGTATGTTGGTGTCTGTCCCTCTGTGTGTGTTCCTGTGTCTGTCCCTTTGTGTGTTTTCCTGTGTCTGTCCCTCTGTGAGTTCCTGGGTCTCTCCCTCTGTGTTTGTTCCTGTGTCTGTGTGTATTCCTGTGTATGTCCCTCTGTGTGTTCCTGTGTCTTTCCCACTGTGTGCGTTGCTGTGTCTGTATGTTGGTGTCTGTCCCTCTGTGTGTGTTCCTGTGTCTGTCCCTTTGTGTGTTTTCTTGTGTCTGTCCCTCTGTGTGGTCATGTGTCTATGTGTCTGTGTGTTGGTGTCTGTCCCTCTGTGTGTGTTCCTGTGTCTGTCCCTTTGTGTGTTTTCTTTTGTCTGTCCCTTTGTGTTTTTTTCTTGGGTCTGTCCCTCTGTGTTTGTTCCTGTGTCTATGTGTCTGTGTGTGTTCCTGTGTCTGTCCCTCTGTATGTTGCTGTGTCTTTCCCACTGTGTGTTCCTGTGTCTATGTGTCTGTATGTTGGTGTCTGTCTCTCTGTGTGTGTGTTCCTGTGTCTATGTGTCTGTTTGACTGTGTGTGTCCGTCTATGTGTCTGTGTCTGTCCCTCTGTGTGTGTTCCTGTGTCTATGTGTCTGTATGTTGCTGTCTGTCCCTCTGTGTGTCTGTGTCTGTCCCTCTGTGTGTGTTCCTGTGTCTATGTGTCTGTCTTCCTCAGCTCTGCTCATCTTTTTTTCCGTTTCTAATTTCAGGGATTTCTGTCAGATCTTCTTAAAAAAGCAAATCGTCCATTTGATGAAAAGAAGCTTCACGAGTACACACAGACTATAGTAAGTATGTAGTAGGTATGCAGCTGTGAGCACAAGCAGATTATAGTAAGTATGTAGTAGGTATGCAGCTGTGAGCACAAGCAGATTATAGTAAGTATGTAGTAGGTATGCAGCTGTGAGCACAAGCAGATTATAGTAAGTATGTAGTAGGTATGCAGCTGTAAACACAAGCAGATTATAGTAAGTATGTAGTAGGTATGCAGCTGTGAGCACAAGCAGATTATAGTAAGTATGTAGTAGGAATGTAGAAGTGACCACACGCAGATTATATTAAGTATGTGTAGTAGGTATGTAGCAGTGAGCACACACAAATATGTAGCACTAAGTATACTGTGCTATGGAATATTCTAATGATGATAATAATATTAGTAGGATGTGTCTGGCACTGAGTAAGTATATACTTTACAAATGGGAGTAGTGGATGCACAATGGTATAGGGGAGGTGGAGGCTTGCAGAGCTTACAATCTAAGAGGTGATGGGGATAGTAATGTAAGGTGCGGAGACTGCTGGATGGATCAATGCTCTTAAGTTATAAAGGGAGATGTGTGATAACCAGGATAAACATGTATGTAACTGTGAATGATTGGGTTAAGGATATGGGCAGCATGCTTCTTAGTTTATGAGACTTATCTGTACAAGTGAATTTTAGGAATGACAATTTCCTCGTATCTTGCCTTATGAGCTGACACTTTGTTTGTTCCACAGCTTCGTATGTTTGACCTGAATGGTGACGGGAAGCTCTGCTTATCTGAGATGTCCAGGTAAGGAGAGAATTGAGCGAATTATGGGGAGATTCACAATTGGCACAGATTGTGTTACACAGGCCAGATTATCTGGAGATCTCTTTGGAGAGGCAGGGTTTGGGGTGGTAGCCATAGCCCCCTTCTTCTCCTTAATGAAAACTCTGTCAGCCCAAAATGATATGTTTTTACTGTTTTTGAATCTCCATATTTCATCTTCTAATGCATATTCCAGAGCATATTCTATTTCCATTGATCCATGTGGTGCAGCTTTTTTTGAATCTCCATATTTCATCTTCTAATGCATATTCCAGAGCATATGCTATTTCCATTGATCCAAGTGGTGAAGCTTTTTTTGAATCTCCATATTTCATCTTCTAATGCACATTCCAGAGGATATTCTCTTTCTATGGATCCAAGTGGTGCAGCTTTTTTATAATCTCCATACTTTATCTTCTAATGCATATTCCATAGCTAGTGACTTTGTATTAATCCAAGTGGTGCAGCTTCTAGTAAAGGAGCCAGCATCATGTGGTTGGATGGGCTAATAAGGAAGTTACTGGTCATGTGTAGTGGAAGCTGCAATATGGAAATTCACAACCTGCTGCCCACCCACCTCACAGAGTAACACGGGACCCCTTAGAGCTGAGCAATGAGACAATTTAAATGTAATAATTCCTAGCATCATATTCTGTATTGGGCTAATGGAACGTTCATTATATTTTTATTGGGCAATCACTTATTTTAATATTAAATGGCCCATTTATTTATTATTATTATTATTATTATTATTATTATTATTATTATCATCATACTTTATTAACAACTTATTAAACGGATATAAAGTCACAGCATAACTCCATTTAAACATAATAGAAAAATGGAAATAAAATGAAAATCATGAATTAATAATGTTCAAATGTCTTGGTAGTCCAATAACATATATGAGAGAAAAAATAAAACGATACAGGTTCATATCCAGTCCTCCATCCTATTGTATCTAGTAACAGGAGGTAGATTTTTTAATTACGCATTGTGTCACTCATGTGTTATTAAGTGTAGCCCCTAATATTGAACATTGGTGCTTTTAATTGTCGCCACTTAAAAGGAGAGAAATCTAAAAGAACCTATACAGGTAACCCACCCACCTGACCCCTAGAACGTGGTCCATATAGTAGTCACATAGTAATATACATTATATTAGTACAGTCACTGGTGTGAAGAGGTGACATTCATTGTCTTTGGCCTCCGCTGACAGTATTATTAGGGGATTATGAGAGTACCTTGATGCACTGCAATACTATATGTTAGGTATAAAGCGAGCCCTCGGTCATGTGTGACAGGGGACTGGAGGGATGGGTCTCATGGACAGTGAGAGAAAACAGGATGAACCGGAGGAAGAAAGAGGGGATTGAGGATGAATTAGAGGTGTTTGTTAAAAGAGATATGTTTATAAAGGCTAAGAGAATTGGGGTGATGTGCAGGATGGACCTCATGTCTATTTATATGGTCTGCATGAATGGGACCGGAAAAGAGGGCTCACATGGGTTATAGTTGGGGAACACCTGGTGAAATACTGTGTCTGTTTCAGGCTGCTTCCTGTTCAGGAGAATTTCCTGCTCAAATTTCAGGTAAGTGTGTGAATGCATGCGTGTGTGTGCCTATATGCATATGTGTTTGCATGTAATTGTGTGCACATGTGTGTGTGTGTGTATATCTATGAGTATATATCCATGTGTGTTTGTATGCTTGTATATGTGTTGCATATATGTGTGTGTGCATGTATCTGTATATATATGTATGAGTATACCTCTGTGTGTTTATGTATGTATATGTATGTGTGTGCATGCATTTATGTGCATAGACACAGGTGTGTACTCACCTCACATAAATGGTTCTGCTGCAACCCACCTCAGATGTGGCATTGCTCACACTCACCTCGCATGATGCTTCATTCACGCTCTCCTCAATTGGGGGTGTTTTACACTTGTCTTTCCCAGATGCTCTTTTTGTTTCTTTTTTAATCTACTATGAGCTGATTCTACATCCTTCTGTGGACTTTATCGCGTACCATGTAGTATGATGGATATGTGTTATGTGTGTAATGTGCATGCGTATATAGTTTGTGTTGCGTAGGTACCATTTGTTGTGTGTTGGCTGCTACTCATTTCGCTCTTTGTACTTTATTTGTAGGGGATGAAGTTGAGCTGCGACGCATTTAATGCCATTTTCAGTTTTTATGACAAGGTAACCTATGAGCACTACACTAACACACTGATAGATCGATGTTCCATACAATGCCATAACTATTACAATTAGAGGTAATAGCAGCCGTTACACATACACACCGATTGTTGTGTTGTACACTGAACAATAGCTATGTTACACACTGACACTGAGAGATACAGTTGTGCTCATAAGTTTGCATACACTGGCAGAAATTGTGAAATTTTGGCATTTATTTTGAAAATATGACTGCAAAAAAAAAGAAAAAGTATTTTATTGAAGGATAGTGATCAGGTGAAGCCATGGTCCTTTCACATTATCTTTCGGCACTGACTGTGAACGCTGCGGTTGAACGTTCTAGTGGTGAAAAAGAGGGAGTGCAGGGCAAAAAATTACTCCCGCCTCTGACGTGGAGCATAAGGCGTGCCGACAGAAGAAGCCTTGAGCTATGAGAGGCACTCCTGAGGGCCAAGTGCCCGCGCAGAACATAGCAATGGCCTTGCTGACGATTCAGCGCCTTTGAGTTGCGCCACATCGGAGGGGGGAATCATTTTTTGTATTCAACCACAGCGTTCACAGTCAGAGTGGAAAGATAATGCGAAAGGCCCAAAGCCAGTTATTATCACATAGTTGTTTGGCTCCTTTTGAAATCATAATGATAACTGAAATCACTCATCTAGCCCTGATCAAAAGTTTATATACCCTTGAATGTTTGGCCTTGTTACAGACACACAAGGTGACACGCACAGGTTAAAATGAGAATGAAAGGTTAATTTCCCACACCTGTGGCTTTTTAAATTGCAATCAGTATATGTGTATAAATAGTCAATGAGTTTGTTAGCTCTCATGTCGATGCACTGAGCAGGTCGATACTGAGCCATGGAGAGCAGAAAAGGACGGTCAAAAGACCTGCTTAACAAGATAATGGAACTTCATAAAGATGGAAAAGGATATAAAAAAATACCAAAGCCTTGAAAATGCCAGTCCATACTGTTCAATCACTTATTAAGAAGTGGAAAATTCAGGGATCTCTTGATACCAAGCCAAGGTCAGGTAGACCAAGAAATATTTCAGCCACAACTGCCAGAAGAAGTGTTCGGGATATAAAGAAAAAGCCACAGGTAACCTCAGGAGAAATCCTGGCTTCTCTGGAAAAAGACGGTATGCACAAATGCGCTTACCCCGTTCGTGGAGGCTGAATGAAATGCTCTTGACCAGCCAGATATTAAGAGAACACATAGCTAATGATCTTGAACTCTTTTTTTCTCCACAAACTTACATGTGGAATCGGATTTCGGGTGGGTCTGGGCGGCCCATAAAGCATTAATTAAGGGTGCATGCATTAAATATGCGTCCGTAAATAAAAAGCAATTACAAATTAAATAGACAGCCCTGAGAAGGTAATGGTTCTGGAAAAACAAAATCAAACTTATCCATCTTGTAGACTCCAACAATCCATTGACAAATTGAGGTCAGAGTTAGATCTAGTCTTATCACGCCATACGGAGAAGGCTATGAGATGGACGCAACACAAATTTTATACCCAAGCCAATAAACCAAATACCCTCCTAGCCAAAAAACTCAAAGGAAAACTCGTTCAATCAAAAATCCTTCACATTAGGTCCTTGTCTGGAAACATCACAGTTAGACCCAAAAAAAATCTAGATACCTTCTACTCCTTCTACCAGAAACTATATTCCTCCTCACCCTGTAATTCCAAATCCTTTATATCCTCTTTCCTTGACTCTTGTGACCTTCCCAAGCTCACCCCACAAGATCTAGAATCACTAAACTCTAAGGTCACAATTCAAGAAACTAAAAAAGTTATCCAAAATTTAAAAACGTGTAAAGCCCCCGGACCAGACGGATTCTCAAATTCATATTATAAAAAAATTGCAGACTTATTGGCCCCTCACCTCACAAATTTATTCAACAGGATCCTAGAGGACTTCCCCATACCTCCTGAATTTAATCAAGCTGACCTTGTATTTTTCCCCAAGGAAGGCAAAGTTAGGTTAAAAATTATAGGCCCATTTCCCTCCTAAATGGAGATGTTAAGATTTTAGCAAAACTCATGTCAAATAGAATGAATGACTTCCTCCCCAGACTAATACGCAAGGACCAGGTGGGCTTTATCCCCTTTAGACAAGCAGGAGACAACATTCGGTGAGTCCTAAATTCAATCCATTGGGCAAAACAGACTCGGACTCCTGCTTGTCTACTAGCACTTTACATTGAAAAGGTGTTTGTTTCGCTTGAATGGCCCTACCTACAAAAAACTCTCACCAAATTTGTCTCTGCGTCCATTTATGAATTTTCTCCAAACATACTACCGCAACCCAAGAGCAACACTTAAATTGCCAGGGGATTCACCAAAATTAATTGATATCCAGCAGGGCACCAGACAGGAATGCCCCCTTTCTCCCTTGCTGTTTGCTCTGGCAATTGAACCCCTGGTCCAAACAATTAGATCCAATTTCTCCATTCATGGTATTGCAGTAGGCCATCACCATCTTAAGTGCTGTTTATTTGCGGATGATCTTCTATGCACCTTATCTCAACCTGTCACCTCGGTTCCAATCCTCATGCAAATCCTAGATAATTTTGGTAAGATCTCGGCGGGTTTGAAAGAAAATCTTGAAAAAACAGAAGCTTTGAATGTATCTCTTCCCCCAAAGCCTTACAGTTTCTAAATCAACATGTTCAATTTCAATGGCCTCCCTCTCATAATAAATACTTAGGGCCTCATTCTATTAGCGGCCGCAGCCGTTGCGGGGCCGCAAGGACCGGCCGCAAGCTATTCTGCTATTCTATTCCCTTACGGCTGGGGGCTCCGGCAGGCTTGCGGCCGGTGCCTTGCTATCTCTTGCGGCCGCTCGCGCCGGAGGAAAGCCTTTGATCTAAAACGGCCGCAAGAGTTTTGCAATTCAATTGCTCCGGGAAACCTCTCTGCAAGGCTAAAAGCGAGCCGCAGCTTACTTGCAGGAAAGAGGTCCCGCTAGCACCAATTAAGCACATAAAATAGCTCAAATAAAGCCATCCTGCACTTTGAGAAGACTATAAAGGGATTTTTGGTGTTAGAAAAAATAGCACATAATTATCCTGTACTCAAATCCGTAAAATATTTTATTTTTAATATCCGTAAAATATCCATGTAAAAAGTCCAGAGTGCTTGGAGCACCTCAGACACACCCACGCCGCAGCCGGAAAATAAACAGTTAATTTGAACTCGGGTTTGGGCAGATGTGCAATCTTGAGAGTGGGTTCCTTTTAATCCTCATGTCCCCCAATATGATCCCTAGCATTTACAGAGCTGTACAGTGCAGGCTTGAATTTATTTTTCAGTTTTTATATTTCACAGCTTACGGCCGGTTCAAAGATATGCGGCCGGCCGTAAAAGGAGATCCTTGCGGGGCCGTATAATAGAATCGCGAGTTAACTGAACCCCCGCAAGGAATCGCAGCCTTACGGCCGATTTACGGGCGATAATAGAATGAGGCCCATAGGCATTTACCTCGCACATTAGACAAATGACCGTATATACTCAAGTATAAGCCGAGTTTTTCAGCCCTTTTTTCAAAGCTGAAAAGGACCCCCTCTGCTTATACTCGAGTCACCACCCTTGTGTCTCACTTTCCCCCCCCCGTGTCTCTCTTCCCCCCCCGTGGCTCTCTTCCCCCCCCCCCGTGGCTCTTATCCTCCCCCTCCCTTATCATCCTCAACCCCCCATCCTCATCCTCACCCAAACCCATCCTTATCCTCAACCCCCATCCTCATCCTAACCCCCCCATCCTAAACCCCGCTCCTCATCCTAAACCCCCCTCCTCATCCTAAACCCCCCTCCTCACTTTACCCCTCTAATTACATCCCCCTCTCTCTTTGCCCTCACTTACCTTCCATCTGCAGCTGCTCCTCCGTGCGCCTTCCGTCTGCGTCGGGACCCGGCATATTCTAATGACGTGACGTCACATGCGTGGGGGTTTAGGATGAGGAGGGGGGTTTAGGATGAGGAGGGGGGTTGAGGATGGGGGGTTGAGGATGAGGATGGGAGGTTGAGGTTGAGGAGGGGGGTTGAGGAGGGGGGTTGAGGATGAGGAGGGCGGTTGAGGATGGGGGGGTTGAGGATGAGGATGGGGGGTTGAGGTTGAGGAGGGGGGTTCAGGAGGGAGGTTGAGGAGGGGGGTTGGGGAAGGGGGTTGAGGAGGGAGGTTGAGGAGGGGGTTGAGGATGAGAAGGGGGTTTGAGGAGGGACATTGAGGATGAGGAGGGGGGTTGAGGAGGGAGGATGAGGAGGGAGGTTGAGGAGGGGGGTTGAGGAGGGGCAAAGAGACACAGGGAAGGGAGAGGGGCGAAGAGACACAGTGGATGGAGATGAGGGGAAGAGACACAGGGGAGGGAGAGGGGGGAGAGATACAGGGGAGGGAGAGGGGGGAAGAGACACAGGGGAGAAAGAGGGGGGACACAAGAAAGGGGCACAGAGGGGACACAAGAGGAACACAGGGGGCAGCACATTTCCCACCCTCTGCTTATACTTGAGTCACTAAGTTTTCCCAGTATTTTGTGATAAAATAGGTGCCTCAGCTTATACTCGGGTCGGCTTATACTCGAGGATATACGGTATCTCCATAAAGCTAATTACAATTGGTTATCTTCAAATTAAATGATCTTTCAATTAATGAGCGACTCTCCCACATTCTAGAAGACGCTTTACCCCTTTTCATTACAATTTGGACCCCATGGCTGGCTTCCCCTCATAGTATTCCTATCCCCTAACAAACCTACTGTTTTACAATTTGAATCTTGACATGGCTGGCTGAGGATCTCCCCAGAGGCAGGGGTGGGAGGTAGGTCTCGTTTGGCAATATATACTTGAGAGATACTTTTTATTTAATTATTTATTTTTTGTATTTTTATTATATTTAATAGTTTTTTCCCCTTTTTTATTTTTCTCCTGTTTTTGTTTTTTTGTTCTTTTCTTTTCTTATCTTTAATATATATGTTTATTAATCTCCATTATTATTTTTTATCCTATATACTATATCCTAAAAAAGGAAACATTTTATTTAAGATGCTGTACAAAATGATGCTCATCTAGGAGAACATGTTTATCTAGATGGGGTAACTATTGCAAAATATATACTATCAATCTTTACATGACCCCTATACAGGTGAACCTTGTTACTGAATGATTCAATTTCTTTTGTTTTTGTATTTCACTGGCTACTTTATTTAATATTGCTGCATCATCTGTATGTTGACATCTTTACTTATTAATAAAACTGGAAAAAATACGTTGTGGTTGTTTCAAGGAGCACAATACGACGATACTTGAACAAAAATTAGCTGCATGGTCGAGTTGCCAGAAAGAAGCCTTTACTGCCCGACGATACCTTGATACGCCTCACAGCTTCTGGCACACTGTAATTTCGAATGACGAGACCAAAATAGAGCTTTATGGTCACAACCATAAGTGCTATTTTTAGAGAGGGGGCAACAACGCCATATAGTGAAAAGAAAACCATCCCCACTGTGAAGCATGGGGGTGGCTCACTGATGTTTTTTTTTTGGGGGGGGGGGGGAGGGGTTCTAAAGGCTCAGTGAATCTTGTGAAAATTGATTGCAAGATGAATGCAGCACGTTATCAGAAACTACGGGCAGACAATTTACATTCCTCTGCACGAAGGCTGCGCATGGGACGCTCTTGGACTTTCAAGCATGACAATGACCATAAGCACAAGGCCAAGTTAATCCTCCAGTGGTTACAGCAGAAAAAGGTGAAGGTTGTGGAGTGGCCATCACAGTCTCCTGACCGTAATATCATCGAGCCACTCTGGGGAGATCTCAAACCTGCAGTTCATGCAAGATGACCAAAGACTTTGCATGACCTGGAGGCATTTTGACGAATGGGCAGCTATGTCATCTGCAAGAATTAGGGGCCTCATGGACAACTATTACAAAAGACTGCATGCTGTCATTGATGCTAAAGGGGGCAATACACAGTATTAAGAACTAAGGGTATTCAAACTTTGAACAGCGTCATATCATTGTTTTTCTTTGTTGCCATGTTGTGTTTTATGATTGTGCCAATCTGTTATAACCTACGGTTGGATATGAATCCCATAAGAAATAACAGAAATGTGTTTTGCTGCTCACTCATGTTTTCTTTAAAAATGGTACATATATTACCAATTCGCCAAGGGTATGCAAACTTTTGAGCACAACTGTAGATGTTACACACATTCACTGACCAATAGCTATGTTACACACTAACACCGAGAGACAGCTGTTACACACATTTACTGACCTCTGCTCTGCGAGCTATGTCCAGCGCTAATTACTTTCAGAATGACATCATATCTGTCCTTGGACTTTTTTGGTAATTTTTATGTTAAATGTCCCTCCTGCCTCATATTGTCCTAACTTTTACACTGACTTGTTTTGTTTTTTTGTCACTAGTTAGTTCAATGGTCACTTTTTGACTGAACTGATCTCCGTCTCCAGTTTATGTCCAGTGGTCACTACTAGATTGACCTGACCCCTATCTCATAGTTATGTCCAATGGTCATTATTGGACTAACATAGTAACCTGATATGTCCAGTGGCCACCATTAGGCTGGCTGATGATTGACCTGTGTTATATGCTCAGTTGTACACAGCACAGCTCTGTAGTTTGGAATCAAACCTGTAACTGTTCTCTGTCCCGCAGGATGGGAATGGATACATAGATGAGAACGAGCTGGACGCTTTACTGAAAGATTTCTTTGAGAAAAATAAAAAGGTGAGAAACGCTGGAGAGATGTCCTGCCATTAAGAGGAATGTCTTGTGTGTTGGGAGATGTCCTCTCTGTGGGGAGATGTCCTATCTGTAAGGGGAATGTCCTGTATTTTGGGGGAGATGCCCTGTTTGTAGGGGAGATGCCCTGTCTGTGGAGAGATGTCCTATCTTTAAGAGGAATGTCTGTGGGGAGATGCCTTGACTGTGGGGGAGATGACCAGTCTGTAAGAGGAATGTCCTGTGTGTGGAGAGATGTCCTGTCTGTGAGGAGATGCCCTGTCTGTAAGAGTAATGCCCTGTATGTTGAGAGATATCCTGTCTGTAAGAGGAATGCCCTGTCTGTGTGGGAGATGCCCTGTCTGTTGGGTGATGACCTGACGGTAAGAGGAATGTCCTGTCAGTGGGGAGGTGCCCTGTCTGTAAGTAGAATGTCCTGCTGTGGGGAGATTACCTGTTTGTAAGAGGAATGTCCTGTCTATGTGGGAGATGCCCTGTCTGTTGGGAGATGCCCTGTCTGTTGGGAGATGCCCTGTCTGTAAGAGGAATGTCCTATCGACAGGGTAATGCCCTGTTTGTGGGGGAGATACCCTGTCTGTGGGGGGGATGCCCTAAAGAATGGAGGTCCCTATTTTTGATCTAAAATCAAATGTACATAGTGCTTGTTTCCAAGGCACTAACACAAGATACATTCCTACTTACAAATTTCAAGATGTACACACAAAGACACAAAAAGGGTAGCCACCAACATGTTTTGATGGTCCAAAGCCAACTTCCATTTATAAATCTGGTCATTTATAAATCCATGTTGCACATTCATTTATACTGATTTCAACTATATTGCTAATTATTCAGCAATACCATATCAATTAGATACAACATGTAATAATGATATGTTCTACAAACACTTATATATCTATGGACAACTATTTCTATATTGTTAATGCTATTTCTTATACTATAAAAAAATAAAAAAATAAATTGAAATACAGCTACTTAACAAGTGTTTAGAACAATAGAACATGTAAAGACTCTGTCAGGCAAATGTCCCGTAACAACATGTTAGGAATGTACAGTCTAGTGGAGTGATGTCCTTTGTGAGTGAGATATGGTCTGTCTGTGAGAGTGATGTCCTGTCTGAGGGAGATGGGACCCGTCTGTGAGAGTGATCTCCTGTCTGAGGGAGATATGATCCGTCTGTGAGAGTGATGTCCTGTCTGAGGGAGATATGACCTGTCTGTGAGAGTGATGTCCTGTCTGAGGGAGATATGACCCGTCTGTGAGAGTGATGTCCTGTCTGAGGGAGATATGACCCGTCTGTGAGAGTGATGTCCTGTATGAGGGAGATATGATCCGTCTGTGAGAGTGATGTCCTGTCTGAGATAGATATGATCCGTCTGTGAGAGTGATGTCCTGTCTGAGGGAGATGGGACCCGTCTGTGAGAGTGATGTCCTGTCTGAGGGAGATGGGAACCGTCTGTGAGAGTGATCTGCTGTCTGAGGGAGATATGATCCGTCTGTGAGAGTGATGTCCTGTCTGAGGGAGATGGGACCCGTCTGTGAGAGTGATGTCCTGTCTGGGGGAGATATGACCTGTCTGTGAGAGTGATGTCCTGTCTGAGGGAGATATGACCCGTCTGTGAGAGTGAGGTCCTGTCTGAGGGAGATATGACCCGTCTGTGAGAGTGATGTCCTGTCTGAGGGAGATATGACCCGTCTGTGAGAGTGATGTCCTGTCTGAGATAGATATGACCCGTCTGTGAGAGTGATGTCCTGTCTGAGATAGATATGATCCGTCTGTGAGAGTGATGTCCTGTCTGAGGGAGATGGGACCCGTCTGTGAGAGTGATGTCCTTTCTGAGGGAGATATGACCCGTCTGTGAGAGTGATGTCCAGTCTTAGGGAGATATGACCCGTCTGTGAGAGTGATGTCCTGTCTGACGGAGATATGACCAGTCTGTGAGAGGGATGTCCTGTCTGAGGGAGATATGACCCGCCTGTGAGAGTGATGTCCTGTCTGAGATAGATATGACCCGTCTGTGAGAGTGATGTCCTGTCTGAGATAGATATGATCCGTCTGTGAGAGTGATGTCCTGTCTGAGGGAGATGGGACCCGTCTGTGAGAGTGATATCCTGTCTGAGGGAGATATGACCCGTCTGTGAGAGTGATGTCCAGTCTTAGGGAGATACGACCCGTCTGTGAGAGTGATGTCCTGTCTGACGGAGATATGACCAGTCTGTGAGAGTGATGTCCTGTCTGAGGGAGATATGACCAGTCTGTGAGAGTGATGTCCTGTCTGATGGAGATATGACCCGTCTGTGAGAGTGATGTCCTGTCTGACGGAGATATGACCAGTCTGTGAGAGTGATGTCCTGTCTGAGAGAGATATGACCCGCCTGTGAGAGTGATGTCCTGTCTGAGGGAGATATGACCCGCCTGTGAGAGTGATGTCCTGTCTGAGGGAGATACGACCCGTCTGTGAGAGTGATGTCCAGTCTGAGGGAGATGGGACCCATCTGTGAGAGTGACGTCCTGTATGAGGGAGATATGATCCGTCTGTGAGAGTGATGTCCTGTCTGAGATAGATATGATCCGTCTGTGAGAGTGATGTCCTGTCTGAGGGAGATGGGACCCATCTGTGAGAGTGATGTCCAGTCTGAGGGAGATATGACCCGTCTGTGAGAGTGATGTCCAGTCTGAGGGAGATATGACCCGTCTGTGAGAGTGATGTCCTGTCTGAGGGAGATATGATCCGTCTGTGAGAGTGATGTCCTGTCTGAGATAGATATGATCCGTCTGTGAGAGTGATGTCCTGTCTGAGGGAGATGGGACCCGTCTGTGAGAGTGATGTCCAGTCTGAGGGAGATATGACCCGTCTGTGAGAGTGATGTCCAGTCTGAGGGAGATATGATCCGTCTGTGAGAGTGATGTCCTGTCTGAGCGAGATGGGACCCGTCTGTGAGAGTGATGTCCTGTCTGAGGGAGATGGGACCTGTCTGTGAGAGTGATGTCCTGTCTGAGGGAGATGGGACCCGTCTGTGAGAGTGATCTCCTGTCTGAGGGAGATATGATCCGTCTGTGAGAGTGATGTCCTGTCTGAGATAGATATGACCCGTCTGTGAGAGTAATGTCCTGTCTGAGATAGATATGATCCGTCTGTGAGAGTGATGTCCTGTCTGAGGGAGATGGAACCCGTCTGTGAGAGTGATGTCCTGTCTGAGGGAGATATGACCCGTCTGTGAGAGTGATGTCCAGTCTTAGGGAGATATGACCCGTCTGTGAGAGTGATGTCCTGTCTGATGGAGATATGACCAGTCTGTGAGAGTGATGTCCTGTCTGAGGGAGATATGACCCGCCTGTGAGAGTGATGTCCTCTCTGAGATAGATATGAACCGTCTGTGAGAGTGATGTCCTGTCTGAGATAGATATGATCCATCTGTGAGAGTGATGTCCTGTCTGAGGGAGATGGGACCCGTCTGTGAGAGTGATATCCTGTCTGAGGGAGATATGACCCGTCTGTGAGAGTGATGTCCAGTCTTAGGGAGATATGACCCGTCTGTGAGAGTGATGTCCTGTCTGACGGAGATATGACCAGTCTGTGAGAGTGATATCCTGTCTGAGGGAGATGGGACACGTCTGTGAGAGTGATGTCCAGTCTGAGGGAGATATGACCCGTCTGTGAGAGTGATGTCCAGTCTGAGGGAGATATGACCCGTCTGTGAGAGTGATGTCCTGTCTGAGGGAGATATGATCCGTCTGTGAGAGTGATGTCCTGTCTGAGGGAGATGGGACCCGTCTGTGAGAGTGATGTCCTGTCTGAGGGAGATGGGAAATGTCTGTGAGAGTGATGTCCTGTCTGAGGGAGATGAAACCCGTCTGTGAGAGTGATCTCCTGTCTGAGGGAGATATGATCCGTCTGTGAGTGTGATGTCCTGTCTGAGGGAGATGGGACCCGTCTGTGAGAGTGATGTCCTGTCTGAGGGAGATATGACCTGTCTGTGAGAGTGATGTCCTGTCTGAGGGAGATATGACCCGTCTGTGAGAGTGATGTCCTGTCTGAGGGAGATATGACCCGTCTGTGAGAGTGATGTCCTGTCTGAGGGAGATATGACCCGTCTGTGAGAGTGATGTCCTGTCTGAGATAGATATGACCCGTCTGTGAGAGTGATGTCCTGTCTGAGATAGATATGATCCGTCTGTGAGAGTGATGTCCTGTCTGAGGGAGATGGGACCCGTCTGTGAGAGTGATGTCCTGTCTGAGGGAGATATGACCCGTCTGTGAGAGTGATGTCCAGTCTTAGGGAGATATGACCCGTCTGTGAGAGTGATGTCCTGTCTGACGGAGATATGACCAGTCTGTGAGAGTGATGTCCTGTCTGAGGGAGATATGACCCGCCTGTCAGAGTGATGTCCTGTCTGAGATAGATATGACCCGTCTGTGAGAGTGATCCGTCTGATGTCCTGTCTGAGATAGATATGATCCGTCTGTGAGAGTGATGTCCTGGCTGAGGGAGATGGGACCCGTCTGTGAGAGTGATATCCTGTCTGAGGGAGATATGACCCATCTGTGAGAGTGATGTCCAGTCTTAGGGAGATATGACCCGTCTGTGAGAGTGATGTCCTGTCTGACGGAGATATGACCAGTCTGTGAGAGTGATGTCCTGTCTGAGGGAGATATGACCCGCCTGTGAGAGTGATGTCCTGTCTGACGGAGATATGACCCGTCTGTGAGAGTGATGTCCTGTCTGACGGAGATATGACCAGTCTGTGAGAGTGATGTCCTGTCTGAGGGAGATATGACCCGCCTGTGAGAGTGATGTCCTGTCTGAGGGAGATATGACCCGCCTGTGAGAGTGATGTCCTGACTGAGGGAGATGGGACCCGCCTGTGAGAGTGATGTCCTGTCTGAGGGAGATATGACCTGTCTGTGAGAGTGATGTCCAGTCTGAGGGAGATGGGACCCGTCTGTGAGAGTGACATCCTGTCTGAGGGAGATATGATCCGTCTGTGAGAGTGATGTCCTGTCTGAGATAGATATGATCCGTCTGTGAGAGTGATGTCCTGTCTGAGGGAGATGGGACCCGTCTGTGAGAGTGATGTCCAGTCTGAGGGAGATATGACCCGTCTGTGAGAGTGATGTTCAGTCTGAGGGAGATATGATCCGTCTGTGAGAGTGATGTCCAGTCTGAGGGAGATGGGACCCGTCTGTGAGAGTGACGTCCTGTCTGAGGGAGATATGACCCGTCTGTGAGAGTGACGTCCTGTCTGAGGGAGATATGACCCGTCTGTGAGAGTGATGTCCTGTATGAGGGAGATATGACCCGTCTGTGAGAGTGATGTCCTGTATGAGGGAGATGGGACCCGTCTGTGAGAGTGACGTCCTGTCTGAGGGAGATATGACCCGTCTGTGAGAGTGATGTCCTGTATGAGGGAGATGGGACCCGTCTGTGAGAGTGACGTCCTGTCTGAGGGAGATATGACCCATCTGTGAGAGTGATGTTCTGTCTGAGGGAGATATGACCCGTCTGTGAGAGTGATGTCCTGTCTGAGATAGATATGACCCGTCTGTGAGAGTGATGTCCTGTCTGAGATAGATATGATCCGTCTGTGAGAGTGATGTACTGTCTGAGGGAGATATGACCCGTCTGTGAGAGTGATGTCCTGTATGAGGGAGATGGGACCCGTCTGTGAGAGTGACGTCCTGTCTGAGGGAGATATGACCCGTCTGTGAGAGTGATGTCCTGTATGAGGGAGATGGGACCCGTCTGTGAGAGTGACGTCCTGTCTGAGGGAGATATGACCCGTCTGTGAGAGTGATGTCCTGTCTAATATAGATATGACCCGTCTGTGAGAGTGATGTCCTGTCTGAGATAGATATGATCCGTCTGTGAGAGTGATGTACTGTCTGAGGGAGATATGACCCGTCTGTGAGAGTGACGTCCTGTATGAGGGAGATTGGACACGTATGTGAGAGTGATGTCCTGTCTGAGGGAGATATGAGCCGTCTGTGAGAGTGATGTCCTGTCTGAGGGAGATGGGACCCGTCTGTGAGAGTGATGTCCTGTATGAGGGAGATTTGACCCGTCTGTGAGAGTGATGTCCTGTCTGAGGGAGATATGACCCGTCTGTGAGAGTGATGTCCTGTCTGAGGGAGATATGACCCGTCTGTGAGAGTGACGTCCTGTCTGAGGGAGATATGACCCGTCTGTGAGAGTGATCTCCTGTCTGAGGGAGATATGACCAGTCTGTGAGAGTAATGTCCTGTCTGAGGGAGATATGACCCGCCTGTGAGAGTGATGTCCTGTCTGAGATAGATATGACCCGTCTGTGAGAGTGATCCGTCTGATGTCCTGTCTGAGATAGATATGATCCGTCTGTGAGAGTGATGTCCTGTCTGAGGGAGATGGGACCCGTCTGTGAGAGTGATATCCTGTCTGAGGGAGATATGACCCGTCTGTGAGAGTGATGTCCAGTCTTAGGGAGATATGACCCGTCTGTGAGAGTGATGTCCTGTCTGACGGAGATATGACCAGTCTGTGAGAGTGAGGTCCTGTCTGAGGGAGATATGACCCGCCTGTGAGAGTGATGTCCTGTCTGACGGAGATATGACCCGTCTGTGAGAGTGATGTCCTGTCTGACGGAGATATGACCAGTCTGTGAGAGTGATGTCCTGTCTGAGGGAGATATGACCCGCCTGTGAGAGTGATGTCCTGTCTGAGGGAGATATGACCCGCCTGTGAGAGTGATGTCCTGACTGAGGGAAATGGGACCCGCCTGTGAGAGTGATGTCCTGTCTGAGGGAGATATGACCCGTCTGTGAGAGTGATGTCCAGTCTGAGGGAGATGGGACCCGTCTGTGAGAGTGACATCCTGTCTGAGGGAGATATGATCCGTCTGTGAGAGTGATGTCCTGTCTGAGATAGATATGATCCGTCTGTGAGAGTGATGTCCTGTCTGAAGGAGATGCGACCCGTCTGTGAGAGTGATGTCCAGTCTGAGGGAGATATGACCCGTCTGTGAGAGTGATGTTCAGTCTGAGGTAGATATGATCCGCCTGTGAGAGTGATGTCCAGTCTGAGGGAGATATGACCCGTCTGTGAGAGTGACGTCCTGTATGAGGGAGATTGGACCCGTTTGTGAGAGTGATGTCCTGTCTGAGGGAGATGGGACCCGTCTGTGAGAGTGATGTCCTGTATGAGGGAGATATGACCCGTCTGTGAGAGTGATGTCCTGTCTGAGGGAGATATGACCCGTCTGTGAGAGTGATGTCCTGTCTGAGGGAGATATGACCCGTCTGTGAGAGTGATGTCCAGTCTGAGGGAGATATGACCCGTCTGTGAGAGTGATGTCCTGTATGAGGGAGATATGACCCGTCTGTGAGAGTGATGTCCTGTATGAGGGAGATATGATCCGTCTGTGAGAGTGATGTCTAGTCTTAGGGAGATATGACCCGTCTGTGAGAGTGATGTCCTGTCTGACGGAGATATGACCAGTCTGTGAGAGTGATGTCCTGTCTGAGATAGATATGACCCGTCTGTGAGAGTGATGTCCTGTCTGAGATAGATATGATCTGTCTGTGAGAGTGATGTCCTGTCTGAGGGAGATGGGACCCGTCTGTGAGAGTGATATCCTGTCTGAGGGAGATATGACCCGTCTGTGAGAGTGATGTCCAGTCTTAGGGAGATATGACCCGTCTGTGAGAGTGATGTCCTGTCTGACGGAGATATGACCAGTCTGTGAGCGTGATGTCCTGTCTAAGGGAGATATGACCCGTCTGTGAGAGTGATGTCCTGTCTGAGGGAGATATGATCCGTCTGTGAGAGTGATGTCCTGTCTGAAGGAGATGGGACCCGTCTGTGAGAGTGATGTCCAGTCTGAGGGAGATATGACCCGTCTGTGAGAGTGATGTCCAGTCTGAGGTAGATATGACCCGTCTGTGAGAGTGATGTCCTGTCTGAGATAGATATGATCCGTCTGTGAGAGTGATGTCCTGTCTGAGGGAGATGGGACCCGTCTGTGAGAGTGATGTCCTGTCTGACGGAGATATGACCTGTCTGTGAGAGTGATGTCCTGTCTGAGATAGATATGACCCGTCTGTGAGAGTGATCCGTCTGATGTCCTGTCTGAGATAGATATGATCCGTCTGTGAGAGTGATGTCCTGGCTGAGGGAGATGGGACCCGTCTGTGAGAGTGATATCCTGTCTGAGGGAGATATGACCCATCTGTGAGAGTGATGTCCAGTCTTAGGGAGATATGACCCGTCTGTGAGAGTGATGTCCTGTCTGACGGAGATATGACCAGTCTGTGAGAGTGATGTCCTGTCTGAGGGAGATATGACCCGCCTGTGAGAGTGATGTCCTGTCTGACGGAGATATGACCCGTCTGTGAGAGTGATGTCCTGTCTGACGGAGATATGACCAGTCTGTGAGAGTGATGTCCTGTCTGAGGGAGATATGACCCGCCTGTGAGAGTGATGTCCGGTCTGAGGGAGATATGACCCGCCTGTGAGAGTGATGTCCTGACTGAGGGAGATGGGACCCGCCTGTGAGAGTGATGTCCTGTCTGAGGGAGATATGACCTGTCTGTGAGAGTGATGTCCTGTCTGAGGGAGATATGACCTGTCTGTGAGAGTGATGTCCAGTCTGAGGGAGATATGATCCGTCTGTGAGAGTGATGTCCTGTCTGAGATAGATATGATCCGTCTGTGAGAGTGATGTCCTGTCTGAGATAGATATGATCCGTCTGTGAGAGTGATGTCCTGTCTGAGGGAGATGGGACCCGTCTGTGAGAGTGATGTCCAGTCTGAGGGAGATATGACCCGTCTGTGAGAGTGATGTTCAGTCTGAGGGAGATATGATCCGTCTGTGAGAGTGATGTCCAGTCTGAGGGAGATATGACCCGTCTGTGAGAGTGACGTCCTGTCTGAGGGAGATATGACCCGTCTGTGAGAGTGACGTCCTGTCTGAGGGAGATATGACCCGTCTGTGAGAGTGATGTCCTGTATGAGGGAGATGGGACCCGTCTGTGAGAGTGACGTCCTGTCTGAGGGAGATATGACCCGTCTGTGAGAGTGATGTCCTGTATGAGGGAGATGGGACCCGTCTGTGAGAGTGACGTCCTGTCTGAGGGAGATATGACCCATCTGTGAGAGTGATGTTCTGTCTGAGGGAGATATGACCCGTCTGTGAGAGTGATGTCCTGTCTGAGATAGATATGACCCGTCTGTGAGAGTGATGTCCTGTCTGAGATAGATATGATCCGTCTGTGAGAGGGATGTACTGTCTGAGGGAGATATGACCCGTCTGTGAGAGTGATGTCCTGTATGAGGGAGATGGGACCCGTCTGTGAGAGTGACGTCCTGTCTGAGGGAGATATGACCCGTCTGTGAGAGTGATGTCCTGTATGAGGGAGATGGGACCCGTCTGTGAGAGTGACGTCCTGCCTGAGGGAGATATGACCCGTCTGTGAGAGTGATGTCCTGTCTAATATAGATATGACCCGTCTGTGAGAGTGATGTCCTGTCTGAGATAGATATGATCCGTCTGTGAGAGTGATGTACTGTCTGAGGGAGATATGACCCGTCTGTGAGAGTGACGTCCTGTATGAGGGAGATTGGACACGTATGTGAGAGTGATGTCCTGTCTGAGGGAGATATGACCCGTCTGTGAGAGTGATGTCCTGTCTGAGGGAGATGGGACCCGTCTGTGAGAGTGATGTCCTGTATGAGGGAGATTTGACCCGTCTGTGAGAGTGATGTCCTGTCTGAGGGAGATATGACCCGTCTGTGAGAGTGATGTCCTGTCTGAGGGAGATATGACCCGTCTGTGAGAGTGATGTCCTGTCTGAGGGAGATATGACCCGTCTGTGAGAGTGATGTCCTGTCTGAGGGAGATATGACCAGTCTGTGAGAGTGATGTCCTGTCTGAGGGAGATATGACCCGCCTGTGAGAGTGATGTCCTGTCTGAGATAGATATGACCCGTCTGTGAGAGTGATCCGTCTGATGTCCTGTCTGAGATAGATATGATCCGTCTGTGAGAGTGATGTCCTGGCTGAGGGAGATGGGACCCGTCTGTGAGAGTGATATCCTGTCTGAGGGAGATATGACCCGTCTGTGAGAGTGATGTCCAGTCTTAGGGAGATATGACCCGTCTGTGAGAGTGATGTCCTGTCTGACGGAGATATGACCAGTCTGTGAGAGTGAGGTCCTGTCTGAGGGAGATATGACCCGCCTGTGAGAGTGATGTCCTGTCTGACAGAGATATGACCCGTCTGTGAGAGTGATGTCCTGTCTGACGGAGATATGACCAGTCTGTGAGAGTGATGTCCTGTCTGAGGGAGATATGACCCGCCTGTGAGAGTGATGTCCTGTCTGAGGGAGATATGACCCGCCTGTGAGAGTGATGTCCTGACTGAGGGAAATGGGACCCGCCTGTGAGAGTGATGTCCTGTCTGAGGGAGATATGACCCGTCTGTGAGAGTGATGTCCAGTCTGAGGGAGATGGGACCCGTCTGTGAGAGTGACATCCTGTCTGAGGGAGATATGATCCGTCTGTGAGAGTGATGTCCTGTCTGAGATAGATATGATCCGTCTGTGAGAGTGATGTCCTGTCTGAAGGAGATGCGACCCGTCTGTGAGAGTGATGTCCAGTCTGAGGGAGATATGACCCGTCTGTGAGAGTGATGTTCAGTCTGAGGTAGATATGATCCGCCTGTGAGAGTGATGTCCAGTCTGAGGGAGATATGACCCGTCTGTGAGAGTGACGTCCTGTATGAGGGAGATTGGACCCGTTTGTGAGAGTGATGTCCTGTCTGAGGGAGATATGAGCCGTCTGTGAGAGTGATGTCCTGTCTGAGGGAGATGGGACCCGTCTGTGAGAGTGATGTCCAGTCTGAGGGAGATATGACCCGTCTGTGAGAGTGATGTCCTGTATGAGGGAGATATGACCCGTCTGTGAGAGTGATGTCCTGTATGAGGGAGATATGATCCGTCTGTGAGAGTGATGTCTAGTCTTAGGGAGATATGACCCGTCTGTGAGAGTGATGTCCTGTCTGAGGGAGATGGGACCCGTCTGTGAGAGTGATGTCCAGTCTGAGGGAGATATGACCCGTCTGTGAGAGTGATGTCCTGTATGAGGGAGATGGGACCCGTCTGTGAGAGTGACGTCCTGCCTGAGGGAGATATGACCCGTCTGTGAGAGTGATGTCCTGTCTAATATAGATATGACCCGTCTGTGAGAGTGATGTCCAGTCTTAGGGAGATATGACCCGTCTGTGAGAGTGATGTCCTGTCTGACGGAGATATGACCAGTCTGTGAGCGTGATGTCCTGTCTAAGGGAGATATGACCCGTCTGTGAGAGTGATGTCCTGTCTGAGGGAGATATGATCCGTCTGTGAGAGTGATGTCCTGTCTGAAGGAGATGGGACCCGTCTGTGAGAGTGATGTCCAGTCTGAGGGAGATATGACCCGTCTGTGAGAGTGATGTCCAGTCTGAGGTAGATATGACCCGTCTGTGAGAGTGATGTCCTGTCTGAGATAGATATGATCCGTCTGTGAGAGTGATGTCCTGTCTGAGGGAGATGGGACCCGTCTGTGAGAGTGATGTCCTGTCTGACGGAGATATGACCTGTCTGTGAGAGTGATGTCCTGTCTGAGGGAGATATGACCCGTCTGTGAGAGTGATGTCCTGTCTGAGGGAGATATGATCCGTCTGTGAGAGTGATGTCCTGTCTGAAGGAGATGGGACCCGTCTGTGAGAGTGATGTCCAGTCTGAGGGAGATATGACCCGTCTGTGAGAGTGATGTCCAGTCTGAGGTAGATATGACCCGTCTGTGAGAGTGATGTCCTGTCTGAGATAGATATGATCCGTCTGTGAGAGTGATGTCCTGTCTGAGGGAGATGGGACCCGTCTGTGAGAGTGATGTCCTGTCTGAGGGAGATATGACCTGTCTGTGAGAGTGATGTCCTGTCTGAGGGAGATATGACCCGTCTGTGAGAATGATGTCCTGTCTGAGGGAGATATGAACCGTCTATGAGAGTGATGTCCTGTCTGAGGGAGATATGACCCGTCTGTGAGAGTGATGTCCTGTCTGAGATAGATATGACCCGTCTGTGAGAGTGATGTCCTGTCTGAGATAGATATGATCCGTCTGTGAGAGTGATGTCCTGTCTGAGGGAGATAACCCGTCTGTGAGAGTGATGTCCAGTCTTAGGGAGATATGACCCGTCTGTGAGAGTGATGTCCTGTCTGACGGAGATATGACCAGTCTGTGAGAGTGATGTCCTGTCTGAGGGAGATATGACCCGCCTGTGAGAGTGATGTCCTGTCTGAGATAGATATGACCCGTCTGTGAGAGTGATCCGTCTGATGTCCTGTCTGAGATAGATATGATCCGTCTGTGAGAGTGATGTCCTGGCTGAGGGAGATGGGACCCGTCTGTGAGAGTGATATCCTGTCTGAGGGAGATATGACCCGTCTGTGAGAGTGATGTCCAGTCTTAGGGAGATATGACCCGTCTGTGAGAGTGATGTCCTGTCTGAGGGAGATATGACCCGTCTGTGAGAGTGATGTCCTGTATGAGGGAGATATGACCCGTCTGTGAGAGTGATGTCCTGTATGAGGGAGATATGATCCATCTGTGAGAGTGATGTCCAGTCTTAGGGAGATATGACCCGTCTGTGAGAGTGATGTCTTGTCTGACGGAGATATGACCAGTCTGTGAGAGTGATGTCCTGTCTGAGGGAGATATGACCCGCCTGTGAGAGTGATGTCCTGTCTGAGATAGATATGACCCGTCTGTGAGAGTGATGTCCTGTCTGAGATAGATATGATCCGACTGTGAGAGTGATGTCCTGTCTGAGGGAGATGGGACCCGTCTGTGAGAGTGATATCCTGTCTGAGGGAAATATGACCCGTCTGTGAGAGTGATGTCCAGTCTTAGGGAGATATGACCCGTCTGTGAGAGTGATGTCCTGTCTGACGGAGATATGACCAGTCTGTGAGCGTGATGTCCTGTCTGAGGGAGATATGACCCGTCTGTGAGAGTGATGTCCTGTCTGAGGGAGATATGATCCGTCTGTGAGAGTGATGTCCTGTCTGAAGGAGATGGGACCCGTCTGTGAGAGTGATGTCCAGTCTGAGGGAGATATTACCCGTCTGTGAGAGTGATGTCCAGTCTGAGGTAGATATGACCCGTCTGTGAGAGTGATGTCCAGTCTGAGGGAGATATTACCCGTCTGTGAGAGTGATGTCCTGTCTGAGGGAGATATGACCCGTCTGTGAGAATGATGTCCTGTCTGAGGGAGATATGAACCGTCTGTGAGAGTGATGTCCTGTCTGAGGGAGATATGACCCGTCTGTGAGAGTGATGTCCTGTCTGAGATAGATATGACCCGTCTGTGAGAGTGATGTCCTGTCTGAGATAGATATGATCCGTCTGTGAGAGTGATGTCCTGTCTGAGGGAGATGGGACCCGTCTGTGAGAGTGATGTCCTGTCTGAGGGAGATATGACCCGTCTGTGAGAGTGATGTCCAGTCTTAGGGAGATATGACCCGTCTGTGAGAGTGATGTCCTGTCTGACGGAGATATGACCAGTCTGTGAGAGTGATGTCCTGTCTGAGGGAGATATGACCCGCCTGTGAGAGTGATGTCCTGTCTGAGATAGATATGACCCGTCTGTGAATGTGATCCGTCTGATGTCCTGTCTGAGATAGATATGATCCGTCTGTGAGAGTGATGTCCTGGCTGAGGGAGATGGGACCCGTCTGTGAGAGTGATATCCTGTCTGAGGGAGATATGACCCGTCTGTGAGAGTGATGTCCAGTCTTAGGGAGATATGACCCGTCTGTGAGAGTGATGTCCTGTCTGACGGAGATATGACCAGTCTGTGAGAGTGATGTCCTGTCTGACATAGATATGACCCGTCTGTGAGAGTGATGTCCAGTCTTAGGGAGATATGACCCGTCTGTGAGAGTGATGTCCTGTCTGACGGAGATATGACCAGTCTGTGAGAGTGATGTCCTGTCTGAGGGAGATATGACCCGCCTGTGAGAGTGATGTCCTGTCTGAGGGAGATATGACCCGCCTGTGAGAGTGATGTCCTGACTGAGGGAGATGGGACCCGCCTGTGAGAGTGATGTCCTGTCTGAGGGAGATATGACCCGTCTGTGAGAGTGATGTCCTGTCTGAGGGAGATGGGACCCGTCTGTGAGAGTGATATCCTGTCTGAGGGAGATATGACCCGTCTGTGAGAGTGATGTCCAGTCTTAGGGAGATATGACCCGTCTGTGAGAGTGATGTCCTGTCTGACGGAGATATGACCAGTCTGTGAGCGTGATGTCCTGTCTGAGGGAGATATGACCCGTCTGTGAGAGTGATGTCCTGTCTGAGGGAGATATGACCCGCCTGTGAGAGTGATGTCCTGACTGAGGGAGATGGGACCCGCCTGTGAGAGTGACATCCTGTCTGAGGGAGATATGATCCGTCTGTGAGAGTGATGTCCTGTCTGAGATAGATATGATCCGTCTGTGAGAGTGATGTCCTGTCTGAGGGAGATGGGACCCGTCTGTGAGAGTGATGTCCAGTCTGAGGGAGATATGACCCGTCTGTGAGAGTGATGTTCAGTCTGAGGGAGATATGATCCGTCTGTGAGAGTGATGTCCAGTCTGAGGGAGATGGGACCCGTCTGTGAGAGTGACGTCCTGTCTGAGGGAGATATGACCCGTCTGTGAGAGTGATGTCCTGTCTGAGGGAGATATGACCCGTCTGTGAGAGTGATGTCCTGTATGAGGGAGATGGGACCCGTCTGTGAGAGTGACGTCCTGTCTGAGGGAGATATGACCCGTCTGTGAGAGTGATGTCCTGTATGAGGGAGATGGGACCCGTCTGTGAGAGTGACGTCCTGTCTGAGGGAGATATGACCCGTCTGTGAGAGTGATGTTCTGTCTGAGGGAGATATGACCCGTCTGTGAGAGTGATGTCCTGTCTGAGATAGATATGACCCGTCTGTGAGAGTGATGTCCTGTCTGAGATAGATATGATCCGTCTGTGAGAGTGATGTACTGTCTGAGGGAGATATGACCCGTCTGTGAGAGTGATGTCCTGTATGAGGGAGATGGGACCCGTCTGTGAGAGTGACGTCCTGTCTGAGGGAGATATGACCCGTCTGTGAGAGTGATGTCCTGTATGAGGGAGATGGGACCCGTCTGTGAGAGTGACGTCCTGTCTGAGGGAGATATGACCCGTCTGTGAGAGTGATGTCCTGTCTAATATAGATATGACCCGTCTGTGAGAGTGATGTCCTGTCTGAGATAGATATGATCCGTCTGTGAGAGTGATGTACTGTCTGAGGGAGATATGACCCGTCTGTGAGAGTGACGTCCTGTATGAGGGAGATTGGACACGTATGTGAGAGTGATGTCCTGTCTGAGGGAGATATGAGCCGTCTGTGAGAGTGATGTCCTGTCTGAGGGAGATGGGACCCGTCTGTGAGAGTGATGTCCTGTATGAGGGAGATTTGACCCGTCTGTGAGAGTGATGTCCTGTCTGAGGGAGATATGACCCGTCTGTGAGAGTGATGTCCTGTCTGAGGGAGATATGACCCGTCTGTGAGAGTGACGTCCTGTCTGAGGGAGATATGACCCGTCTGTGAGAGTGATGTCCTGTCTGAGGGAGATATGACCCGCCTGTGAGAGTGATGTCCTGTCTGAGGGAGATATGACCCGCCTGTGAGAGTGATGTCCTGTCTGAGATAGATATGACCCGTCTGTGAGAGTGATCCGTCTGATGTCCTGTCTGAGATAGATATGATCCGTCTGTGAGAGTGATGTCCTGGCTGAGGGAGATGGGACCCGTCTGTGAGAGTGATATCCTGTCTGAGGGAGATATGACCCGTCTGTGAGAGTGATGTCCAGTCTTAGGGAGATATGACCCGTCTGTGAGAGTGATGTCCTGTCTGACGGAGATATGACCAGTCTGTGAGAGTGAGGTCCTGTCTGAGGGAGATATGACCCGCCTGTGAGAGTGATGTCCTGTCTGACAGAGATATGACCCGTCTGTGAGAGTGATGTCCTGTCTGACGGAGATATGACCAGTCTGTGAGAGTGATGTCCTGTCTGAGGGAGATATGACCCGCCTGTGAGAGTGATGTCCTGTCTGAGGGAGATATGACCCGCCTGTGAGAGTGATGTCCTGACTGAGGGAAATGGGACCAGCCTGTGAGAGTGATGTCCTGTCTGAGGGAGATATGACCCGTCTGTGAGAGTGATGTCCAGTCTGAGGGAGATGGGACCCGTCTGTGAGAGTGACATCCTGTCTGAGGGAGATATGATCCGTCTGTGAGAGTGATGTCCTGTCTGAGATAGATATGATCCGTCTGTGAGAGTGATGTCCTGTCTGAAGGAGATGCGACCCGTCTGTGAGAGTGATGTCCAGTCTGAGGGAGATATGACCCGTCTGTGAGAGTGATGTTCAGTCTGAGGTAGATATGATCCGCCTGTGAGAGTGATGTCCAGTCTGAGGGAGATATGACCAGTCTGTGAGAGTGACGTCCTGTATGAGGGAGATTGGACCCGTTTGTGAGAGTGATGTCCTGTCTGAGGGAGATATGAGCCGTCTGTGAGAGTGATGTCCTGTCTGAGGGAGATGGGACCCGTCTGTGAGAGTGATGTCCTGTATGAGGGAGATATGACCCGTCTGTGAGAGTGATGTCCTGTCTGAGGGAGATATGACCCGTCTGTGAGAGTGATGTCCTGTCTGAGGGAGATATGACCCGTCTGTGAGAGTGATGTCCAGTCTGAGGGAGATATGACCCGTCTGTGAGAGTGATGTCCTGTATGAGGGAGATATGACCCGTCTGTGAGAGTGATGTCCTGTATGAGGGAGATATGATCCGTCTGTGAGAGTGATGTCTAGTCTTAGGGAGATATGACCCATCTGTGAGAGTGATGTCCTGTCTGACGGAGATATGACCAGTCTGTGAGAGTGATGTCCTGTCTGAGATAGATATGACCCGTCTGTGAGAGTGATGTCCTGTCTGAGATAGATATGATCTGTCTGTGAGAGTGATGTCCTGTCTGAGGGAGATGGGACCCGTCTGTGAGAGTGATATCCTGTCTGAGGGAGATATGACCCGTCTGTGAGAGTGATGTCCAGTCTTAGGGAGATATGACCCGTCTGTGAGAGTGATGTCCTGTCTGACGGAGATATGACCAGTCTGTGAGCGTGATGTCCTGTCTAAGGGAGATATGACCCGTCTGTGAGAGTGATGTCCTGTCTGAGGGAGATATGATCCGTCTGTGAGAGTGATGTCCTGTCTGAAGGAGATGGGACCCGTCTGTGAGAGTGATGTCCAGTCTGAGGGAGATATGACCCGTCTGTGAGAGTGATGTCCAGTCTGAGGTAGATATGACCCGTCTGTGAGAGTGATGTCCTGTCTGAGATAGATATGATCCGTCTGTGAGAGTGATGTCCTGTCTGAGGGAGATGGGACCCGTCTGTGAGAGTGATGTCCTGTCTGACGGAGATATGACCAGTCTGTGAGAGTGATGTCCTGTCTGAGGGAGATATGACCCGTCTGTGAGAGTGATGTCCTGTCTGAGGGAGATATGATCCGTCTGTGAGAGTGATGTCCTGTCTGAAGGAGATGGGACCCGTCTGTGAGAGTGATGTCCTGTCTGAGGGAGATATGACCCGTCTGTGAGAGTGATGTCCTGTCTGAGGTAGATATGACCCGTCTGTGAGAGTGATGTCCTGTCTGAGATAGATATGATCCGTCTGTGAGAGTGATGTCCTGTCTGAGGGAGATGGGACCCGTCTGTGAGAGTGATGTCCTGTCTGAGGGAGATATGACCTGTCTGTGAGAGTGATGTCCTGTCTGAGGGAGATATGACCCGTCTGTGAGAATGATGTCCTGTCTGAGGGAGATATGAACCGTCTATGAGAGTGATGTCCTGTCTGAGGGAGATATGACCCGTCTGTGAGAGTGATGTCCTGTCTGAGATAGATATGACCCGTCTGTGAGAGTGATGTCCTGTCTGAGATAGATATGATCCGTCTGTGAGAGTGATGTCCTGTCTGAGGGAGATAACCCGTCTGTGAGAGTGATGTCCAGTCTTAGGGAGATATGACCCGTCTGTGAGAGTGATGTCCTGTCTGACGGAGATATGACCAGTCTGTGAGAGTGATGTCCTGTCTGAGGGAGATATGACCCGCCTGTGAGAGTGATGTCCTGTCTGAGATAGATATGACCCGTCTGTGAGAGTGATCCGTCTGATGTCCTGTCTGAGATAGATATGATCCGTCTGTGAGAGTGATGTCCTGGCTGAGGGAGATGGGACCCGTCTGTGAGAGTGATATCCTGTCTGAGGGAGATATGACCCGTCTGTGAGAGTGATGTCCAGTCTTAGGGAGATATGACCCGTCTGTGAGAGTGATGTCCTGTCTGAGGGAGATATGACCCGTCTGTGAGAGTGATGTCCTGTATGAGGGAGATATGACCCGTCTGTGAGAGTGATGTCCTGTCTGAGGGAGATATGATCCGTCTGTGAGAGTGATGTCCTGTCTGAAGGAGATGGGACCCGTCTGTGAGAGTGATGTCCAGTCTGAGGGAGATATGACCCGTCTGTGAGAGTGATGTCCTGTCTGAGGTAGATATGACCCGTCTGTGAGAGTGATGTCCTGTCTGAGATAGATATGATCCGTCTGTGAGAGTGATGTCCTGTCTGAGGGAGATGGGACCCGTCTGTGAGAGTGATGTCCTGTCTGACGGAGATATGACCTGTCTGTGAGAGTGATGTCCTGTCTGAGGGAGATATGACCCGTCTGTGAGAGTGATGTCCTGTCTGAGGGAGATATGATCCGTCTGTGAGAGTGATGTCCTGTCTGAAGGAGATGGGACCCGTCTGTGAGAGTGATGTCCAGTCTGAGGGAGATATGACCCGTCTGTGAGAGTGATGTCCAGTCTGAGGTAGATATGACCCGTCTGTGAGAGTGATGTCCTGTCTGAGATAGATATGATCCGTCTGTGAGAGTGATGTCCTGTCTGAGGGAGATGGGACCCGTCTGTGAGAGTGATGTCCTGTCTGAGGGAGATGTGACCTGTCTGTGAGAGTGATGTCCTGTCTGAGGGAGATATGACCCGTCTGTGAGAATGATGTCCTGTCTGAGGGAGATATGAACCGTCTATGAGAGTGATGTCCTGTCTGAGGGAGATATGACCCGTCTGTGAGAGTGATGTCCTGTCTGAGATAGATATGACCCGTCTGTGAGAGTGATGTCCTGTCTGAGATAGATATGATCCGTCTGTGAGAGTGATGTCCTGTCTGAGGGAGATAACCCGTCTGTGAGAGTGATGTCCAGTCTTAGGGAGATATGACCCGTCTGTGAGAGTGATGTCCTGTCTGACGGAGATATGACCAGTCTGTGAGAGTGATGTCCTGTCTGAGGGAGATATGACCCGCCTGTGAGAGTGATGTCCTGTCTGAGATAGATATGACCCGTCTGTGAGAGTGATCCGTCTGATGTCCTGTCTGAGATAGATATGATCCGTCTGTGAGAGTGATGTCCTGGCTGAGGGAGATGGGACCCGTCTGTGAGAGTGATATCCTGTCTGAGGGAGATATGACCCGTCTGTGAGAGTGATGTCCAGTCTTAGGGAGATATGACCCGTCTGTGAGAGTGATGTCCTGTCTGAGGGAGATATGACCCGTCTGTGAGAGTGATGTCCTGTATGAGGGAGATATGACCCGTCTGTGAGAGTGATGTCCTGTATGAGGGAGATATGATCCATCTGTGAGAGTGATGTCCAGTCTTAGGGAGATATGACCCGTCTGTGAGAGTGATGTCCTGTCTGACGGAGATATGACCAGTCTGTGAGAGTGATGTCCTGTCTGAGGGAGATATGACCCGCCTGTGAGAGTGATGTCCTGTCTGAGATAGATATGACCCGTCTGTGAGAGTGATGTCCTGTCTGAGATAGATATGATCCGACTGTGAGAGTGATGTCCTGTCTGAGGGAGATGGGACCCGTCTGTGAGAGTGATGTCCTGTCTGAGGGAGATATGACCCGTCTGTGAGAGTGATGTCCAGTCTTAGGGAGATATGACCCGTCTGTGAGAGTGATGTCCTGTCTGACGGAGATATGACCAGTCTGTGAGCGTGATGTCCTGTCTGAGGGAGATATGACCCGTCTGTGAGAGTGATGTCCTGTCTGAGGGAGATATGATCCGTCTGTGAGAGTGATGTCCTGTCTGAAGGAGATGGGACCCGTCTGTGAGAGTGATGTCCAGTCTGAGGGAGATATTACCCGTCTGTGAGAGTGATGTCCAGTCTGAGGTAGATATGACCCGTCTGTGAGAGTGATGTCCAGTCTGAGGGAGATATTACCCGTCTGTGAGAGTGATGTCCTGTCTGAGGGAGATATGACCCGTCTGTGAGAATGATGTCCTGTCTGAGGGAGATATGAACCGTCTGTGAGAGTGATGTCCTGTCTGAGGGAGATATGACCCGTCTGTGAGAGTGATGTCCTGTCTGAGATAGATATGACCCGTCTGTGAGAGTGATGTCCTGTCTGAGATAGATATGATCCGTCTGTGAGAGTGATCCGTCTGATGTCCTGTCTGAGATAGATATGATCCGTCTGTGAGAGTGATGTCCTGGCTGAGGGAGATGGGACCCGTCTGTGAGAGTGATATCCTGTCTGAGGGAGATGGGACCCGTCTGTGAGAGTGATGTCCTGTCTGAGGGAGATATGACCCGTCTGTGAGAGTGATGTCCAGTCTTAGGGAGATATGACCCGTCTGTGAAAGTGATGTCCTGTCTGACGGAGATATGACCAGTCTGTGAGAGTGATGTCCTGTCTGAGGGAGATATGACCCGCCTGTGAGAGTGATGTCCTGTCTGAGATAGATATGACCCGTCTGTGAATGTGATCCGTCTGATGTCCTGTCTGAGATAGATATGATCCGTCTGTGAGAGTGATGTCCTGGCTGAGGGAGATGGGACCCGTCTGTGAGAGTGATATCCTGTCTGAGGGAGATATGACCCGTCTGTGAGAGTGATGTCCAGTCTTAGGGAGATATGACCCGTCTGTGAGAGTGATGTCCTGTCTGACGGAGATATGACCAGTCTGTGAGAGTGATGTCCTGTCTGACATAGATATGACCCGTCTGTGAGAGTGATGTCCAGTCTTAGGGAGATATGACCCGTCTGTGAGAGTGATGTCCTGTCTGACGGAGATATGACCAGTCTGTGAGAGTGATGTCCTGTCTGAGGGAGATATGACCCGCCTGTGAGAGTGATGTCCTGTCTGAGGGAGATATGACCCGCCTGTGAGAGTGATGTCCTGACTGAGGGAGATGGGACCCGCCTGTGAGAGTGATGTCCTGTCTGAGGGAGATATGACCCGTCTGTGAGAGTGATGTCCTGTCTGAGGGAGATGGGACCCGTCTGTGAGAGTGATATCCTGTCTGAGGGAGATATGACCCGTCTGTGAGAGTGATGTCCAGTCTTAGGGAGATATGACCCGTCTGTGAGAGTGATGTCCTGTCTGACGGAGATATGACCAGTCTGTGAGCGTGATGTCCTGTCTGAGGGAGATATGACCCGTCTGTGAGAGTGATGTCCTGTCTGAGGGAGATATGATCCGTCTGTGAGAGTGATGTCCTGTCTGAAGGAGATGGGACCCGTCTGTGAGAGTGATGTCCAGTCTGAGGGAGATATTACCCGTCTGTGAGAGTGATGTCCAGTCTGAGGTAGATATGACCCGTCTGTGAGAGTGATGTCCTGTCTGAGATAGATATGATCCGTCTGTGAGAGTGATGTCCTGTCTGAGGGAGATGGGACCCGTCTGTGAGAGTGATGTCCTGTCTGACGGAGATATGACCAGTCTGTGAGAGTGATGTCCTGTCTGAGGGAGATGGGACCCGTCTGTGAGAGTGATGTCCTGTCTGAGGGAGATATGACCTGTCTGTGAGAGTGATGTCCTGTCTGAGGGAGATATGACCCGTCTGTGAGAATGATGTCCTGTCTGAGGGAGATATGAACCGTCTGTGAGAGTGATGTCCTGTCTGAGGGAGATATGACCCGTCTGTGAGAGTGATGTCCTGTCTGAGATAGATATGACCCGTCTGTGAGAGTGATGTCCTGTCTGAGATAGATATGATCCGTCTGTGAGAGTGATGTCCTGTCTGAGGGAGATGGGACCCGTCTGTGAGAGTGATGTCCTGTCTGAGGGAGATATGACCCGTCTGTGAGAGTGATGTCCTGTCTGACGGAGATATGACCTGTCTGTGAGAGTGATGTCCTGTCTGAGATAGATATGACCCGTCTGTGAGAGTGATGTCCTGTCTGACGGAGATATGACCAGTCTGTGAGAGTGATGTCCTGTCTGAGATAGATATGACCCGTCTGTGAATGTGATCCGTCTGATGTCCTGTCTGAGATAGATATGATCCGTCTGTGAGAGTGATGTCCTGGCTGAGGGAGATGGGACCCGTCTGTGAGAGTGATATCCTGTCTGAGGGAGATATGACCCGTCTGTGAGAGTGATGTCCAGTCTTAGGGAGATATGACCCGTCTGTGAGAGTGATGTCCTGTCTGACGGAGATATGACCAGTCTGTGAGAGTGATGTCCTGTCTGACATAGATATGACCCGTCTGTGAGAGTGATGTCCAGTCTTAGGGAGATATGACCCGTCTGTGAGAGTGATGTCCTGTCTGACGGAGATATGACCAGTCTGTGAGAGTGATGTCCTGTCTGAGGGAGATATGACCCGCCTGTGAGAGTGATGTCCTGTCTGAGGGAGATATGACCCGCCTGTGAGAGTGATGTCCTGACTGAGGGAGATGGGACCCGCCTGTGAGAGTGATGTCCTGTCTGAGGGAGATATGACCCGTCTGTGAGAGTGATGTCCTGTCTGAGATAGATATGACCCGTCTGTGAGAGTGATGTCCTGTCTGAGGGAGATGGGACCCGTCTGTGAGAGTGATATCCTGTCTGAGGGAGATATGACCCGTCTGTGAGAGTGATGTCCAGTCTTAGGGAGATATGACCCGTCTGTGAGAGTGATGTCCTGTCTGACGGAGATATGACCAGTCTGTGAGCGTGATGTCCTGTCTGAGGGAGATATGACCCGTCTGTGAGAGTGATGTCCTGTCTGAGGGAGATATGATCCGTCTGTGAGAGTGATGTCCTGTCTGAAGGAGATGGGACCCGTCTGTGAGAGTGATGTCCAGTCTGAGGGAGATATGACCCGTCTGTGAGAGTGATGTCCAGTCTGAGGTAGATATGACCCGTCTGTGAGAGTGATGTCCTGTCTGAGATAGATATGATCCGTCTGTGAGAGTGATGTCCTGTCTGAGGGAGATGGGACCCGTCTGTGAGAGTGATGTCCTGTCTGACGGAGATATGACCTGTCTGTGAGAGTGACGTCCTGTCTGAGGGAGATGGGACCCGTCTGTGAGAGTGATGTCCTGTCTGAGGGAGATATGACCTGTCTGTGAGAGTGATGTCCTGTCTGAGGGAGATATGACCCGTCTGTAAGAATGATGTCCTGTCTGAGGGAGATATGAACCGTCTGTGAGAGTGATGTCCTGTCTGAGGGAGATATGACCCGTCTGTGAGAGTGATGTCCTGTCTGAGATAGATATGACCCGTCTGTGAGAGTGATGTCCTGTCTGAGATAGATATGATCCGTCTGTGAGAGTGATGTCCTGGCTGAGGGAGATGGGACCCGTCTGTGAGAGTGATATCCTGTCTGAGGGAGATATGACCCGTCTGTGAGAGTGATGTCCAGTCTTAGGGAGATATGACCCGTCTGTGAGAGTGATGTCCTGTCTGACGGAGATATGACCAGTCTGTGAGAGTGAGGTCCTGTCTGAGGGAGATATGACCCGCCTGTGAGAGTGATGTCCTGTCTGACAGAGATATGACCCGTCTGTGAGAGTGATGTCCTGTCTGACGGAGATATGACCAGTCTGTGAGAGTGATGTCCTGTCTGAGGGAGATATGACCCGCCTGTGAGAGTGATGTCCTGTCTGAGGGAGATATGACCCGCCTGTGAGAGTGATGTCCTGACTGAGGGAGATGGGACCCGCCTGTGAGAGTGATGTCCTGTCTGAGGGAGATATGACCCGTCTGTGAGAGTGACATCCTGTCTGAGGGAGATATGACCCGTCTGTGAAAGTGATGTCCTGTCTGAGATAGATATGATCCGTCTGTGAGAGTGATGTCCTGTCTGAGGGAGATGGGACCCGTCTGTGAGAGTGATGTCCAGTCTGAGGGAGATATGACCCGTCTGTGAGAGTGATGTTCAGTCTGAGGGAGATATGATCCGCCTGTGAGAGTGATGTCCAGTCTGAGGGAGATATGACCCGTCTGTGAGAGTGACGTCCTGTCTGAGGGAGATATGACCCATCTGTGAGAGTGATGTCCTGTATGAGGGAGATATGACCCGTCTGTGAGAGTGATGTCCTGTATGAGGGAGATGGGACCCGTCTGTGAGAGTGACGTCCTGTCTGAGGGAGATATGACCCGTCTGTGAGAGTGATGTCCTGTATGAGGGAGATGGGACCCGTCTGTGAGAGTGACGTCCTGTCTGAGGGAGATATGACCCATCTGTGAGAGTGATGTCCTGTCTGAGGGAGATATGACCCGTCTGTGAGAGTGATGTCCTGTCTAAGATAGATATGACCCGTCTGTGAGAGTGATGTACTGTCTGAGGGAGATATGACTCGTCTGTGAGAGTGACGTCCTGTATGAGGGAGATGGGACCCGTTTGTGAGAGTGATGTCCTGTCTGAGGGAGATATGAGCCGTCTGTGAGAGTGATGTCCTGTCTGAGGGAGATGGGACCCGTCTGTGAGAGTGATGTCCTGTCTGAGGGAGATATGAGCCGTCTGTGAGAGTGATGTCCTGTCTGAGGGAGATGGGACCCGTCTGTGAGAGTGATGTCCTGTATGAGGGAGATATGACCCGTCTGTGAGAGTGATGTCCTGTCTGAGGGAGATATGACCCGTCTGTGAGAGTGATGTCCTGTCTGAGGGAGATATGACCCGTCTGTGAGAGTGACGTCCTGTCTGAGGGAGATATGACCCATCTGTGAGAGTGATGTCCTGTCTGAGGGAGATATGACCCGTCTGTGAGAGTGATGTCCTGTCTTAGATAGATATGACCCGTCTGTGAGAGTGATGTCCTGTCTGTGAGAGTGATGTACTGTCTGAGGGAGATATGACCCGTCTGTGAGAGTGACGTCCTGTATGAGGGAGATTGGACCCGTTTGTGAGAGTGATGTCCTGTCTGAGGGAGATATGAGCCGTCTGTGAGAGTGATGTCCTGTCTGAGGGAGATGGGACCCATCTGTGAGAGTGATGTCCTGTATGAGGGAGATATGACCCGTCTGTGAGAGTGATGTCCTGTCTGAGGGAGATATGACCCGTCTGTGAGAGTGATGTCCTGTCTGAGGGAGATATGACCCGTCTGTGAGAGTGATTTCCTGTCTGAGGGAGATATGACCCGTCTGTGAGAGTGACGTTCTGTCTGAGGGAGATATGACCCGTCTGTGAGAGTGATCTCCTGTCTGAGGGAGATATGACCCGTCTGTGAGAGTGACGTCCTGTCTGAGGGAGATATGACCCGTCTGTGAGAGTGATCTCCTGTCTGAGGGAGATATGACCTGTCTGTGAGAGTGACGTCCTGTCTGAGGGAGATATGACCCTTCTGTGAGAGTGATGTCCTGTCTGAGGGAGATATGATCCGTCTGTGAGAGTGATGTCCTGTCTGAGGGAGATGGGACCCGTCTGTGAGAGTGATGTCCAGTCTGAGGGAGATGGGACCCGTCTGTGAGAGTGATGTCCTGTATGAGGGAGATATGACCCGTCTGTGAGAGTGATGTCCTGTCTGAGGGAGATATGACCCGTCTGTGAGAGTGATGTCCTGTCTGAAGGAGATGGGACCCGTCTGTGAGAGTGATGTCCTGTATGAGGGAGATATGACCCGTCTGTGAGAGTGATGTCCTGTATGAGGGAGATATGACCCGTCTGTGAGAGTGACGTCCTGTCTGAGGGAGATATGACCCGTCTGTGAGAGTGATGACCTGTCTGAGGGAGATGGGACTCGTCTGTGAGAGTGATGTCCTGTCTGAGGGAGATATGACCCGTCTGTGAGAGTGATGTCCTGTATGAGGGAGATATGACCCGTCTGTGAGAGTGATGTCCTGTATGAGGGAGATATGATCCGTCTGTGAGAGTGATGTCCTGTCTGAGGGAGATATGACCCGTCTGTGAGAGTGATGTCCAGTCTGAGGGAGATATGACCCGTCTGTGAGAGTGATATCCTGTCTGAGGGAGATATGACCCGTCTGTGAGAGTGATGACCTGTATGAGGGAGATATGACCCGTCTGTGAGAGTGACGTCCTGTCTGAGGGAGATATGACCCGTCTGTGAGAGTGATATCCTGTCTGAGGGAGATATGACCCGTCTGTGAGAGTGACGTCCTGTCTGAGGGAGATGGGACCCGTCTGTGAGAGTGATGTCCTGTATGAGGGAGATATGACCCGTCTGTGAGAGTGACGTCCTGTCTGAGGGAGATATGACCCGTCTGTGAGAGTGATATCCAGTCTGAGGGAGATATGACCCGTCTGTGAGAGTGATGTCCTGTCTGAGGGAGATATGACCCGTCTGTGAGAGTGATGTCCTATCTGAGGGAGATGGGACTCGTCTGTGAGAGTGATGACCTGTCTGAGGGAGATATGACCAGTCTGTGAGAGTGATGTCCTGTATGAGGGAGATATGACCCGTCTGTGAGAGTGATGTCCTGTATGAGGGAGATATGACCCGTCTGTGAGAGTGATGTCCTGTCTGAGGGAGATGGGACTCGTCTGTGAGAGTGATGTCCAGTCTGAGGGAGATATGATCCGTCTGTGAGAGTGATGTCCTGTCTGAGGGAGATATGACCCGTCTGTGAGAGTGATGTCCAGTCTGAGGGAGATATGATCCGTCTGTGAGAGTGATGTCCTGTCTGAGGGAGATATGACCCGTCTGTGAGAGTGATGTCCTGTCTGAGATAGATATGACCCGTCTGTGAGAGTGATGTCCTGTCTGAGATAGATATGATCCGTCTGTGAGAGTGATGTCCAGTCTGAGGGAGATGGGACTCGTCTGTGAGAGTGATGTCCAGTCTGAGGGAGATATGATCCGTCTGTGAGAGTGATGTCCTGTCTGAGGGAGATATGACCCGTCTGTGAGAGTGATGTCCAGTCTGAGGGAGATATGATCCGTCTGTGAGAGTGATGTCCTGTCTGAGGGAGATATGACCCGTCTGTGAGAGTGATGTCCTGTCTGAGGGAGATGGGACCCCTCTAGTCTTGTCTGTGAATGGGATGTCTCATCTGTGAAAACAATGTCCACTCTGAGGGAGGGACATCTTATCTCTGAAGCAATGCCCAGTCTCTGGGAGGGATGTCTTGTCTGTGGAAATAATTTACAGTATGAGGAAGGGACATCTTGCAGTGTTAGAGAGTAGAATCGTAGTGAGCATGTGAATGTGGTGCATTGGTGTTATCTGGGCTTAGTTGAATCTCTGTTATTGACTCTGTCTGGACCTTTGTGTATGTTTTATTGATTATATGACTCTGTACAGAATCTGTATCTGACTCTGTACTAAGTATCTGACTCTGTACTAAGTATCTGACTCTGGACTCACTCTTTATCTGACTCTGCACGGATTATCTGACTCTCTCTCTCCTCATGTTTTTCTTCAGGAGGTGGACATTCAGAGTCTGACCGGATACCGTCAGAGTATCATGTCTCTATGTGACGGGGGTCGCCTGTACCGCAAAGAGCTGGAGATTGTACTCTGCAATGACTCTCCCTCCCTTAAATAGCCTACTGGAACCTCCCAACTTTAGAGTCAGCACTGTCACACTGAGCGCCTGTATCCTGCCCCACCCCACCACTGAGAGACATGGGAGAGAGTCCTGATAGAGGGGAGAGAGTCTGAAGAGCACAGGAGAGAGTCCAGAGAGAAATGACAAAGAATACTAAGAGAAAAGGAAGAGTCCTGAGAACCTTGTGCATCAAATAGGAAAGTAGGAGGGCAGTACAGACAGGGAGATAGAATGAGAAATATGAGAGAGAGTACCAAGAGAGGGAAAGTGTATGGATAATGAGGGAGAAAGAGTTGTGAGAGACAGAAGTGTGCTGGGTGAGAGGTGAGAGAGGCCCCAGATGGAAATCTATTGAGTGTGAGAGATGGAGGCGAGAAGAGTGAGAGTGAATGCTAAGAGAGTGATTAATGAAAGGAAAGAAAGATCTGTGTGAGATATGGGAGAGAGTAACGAGAGGTGAGGAAGAAAGTACTGTGCTGAGTGCTGTGCTGAGAGGAGTGAGAGTACTATGTGTAACAGAGGAGAGAGTACTTACAGTAGGTAGGTGGAGTATTAGGAAAGTACTGAGGAGAGGGCACTGTGTGAGTGTGATGTGGGCAGAGTATTGTATGTGTGAAAGTGATAAGCTGGAGGGAGTGTTGTTTATGTGTGAGAGACAGTGAGAGAATACAATGTTATGTGTGAGAGACAGTGAGAGAGTACAATGTTATGTGTGAGAGACAGTGAGAGAGTACAATGTTATGTGTGAGAGACAGTGAGAGAGTACAATGTTATGTGTGAGAGACAGTGAGAGAGTACATTGTTATGTGTGAGAGACAGTGAGAGAGTACAATGTTATGTGTGAGAGACAGTGAGAGAGTACAATGTTATGTGTGAGAGACAGTGAGAGAGTACAATGTTAAGTGTGAGAGACAGTGAGAGAGTACAATGTCAATGTTTGTGCGACTGAAAGAAGCTGGAGACAATATGTCTGAGAAAGTTGTGTGTGTGTGAGAGGATGACATGGAGAGAGTACTGAAACACGAGTTATGAGAGTGCAATATGTGAGATCTGGAGACCTGCAGGATAGTTCAGTGAAATAAGTTTAACACTCTCATTATACCCCAGAATAGCAGACAGATTGGTTTTATGAATTACATCACAAACTGCAAAATAACACATTCCCCAAACCTCATGAGCCCAGGACCCTGGTGCCTCTCTCTTCTCTGGTGCCTCTCGGTGTCTCTCCATTGCCCCTCACTGCTCTGGCATCTATGTTCCTCTAGTCACAGTATATTCTCTGGCACCTCTCTCTCTCTAGTGCCCCCTTTGCCTGGCAGGTTTCTTTACTTCTTGGTATCTCTCTCGAGTGATCCTCCCTCCCTGCTCTGAAGCTCTCTGATCTGGCACCATTCTGGTGGTCCTCTCTGATCTGGCACCATTCTGGTGGTCCTCTCTGATCTGCTACCATTCTGGTGGTCCTCTCTGATCTGGCACCATTCTGGTGGTCCTCTCTGATCTGGCACCATTCTGGTGGTCCTCTCTGATCTGGCACCATTCTGGTGGTCCTCTCTGATCTGGCACCATTCTGGTGGTCATCTCTGATCTGGCACCATTCTGGTGGTCCTCTCTGATCTGCCACCACTCTGATGGACCTCTCTGATCTGGCACCATTCTGGTGGTCCTCTCTGATCTGGCACCATTCTGGTGGTCCTCTCTGATCTGGCACCATTCTGGTGGTCCTCTCTGATCTGGCACCATTCTGATGGTCCTCTCTGATCTGGCACCATTCTGGTGGTCCTCTCTGATCTGGCACCATTCTGGTGGTCCTCTCTGATCTGGCACCATTCTGGTGGTCCTCTCTGATCTGGCACCATTCTGGTGGTCCTCTCTATCACCTCTCCAGTCACATCTAGAGAGCTCCTCTTATTATGGGTCTGCTCCCCTCTCCCAGTCTCTCCACTCTCCATTGCTGCTCCTGCCTCTCACCCACATTTTGCTGCCCTGTTCATAGGACTGGGGCACTGTCCCCCTCCCCAAACTATTCAGGGTTTCCACAGAGTGAATCCTGATTTTTCTTTCTGGGTTTTGCTTGTTTGTTTGTTTACCTGTTTACCAAAGAATGAATAAAGCGTCAGATCCTGTGCTTTGTCTCCTTGAATCATTTTTGTATAGTGTCACTCAATTCCTCTTATCAAGAAGCTGCCATTAGGGAACCAGCTGGTACCATGTGCCCAGTGGAAGACCGGGCATTCATAACAGTAAAGGCCTCAAAATTCATGTAATACATAAATTAGAGAGGGATCTAAAGGGCCACCACATAATAGAGCTACAGAGAAGGTCTCAACAAACACCAAATGTAGACCATACAACAAATATCAGATGGAAATCTTGGAGTCTACTGGACAAAGTTCTTATCTGGGGTCCAAGTAATCAAGTGGAGAACAAAAACAATTTGTGCTTTCATGACATATGGTGTCATCTGGCAGACTGGCCACCAAAACATGTGACATTAGCCCATGGTACCAGTCAGCTATGAGCCAGTCCAGGTCTCTAATGATGGTCACTGGGCCGTAGAGTGTTTATCCCCTTAGGCCAAATGTTACCCGTCTGCACCTGGGGAGTGAGGTAGGAGAGCGCCAAGTAAGTCTGATGTGAGATAAAACTGATTTAACCCGGGAGCCGAAATAGATCTGAGCAAATAATCTGATCTGGATGGTACAGGAGTCTCATCTGAAGAGACAATTTGGTTCGATCTAGGGAGACAAATGGGCTTTACATGTGGATAAGATAATACAGGGTAGTTGGGTACCAGGGGAATTGCTACCCAAGACTCACCCTTAGGTGACCTCCTGCATCAAGCTGGTTTTAAGGAAAACTATACTTATTGAAGTACATACTGATGGCAGTGAAGTGAGTTGACTTGGGCCATGAGAGGCGGCTGTTGTGTTTCTACTAATCATGGGCTCAGAGCAGGCAGAAGATATTCACTCAGAATAAAGTTCAACCTTCTCAGAGACCTTCCCCCCACCCAGTGCCAGAGCAGCGGGGGCATATCCAGTCCTCTGGTCCTGGTGTCACATATATATATGTATAGGAGTCAGTTTAGGTCTGTAACCACTGTCACACAGTTAACCCTTTCACTGATGAAGAAGGCAGCAGTAACGTTTCTCTGTAATGATCAGCAATGATTTAGACAAAGGTTCTCCTGAACTGATCCAGCCTCCACCCGAAATTAGAATGGGCGATCATTTTGAGAAACCAGAGCTCCATATGGATAGGATGGTTTGTGTTGCAGAACCCTTTGACTTAAAAATGAAGTAAATTTGTTTTAAGATACCAGACGTTCTTGAAAATCCAACCCATAATATGTCTTGTTAGCCGGTTCTGGTTGGTTGTCCAGTGAATCTGTCAGACCAAAGCCCTATGACCTAGGAGAGTGGGACATTCATGGTGCCCGTTTGTCAACGATCTTTGGTTATAATAATAGTGCTCAAGATATTTCTTATATTTTATTTTACTGCCCCAACATTTTGTAACAAAATACACTTGTATTTTACAACAAATTGTCAATTTAATAACCAACACAATATTCGTTTAGTTAAAGCCTGTCAGTGCCATATAATTACACCATTATTTTGTATTTAGTGTCCTTTTAGAATTTAAAATAAGATGTAGGTAGATATCAAGTTTAGCATTAGCCTCCATTTTAGTGATTGGAGGTTACAGTGTCAAATGGCAGTGGTATTACATACGGTAACTAGGTGCCCTGTGATGCTTCATTTGATCGCTGGGTGTGTTTAATGTGGCCCATATCTACTAAGAAAATCCGACACTTGGCTTTCTTCATCTAACAAAGCACCTAATACATGGTTACTAGGTTGCTGTCCATGGCACAGACCTAATGCATGGTTGCTGTCCGTGGCACAGACCTAATACGTGATTACTAGGTTGCTGTCCGTGGCACAGACCTAATACATGGTTACTAGGTTGCTGTCTGTGGCACAGACCTAATACATGGTTACTAGGTTGCTGTCCGTGGCACAGACCTAATACGTGATTACTAGGTCGCTGTCCGTGGCACAGACCTAATACATGGTTACTAGGTTGCTGTCCGTGGCACAGACCTAATACATGGTTACTAGGTTGCTGTCCATGGCACAGACCTAATACATGGTTACTAGGTTGCTGTCCGTGGCACAGACCTAATACATGGTTACTAGGTTGCTGTCCGTGGCACAGACCTAATACATAGTTACTAGGTTGCTGTCCGTGGCACAAACCTAATACATGGTTACTAGGTTGCTGTCCATGGCACAGACCTAATACATGGTTACTAGGTCGCTGTCCGTGGCACAGACCTAATACATGGTTACTAAGTTGCTGTCCGTGGCACAGACCTTATACATAGTTACTAGGTTGCTGTCCGTGGCACAAACCTAATACATAGTTACTAGGTTGCTGTCCGTGGCACAGACCTTATACATGGTTACTAGGTTGCTGTCCGTGGCACAGACCTAATACATGGTTACTAGGTCGCTGTCCGTGGCACAGACCTAATACATGGTTACTAGGTTGCTGTCAGTGGCACAGACCTACTACATGGTTACTAGGTTGCTGTCCGTGGCACAGACCTAATACATGGTTACTAGGTTGCTGTCCGTGGCACAGACCTAATACATGGTTACTAGGTTGCTGTCCGTGGCACAGACCTAATACATGGTTACTAGGTTGCTGTCCGTGGCACAAACCTAATACATGGTTACTAGGTTGCTGTCCGTGGCACAGACCTATTACATAGTTACTAGGTTGCTGTCCGTGGCACAGACCTATTACATAGTTACTAGGTTGCTGTCCGTGGCACAGACCTAATACATGGTTACTAGGTTGCTGTCCGTGGCACAGACCTATTACATGGTTACTAGGTTGCTGTCCGTGGCACAGACCTATTACATAGTTACTAGGTTGCTGTCCGTGGCACAGACCTAATACATGGTTACTAGGTTGCTGTCCGTGGCACAGACCTAATACATGGTTACTAGGTTGCTGTCCGTGGCACAGACCTAATACATGGTTACTAGGTTGCTGTCCGTGGCACAGACCTAATACATGGTTACTAGGTTGCTGTCCGTGGCACAGACCTAATACATGGTTACTAGGTTGCTGTCCATGGCACAGACCTAATACATGGTTACTAGGTTGCTGTCCGTGGCACAGACCTGCCTTCCTGATTGTAGGAGATGTTCTTGGTGTTTGTTTTGGCCGCCATATGTTCGGAGAGCGCCTTGTACAAATATTGGCCATCTGGGGGTGTTTATAGTGTGTGATTGTCCAACCGCAGAGACAATGTTTGGGGACGGCATTGCTCTCGCTGACAATCTGGCACAGTTTATACCTTAGTTTAGGGTGATATTGGAGTAGTGATGGAGGACTGGCAAACTGGTGGGATTTTTTTGTTATATTAACGTCCTTGAAGAGATTTGATATGGCTGTCTTGAGCAAATCAAAGGTATTTCTGAGTAGGAAATCATATTATTGTATTTATTTATTCAATAAAAGGGCTGGCTGTGTCCCCTCAACCCAGTAATGGTATCATGTGAATAGCATAGTTATTGGTAATGTAGGAGACCCTATAACTGGCAGTGGGACGGTCATGTGTATATACACACACAAACACCATATTGGCTCCAATATAAGCCGCACTTTTTTTCCGATTTCCGAGCTTAGAAAAAATGATTACTGATTTGCCGTGGTTGAGACTGTTGCGCAATTAATTTTAATGTCATTCATAGCTTTCCCCCGTATTTTATAGTGCAGTATTGATTTTTTATTTGCATTTACGGTGCTACATTTAACCCGCGTGCAGGTCCGATTTGGAACCCAAAGGATTTTCTTTTACATTTGCCATTTACGGGTGCGAGTGCCTGCTGAATTGTAGCAATTAAAGAGGGACAAACAGGGGTATGCTTGCACCGTTATCAGTGGGATTTTCCTTTACTAGAGGGAGGTTTGGGGGATCTTTCCTGTTCGCTGCCCGTGTGCAATGGTGGCCATTGACCATTATGTGGCGTGGCCGGTGGGTCCATGAATTTCTTCCCAATAACCAGAACTCCCCTAACCCTAACCCCACTCACCCTAACACCTAAACATAACAACCCCTCACCCTAACACCTAAGCATATCAAGCCTCACCCTAACACGCCTCACCCTAACACCGCTCACACTAACACCTAAGCATATCAAGCCTCATCCTAACACCCCTCATCCTAACACCGCTCACACTAACACCTAAGCAAAACACCCCTCACCCTAACACCTAAGCAAAACACCCCTCACCCTAACACCTAAGCAAATCAAGCCTCACCCTAACAACCCTCACCTTAACACCTAACCCTAACACTGCTCATCCTAAAACCCCTCACCCTAACACTAAATCATAAGAAATTAACGTACCTTTTGGCTGCGCCACCTAGTGGCTGATGGCCGGCACTGCACATGGGCATTCAACAGGAAAGGTCCGGTTTGGGGGCTAACAGGTAAAGAGGGATTTCTCATGAGAAGAGGGGTTACCCATCTAGAGGGGGGTATGCTTGCACCGTTATCAGAGGAATAACGCTTAAAGGCCATGTATTTATTGACATATACATGCACAGAACATATAGAATAACTTGTGGCTAATGTACTTTATCTAGAGTACTAGTAAACAATTTGTGACAGAGGTACTTGCGCAACATGCTGTACCTGGAATAAATCAGTGTACGTGTGACCCCATGGGACTTGCTGTGTCACTACTATGATTGTCTTATTTCTCTGGATATTATTTCAAAAAAGTAAAAAAATGAGGGCAATGAAATTATAAGTGAGCTAATGCTGTTTGGTGTATGGTAATCAAATAAATAATACATTAATAAAGGAATATACTTTACCTATTTGGAAGTAATATATGCAGAAAGCATTGTGCTGAAGAGCTGACAATCTGTTTTGATGTTCCTGCAGCATACAATGTCGGTTTGCAGTGTTGTGTAAATAGGCTGCGGGCGCGAGGGGAAGCCGTTAGTGTAGCTCTATAGTTCTGCATTGTATAAGTGTTGTAAAATATCGGCGAATTTGTGTGGTACGCGGGTGTGGATGATTTTGCGTCCTTGCTAATGGTGTATCTTGTAGCTTGTACGGGTTTTGTGAAAATGTGTATGTGTTTGGTGGTGTTTTGCATTTTCGGCAACCATTTTGTTCTGTCGCTTAGGGTATTTTCGTGTCTCTAACCCCCCCCCCCCCCTCACCCTTAGTGTGGGTATGCTTTTTATGGTTTTGTTGTGTTTATTTATTGTGTTTGTAAAGTTTTCAGGTTTGCGCGGGTCGGCCGTTAAAGTCGTATCTTTGCAAGGTCGTAGTGTTTTTTCCTGCGTCTCGTATTTGTTTGTCGTAAGTCCGTAAATGTTGCGAGGTCCGCAGTTGCTGGCAAGGAGCGCCTTCGACGCTCCATGCCAGCAACAGAGGCCGTCGCTACGCGAGCCCGCAGCGTTAGCAACAACCCGCTTGCTCACAACTATTATAGGTGATCTACGGTGACAAGGAAAAATAAATCCAGAGTTGTGCTGTGTGAGTGCAGAGAGCCTCCGACCCCTAGATGGAGCTGTGAGTGTGACAGGCGGGGGGTGTGTACGTGGTGTCAGGCAGGGGGAGTGTACGTGTGTGACAGGCGGGGGGTGTGTACGTGTGTCACCCTGTATTAGTCCCAGTTCAGTTGTGCTCCTCTCTCTCCTTCTGCTAACATGGCTCTGCTGCAATCTCGGGTGCTGGCCGCTTTGGCTCGATACCAACCTGGAACGGTCGCCCTGCAGAGTCGGGCCAGGTGAGTGCACGGGGTGGGTTATACTACAGCCAGGCACGGGGTGGGTTATACTACAGCCAGGCACGGGGTGGGTTATACTACAGCCAGCCACGGGGTGGGTTATACTACAGCCAGGCACGGGGTGCAAGGTTCCAACAAAAGAAAATCCTTCCTATCCTACGGGATCTCTGCAGCTTGTATTACCACAGGGGGGGCCTGCAGTGTGTGACCTTTTAAAGGGCCTGGTAAGGGCACCTTGTGCCCACACTGGTCTATATGTTGCTAGTTGCTGCAGAAGTTAAACCAGGCCAAGCATGTGGTTAACCCATTCATGCCTCGTGCCCATTTCTACTCTGAGGGATTGTTGTTAACCCTGTCACTGCTGTGGGTAAATGCCCTCCATGGAACCGGTAACTACTGAGATCAGCTGAAGGGCAATTAGGCCCCTGCTGTTGTAACCATGCCGCCCCACTCTTTGGATCCCTGGCTTCACATTTTGGGCCAGAAAAGGGGGGGGGGGGGGGGGTAAACACGGTTTGACGTAAACAGAAGGTGTTGTTAACCCTTTGTCAGCAGAGAACGTTTCAAGGTCACAGGATTAGAAGGGGGGGGGTGCAGGACTTGCCATCCCTGGAATAGCACTAATGTGTTTATAAGATTGTGCGGATTGCTTGATTCCTGTGGTTTTAACCATTTAATACCCACAACGCTTTGTAATCACAGGTCAAAGTAAAATGAGATGATGCTCTGTAGGCCCACCAGCAGTTAATGGGTTACTTGTGCCAGAGCATGGGGGGGGGGTTAACCTCTTCCTTGCCAGATGCAGTGTTCCTTGTGGTACTATCGAACAGTGGGTCCAAACACTCTGTTGCAGTCCTGGATTTAATTCAGTGACCCAAACCTTACGGGCTGTGTCGAATACCCGGAGCCCCCCCGGTGTCGAATACCAGTTACAATCCTTTTAAAACTGGTTATCTCCATCCCAGATTTGGGCCAGGGGTCCAGGCACTGTGTTCGAGAGGCCTCCCCACCCTGGGTTTGGGCCCGGGGTCTGAGAGGCCTTTCCCACCCTGGGTTTGGGCCCGGGGTCTGAGAGGCCTTTCCCACCCTGGGTTTGGGCCCGGGGTCTGAGAGGCCTTTCCCACCCTGGGTTTGGGCCCGGGGTCTGAGAGGCCTTTCCCACCCTGGGTTTGGGCCCGGGGTCTGAGAGGCCTTTCCCACCCTGGGTTTGGGCCCGGGGTCTGAGAGGCCTTTCCCACCCTGGGTTTGGGCCCGGGGTCTGAGAGGCCTTTCCCACCCTGGGTTTGGGCCCGGGGTCTGAGAGGCCTTTCCCACCCTGGGTTTGGGCCCGGGGTCTGAGAGGCCTTTCCCACCCTGGGTTTGGGCCCGGGGTCTGAGAGGCCTTTCCCACCCTGGGTTTGGGCCCGGGGTCTGAGAGGCCTTTCCCACCCTGGGTTTGGGCCCGGGGTCTGAGAGGCCTTTCCCACCCTGGGTTTGGGCCCGGGGTCTGAGAGGCCTTTCCCACCCTGGGTTTGGGCCCGGGGTCTGAGAGGCCTTTCCCACCCTGGGTTTGGGCCCGGGAGGCCTTTCCCACCCTGGGTTTGGGCCCGGGGTGTGAGAGGCCTTTCCCACCCTGGGTTTGGGCCCGGGGTGTGAGAGGCCTTTCCCACCCTGGGTTTGGGCCCGGGGTGTGAGAGGCCTTTCCCACCCTGGGTTTGGGCCCGGGGTGTGAGAGGCCTTTCCCACCCTGGGTTTGGGCCCGGGGTCTGAGAGGCCTTTCCCACCCTGGGTTTGGGCCCGGGGTCTGAGAGGCTGGAGAAATCCCCACATCCAAGAACTCTCCCACCCTGAGACAGAGCTGAATATCCCCAACTTGTCTGTTCTGGTTGGGTCTCCTAATGTTGGGCCTTGTATTTCTTGTTGCTGGGGGACATTGCTCATTGGGATTCTTGGACTTGCCATTCTCCAGGCTCTACATATGATAACAGTACAGCAACTGCAGGATTACAAGGGTTATCAGTAACCAATCAGGAGATAAGAGGGAAAGGGGAGACGGAGCAAAAAGCTCCTGGAGTAGATATCTTTGATATTAGGGGACAACCACCACACACGTATGTGACCGCCACACACGTATGTAACCGCCACACACGTATGTTACCACCACACGTTTCTTTAGTGATGCTTTTTTAGATTATATAATCTTACACAAACTCTTGATTGAATGAAATATTTTATATTTTTATTTCAATCACTTTGTATGGGTACAATCAAGTATATTGAGTCATACATGGAATATTTTAAAAATTGTTATAAATACTGTACACCTATACCAATCCGGGGACAGTAGGGGTGCAGCCGACCTAACACTTGGTATTTACAGTCTGGTTTCCGTACTGTGCTACAGGTTATGTTGGTGCTTTTATAAACCGGGAGAAACGTGTGGGGTGCAGTGCCCCATGTACCAGTGACCCTTCGGATTTAGTAAGGCTTAAATTTCCTCTCAACCCTGTATCTGCTGCACTGTGGCACTACAGACTCTAGTCATGTGACTTCACATAAATGCACGTTTTTTTTTTCTGGTAGCAGAGACTTTTTTTGGTAAATAAACCAAACTCATTAAGTTACCATAATAACAAAGTCCCACTGTCTATATATCATGACAATATAATTGTCCCCATCTGATTCACATGGAAAGCATCAGGATCTGCACAGGTTTATTACCCTTTGTGTACTTGTGATTTACTCGCTAGATTCTGGCGCACCTCTTTATAGGGGATTGTTTTACACTCAAACGGAAATTGAAGGCAGCGTAACCCTTAACTAAAAACCCTGATTTGTGGTTCCAGTGATCCAGATTCCTATAAACTTTACACTCTTCCGAGGATCCATAACAAATGCAGCACGAGCCATGTTTTGTATGGACGCGGCTATTTCAGTCCCGAGGCAGATTCTGTTACTAGCTGACCTTGTGAGACCATGACATTAAACCCCCCCCCCCCCCTTGTGACAGGAAGAGACCGTCCTGTACTATGGACTAGATGCCCCCATATCAGCTCTATGTTATGTGCTTTAGAGTCTGTGAGTTTCAATCCTGCGCGGTGCTTTGGGGCAGGCACTATGGACACCGGATTTCAAGCTCAAAGACCGGGCCCTCCATTCTTTGCAATGTGTTCATTTTGAATCTGTCTTTGCCTGGAACGTAACTTATGTGTAGCGCTACATAATATGTTGGCTCGTTACAAATGTATTATTATTTCTAGCAACTTGCCTGTCAAAAATGATGGCAATAAAATTTTAAGCCTGGCAATGCTGTTTGCCACACAATGGGAGCCTCTCCCCCTCTACTTTACTGTCCTCGCAATGAGCGCCTTCAGCTCTCATTGAGAGTCTCTCCCTCTGTCTACTTTCTCCCTTGTGTCTCCTTTCCCCCCTCCTCCTCCGTGTTTCTTCCTCCCATCTATTTTCCTCTTCTGGGTGCGCACACAGGTGGCCACTCGTGCGCGCGCCTCGCCGCAATGCGTTTCCCACCTCAATGCGCATGTGCAGGGGTTGTGGCTCAATGAGCACCTTTGGCGCTCATTGCGAGCCTTTCCCCTGCATCGACTCTCATTTCATGCATCGTCCAAAAAAGCAGCTTTCGGGGCTCTCGCTGAGCGTCTTTGGCGCTCATTGCAAGACTCTCCCAACTCTCTGACCACTGTGACTGTGTTTCCCCCCTCTCCCTTCCATGTGTTTTGGGGTTTTTATTGGCGTTTTGTTGGTCTTCAACGGCTTCCGAGTTATAGATTTTATAGAAAAAAAATTCAGGCCGTTTTAAAGTCATATTTTTCTTTTCCAAATGTTGCGTGCCTCATGCTCAACCGGGGCCTGGCGATGAGTGCCTTTGGTGCTCATTGCATGTGCGCAAGCCCGTGACTTTAACATAGTGTTACCGACCAACTCGCAATTACAACTATTATAGTTGATGATGATAATGTGACAGCAATTTACAAGCATTTATCTCTTCTTGCCATACCCAACCTGCTCAATGCCCTGTCTTTTCCCCTACTTCGTGTTTGCTCCTCTCCGTGTAATAACTTAATCCAATTTCTTCCTTCTCTGACTGCTGTATTATTCCTACCCTGTTTCAGCTTATTTAAGAACTGCTTCTCCTGACCACTCATTCCCTCCTGTTTTCTCATAGCTCATGGTGGTCTCATGTTGAGATGGGACCCCCTGATCCTATCCTTGGTGTGACAGAGGCCTACAGAAGAGACACTAACCCCAAGAAGATGAACCTGGGAGTGGGGGCATATCGGGACGACAGCGGAAAACCCTATGTGCTGAAAAGTGTGCGCAAGGTGAGTGATCAGACGTCCCTGCAGGTCATGGTATATTGGCATTAACCAGACATCACAAGGAGTTACAGGTTGGAACCAGAGAAACTTGCATCAGTTCTTTGTGAATGTTCACCTGATATGTTCCTGTGACATAATGATCATGCTTCTGTCCCGTGTAGACACATGTTTAATAATCGACCTGAAACATCTGCCAACCCTGGATAATGTCAATGCTGAGACCATTAACCTCTTACTGCAGTGTCTGACCTGGGGGTTGTTTTTGTTAGTGGTTATTGCAAATAGGGAGCAATTGGCTGATTGCAGAATGAGGAGGGGCTCGTCTGGGTGATCAGAGGTTTGTCCCTTTGAACCGTTTCATTATTGCCCAATAAAACTGTTTGTCTGAGCTTTTGGATCAAAAGCTACAATTGATATGCTGATAGCTGAATAACTGCTCAGCCCTGAACTTGCCCCTCTCCCACCTCATGGTGTGGCCTGTACCCCTGCTATGCAGAGCATTATATATTCTCATACTCTCCGCTACAGACTTGCCAGGACTTGTGCAATAGACCCTGGTGAGGACTGATGCCGGTGAAACCGGTTTAGTGTAATGAACCTACTTAACTCCTCTTCAATGCCTGGCGCTATAGGACTGGCCTATTTATATTTATGATAGTTCTTTTACAATGTTACTTCTGAAATTACCCAGAGGGGTAACTGCACTGCTGGTTAGTCCCTCTTCCGATCTGCCAGCGGGTTTCTCTTTACACAAAATGACTGGAGTTGCCAGCAGACCTATACTACTCGGGATCCAGGAGAAAATCCCTTAAAAGAACTAGAACGATTGGTAAATGGAGGAATACAGCCCAGAATACTTCTCCTGATCAATTCTTTAATTTCTTGAACTAAACAGACATTGTTATACAGTGTAAAATAATGGTGTATGAATGGCTCTCGCCATCTAAAATAAACCAAGAGGCGCACCGCCTGGTTGGTGGGGAGGCTAGGCTGAGAAATAATATGGGAAGGACATAAACTTTCTACCAGCATTTCACACAAGGAAAATATGGAGCTACTAGGTCTGTTCTGCAAACCTAGTAAATCAATCTGTTTGGCTGGGGCCAACGTCCTGACTTGTAATAAATGTAGCACTTTCCACAAAGTCATATCCCATATATAGTTGTGGAACTGCGTGGTTGTCCGGAACAGTTGAGATGTTGGTAACGCACTTGCGAGCCTCGCGAAGAGAGGCAAGCTGTGTACGCAGAACTTGGGCTGCAATGAGCGCCAAAGGCGCTCATCTCAATGCAAGTCTCGTGAGGTTGCAAGCTATTTTGAGCCACATTTGCCATTTTTCACCACTTGAAAATCAGCTAAGCATGAGGGGGGGGGTGAAATCGTGGGCGAAAAAGTAGAATTTTTTTTTTTGAAACCGGTTGAAAACGAGGCACGCAGGACTTAAAGAAAGAAAAAAGCCAAAAACAGTAACACACACAAACGCCAGGCACGCGGGACTTTGAAAATAAAACAAACTGCATTCAGCGCGTAATACGCAGACACACAGAGGAGAAACGCACAGGGAAGGGCCCGAAGAGACACATGCCATTCGCAAGCACTAAACTTGCAGGTTAACGCAAGTTCCTAGTATACAATAAGGTTGAATAACCGTACAAACCCGGTCCAAATGATATCTATGTTAACTGTACAAGAGGGTAGATGGAAAGAAATTAAAATAGTCATAATTGTTATTTTGAGAATAGTTTTCATTAAACCTAAATTGCATTAAACGTGGTTTGACCAGTCACAGGGCTAAACTAAATCTACAAGGGCGTAGCACAGGAAGTTGAACAAATAAAAGTGATATTGATCTCCTTTATGAAAGGTATGTGTGATTTTAATAAGCGTAAGGCACCTGGCTCTGACTATGCGCAGTGTGAGGTGAGATCTGTTGCTCATGGCCTCGCTTCGGGTGTGCCAACATCGGCCTCCACTTATTACCTGACTGCGGGGGCAACGTCAAAATGTTGGCACTAGGTAACAAAACTTTGTTTTCAATGTGTTAGGGCCCATAGCGTTGCTGTATACAAACTCCATAGCTCAGCCTTGTTCATTGTAATAGTCCAGAGTCACTACCATGATGAAGTGCAATATGAGATGCTGATATTAGGAAAGGATTGTTACATACAGTATATGAAATATTAGAAGCTCTATTTAAGGTGCTCAATTATCTTTTTTTTTTTTTTTTTTTTTTTTTTTTTCAGGCTGAGGCTCAGATGGCAGCCAAAAATCTGGACAAGGAATATCTTCCAATCGGAGGTCTGGCAGAATTTGCCCGTGCTTCCGCTCAGCTGGCACTTGGAGAAAACTGTGAGACAATTCAGAGTGGACGGGTGAGAAACTGCACCACAACAATTGCATGGGCTCTAAGGGAAAGACGAGGGTGAAGTAGTAAATGTAACCACAAAGCGTTTGACCCTGTCCAAAACTATTTAATTCCTTTATTGCGTAGTTTGTGTTTGTACTTGTAGGTGGGGTATTGGTGAGGAAAGTAGGGAGAGGGAATGGATGGTTACCAGTGGCATTCAAGAATTATAGGTAATTAAAGGGTCAGGCCTGGCTTTCATGTTTTGCCTGTGATTATGTCTGATAAAAGAAGGGGGAAAAGAATGAAATGGAGAATGAGAAACTTAGTAATAATGTGAGTACTATTAATCTCCGACATAATTGGAGAAAAGGTAGAGGCGACAATGTGATAGGAACCTGTGCATTCGCTATCAAGAAACCCTAAAGTGTGTTTGAATCCTTCCAACATTTTAGAAATGTAATGAAGATGAAATATTGTGATGTACTTTGTGGAAATACCAAATGGAAGGGGTTTCAGATAAATTAAATTTAAAACCAATATAGTTAGGGACACATTTTAAAAAGGGATTTAAGAATTCCTGGAATAGATTAATTTGGAAAATGAGAATCTGTGTTCTTGGGTTTGTCCGAGTCCTGATCTTGCTTCCTCCTTCCTCCTCCAGTATATCACTGTACAGACCATCTCCGGAACAGGATCACTGCGTATTGGAGCCAATTTCCTGGTAAGTGTCTGACCAGGAGCCTGTGCTTCTGTACAGTATATAACATGGTGGGTGTTTTGATATAGGCGCTCTAGTGTCACCCACTCCCATGTATGTCACATCCCAAAACTTGGATCAGAATTGCTCTCCGTTGCATTTATTAGTCCATTTATACCTCAAATAGGAGACCTACAGGGCTAATTTATTATTTTTGTCTCTTCACAGCAAAGGTTCTACAAATACAGCCGTGATGTTTATCTGCCCAAACCATCCTGGGGTAACCACACTCCGATATTCCGGGATGCTGGACTTGAGCTGAAGGGTTATCGGTATTATGACCCCAACACATGCGGGTTTGACTTTACTGGAGCTCTGGATGATATCTCGGTAAGATGAAAATGTGGGTTAGCAATCTGATGTTAAGTCTTCAAGGCTGGCTTTCTGAACTGATACAGTGGATCCTTGGTACTTAACTACCTCAAAACTCTTTGATTTCGGTATTCAACTCCTCTTGATGGCAAAAAAAATACTTTGGCACTGGATGCTTCTTTGATATTCGTCAAACTTGCTAAAACCAATGTACATTACTCCTTATGGGAGTTTGGTACTTGTCATTTTAGCCACTAGTCGTGCCTTCTGGCACTAATTAATGACGAGTACCAAGGGTTCACTGTAATTGTAAAGGAAATGCAGTGTAAGCGTTTTCTGCAATGTGTGGTTTTTTTACCTGATTAAATCCACCAGCCATTTGTAAGGTTGTCTACAAATGGTGTCCACCTAGGACTAGTCTGTTCTGCCTCTATCAGTGCTCCTCACTTTCCTGCTTCGGCCAGTCCAGTGAGATATCAAGACTTTCTTTAGTCGGTGCATGTAATTTGTGGAACCATTACATTTGTTTTATTTAGTGTCTGTATCCTTTTAAACCTATATGCACCAATGGCCCTCATGTGTACACGGATTTCTGTGCATCCCTAATGTAAAAAAGTTGCGTATTGCAGATTATTTCCAAGATGTGTGCTGAACAGGAAATACATGTATTTGTATATAATGACATAAGTATTAATTTAGACCAATCTTTGTAGTGTCCCTTCAAATATAAACAAACTGTTTGTTTTTGAACAGAAAATCCCAGAGCAGAGCATCATCCTGTTCCACGCCTGCGCTCACAACCCCACTGGTGTGGACCCTAAACAGGAACAATGGAAAGAACTAGCGGCCTTGGTCAAGGTAAGTTGTGTATACAACTCCTTGAGAGGTTGATCATGGTGCTTGTATTCCTTTTCTCCACTGGTGTTTTTATCTACTATTCAGAGTCGCCGCCTCTTCCCGTTCTTCGACATGGCGTACCAAGGCTTTGCCAGTGGAGACACTGACCGAGATGCCTGGGCTGTGCGATACTTCATTGATCAGGGGCTTAATGTGGTCGTGTCACAGTCTTATGCAAAGAACATGGGATTGTACGGTGAGAAACCATATTGGACTGAGTGGAAAGACCACTAATGGATAAATAAAAATAACAAAAACAATCACCCAAGACTTCAGTGATGAGACTTTCATTGGTTGCATGAAGCACCTCCTCTGTGGGCGTGGCCTTAAGTCACTGCTGTGAAGCCTGAGAGTGAGCAGGAAGAAAGGTGGAGCCTCCAGATTTTATGAACATATTACTCTGGGGACTTCTTGGAAGTAAATGAAGTTTACATTCAACATGACAATTAAATTGAGGATACAATGAAGTAACCTAGTTTAAACATTCATATATAACACAAAATGCCTAAATAGTTCCTTTAAACTACTAATGTTAATATTTTTAAATTTGAAGGAGTGGCAGTTATATGGTATATGCTTTCGTTTTCTTGATCCTCAAACTCCACCCCACACCGCATCCATGATGTTAGATTTTCATCTTATATTTTATATATTGATGAGGGGGGGAGGAGCTTTCATTATGTTTTGTTGAGGAGGGGCTCTTGGTTTTTGAGGAGGGGGATAGGGGTATAGTCTCTCGGCTTGTGATTAGGTGCATCAGAGCATGGAATCTTTGTTTCCATTTTGAAGGATGGAAAGGTGTCTGGAACACTTAGTTTGTCTGAGGGAGGGGAGCTGTAGGTGGGGGATGCAGGGGTCAAATATTGTTGACTGACTGTCTCTCTCGTGTCTAGGAGAACGTGTGGGTGCATTCACTGTGGTCTGCAATGACGTGGATGAAGCAAAGAGAGTGGAGTCCCAGCTGAAAATCCTGATCCGTCCAATGTATTCTAATCCTCCCTTGAATGGAGCTCGGATAGCAGCCTCCATACTGACCCAGCCGGACCTGCGCGGTGAATGGTAAGATATGACACTGGTATCTGCTAGAAGGGCAGTATGTCTTCCAAGGTATGTTTGGTCAGAGGCCTTCTAAATCAGAAAGTGTCTGATCCATATCTAAAGTACTAGAAAATAGTCACAACTGCAATAAAAGCATCGATATTGGCTACATGTTATATCATTGGTTAATGAATATAAAAAAATGTAAACACAACTTATATTACGGTCCTATTGCTTTTAGGTTTTTTCAACTTGCTTCTGGCTGGTCAGTTGCAGCAAAACTAACCTCCCAAAAATTTATTGAATATGGATGTTATTTATGTGTTTAATAAGTTAGAATGGGTTTCTTAAGATAAGTCTGTGATGCTATCACATTTTATAGTCTCCCTACCAGAAACTCGACATTGCTGCCCAGTTGGGTTCCATCATGGCTCTCTCATAAGAAAACTCTTTCAAGGACATAGACTATATCTGAAGCTATCTTGCATGACCTTTTTAATAAATACTTTGGTTCAAATAATCTCTCGGATATAGATATATCTATTATTATATATATATATATATATACTTTTTTTTTTTTTTTTTTTTTTTTTAAGGGATGGGCATGGGTTTAATGTATAAACCCTTACAAGACCCTCCTTTTTTTTTTTTTTACACATTTACAATATATAAAACTGGTCTGGTATTAGTATATAGAATATATATAAAATAAAATATATTTTTGAACACTACTATCAAAAGAATAGTAAAAAAAACCATAGTCCCAATGTTAGTCTTTTCAAACCAGACTTTTACCTGCTGGCGAGATACTATATTGTCTATCAACATTAAAAGAACTTAAACTACAGAGTACTATTTTCTTATAGTTTTTACTCCCGATGTATAATTCCATAACTGTACTATTCCCAGGCTGCAGGAGGTGAAGGGAATGGCTAACAGGATCATCAGCATGCGGGAGCAGCTCGTATCTAACCTTAAGAAGGAAGGCTCCATCCACAACTGGCAACACATTAGTGACCAGATCGGCATGTTCTGCTTCACTGGTCTGCGTCCAGAGCAGGTCAGACAATTTATTTTTATTTTTTTTAACTTCTTCTATTTATTTATTTTTTTACATTTTTTGTATTTTCCATGTTGAAGATGTGTGTGTGTGTGTACAGAATGAGTATAGGGCACTGTAAGTGAGCTTATGGTCTAGGAGGAGGTTAAGGGTATCAAGAAGAACACTTGATCTTGTCTGCAAGCTCAATAGATTTGAAGGAGCCAAGAATAAGCTTTGAGAGTATAAAGTGATATTATTGAGAGAATAAATGAGACCCTGGTCTCCTATAACTCCTAGCCCAAAGATGTGAATTCTGGTGTGGTAGTTGTGGTATTGTGGAAATGGTGAGGAACATTTCACCTTTTTTAGCCTTTGTGTGTGAGAGAAGGGTAGTCTTATGGCTCAAGTTCTGAGATTCTAAACTTGTGGATGTAATTCAAGAAAAAGATGCATGATCGTTACATGGTTAGTACAGAGGGTCGTGGGTCTTGAGAGATGGAGATAAGACTGAAACTCAAAGTAGCTTCTTAATTTGTTGATGTGCAAATTGAGAAGAGGGGGGGGCCTTGTTACAACTGAAAGGGAGGAAAGCGAGCATGACCGAAACAATTAGAGTAGTGTCAGAGTACCAATGACAACTGAAAAGGCCAAAAAGCAATATGTCTGCCTTGGAGACTTTTTTTTTCTTCTAAATTCAAATTTATCTTCCCCCTCCCTTTTTTTTTTTTTCCTCTGCAAGGTGGAAAAGCTCACCAAGGAATTCTCCATCTACATGACCAAAGATGGTCGCATCTCTGTTGCAGGAGTAACATCAGGGAATGTTGGCTACCTCGCCCATGCCATCCATCAAGTTACCAAGTGAGGGAGAATATGTGGTGCCAGTGACTAATTGCCCTCCACCAACACCCTGACTAACTAAGAAAGCACTTAGCCCCATCATCCACTTTGCTTACTCATTGAACTAAAATGGATATCAAGCTCAGTCTTAAATCCTTCCATGAAGAATTTAGTAGTTCTATTTAAAGCCTTCTTTCGGTTGTGTTATTTTGTGACCTGTAGAAACCACAAATCCCTCCCATAGGAATTAGACCCTATTGGCTGGTGTTCTGAAGCCATACATGAAACTGTTCGGAAAAGTTGCATCCCGATTCCATCTGCCTTGTCTTCACTTCCCTAAGTGTCTGCAGTGAAGTGACAGAAATGGCACTTGGGCTCCTTGGAAATCAACAGATTAATTTTCTGAATTACACCCTATACATAATGTCACCAAGTAGACAGTCTATGGGTGCTGATACAGTGGGGCACAATATCTGAAGTGTTGAATGTATTTGGTTTAAATAAAATGTTCATACTGGAACCTGTCTGTGGTGGCATTATTTTTTTTTATTTTTCCACGCTCCAACCCGACCAAATAGAGGTTCTTTGCTCCTCCAATTGCAAATTCAACTGTTGTAATTACATAATGTTAAGCCTTTTCCTCCCCATTAGATTGAGGTAGATTATTCTGCATCAGCAGTGAACAATTTTAGATCTACCAATATGTGAAAGGCATTTCATATAAAAATGTACAACATACTGAAAGTTCTTGTTTACTAAATAAATACTTTAAAATTCAGATTTCAATCTTTTAGGAGACAATAACCCCCCCCCCCCACCACTTCTTGTAGACCTCCATAAATGTTATCAGCTTGGTGTCTAATGTTCAATATGTTCCTTTTTTGAAATTTCGCATTGATACTGTTCTATACCTTCATACATTGTGGTTACTAGATAATTACGCAATGTTGAAACTTTCTTTATGCTAAAAGGACCTTCGAGGCAATTGGTCGAGCCACAACTATCCTTCTTCCTATATAAATGCTGATCTTACCTCCCGTTTTTAAACACACACACACTTCAGGTCCGGGTTAAATCTTTTTCTTTTCTTTTTGTACATCAAAATCTGTTGTGTGTTTAACAGATGGTTTGTGATTAGGGTAGGACACATTTTTAGGACGGAGGCTGATCTTGGGGACAAAAGGAGGAAAAATCTTGTCCCTGCAGCATCCAAACCGGAGCAAACCTTCCGGTTCAACCACTGCGTCGGATCTGTCTGTCCCGCATTGGCCTCCTCATCCCGCAGATGTGGACAACATCCCATTTTTAAATCAAAACTTCTTAATCCCACTGGTTGGTGTCAAAATAAATGTTAATGGTGGCTCCACATAAAGTCCATCAATTTTTATTTTATCATAAATAAATTGACCATACCTTGAGGGGATACATAGAACATACACATTAGATGGTCGCATGCTTTCCAGCAAAGGTCTGTGGCTATTTCAGTATTGAGGGGCTACTACACACATTATAGATACAGTAGACCCTCCACATTTGCTGATTTTTTTTTTTTTTTTTTTTTTTTTTTTGCCTTTTTTTTTTTGCCTTTTTTTTTTTTTTTTTTTTTTCTTGCAAGATTTGCATGGAGAACACAGATGTCTGTATAAAATGTACTCCTAGTGGTTCTAAGAGACAGAAAAAGACACGTGTGACATGTTGCATATGCTTAGTAAAGCAAAGTCTATTGCTGAGGCTGCCTGTCATTATGGCATTAATGAATCTACGGTTATATATATATATATATATATATATATATATATATATATATATAAATATAATAAAAGGGAAGTCCAAATTCATTCAGCTGCAAAAGTTGCTACACCAGTGGGGGCGCAAACTTTGCATCAAGTGTGAGATCTGCATGTCTCCCGCGCAATTTTTCTGTGGGTGCAGGACTGCTATAAAAAAAGGTATTCCCGTAGATTCCAACCTAATAAAAGAAAAGGCCATTTCTTTATTCACTTAGTCTATAAAAGGAGTGGTGACGGTGAAGGGTCTATAGAGTTTCATGCTAGCAGAGGCTGATTTCATAATTTCAGAAAACTATTTTGCCTACATAATGTAAAGATTACAGGAGAAAAAGCCTCTGCCGACCAATAGGCAGCAAAATAATTTCTTGAGACCATAAAGAAAATTATTGAAGAGAAGGGTTATGCAAATGAGCAGGTGTTCAACGGTGATGAAACGGCACTCTTCTGGGGAAAAAAGCCTTATCAGTAAAGAGGAAAGGTGAGCACCGGGCTTTAAGGCAGGCCGGGATAGGCTTACCATTTTGCTCTGTGCAAATGCATCTGGATTAATAATAATAATAATAATAATAATAAAGCCTACCATCATCTTTAAGTATGCTCATCCACAAGCATTGAAGGGAAAAGAAAAGTCCCAGCTCCCAGTTTTTTGGATGAGCAACAAAAAAGCTTGGACCACAAGAACACTTTTCCTTGATTGGTTTAAAAAGTGTTTTGTTGTGGAGGTCAGAAAATACCTTGCCAGTAAACAAATGGCTTTTAAAGTTTTGTTCTTACTGGATAATTCCCCAGGACACCCAGATGTTTCAGAGTTCAAAACTGATGGTTTGGAGGTCCTCTACATGCCCCCCAATATAACATCCGTAATTCAGCCACTTGATCAAGGGGTGGTACGAGCATTTAAGGCCTATTACACATGGTACTCAATGGAGAGGATTGTGCAGGCTACTGAACAAGATCCTGCTGTAGAAAATGTTCTAAAAATCTGGAAGGATTATACTATAGCCGATGCCATAACTGTCGTTGAGACAGCCGTGAAAGCTGTTACAGCAGAAACAGTCAACTCATGTTGGAAGAACCTTTGGCCACAATGTGTAGAGCAGCACACTTCCATATCCAATGAGCCAATCCAAGAGATCTTGACATATACTGTGGTGTTGGCCAGGAAGGTGGATGGCGAAGGGTTCCATGATCTGGAAATCCAAGAAATTGAAGAATTGATTGATAGCGGATCTGCTGCATTAACAGAGGATGACCTAATGGGGCTGACTGAGGCTGAGACAATACCAGGTGCAGGAGAAGTGCAGGACAAGTTTACCTTGAACAACATCGCAAAATATACGGTAACTGTTATTCACTGAATTCTAGAAATTGTTATACAGTACAGTATGTGAATACTGTGCAGTATACTGTATACTGTTTACGGAGCAAAAAAGATAAATGTCATTGTAATCAGAACATGAACTCCTCTCCAAAATACAGTAAAGGTGTATATACAAAAAGGTGCTCTGATTTACCATACTCCATGTGACTATTTTATTGGTTTTACATCACTTTGTGTATTTACGTATGGCTTTATATTTTAGAGGAGGACATGTTCTGATTTTCATTTACAGTTTTCTTTTTTGCACCATTAACCGTGCTATACAGTATACAGTACTATACTGTACCAATTTCTAGAATTTGGTGAATAAAAAAAGATTTTAGGATTATTACATTTATTAGTTCACTTTCCCAATATATCATGTGAGCACCATATAATGGTTATACAATGGTTATACTGTAATTCTCTTATGTCTCTATGATTATTAAAATAACTATTCTACATCATTTATGCCTTGTTTCAGTTATGTTTAATTTATTTGCAGTTTTACCGTATTTCCGGGTATGCTGCGAATGTAACCCCCGTGAATGTCGAGGTCTGCCTGTATATTCAAATATAAGAAATGTCTTCTTGGTAGAACTGTATGAAAGTACTTGGACCACACATGGCATAGACTGTGTGGAAAAAACAAAAGGGCCATATTTAGCTTTTGGGTGAAAGGCTTCCCACTCATAGTTTAGTGCAATCTTCGATATAAAGAAACCCTTAAATTTTTCAGAAACTCTGTGGGCACATCTTATGAATCTATAGCTTAACATATTAAGACAACTGTTTCAGAAATATGTATTTGAAGCATCCCTTAAACAAGACTGATGGTTTTGGATGACCATTTCAATATTATGGACTTCACAAACCACTTAATTATTTATTATTTGTCTGCCCATCATCTCAAACCCAAATCAAAGATTAAGCTCCTAATCTTCCCACCCTCTACTACAGCTTCCACTCCTCACTCCTCTCTCACTGTTCACAACGCCATCATCACTCCCACCTCCCAAGCCTGTTGTCTTGGGATTCTAGTGGATACTGCCCTCTCTTTCATCCCTCACATACAGTCACTAACAAAATCTTGTAATTTTTCCAAAAACAAATCTCAAATACATCACTATCTTACACAAAACAACTAAAATCACCCCATAACATGTCTGTCTCCAGTCTGCTCTAGTTTCAAAATACTCCCCCAACCTCCCTCTTAGCTCTGCTAATGTCTTCCTTCCTCCTCTCACTCCTCCTTCAGGATTTTTCTTATGTTGCCCCTACTCGATAGAACTCTTTGCCTCACTCCACTAGACTCCTCCTCCCTCACGACATCAATTAAATGCATCTGTTTAAGGTAGCTCATCACCTTCAACCTCAATATGCACAACTGCACACTCTACATATAATGTCACTCACACCCACAATCTACAGTGCAACACACAGACACGTCCACTTGATTGAGCCTATTGCCTTCACACCGCCATCTTGTATCTATCACCCTCCTTTATTACACCCAATGGCTGTTGTAGAGAGAAACTAATTGCAGCATGTATAGCATTGGTTTGCTGTTGTTCAGTCATGTCTGACTCTCAGTGACCCTATGGACCACAGCATGCCAGGCACATTTGTCAGTCACAACCTCTCTATTCTCCATCAAGCTCAGCTGCATTGCTTCAACGACATCATCTATTCACCTACACCTCTGCTATCCCCTTCTTCATATTTGTCATGAACTGACTTTGGGGGTCAACGGGGGACCCTCTTGAACATTACTTTTTCCAGTCCTGCCCGGCCAAAAGCCTTTCCATACAATGCTAAATCCAGTACGAACTGAATTGCTTCATATGGGACTGTTACAATTAAAAAAGTCTATGGGGAAGATGTTCCCATGGTAAATCCCATAGACTGTATGCCTGTTGCTGATTGGCCTGTTAAAATTCCCTGAGCACATAAGCCTTCCCATGATTGGCTCATTTTGAAGCCTGGGGAAACTCCAAGCTGGAGCTTCAGTGCTGGTACTAGGAGTGGTATTCAGCCAATCAGCAGGCTGACTATGATTAAATAGACACTTGGACTATAACAGTCATGTTGTTTAGTTGGTATTAATAGTTTATTCCTGTATGAATTGTACCCGGTCTTGTTTGGTCTTAAACTGTTGGATTCCCCCAGGGATTTAATAAATTATATCACCAGGGTTCCCTAGGGGAGGGGCTACAAGTTACAGGATATTCGATTGAGGGTCCGGTAGACCAGAAGGTGGTTTGGCCGACGCTAGGGAACAACAGGGATTGAGCTATCAAATGGTGGGTGAGATAGGATAAACTGCCATTGTTCTGACTGATGGCACCTTGGGAGGCTGGGAACAAAGAGAGGATTAAGGAGAGTACTCAGCCAGGTTCCTGGTCAGTATGGGTTGATCAGGGGGAATGACATCAGAGGTTGTGTCTTGTTTTGATTGGGTGATGTTTTGTATAAATCTGTTGTACTGTAAGCAATAAATGTGCTGCTCATTATGTACATAACTATGGTGTACTTGTCATTCTTGAGGGAAGGTTTTATTTTATTGAGCTGAGTCACTTGCTGGTATCCTGATATTATTGCTAGGCCCAATCTTAAGGGGATCTGCACATGCTCCTGTGTTCCTGTATCTTGATCCTGACATGGAGAAGCAAGCTGGGGATATTTCCAACCCATAACGGTCTAAAGGGTGATCCTGTAAGTGGAAAGCAGGAAGATTTTGGGGTGCACATGGTCCAGTCACCCGTGGGTCTTGACAGTGTGCCTTCAATCTATTCCAGCATCAGTGTCTTCTCTAGGGAATTCTGTATTCTCATGATGTGGCCAACATATTTGAGCTTTATGCTCATGATCAAACCTTCCAGTGAACAGTTTGGCTTCCTTTCCTGTAGTAGTAATTGACAGGATCTTCTTGCAGTCCAAGTACTCCAAGCAGGATACTATAAATCAAAGGTGTCAATTCTACTGCGCTCTGCCATCTTTATGGTCCAGCTCTCACATCCTTCTGTTATTACTGGAAATAAAACTGTTTTAACTATATGGACCTTTTTTGATAGTGTGATATATTTACTTTATAAAAGCTTGTTCAAACGTTCCATAGCTTTCCTCCCCAGAAACAAAAATCTTTTAATTGCATTGCTGCAGTCACCATCTGAAGAGATATTCAACACCATGAAAAAAAAAAATCTGTCACTGCCTCCATTTCTTCCTCATCTATTTGCCAATAACTGAGATTATTGTTTGCTGTGATCTTCGTCTTTTTTGAGCAACAGGCCAACTCTCTTCTTTCACCCTCATCATTAGTAGCCATATACTTAAGATGATCAAAGACCTACAGCCACTATTCATAGAGGATGCTGTACTGAAGGACATCTCCCCTGAACTCCTATCCTGCCATCCATGCAAACACCTAATTTGGAACATAGAAACCTAGCAACTAAACAGGAAATACATAAACTGGAACCAAACACTGTATGTTTTGGGTTATATACTCTTTATATGGTTACATGTATGTATTTATATGGTTGTGTTTATGTGCATGACACCAGCAGCATGTAGCCAATTAATTACCCCATGACTTGGATCCCATCAAGCACCTGTAGGATCACTTTCATAGCCATGTGCGCTGTATGGATTCTCCACCATGCACTCTTCAGCAGCTGTCTGATGCACTGCAGTCTGTATGACTCCAGATACCCTTGCCAACCTTCCAGCATCTTATTTACTCACTACCACGCTGTCTAGCTGCTGTCCAAGATGGAGGGCCCTGTCTTTGAGTTTAGAATCCGATGTCCATAGAGCTTTCCCCAAAGTATCCTGCAAGATTGAAAACTCGCATACTTACAATCTAAATGTTTTGGGTGTGGTACAGGAGGGAGAGAGATATGTTGTGCAAGTTAAGGAGGCAGGTGATACGCTTCTTTACACAGGTGTGTTTTTAGTGAGGATTTGAGGCAGGAGGATAATCTGGTGGAGCGAGGCAAGGAGTTTCAGAGAATAAGGGCAGCACGAGAAAAGTCCTGAAGGCGAGAGCAAGAGGAGGTGATGAGAGAGTAGGAAAGAAGGTCATTAGCAGAGCGAAGAGGGCGGGAGGGGGAATATATATATATATATATATATATATATATATATATATATGGTGTCACGGAGAGTTGAACATGACTGAATGGCTGAACAACACCAATATTATACTTTCTTTACAGTATATTATACTCTCTATATATGATATCACTCTCCCTCTTTCCATTATTATTCACAATCTATGCACTGTCCCCCGGTCTCTGTCTGCCTCAACCGGAAGTGCAGCCAGCAGTGAGAGGACTCAATATCCCAGAATGCTCTGCAGTTGATCACGTGACAGGAGCGGCCGTCACGTGTTGCAAAGAGCCCATCTGATCAGGTGAGCTGAACCGGGAGAGACACTGAGGGTATATTGACCTAAGGGGGGAACACTATACACATGCAGGAGGAGATACTGACCTGAGGGGGGGACACTAAACACATAGAGGAGGAGATACTGACCTGAGGGGGGACACTATACACATAGAGGAGGAGATACTGACCTGAGGGGGACACTATACACATAGAGGAGGAGATACTGATCTGAGGGGGGACACTATACACATAGAGGAGGAGATACTGACCTGAGGGGGGACACTATACACATAGAGGAGGAGATACTGATCTGAGGGGGGACACTATACACATAGAGGAGGAGATACTGATCTGAGGGGGGACACTATACACATAGAGGAGGAGATACTGACCTGAGGGGGGACACTATACACATAGAGGAGGAGATACTGATCTGAGGGGGGACACTATACACATAGAGGAGGAGATACTGACCTGAGGGGGGACACTATACACATAGAGGAGGAGATACTGATCTGAGGGGGGACACTATACACATAGAGGAGGAGATACTGATCTGAGGGGGGACACTATACACATAGAGGAGGAGATACTGATCTGAGAGGGACACTATACACATAGAGGAGGAGATACTGACCTGAGGGGGGACATTATACACATAGAGGAGGAGATACTGATCTGAGGGGGGACACTATACACATAGAGGAGGAGATACTGATCTGAGGCGGGACACTATACACATAGAGGAGGAGATACTGACCTGAGGGGGACACTATACACATAGAGGAGGAGATACTGACCTGAGGGGGGACACGATACACATAGAGGAGGAGATACTGATCTGAGGGGGGACACTATACACATAGAGGAGGAGATACTGATGTGAGGGGGGACCCTATACACATAGAGGAGGAGATACTAACCTGAGGGGGACACTATACACATAGAGGAGGAGATACTGACCTGAGGGGGGGACACTATACACATAGAGGAGGAGATACTGACCTGAGGGGGGACATTATACACATAGAGGAGGAGATACTGACCTGAGGGGGGACACTAAACACATAGAGGAGGAGATACTGACCTGAGGGGGGACACTATACACATAGAGGAGATACTGACCTGAGGGGGGACACTATACACATAGAGGAGGAGATACTGATCTCAGGGGGGACCCTATACACATAGAGGAGGAGATACTGATCTGAGGGGGGACACTATACACATAGAGGAGGAGATACTGACCTGAGGGGGGACACTATACACATAGAGGAGGAGATACTGATCTGAGGGGGGACACTATACACATAGAGGAGGAGATACTGATCTGAGGGGGGACACTATACACATAGAGGAGGAGATACTGATCTGAGGGGGGACCCTATACACATAGAGGAGGAGATACTGACCTGAGGGGGGACACTATACACATAGAGGAGGAGATACTGACCTGAGGGGGGACACTATACACATAGAGGAGGAGATACTGATCTGAGGGGGGACCCTATACACATGCAGGAGGAGATACTGATCTGAGGGGGGACCCTATACACATAGAGGAGGAGATACTGATCTGAGGGGGGACACTATACACATAGAGGAGGAGATACTGACCTGAGGGGGGGACACTATACACATAGAGGAGGAGATACTGATCTGAGGGGGGACACTATACACATAGAGGAGGAGATACTGATCTGAGGGGGGACACTATACACATAGAGGAGATACTGACCTGAGGGGGGACACTATACACATAGAGGAGGAGATACTGATCTCAGGGGGGACCCTATACACATAGAGGAGGAGATACTGATCTGAGGGGGGACACTATACACATAGAGGAGGAGATACTGATCTGAGGGGGGACCCTATACACATAGAGGAGGAGATACTGACCTGAGGGGGGACACTATACACATAGAGGAGGAGATACTGATCTGAGGGGGGACCCTATACACATGCAGGAGGAGATACTGATCTGAGGGGGGACCCTATACACATAGAGGAGGAGATACTGATCTGAGGGGGGACACTATACACATAGAGGAGGAGATACTGACCTGAGGGGGGGACACTATACACATAGAGGAGGAGATACTGATCTGAGGGGGACACTATACACAAAGAGGAGGAGATACTGATCTGAGGGGGGACCCTATACACATAGAGGAGGAGATACTGATCTGAGGGGGGATACTATACACATAGAGGAGGAGATACTGACCTGAGGGGGGACACTATACACATAGAGGAGGAGATACTGACCTGAGGGGGGACACTATACACATACAGGAGGAGATATTGACCTGAGGGGGGACACTATACACATAGAGGAGGAGATACTGACCTGTGGGGGGACACTATACACATAGAGGAGGAGATACTGACCTGAGGGGGGACACTATACACTTAGAGGAGGAGATACTGATCTGAGGGGACACACTATACACATAGAGGAGGAGATACTGATCTGAGGGGGGACACTATACACATAGAGGAGGAGATACTGATCTGAGGGGGGACACTATACACATAGAGGAGGAGATACTGATCTGAGGGGGGACACTATACACATAGAGGAGGAGATACTGATCTGAGGGGGGACACGATACACATAGAGGAGGAGATACTGATCTGAGGGGGGACACGATACACATAGAGGAGGAGATACTGATCTGAGGGGGGACACTATACACATAGAGGAGGAGATACTGATGTGAGGGGGGACACTATACACATAGAGGAGGAGATACTAACCTGAGGGGGACACTATACACATGCAGGAGGAGATACTGACCTGAGGGGGGACACTATACACATAGAGGAGTGGGAGATACTGACCTGCGGGGGGACACTATACACATGCAGGAGGAGATACTGATCTGAGGGGGGACACTAAACACATAGAGGAGGAGATACTGACCTGAGGGGGGACACTATACACATAGAGGAGGAGATACTGACCTGAGGGGGGACACTATACACATAGAGGAGGAGATACTGACCTGAGGGGGACACTATACACATAGAGGAGGAGATACTGACCTGAGGGGGACACTATACACATAGAGGAGGAGATACTGACCTGAGGGGGGACACTATACACATGCAGGAGGAGATACTGACCTGAGGGGGGACACTAAACACATAGAGGAGGAGATACTGACCTGAGGGGGGACACTATACACGTAGAGGAGGGGGAGATACTGACCTTAGGGGGGACACTATACACATAGAGGAGGGGGAGATACTGACCTGCGGGGGGACACTATACGCGTAGAGGAGGAGATACTGACCTGGGGGGAGGTTGACACAATAGAAAGATGGGACAGAAAGTATATATTGACTGGAACCTCAGGTAGGAAGTACAGGGAGGGGTATCTAGGACATAAAGATCCAGTTATATGGTCATAGGCTTCAGTCAGGGGCAGGAAAGCAAGACGACCCAGAGACAGACTCTTATTTACTGGAACAGTGACATTCCAAGCTTAGGTAGGCTATGGGCACACTGGAAAGACTGGAATATAGGACCAGGACCATGATTATGAGATATTATTTAGGTGGAAATCTCTGTAACTTGTCAACGTGGTTATCCCTACTTAATATGACCCTTATCCTCAATATCAACAGTCAGGATGATATTACTGGCATGGTCCATCAGTGATACTAGGGCTCATTACTAGATCACCTTTGGAGCACCCCACTGGCCGGACAGTTTATTTACGAGTCATTGTCTAGTTGTAGGTTCTCTCGGGTATTATTTCTGACTTGCTCTTACTGTAGGAACATATGTTGCCTGCCCCTATTAAGTTTACTTTCAAAATCACATTAATCTCCTATTTTACAGTTAATCTGTGGATGTGGATTTTATCCCTGGCATTATGATGTAATATGTGATGAGGCCTCTTTATTTATGTAGGGTATAACCTAGCTATTAGTAGTGATGCCCTTTTAACAGTCTCCACTATAGGTGAGGATTAGCAGGTTTTGGGTTTTAGGAAGCTGAAATCATGGGCAAGCTAATGAGTAATTAATGATCTCGAGGTCAAGGGAAGGAACTGTAGAGGAGAGGGCTCCAGCTCGGCTTTCACAGCTGTATAAGAGTAACACATTGACTTGTTATCCCTTCTTGCCATGGACTATAGTATCACGTGATTAAGCTGTTTAACTAGTAAAAATATAAATGTTAATGCATCTGCTGATGTGAACCTTTTGTATAAGAGGGGTCTTTACATTTCTGCAGAAGCAACATTTGCAGTTATAGTTGCTAATGCGTGTCTTTGCGCACATGTGGAGGAAGGGGGTAGGTGTAAAATTCTAAAAGGTCCAGTGATATAACAAATCCACCTCCCCACCATGCCTCCACTGATTCAAGCCAGTGGAAAGTGGAAAATATATATATATATATATATATATATATATATATATATATATATATATATATATTTATTATATAATATAACTATAAAGTTATGAGCCAGCAGTAAAATTACATTCGCCATGTGCGAGGGATCAAGCTTTAGTCCTTTTACAGATTCTTTGAAAACTAGGGGTTTTTGTTTGCTCTTTCGTCAGCGCTCCGCGTGTCAGTTTGCAGGAGAGCAGCGTCATACTGTAACTCCTGTTTGATTGTCTGTGTTTATACTTAATATGATGTGTTCTATTCCTGTTTATAATCTATCTATGTTCTATCTGTAGGAGGTTGTGTGGTCTCTGGATGTGGGTCCCTTTCACCACATAAGATGTCTCTGGGAAATATAGGTATCAATGAGGACTACTCATGGGATGCAGGGGAGCGTGCCCGTCTTCTCCAGAGTCCCAGTGTAGGGACTGCCCCGGAGCCGCGGAGGCTCGCAGGAGGAACTTCCCCAGCTGGTGCTGTTTTTATAGTAGTGAACGCAGCGCTTGGAGCCGGTCTGCTAAACTTTCCTGCGGCATTCAGTGCAGCCGGAGGGGTCACCGCTGGGATTTCACTACAATTGGTGAGTCAAAGTTTGGTCTAGATTAACATCTATAATGCTGCAAGGGCCAGCAAGAAGGTGGTGCCTGGGGCAAGGGTCAGGCAGACAGGGCGTGACTAGGACCAAGGTCAGGCAGACAGGGCGTTCCTGGGACCAATGTCAGGCAGGCAGGGCGTTCCTTGGACCAGGGTCAGGCAGGCAGGGCGTTCCTGGGACCAGGGTCAGGCAGGCAGGGCGTGCATGGGACCAGGGTCAGGCAGGCAGGGCGTGCATGGGACCAGGGTCAGGCAGGCAGGGCGTGCATGGGACCAGGGTCAGGCAGGCAGGGCGTGCATGGGACCAGGGTCAGGCAGGCAGGGCGTGCATGGGACCAGGGTCAGGCAGGCAGGGCGTGCATGGGACCAGGGTCAGGCAGGCAGGGCGTGCATGGGACCAGGGTCAGGCAGGCAGGGCGTGCATGGGACCAGGGTCAGGCAGGCAGGGCGTGCATGGGACCAGGGTCAGGCAGGCAGGGAGTGCATGGGACCAGGGTCAGGCAGGCAGGGCGTGCATGGGACCAAGGTCAGGCAGGCAGGGCGTGCATGGGACCAAGGTCAGGCAGGCAGGGCGTGCATGGGACCAAGGTCAGGCAGGCAGGGCGTGCATGGGACCAAGGTCAGGCAGGCAGGGCGTGCATGGGACCAAGGTCAGGCAGGCAGGGCGTGCATGGGACCAAGGTCAGGCAGGCAGGGTGTGCATGGGACCAAGGTCAGGCAGGCAGGGTGTGCATGGGACCAAGGTCAGGCAGGCAGGGCGTGCATGGGACCAAGGTCAGGCAGGCAGGGCGTGCATGGGACCAAGGTCAGGCAGGCAGGGCGTGCATGGGACCAAGGTCAGGCAGGCAGGGCGTTCCTGGGACCAATGTCAGACGGGCAGGGCGTTCCTGGGACCAAGGTCAGGCAGGCAGGGCGTGCATGGGGCAAGGGACAGGCATTATTGTTGAAGTAAAAACATACATGACTTTATAATTCCAACTTTATCTTAATTGTAAAGGTACCTTTAAATGATTAAGCTGATTTTTACATCTTGCCTCTATATTTTAGGATAGTATGAGCTGCATTATTTGAGTCCTTGTTGGTCTCTCTGCTTCTCTCTTCAGGTACTGCTGTTCTTCATTATCAGTGGGCTGGTGATCTTGGCATACTGCGCTGATGCATGCAGTGAGCGCACTTACCAGGAGGTGGTTAGAGGAGTATGTGGACGCAAAACAGGGGTGCTTTGTGAGCTACTCATAGCTGTGTACACATTTGGTACCTGTATCGCCTTCTTCATCATCATTGGAGACCAACTGGATAAGCGTGAGTAACTATCCAGAGGTGCCTCAGACTCTGCTAATAATGGCTTCGGCTTTGTACAAATTAAAAAAATAATTCAAATATCCGTATATGTATCCATTACCTGGTATATTCTGCCAACAGATCTTTATTTTCTACAGTTTATTATTATTCAGCGGCTGTTCTGCAAAAACAGCAGTTGTTACTTCTGGAAGACACAATAACCTTTTTGTTTGTACAGTTCTTAACGCAATGATGAACATGTCTGCGGGAAGCAGCATCCCATGGTACGCGGACAGGAAGTTCACCATCACTGTGACGGGAATCCTCTTCGTCCTTCCTTTATCCCTCCCTCGTGAGATCAGTGTCCAAAAATATGCCAGGTGAGGAAGCACTTCCATGCTTTGAACAGTGTGTTCCTCCAACTAAGTCTTAATTGTATTTTATTGTACATCTGTGCAATGTGTCTACATTGCCTGTGTAGGTCCATTTTCCATTTCTCTCCCTTATTGGTCATTCTACCCCCTTGTATTGGGTGCCTTATCTAAACCCCTATAGAGTCCCTATTCCATACCCTCTGATAAAATTTTATTTAGCTGTTTGCTGATTCTGCCTCTTTTTCTCTTGCAGTTCTATCAGTGTACTTGGCACTTGTTATGTGACCATCATAATTCTCGTTCGATGCATCGGTCGGAGCAGTGAGCCCCCATCTAACGACATTCCATCCAGGTACCATTTGCTATGATATCCTATTTCAGCTCCTGTGAGTGTATATTTTCCTCAAATTACTCTCTAAACCAAATCCTGATCAGTAGCAGCATAAAGAGTTGCATTAAAGGGCCACTTTAATACTCCTATAATAGAGGAACAAAGAATGTAACATGCAAATTGGATACTTGTACTTATAAACAGAGTCTTCAAAACTCAGATGCTCAGTGTGCACAGCTCTGAACATAATATTGAAAATCTTAACTCAAAGGTAGCATCTACTCCTCTGTTTGAGGCTGTAACGGAACCCATCACTGTTTTACCCTGTTTCGTTATTATTATTATGGTTAAAATATGATTCTACTATTATACTGTATGTATGTTGGTTTATGCTCAGCAGAATATTAGACCAGACTATTGCAGTCCTGGGCATATTGGATAATCCTATTACAGAGACTCCTCATAAGATAAGGAAGTCAATTGTTTAAAGTGTTTTCATTCTCAGCCATAAGAACAAAGAAGGATGATCTAATCCATGTCTGATTGTATCAAAGTTGCCAGGTAGCCTCAGGGAGGTGTGACCCACCTATTGTCCCTCTGTGTATTGTGTGGTCAACTATGAGGGATGTGTATTGCCTGTGGGAAGAGATGTGTATATATATTTCTGCACAACAAAATAAAGTCAGTATTCATTTGACTCCCAAATTGTGTCCAATATGGGAGGTCGGGGATGGTGAAACTGTAGTGCCTCTTGGGTATTTTACCGTATACCAGCGGAGATATTGGATTCGTGTTCCAACTCCGTTACAGAGGCCCTTTTATAGATGTTTTCTTCCTTAGAATTTTAGATCTTTCCAATTGTGGCCACTCCTGATAATGTTACAGGCTATTATTGTCTATTTATTATTACATTACTAACGTCTTGCCTCTCCCCTGCTTCACCGCTCATTTCATGCATAGTCCAACCCGCAACTTTCGTGCCGCTCATTGCAGGCCTCGTCCAACCCGCCACTTACATGCTTCACAATGAGCACCTTTGGCACTCACTGTGAGCCCCACGATGAGCGCCTTCTGCGCTCATCCTGAGCCCCGCAATGGGCGCCTTCAGTGCTCATTGCAAGCCTCTCCCCCGCTTCACCACTCATTTCATGCATCATCCAACCAGCAACTTTCGTGCTGAGCGCCTTTGGTGCTAATCGCAAGGACCATTGCTCATTGCGAGCCTCTCCCCACTCTCTGACCCCTGTGTCTGTTTCCCCCCTCTCCCTTCAATGCGTCTGTTTCCCCCTCTCTCCCTCCCCCCCCCTCTGTCTTCTGTTTTTTCCCCCCTTATTTCCCTCCCGTGTGTCTCTTCTCCCCCCTCTCTCACCCTGTATTTCTTTCCACCCTCTCCCTCCCCTGTGTCTTTCTCCTCTCTCTCCCTGATCAAGTCTTGCGGGCCTCGCGTTGAGCGCCTTCGGGCTTGTTTTGAGCCTACATTTTTCAAAACAATTACAGGTTTATCCTCGCTTAGCCGATTTACGATCTTTTAAAAACACCAAATAAACCTCGAATTAGCTTGCAACCTCACTTGCAAGCTCCCTGCCTCTCCCCCTGTGCTGTGTGTGAGGTTGTAAGTTAATTTTTTGAATTAATTGGCGTCTTTTGGCGGTCTTCCAAAGGCTTCTGAGTAACGACCGCCATTTTTTTTTCAAGCCCGTAAAAGTCATATTTTTTTCAGTGTTGCATGCCTCGCTCTCATCGTATGCCTGGCAATGAGTGCTTTTGGTGCTCATTGCCAGACTTTTTCAAAGTCTTGCCGGCCTCACAATGAGTGCCTTTGGCTCTCATCGTGAGGCCTGCAATGAGCGTCCTTGGTGCTCATTGCAGCAAAGTCGTGCAGGCCTCGTGATGAGTGCCTTTGGCGCTTATCGCTAGGCCTGCAATGAGCTTCTTTGGCGCTCATTACGCATGTGCAAGCCCGTAGCTTTTAACATAGCATTACCGACAAACTCGCAATTACAACTATTATATGCCATTTATAGGGTTGTGTTACTTCTGAAAATAGTCAAGCACATTGGGCTTAAAAGCAGTCCGCTAAGGGTGTACTAGTGTTTCATGGTCTCTAGCAGTAATGTACTAGTGGTGCATGGACACGCACAATGGTATCAGATCAGCTCGTACACTGATGTATGGAGATAACAATATCTTATCTTGCCTGACTTCTGGTAGTCTAGACATCTGCAGATTTACATGGCTTACATTGCTTGCATTCTCTTCAAGAAACCCAATTACCACACCCTGAAAATATAGAAGGATTATATTTTGTAGTTCCAATGGCCAGAGTTGAGCTTGCTGACCCTTTGCTTCTCTCTGCAGCCCCTCTTCCTGGCTCGCTGTGTTTAATGCTGTCCCCACCATCTGCTTTGGATTCCAGGTATTGTTTTATCACTCTTTAGATCTCCTTGCAAGTTTTTCTCCCTCCTTATCCTCTTCACTTTCCCTTTTCTTTTCCCCAAACTTGTTTCTAATGCTTCCACACTGCCTCAACATATTTTTTCCCCTCTTATCCTCATATTTTCCTTGTCTTAATCTATCTTTTTTCCAATCAGTGCCACGTGAGCAGTGTTCCAGTGTATGGCAGCATGCAACAGCAGGACATCAAACGCTGGGGATACATTGTGACGGTGGCGATGTTCATTGCTCTCTGCGTATACACCGGGACAGGTCAGAAGTTCCTCAGGGGACATTAGTATGATGTGTTGGAAGGATGTTCTATCTTGAGGGTACAGACCACTTGTGCCATCTGTTGGCCTCTATTCCTTATCACCCTTTTCACAATATCCTGAAAATCACTCTTCCTGGTATTTTAGTGTTTTTTTGGCGATGCACCTACTAGTAGTGTCAGCAACCCTTTCTGTCTGTCTCTTTAGGGGTCTGTGGGTACCTGCTTTTTGGCTCCGATGTGGATCCGGATGTTCTTCTCTCTTTCCCATCGGATGACATTGCAGTCGCAGTCGCTCGGGCCTTTATTACTTTGTGCGTTCTAACCTCATACCCCATCCTACACTACTGTGGCAGGTCAGTTCTCATCAAGCTCTTCCTGTTTTAAAGGAAATAGGTGAGCTAAAAAATTTTAAAAAAAATAATAATTGTAAAATAACATTAACATTTTGCATCCCTGCTGTTGCTTCGATTTCTCTGTGTCCTTGAAAGCGAATCGACCTCTCTTTAGTCCTGGTGAGAGTACTGGAAGATGTGTGTCATGTTCCCATTGTACAGACAAACACTTCCTATGTCTTCTCTGACCTCAGGAAGTTGATATGCTCAAGGCAAAATGGGAGATTCCTTAATAGCATAATTGCATATAAAAAATAATAAATAAATAATAAACATGTTGCATATTTTTAAGTGGATTGTTACATTTAAAAAATATGATCACAGTGATCCTTTAATTTTCCAGAGGGAATTTTGTACAGATGAAGCATATATTGTATACAGTCTCCTGGATTGGATATAACTGGATTCTTGTGTCCCTCCCTTGCAGGGCAGTGCTAGAAGGACTGTGGCTGCGCTTTACAGGTCAGGAGCCTGGAGAGGAACCCATCAGGGAGAGGCGTCGCAGAATTTTTCAGACGGTCACCTGGTTTGTGCTCACGCTTCTCCTTGCACTTTTTATTCCTGACATTGGGAGAGTCATCTCTCTAATTGGAGGGCTCGCCGCCTGCTTCATATTTATATTCCCAGGTGAGCAGAGCAACCAATTCTCCTTTAAGTCCTGCACACCAGGTAATAAATCATTACGGTTTCATCAAGTGAGGGAGAGAATGTAATGACTTGTATATAAGTAAACCCCTTGAACTCAAAGAGTAGGTCCCAGAGTCACCTAATTAGCTAACTCATGTTTTTTTTCTACAATGTCAAGGCTTTTTATCATATCTACTCTACTAGACCCTGGAGGCATCCATGGTACTTTTGTTAAAGGTTGCATTTGTGAGAGGGGCCTTTAAAATTTGCATGTATTGCTGCATGATTTAAAGCATGTATGTTGAGGGGGTAGGTGTACATTTCCAAATGGTTCAGTGATTTAACAAATGCCTCTCCCACCCCCTGGCCTTCATTGTACAGTGGATAAAAACTGCCCTCACGCTCAAAGCTGTCAGGAATTACTTAAGACGGACAAGATAGACGTATTTTATATGCAAACAGAGTCTGTATAAAATATGTTTTTTTTGTTACCCATCTGCTAATGTTGTAAAATAAGTGAGGTTTTCCTAAATTACAGTGAGTAAAACTGATCATAGCACCGATCCTTCTAAGAGATAACACAACTGTGAGTTACAATGGAAGTTGTATGACGGTTGTCTTGTTTGTCTCAGGTCTGTGTCTCATACACCTAAAACTTTCGGAGATCCAGGAACAGAAGAGCAGAAGGTAAGTCTCATCATTATAACTAATATCACTCATAGGTACCAGACCGTTTTACTGCATAAAAGAGTGATAATCTGGCCTGGTACCTGTATCATCAGAAAGTATAGACTGGATAAGGTCTTTGAATGGCACAGATCGTATGTATTATATGATTTGCCTCTTATTGAACAGGCAGGTAAAGGCCACTGATTTTGATTTACAAGTGATTTATGACTACGCAAAGTGGATAGAGAGAATTCCATGGTCTCATTGTATTCATCTGTGCAGTAATATATAATGAGTACTACAGGAATAGATAATCCTTTGTCAAATAGTTCAAATTTCTTATTTGTGCTCTGTACAACTCCCATCAAATGTCTTCACAAACAGGCGGAGTTCCTGGAGCAAAAAGAGGCAGTTCCATCATTTTTCAACCTGTGCTCCTCTATATAACTTACTAGCGACTTGTCCGTCAAAAAATGACGGCAATAGAATTGTAAGGCAGGTAATGCTGTTTGGCACACAACACATTTTCGAAAATAAGCAAGTATCATGTTTCTAATAATGTTCCAATATATAAATATAGTTGCGGAAAAGATAAATGAAACTGTATCTTTACCTGCGGTTCTTGAGGATTTGTCTGCTTTTTTTCTTGCAGTTGGTGGGCACTTCTCAGTTACGGTATTACCATGGTTACACTTGGAGCCTTCATCTTTGGACAGACCACTACTAAGGCCATCTTTGTGGACCTCATGGGGTGACCTATGAACTCTAAACAAAAGGAATGGCAAGGCATTACTAAACTATCCAGACGTCTCCCCTCTGTTGCATTACTTGGTCCAGCATCTCTAACAGGATGCAGAAAAATATAAACATGCATTCCTCTCCTAAGAAAACATCCGCACTAATATTACATGCTTGTTATACTCACCTTAATATATCATATTGTTAGGAAGTAACTATTTGCACAACAAACCTAGAACTTTTTCTTGGCTGTTCTCCGAACCTTTGAATGCCAAGCTATGGCAAGGCATCCCGTCCGAGTAGAGTCTTCTGGTTACGTAGAAATGCATGCAGTCTAATTTCTGATCTGGGTTCTCCTCCGATCGCACCTTTAGTGTCTGCACATATTTTATTACCATACATGAGTAAGACGCAGGGGAAAGGCGCGACTTGTTTTATCTACCAGTTCAGAATCCAAAGGCACTGACCAGGTAAAGAAGCACAAAGCTTAGAGGGCTTTTATTTTATTGTTTGTTTCCTCATATTTAAGAGAGGATTTAAGAAGAACTAGACTGTTCTCAACAAGCCTCTTCCCCAGACCTCTAGCCCTACTTCTATGTGACGTGGAAAGCCTGTGTATAAATCCACATTGGTTTTTAGAGAGAACAACATGGCTGATTGTTCTAGTTGAAGCTTTAGTTCCAGCACGATGATGTCATTGCCCTCAGCTGAGTGACCAACAAAATTCTAGATAAACTTGTTCTTTTTTCGTAAAATGTTAAGATTTATTTATTTTTTTTGAATGAAATAATTCTGCTAACACTTTTTAAGTCTTTAAATTGTTTTTTTTTTTTTACATTCACCAAAAAGGGCATTTTATAGAAGCATTTTTATAACCATGATTTAATGGTTTGTAACCGTTTGCAATATATTGTATGTCTTCCGTCCCTTTAAACTTCACTTCTCCAGAGTGAATATGAGTTAACCCTTTCACTGCCAGCAATGGTGCTGCTTTCTTTTTTTATTATGTTTACATTTTGCTGCTGTTGAGTTCTGAGACCAATCATATTTTTGTGTAATTGCAAATCCTGGTCGTGGCTAATATGGTCATAATTTATTTTAACTTACTTTGTGTCCGGGTTTGTATTTTCTTTTTTTAACCGAACAATCATGGACTTGTCATATTAACTGCATTATATACTACTATTAGAACCTTAAATAACTAACAACCCGTCTGGCAGTGGTAGAGTTTGCCTTTGTTTAAATTTCATTGCACCAATCGTTTACGATGACAACCTACGATGTCATAATCAGTGAATGTTTACGGCCATTTTAACCTCCCAGACAGTTCCTACCTTCAAACACTAGGACAATGCACACCTGAAAAGCAGGACTGCTAATTATCAGCTGCAGAAAAGTAACCTCCATTTTATTTATGGTGCTGTTCATGGCTGGAAATGACCAGGTTACGGAGCGTAAAATGCCTGGTGCCAAGACTGGACCGCATGGTCTTGGCAAACTTAGAGATCAGGACTGTCCAAGAGCATTCTGGGATTGACAATATTCAAGTTCCACAAACCCAAAGCTGCAGAACACTATAATTTCCAGTGCTACAAGTCCACTGCGGGACTATATTATTTTTTACCTCGAAGAACACATGATTTTATAGTGACCCCCATATTGATTTGATAATTGGGGTTTATATGGCTCTATCTTGCAATGCATTACAGATGGGGCTCTGTGTTACATGAACTATTTTAATTGTTTTTTTTGTCATTGTGATTTGAATGTCTGTGTAATAATTTTTCTTTAATAAAGGGAAATCTGGGTATCTCCACCCCAGTGTATCCTCTAAGTCTGTAAGTGCTAGAAGGGTTTGTTTTGTTTATTGGGTGCAGTGGCTTGGAATGGTCTGGTTTGATGCTCTATGGAGCGCCATTATTTTCTCCACTGTTACAGGGCCAGTTACACTTTGGACTCTATGATTACCAGATATACCTAACCTGAGATAAAAAAGGAAAGAACATTTATGTGTGTCATATTAAATACTTTCAAATTGTTTGGCGAGTCAGAGCCAGTAAGGATATAAAGAGTAAGTAAATCAACCTCAATGGCATATACAATATATATATTTATATATTGCTATTATAAGTTTTATGCTTTGGAGTAATACCATCAGAAATGCATAATCAAAAGGTCCATATAGCTACGTAAATTTACAGAAGGTGGTTTAAATTTTACTGTTCCACCAATATGAAATAATCAAAATCATTACTCATTTATTCCAATTATCACTGACTAGCAGTAACTTAAACCTGCATTTAAAAATTGTTAATATGCTATGTTTTTTATGTATATATTTATACACATATATACAGTATCTTACAAAAGTCAGTACACCCCTAACATTTTTGTAAATATTTTATTATATCTTTTCATGTGACAACACTGAAGAAATGCCCCTCTGCTACAATGTGAAGTAGTAAGTGTACAGCCTGTATAACAGTGTAAATTTGCTGTCCCCTCAAAATAACTCAACACACAGCCATTAATGTTTAAACCGTTGGCAATAAAAGTGAGTATACCCCTAAGTGGAAATATAATTTTCCAGCACTGCCTTAACCCTCATGGGCATAGAGTTCCTCAGAGCTTCACATGGTGCCACTGGGGTCCTCCTTCACTCCACCATGATGACATCACGGAGCTGGTGGATGTTAGAGACCTTGCACTTCCCCACTTTTCGTTAGGGGATGCCTCACCGATGCTCATTAGGGTTTAGGTCTGGAGACATGCTTGGCCAGTCCATCACCTTTACCTTCAGCTTCTTTAGCAAGGCAGTGGTCGTCTTGGAGGTGTGTTTGGAATCGTTATCATGTGCCCTGCGGCCCAGTCTCTGAAGGGAGGGGATCATGCTCTGCTTCAGTATGTCACAATATATGTTGGCATTTATGGTTCCCTCAATTAACTGTAGCTCCCCAGTGCCGGCAGCACTCATGCAGGTGTTGGGGAAATAATACAAATATTCTTACATTTTTAGCGTGTATGTGTGTGTGTATATATATATATATATATATATATATATATATATATATATATATATATAATTAGCACTCTTTCCAGTTCATGTGATATTTGGCTGGGATATAAGCATTAAACCAGTAATTTTCCATTGTAAGGCATTAGTTATGAAATAGTTAAATACATCTGACCCATGACTTGGCGATTTTAGTTAGAGACTGGTACACAGGTTTTTAGTCATAATAAAAATGTTTTTTCACTCCTCTCCAAGGTCAAATAAGTGTTATTTACTGCACACAAGTGTATCATATACAGTAGATGTACCCACAGATATCACCAAAGTATGTGTAATATTCTTATTGGATAATATATATATATATATATATATATATATATATATAAATAAAATATAATTGGCTGTTAGTGGGTAATACCATGTTAGTAGATGGGGAAAAAGATGGATTATTTAATACCATGTTGGTAGATGGGGGAACAAGATGGATTATTTCATTGTTATATAAACAAATATAAAAGCTGTGTCTGGTTATATTTCTGAGTGAGTAAGTGGCAGCCATTTTGGAGTCAATTTTTTTACGACAAACTCTAATAAGTAAATTACCAGAGCACTCTGTTTTTCTTGGTGTCATGCCTGAGTTTCGGAGTGATAAGAAATGGGATGCGAGTATGATTCTCTAAAATATATTTGGTGCTGTGTAACTCAGATTGCACTCATTGTTCATAAGATAACATCCTTATGTGACACTTACCTTCGGACATCCCTATGTGACACTTAGGGGCCGTACCAAGTCTACGGCTACCCTGCTAAACGGTTCTTTGATAATGGGAGGGGGGTGAAGTTTTGCTTTATGGCGGTCCCCTCTCTTACCCACCCTCTGACAAGTGTCACAAGTCTGACAGTACTGACGAATATCTTTCGAAATCCCTGGCCAGAAAAATTTCGGAGTTAGCTGGTATTTAGTTTGGCTAACTCCCAGATGTCCGGATAACAGAATATCATGGGCTATCCGGAGTAATTATTGCCTATATGCTTTGTCTGGGACCAAGTGGTGTTTAATGAGGGTTAACATGGCTCCGGTGTCCCTTAGACCTTTGGCATTCTTCCCCTCCAGACATACGGTTTGCTTATAGTGTTGTCGGTTGTCCGACGCAGCCTGGACAGGGTCAACTTCATGTAAAACTTCTAGTTTTTCCTCTTGGTAGTGGGGTTCGACATCGTCGGTACCGGTACTGGTGCGGTAGCAATGGTCCGCTGCTCTGTCTGGCGTTGGTTGGCCCGGACGAACCCATGTGTTTTGTTTCCGAGGGCATTCCCTCTGTGCATGTCCCAACTGCTGACATAGGTGACATTGGATATTGGCACGAGGTTGGTACCTAGGAGCGGAGGTGTTGAGCCCGTTGCCCTTGCCCTGACAGGGTGGGGCTACGGCTGGGGGTGCTGAAGTCAGCACTGCGGGCCTATATGATGGGCAAGGTGGTAGTAAGGGTGGCGCTGTGCATCATAGTGTTCATCAGCCAGCCGAGCGGTGTCGGCGAGGGTAAGGGGGTTACAGTCCCTCACCTATACTTGCACCTCCGGGGTCAGTCCAATGAAGAACTGCTCTAGCAGAATCAATTGCTGCAGTTCTTCCACTGTTGTGGCTCGGTTAGCCTGAACCCATCCCATGGCAGCTCTCTGCAATCGATAAGCCCACTCGGCATGGGAGTCCTTCTCCTGTTTGTTGAGCACCCGAAATCGGCGTCAGTATGCCTTTAGGGTGATAGCATGTCGCGTTAAGATGGCCTGCTTCACCCAGTGGTAATCTTTGTTGTCCTCATCTGGTACTGCCTGGTGCGCCTCTGAGGCACGGCCAGACAATTTGCCTGCCAACAGAGGTACCCAGTCTGCTTGTAAAATGTCATGTAGGTGGCACAGTCTTTCAGAATCTTGAAGGTACCCAACAATATCCTCTACCGTGTCTCTGACGGCTTTAAATGCATTGTATGGGAGCATCAGTTTCCCTTGCGTGGTGACCGATACTTCTGGTGACCCCTCTCTGGATCTGTGATCTGCTAGTTGTAGCTGTGTTGCCTGTTGGCCAATATGTAATCTTGTACCTCAGCCATCACTCTTGTTACAGTTTCTTCTGATGGTGGTTCCTGGTAAAATGCCAGCCTTATCCTTAGTTCCCTTGCGACTTTGACTCTGTTGAAGGTACAGCTCTGCTGGCTTGGTCTCCCTCCATCAGTTAGGCAATCAGCATAGTGTTCGCTTTATTGCTGGCTCTCTTGCTTCCAAAAGTTCCTTTAAAGTTGTTCATTTTAGGAATGCATAGTTCGTCTCCATTCATTCGTATAGACGAACTGTACGTGACCCGTTGCTTGTGTACCAACTGCTGCTTCGTTGCGAGGCTTGTATACTGTCACTTGCCACCAATGTAGTGGAGATGCAATATTACACTCAATATCTCTGCTGGTAGACTGTAAAATATCCAAGAGAAGCACTGTACAGTCTCATAATCCCAATCTCCCCATACTGGATATATATATATCCTGGGAAAACAGGAAATCCACACAGGTAAATAAACACATGCCATATTTGGCCACACAGTACAGAGAGAGAGAACAATAGTTGCGGTCACATCACACATCTCCCGGGGGCCTTGCTGGCTACTCTTACACAATAGCAGGCATTACCAAATAGTACAGAGATTGATAGTATCATCCCTCTCTTTGTCCTATCTGTCTCCATGAGGTCTACCAGATAGCTACAAAGTAATCCCCCATGACTCTGGCAGGCAAAGATTAACCCTTTCCCTGCTGTACCATCTAGCTCTGTGTATTACACCCTGCTCTCTGTATATTAACACATATCAATAACACAATGTCTTTGCAATACTACTAGGTGGCTGTTTTTTACACCCAATATATCTCTTTTGAGATAATTGTAGTAGCGCAGTACATTGTTTTGAATAATATTTAGGTGCAATATAATTTCACCTTGTTAAACCTTAAAAATAATGATTAATTCTTTTATGGGTTATGATAAGCGTACAGAATGGTCAGAAATGTCAACAGTCTAAGAATATATATTTTATTTTATTTTTTGGATGTTGTGTTTCTTTTATTTTTCTTTATAATTTGCTAGTCTGTTTTTTTTTTTTATTAATTGTGATTTTTTTAAGCTTATTGAAGCTATCCTCTTGTTGACATTTCTCTCTGTCGGTATAAATATGGTTTGTGCACTGTCCCTGTCTAATAACTAATGCACAGTGAAAGTATACAAATAACTAGAAATCAGGGTATGATATCTTATCTGGTTAAAGAACCTTATCATACCAATTCTGTATTATTTTATGTGTTAAGTTTTGTTTATTCATGCTGGATAAACACAATAATATTGTGACCGCTATTCTTCCAGGCCCATCCCCAGCTCAGATGATGGCCATGGTGCAAATAAGTAGACAATTATGAAAATCTTTTCAATGTATTTCTAAGCCTCTAAGAAAGAAACATGATAAGAGGTGGATTACATTATGAGTTAAGAAAAGATTTTAGAGCTTTATTGGTAAATGTATACTGATAGCAATAAAATTAGCAATTTTCTTTTAAACATACAAACTGTTGTAAGATAAATCAAGTAATATCTTATCACTTATAGAGACATAATTAGTAGTAGTGAAACTGTTCTAATTATAATTGTTGCTGCTTTAGCAGGAGTACAAAATATTGTTTCATTAATATGTTTATTAGTTTTACATGATTTACATTATCACTTAATACATTTTAGTTTATATCACCCCTTGTTTATTATAGAGTTATGCATATGTTAAATTTATGTTACAGTTAGGGAAATTTTAGGATAGATGTATGGAAGTTTCTTGCATGTTTGTATTTTTGTCACACTTATCTACCCCAGAAAAAGATGACAGTGATTGCGTGCCTAAAGACAAAGAAAAGACAAGCGTGCACTGATATATGATGAGAGAAAGTATCTACCAAGTACCTATTGTAATGACAAAGGATAACAACAGATACAGAGTTTGCTAAGAGACTCCTTACACAGGAACTACCTACACTGATAATACCAGGAAAATGAGTACCTGTTAAAATCATCAAAAGGAAAAAACTGGATGGATGCCAAGTGGGAAGGTCCTTACCAAGTTTTGATGACTACCCCGACAGCTGAAAAAAATGCAAAAAAGACCTCCTGGATACATCTGACCCACTGCAAGAGGGTCCCGCTGTCGGCACCTTCCTGAGAAACTAACTGCTAATCTGAGTAACCCTGCACCTGTCTGCTAAACAAAATCTGCCTACAAAGGGGAGTGAAACTAATAGGGCCACTTGTCTCAAACCCAGTGAAGATACTGCCGTGTTCAGACAGATTAGAGGGGCCTTGGGGAAGCAGGAAGGGATCCCTAGAATGATGCCCAAACACAGACTGTGGCACCCCTTCAGAAGTCCAGGATGGTGTGGGATGAGAAAGTCCATACTAATCTTGATCCGTATCACTGCCATTATAGTAATACCTACCCTGATCGGGGAGAATACACAAAAACAAATTAAGGGACAAATCCACAAAGGCCTTGACCCAATCTAAGAGATCCACCCCAAGTGGCAGCTTTGATGACAGAGTCTACATCAACTCCATTGGAGTACCCAGTACACTACCAAATTAAATCAAGGCCAGAAATCAAATTGCAGCAGGATTTGAATCCATGTTCACCTGGTGGGTGACAATAAATAAGAATGTTGACTGGATAAATGACATCTACTATAACCAACAAAGATTTGTGACCTATACAAGAGATGCGGTACAAGGTTTGACTGAACAACTAGATAAAACAAGTCTGATGACGTGGCAAAACCACATGGCCCTTGACCTGCTTCTAGCAAAAGAAGGATGTGTTTGTGTAATGTTTGGCACTGCCTGCTGCACCTTCATCCCTAACAATATGGCACCTGTTGGGACAGTTACCAAAGCCCTGGAGGGAATGACCGCCCTGTCAAATGAACAAGCAGAAAATTTAGGAATGGAAAATCCATTCACTAGCTGACTTCAGTCGTGGTTCGAAAAATGGAAAGGCATAGTCCTCCCTATGATGACTTAAATCTGTGTTATGCTTGCCATTTTGGTCACTTGTGGTTACCTGCGCAAAGGTACGAACACAGAAATAGATTGACACGACCATCACACATAAATAATACCTAAATTAAACTTTGCAATTCTACACCGCACGCCTGAAAGAAGAGGAATACGAGAATCATGCCTAAAATCCATGCCCATCCCCATAAAGGACATATTCAAACTCATGCTCATTGACATTACCATATGCTAATATATATATCTGCTGAAAAAGAGAAAAAATTTAAAGACCTATGCGTACACCACATACTCTTTGTCTTATGCCTGAACATCTGCACATGATGAATCAGAAGATCTCACCATCCAGAAGCAAGTGATCCACCTGTTTACCGTATGGACAAAGAGAGGTCTAACTAAGCTTGATGTGTAAGACTAGGCCTGTATGAAGTTTGTCTGAGCATATGTTTTCGTTGTTTTGTCATTTTTCCTTTTTCTGCTCTTTCCTATACCTGTCATTCTTTTTGTTGTTCTTTGGCTTCTAAAATTTCGGCACCTTGTTAGGATCTAGTACGTAATAACATCTGATAAGGAATAGCAATTGGGGAAAGAAGAAGTTATTATGCATACATTCTGGTTTATTAGTAAGAATAACTGCAAACTGTATTGGTTATTAAATTACATCTATTATCTAAATGCCTCATAAGACAATAAGTATAAAGGAAAAACGGTTCTATGGCCTAGTTATTGGTAATTGGTTGAAGAATTAAGTAAGGCCATTTTCTTTGCATTAAGAATTGTATTTTATTTGACATATCTGGACTTTTATAGCTATGCCACTACTATCTGGACTATCTCTTGGTAACATATAACACCATCTGTTGATGTTTTCATCCATCCCATTGGACTTTTTCCTTGTTATATGGATTTCGTCAAACAGATGCTCACTTGTTTTCGTGGATCTATTGTTTTACCATTAAGATTTCATCTTTTCTTGCTCCCGCTTTATAATCACTGATTGTAAAGTCTTCATTCAACAGACTTTACTATCTGGACTGTGAACTTTATGCTATGGATCCCATTATTGAAAGACTCTTTATATTATTCCACGAATCAAATAGGATTAATAAACTTGCGATTTTCTAATGTATGTATGGATGTTCTATTTATAATTATGTATTCTTTTGAAATGTTCTTGTTGGGAATGTATTAAGGTAAAAGATGCAAAGGACTTTGTGAGATAAGATCTAATATCTCCATGTTGTAGGAAACTCATCTGACTGTATTTTTATAGACCAATAGTCTCTTTAAATATCAGTCTCAATATCTTACCTCTACTTCCTAATAAGTTTAGCTTTTTATTGTTTAACTATATGTGTGAAATGTATGTTAAGATTATACCCTGTCATATTTGTATTCTTTCCTTTTGAAGACAATTTTCATTGTCATAGGGGGGAGTGTTGGGGAAATAATACAAATATTCTTAGGTATATATATATATATATATATATATATATATATATATATATATATATATATATATATATATAAAGTATATATATGCAATTAGCACGCTTTCCAGTTAGTGTGATATTTGGCTGGGATATAAGCATTAAACCAGTAATTTTCCATTTTAAGGCATTAGTTATGAAATAGTTAAATACATCTGACCCATGACTTAGCGATTTCAGTTAGAGACTGGTACACAGGTGTTTAGACATAATAAATATGTTTTTTCACTCATCTCCAAGGTCAAATAAATGTTATGTACTGCACACAAGTGTATCATATACAGTAGATGTACGCACATATATCACCAAAGTATGTGTAATATTCTTATTGGATAATTACATATATAGTTGTGAGCGTACGGGTCGTTGCTCACGCTTGCGGGCTCGCAAAGCGAGGGCCGCGGCCCTCGCGTAGCGAGGTCACTGGGCAAGGGCCTCAGTTGATGGCATGGAGCGCCGAAGGCGCTCCATGCCAGCAACTGAGGCCCCTCGCGAAGCGAGGGCCTCAGTTGCTGGCGAGGTCACTGGGCACGGGCCTCAGTTGCTGGCATGGAGCGCCGAAGGCGCTCCATGTCAGCAACTGAGGCCCCTCGCGAAGCGAGGGCCTCAGTTGCTGGCGAGGTCACTGGGCAAGGGCCTCAGTTGCTGGCATGGAGCGCCGAAGGCGCTCCATGCCAGCAACTGAGGCCCCTCGCGAAGCGAGGGACTCAGTTGCTGGCGAGGTCACTGGGCAAGGGCCTCAAACCCTCGCAAAATTCACGTCGCTACTCAAAAAACACGACACACAAATTACGACACTCGCTAAATTTTACGAGGAACGCAAACAACGTACGAAACACGTTACCACACATTACGACCTCGCAAACATCGGACGCAACACGCCGACATACAAACATTTAAAACACAATACATACACACAGCACATACATAAAAAAATTACCTACACCAAGAGGGAGCACCCAGGACCTCAAAAATGCAACTTACACCTCGATTTTACTCGAAATAAAACAGTTTAGAGACTAAAAAAAAATCTAAGCGAGAGAAAAAATGGCTGCCGAACAAAACGAAAACGAGGCTACAGCACTCTAAACTCGCAAAACACCACAAAACACCTACGGATATTCCGATACAGACCTATACCACACATTACTCGCCATTTTACACCAATGCGGAAGTACACGACTACGCTAACGGTTTGGTCTCGCGCACGCACAGTGTTACACTGCACACGTTCATCACGCTTACACAGCAGCTCCACACCACTAATGCTGCAGCAACATCAACACAGATTGCCAGCTCTTCATCACAATGCTTCAAAATACGTACACTATATTCATTTACTAATTTAGGTACCTTACAATTTCATTGCCGTCATTTTTTGACGGGCAATTCGCTAGTATCACATATAATAGTTGTAAAACTGTGATTCGTCGTCACGCTCTTGGTAGCCTCCCAGACCAGTTTTCTTCTGGTATTTCATCAATTTTGGAGGGAGCTCCAGTTCTTGGTAATGTCACTGTTGTGCCATATTTTCTCCACTTGATGATGACTGTCTTCACTGTGTTCCATGGTATATCTAATGCCTTAGAAATTATTTTGTACCCTTCTCCTGACTTATACCTTTTAACAATGAGATCCCTCTGATGCTTTGGAAGCTCTCTGTGGACCACGGCTTTTGCTGTGGGATGCAACTAAGAAAATTTCAGGAAAGAACAACTAGAGCAGCTGAACTTTATTTGGGGTTAATCAGAGGCACTTTAAATGATGGTAGGTGTATGCTGACTCCTATTTAACACAATTTGAAATGTGATTGCTTAATTCTGAACACAGCTACATCCCCAGTTATAAGAGGGTGCGCAGACTAATGCAACCACAATATTTTTCTTTTTTTTTTTTCTTCCCTCCACCTAAAAGATTTCAGTTTGGTTTTCAATTGAGTTGTACAGTTTATAGTTTTGAAATGAATTATCTTTGTCTCATTTTTTTATAGCACAGAAACAGGGGTGTGTAGACTTTTTATATCCACTGTATATATATATAATATGTGTGTATAAATATTTAGTTCTGTCCTGACACACTTTCCGTGACCCTATGGAACACAGCACACTGGGAACATGCATCAACCTGTGCCCCTCTGAGCTCCCTCACACTCATGTTAATTGCTTCATTGGCCTCATCTATCCATCTCCTCCTCTCCCGTCCCCTTCTTCTTGTGCCTTCAATATTTCCCACCATCATATGGATACAATATATGATCTTTAGCCTCATGATCAAACCTTCCAGTGAGCAGTTTGGCTTAATTTACTGTAGTATTGATTGATCTCCTTGCAGTCCAAGGGACACTAAGCAGTTTTCTCCAACACCACAATTTAAAGGCAACACTAGGGAATTCCGACTTTTTTTTTATGGTCCAGCTCTCACATTTCCATGTTATTACTGGGAATAACTTTAGTTCTAAATATGCTGAACTTTTACTTTTTAACAGCTTGTCCAGACTTGCCATAACTTTCCACCCAGAAGCAAACATCTGTCAATTTCATGGCTGCACTCACCATCTGAAGAGATCTTGGAGCCCAGGAAAATGAAATCTGTCTTTGCCTCCACTACATCCTCGTCTATTTGCCAGGAAGTGAGATTGCCGTTTGCCATGATCTTCGTCTTTTTAAAGTTGAGCAGCAGGCCCGCTTCTGCACTCTCTTCTTTCACCCTCATCGATAGGTCCTTTAGTTCCTCCTCACTTTCAGCCATCAGATTAGTATCATCTACGTTTCTGAGGTTGTTGATATTTCTTCCAGCAATATCGATTCTGGCTTTGGATTCATCCAACCCAGCCTTACATATGATGTAATCTGGGTATACAGAGCCTTGTAAAAGTATTCACCCCCTTAACTGTTACCTATTTTGTTACATTACAGCCTTAAGTATAATGTTTTGTTAATCTGAATTTTATGTGATGGATCAGAACACAATAGGCTAAGTTGGTGAAGTGAAATGAGATAAATATATACATAAAACTATTTTTTAGAAATAGAAAACAGAAAATTGGCATGTGCATATACATTCAATCCCTTTGTTATGAAGCCCATAAAAACCTCTGGTGCAACCAATTATCTTCAGAAGTCACATAATTAGTGAAATGATGTCCACCTGTGTGCAATCTAAGTGTCACATGATCTGTCATTACATAGACACACCTTTTTTGAAAGGCCCCAGAGGCTGCAACACCTAAGCAAGAGGCACCACTAGCAATACACTGCCATGAAGACCAAGGAACTCTCCAAACACGTAAGGGACAATGTTGTTGAGAAGTACTAGTCAGGGTTAGGTTATAAAAAAAATATCCAAATCTTTGATGATCCCCAGGAGCACCATCAAATCTATCACAACCAAAAGGAAAGAACATGGCACAACTGCAAACCTGCCAAGAGACGTACACCCACCAAAACTCACGGACCGGGCAAGGAAGGCATTAATCAGAGAGGCAGCACAGAGACCTAAGGTAACCCTGGAGGAGCTGCAGAGTTCCACAGCGGAGACTGGAGTATCTGTACATAGGACAACAATAAGCCGTACACTCCATAGAGTTGGGCTTTACGGCAGAGTGGCCAGAAGAAAGCCATTACTTTCAGCAAAAAACAAAATGACATGTTTTGAGTTTGCGAAAAGGCATGTTGGAGACTCCAAAAATGTATGGAGGAAGGTGCTCTGGTCTGATGAGACTAAAATTGAACTTTTTGTCCATCAAAAGAAAAAGCTATGTCTGGCGCAAACCCAACACATCACATCACCCAAAGAACACCTTGGTGTTGGCAGCATCATCATGCTGTGGGGATGTTTTTCAGCAGTGGGGACAGGGAAACTGGACAGAGTTGAGGGTCTTGTTAATGATATCAAGGCAGCTGGGACCATAGTCACCAAGAAATCAATTGGTAACACATTGAAATGTGTAGGACTGAAATCCTGCAGCGCCCGCAAGGTCCCCCTGCTAAAGAAAGCACATGTACAGGACCATCTGAAGTTTGCCAATGAACATCTGAATGATTTAGAGGAGAACTGGGTGAAAGTGTTGTTGTCAGAGGAGACCAAAATCAAGCTCTTTGGCACCAACTCAACTTGCTGTGTTTGGAGAAGGAGGAATGTGGCCTTTGACCCCAAGAACACCAACCCCACAGTCAAACATGGAGGTGGAAACATGCTTTGGGTGTGATTTTCTGTGACGAGGACAGGACAACTGCACTGCATCAAAGGGACGATGGACGGCACCATGTACCGTCAAATCTTGGGTGAGAACCTCTTTCCATCAGCCAAGGCAATGAAAATAAGTCTTGGATGGGCATGACAATGACCCAAAACACACAGCCAAGGCAACAAAGGAGTGACTCAAGAAGAAGCACATTAAGGTCCTGGAGTGGCCTAGCCAGTCTCCAGACCATAATCCCATAGAAAATCTGTGGAGGGAGCTGAAGGTTCGAGTTGCCAAACATCAGCCTCGAAACCTTAATGACTTGGAGAGGATCTGCAAAGAGATGTGTGCAAACCTGGTGGCCAACTAAAGAAACGTCTGACCTCGGTGATTGCCAACCAGGGTTTTGCCACCAAGTATTCCTTCTGCGGACAGGTGTCTTTTATACAGGTAATGAGCTGAGATTAGGAGCACTCCCTTTAAGAGAGTGCTCCTAATCTCAACTCGTTACCTGTATAAAAGACACCTGGGAGACAGAAATCTTGCTGATTAATAGGGGATCAAATACTTATTTCACTCATTGACCTGCAAATCAATTTATAACTTTTTTGACATGCGTTGTTCTTGTTTTTTTTTTATTTTTTATTCTGTTTCTCACTGTTCAAAGGGATCAGATACTTTTTTCCCCTCACTGTAGATCTCTCCACCCTCTATATGATGGATTGTGTCTAGATTTGTAGCCTCCCAGGGGGAATTAACAAATTGAAAAGCATTTGAGGCCTCACAACCTGGAATTAACATGGATTGTTTGAGGATTTGCATCATTTAATTTACAGAACATGCCCACAACTTTGAAGATGTTTTTTTTTTTATTATTGTGAAGCAAACAACAAATAGGACAAAGGAACAGAAAAAGTCAATGTGCATAACTATTCACCCCCCTAATGTCAATACTTTGTAGACCCACCTTTTGCAGGGAAAAAAACAAAACACTCAAAACAAAACACTCATGTTTTGCTTTAGCAGTGTGTTTGGGGTCATTGTCCTGCTGGAAGGTGAACCTCTGTCCTAGCCACAAATCACGCACAGAGTGGTACAGGTTTTGCTCAAGAATATCCCTGTATTTAGCACCATCCATCTTTCCCTCAACACTGACCAGTTTCCCAGTCCCGGCTGCTGAAAAACATCCCCACAGCATGATGCTGCCACCACCATGTGGGGATGGTGTTCTTTGGGTGATGTGATGTCTTGGGTTTGACACCAGACATTGCGTTTTCTTTGATGGCCGAAAAGTTCAATTTTAGTCTCATCAAACCAGAGCACCTTCCACCATACATTTTGGGAGTCTCCCACATGCCTTTTCTCAAACTCAAAACGTGCCACTTTTTTTTTTTTTGCGGAAAGTAATGGTTTTCTTCTGGCCACTCTGCCATAAAGCCCAACTCTATGGAGCGTACGGCTTATTGTCGTCCTATGTACAGATACTCCAGTCCATTTTTTTATAACCTAACCCTGACTTGTAATTCTCAACAACATTGTCCCTTACTTGTTTGGAGAGTTCCTTGGTCTTCGTGGCAGTGTTTGGTTAGTGGTGCCTCTTGCTTAGGTGTTGCAGCCTCTGGGGCCTTTCAAAAAAGGTGTGTATATGTAACGACAGATCATGTGACACCTAGATTGCACACAGGACATCATTTTACTAATTATGTGACTTCTGAAGGTAATTGGTTGCACCAGAGGTTTTTATGGGCTTCATAACAAAGGGGGTGAATACATACAAACTTTTCTATTTTCTGTTTTCTATTTCTAAAAAATTGTTTTATGTATATATTTTTCTAATTTCACTTCACCAACTTAGACTATTGTGTTCGGGTCCATCACATAAAATTCAGATTAACAAAACATTGAACTTAAGGCAGTAATGTAACAAAATAGGTAAAAAGTCAAGGGGGGTAAATACTTTTGCAAGGCACTGTACACTTTCTAGTAGACTCCAATTACCATATGCATGTATGTTATACATATTTGTAGAGCACTCCTTTCTGGGCGCCTCCCACTCCAGAGATACTACATCATTCAGGAGTTGGAGAGATAAAAAGTTAATACTGACTGGGGCATGATTAAAAAAATAATTTACTGGTTAAATGCCCAACAAAACTTTAAAGGGACACTTAATTCTGCAGAATTTGAAACACATCACAGTAAAGATCTTCTAAAAGCACGTTAAAATACTTTTTGAATTGTTGAAATATGCAAATTTTTCACAGAGGAATGAATAATTGAAATCTCTGTTAATATGTGTTACTAGCAAGGCCCCAGATAGACACACAGCAATAGCTCCGTCCAGAGAGCATAAGTAGAAAGAGAGTTAGCCATTTCTAAATTCATATGCGGAGAGAAAGGACTGCTGGAATCAACTAAATATGTTAGTTGTTAGTAAACAACACCTGCTGCATTCTGGAAGTTCATAGGGAAAACTATAAATCTTTGTGTTAACTGAGCCTTTACTGCTCAGTGTCAGCAGGTGTCATGAAACAGTCAGGAGTATGTTTGTAAACAGACCTAAATCTGCAGCTGTTTAGGTGTTGTTAGTATAATTAATAAACAAATAGATCATGTTAACATACAATTTTGTGCTCTTTCACATCACGAATAACATTTACAGTGAGGTAAATAGCCCTTTAATAAATGTGATTTTCAGTAAATCAAGCCCTACCTATCTATTCATTAGAGAGCTCTTTGTAAGAACAATAACATAGCCCTTTAATAATAAAATGTGCACCAAGCCAGATAAAGGCAGATACAAGCATTGGGGCAATTGACTGTCTTTCAATTCTAATATCAATTACATATTGTTTATCAGACTTATTTGAAAATATGCTGTTGAGAAACATCCCTCTATCTAAGTGTCTATCCACTTGCCCTAGTACAATTTACAAGCATGAAATGTGATAATGAAATTGCTAACAATATTCATCACTGACGGCACCAAACTATTCAGGGAAGAAATACAAGTGAGAGTTCTAGAAGTTCATTCAGCCACAATGGCATGGCATGCACTTAGCACGCTCACTTGATTTCAAAGGATCTTGCACAATACCACAAGACAAGCTGGTAGGCACTAGACACGCTTATCAGTACTGTACTTCCATATCAACAACAGTATTTGAATGGTTTTGCTAATATGCAAATTCAAGATGCCCACGGTATAAAAAGTACCTAACATATAATAAAGATGTATATATAAAACTCTGCTGTGTCTTTATAGACCTATAGGATCCCCATAGCATCTCACATCCCAGTGGTAAAAGCATAAAATACTATGGGGTCTATATGGACGCTTGTGGTTTATGGGTTAATGTTATTTTTCATAAGGACCCCCATGATTATTAATTAATAGTGACCCCGTGGTAAAAGGGTTAATGTTAGAAGCCATGGAAGTCCTAAAAGGTTTAAAAAGACACAGGTACCACAGTGTGTTGTAAATAAATCTTTATTATATGTTAGGTGCTTTTTATACATCCTGTTGGTATGGAAGCGTCTCTAGTGATTCCCAGATCTTCCCAACATGGCCACTCATTTGTGACGTAAATTGGTATTGTGCCAGATGTCGCAAGCGTGCTTAGTGCACGCTCGCGATAGCTGTAGCCACATGTCTAGATTATTTGGCTAGCTGCCTACCTCCTGTGATGTTGGTGGGTGGAAAGGTCACAGGGAGGTTAGCTCTGCCAAATGGCAGTCCCTTAGACACAAGCATTTACATTAAATACAATCTATTTTTATCAATATTTAAATAAAAATAAAGTTCAATATACTGTCTAACTATGCAGTACTACAGAAAAACACTGTTCCTTTAAGTCTAAATCCTCAAAGTTCAGCTTGTATTTTGGACAAATTCAAATCCTGAATTAGGTTGTTTAAATCACCTTTAAATAATAGATTTATTTACTTCAAAAGCCTGGTCATGGTGCTCCTCATGTTGAGCTGGGATAGTGTCATAGTTTTCTGAGTCTTTATGGGCTAAAGTTACATTTCTTGGAGACTGTGGTACAGGTAAGACCTCACTGTGAGGAACTGGCATCATAGCAGACAGCAAATTTGGGTATTTCATTGTGTGTTTGAATGTAGACGTTAATCTGATGCATGGTCTTTGGGTTCCCTCCAACCCATGGGAGCTACAAAGGGCATGGGATTGTAACCATTTACCCATCCTGACAGAAGCCTAACAGACTTGACACAGCAAATATATGAGGCCCAGTTCTGATCTGTATCCCCTACTTTGCAACCAAAATATAGCTCATAAAATGTTTCTATAAATCAAGAGAAATGTTGGCATTGAGCTTTTAATGCCAGTTCTCTACACATAATAGAAGGAATCTGGAGGATGTAAACATGTTGTTGTCATATTGAGACAGTATCACAAATATAGATGTGAGCAATATGTGTTGTTATTAACGCTTTCTGGCTCCCATAGCGACCCCGCTGCAATGATCACTGCTCTGGTGGAGATGAGCGCCGTAGGCGCTCAGCCCTACGACCCCGCACGACCTCTTTCCCTCACCCTGTGTCTCTCCTCCCCTCCTCACAATCTGTCTCTCTTCCTCTCCTTCGCCTGTGTGTCTCTTCCCCTCTTCCTCTCTTTCCCCTGTGTGTCTCTTCCCCCTCCTCCTCTCATTCCCCTGTGTCTCTGTTCCCCTCCTCCTCCTGTCCTTACCCTGTGTTTCTCTTCTCCTGTGTCTCTCTTCCCCTTCTCCTCTCCCTCATTGCCTGTGACAAAAAATTACGACCTGCGGCACTTAGAAAAAAAATACCCTGCGACCCAAAATTTCGACCCGTGCAAAAACGTAACCGCGCAAACACAAAACCATGAAAAAACACACAATGATAATAAAAAAAAAACACTCACCGACAGCACGGGGGGACAGCCAGGACCTCTAGAAGTGAGGTTGAATGCCAATTTAACCCCAATTTCCCCAGTTTCGGCATTCCAAAATCGCCTAAACCAGAAAAAAGAATGGCGGATGAAAAAAATGAAAACGAGGCTAAACGACCCAGGACCCAGAAAAACACTGCTAATTACGCACGAGTGCCCCCCCCACCCCCCATTTATAAAATACTAAATTTCCAGTTGCTGCTCCTTAAAGGGCCCGTGGCACACAAACACTTAAGGCCGGTAGCATCTAACATTAACCCCCCAGTGATGCGGTCCCCATTGGAACCCCCGGAGGGTCCCCACATTAACCCTCGCAGTGGGGGTCCCCAATGGTATTCAATCGGGGTCCCCTGCTGAAATCAAAATTCAAATTTCCAGCTATCACTCATGGGGCTCTATACAGAGCACCATGAGCCTCTAAATAACCATGTCACTCATGGGGCTTAATACAGACCCCCATAATCCCTTGATTAACCCTGTCACTCATGGGGGTCAATACAGACCCTCATCAGCCCTTTATTAACCCTGTCACTCATGGGGGTCAATACAGACCCCCATAACCCCTTAATAAACCCTGTCACACATGGGGGTCAATGAAAAACCCCATAACCCCTTAATCAACCCTGTCACTCATGGGGGTCAATACAGACCCCCATAAGCCAATAATTAAGCCACTAACTCATGGGGGTCAATACAGACCCCCATAAGCCATTAATTAACCCTGTCACTCATGGTGGTCCATACAGACCCCATAATCCATTAATTAACCCTCTCACTAATGGGGGTCAACAAAAGACCCCCACAACCCCTTAATTAACCCTGTCACTCATGGGAATCAAAACAGACCACCATCAGCCCTTCATTAACCCTGTCAGGTCATTCCAGACCCCCATAATCTCTTAATTAACCCTGTCACTCATGGGCGTCAATACAGACCCTCATAACCCTCTATTTAACTCCATCAGTCCCATAAGGGTATATAAAGACCCTTATGGGGCAGTTACAACCCTAACATTAAACACATAAGTGCCATGATGGTCCTCAAGGACCATCATCACACTAACTACAAACACTACACTGCACTATAACCCCGAATAAATCATTACATCTAAACTAACCCCTGTACACTAACCTATTAACACCTACGCTACCTACCTACCCCCTAATAAACCCCACCACCACACTAATTACACAAAATAATAAAAGCTAACTCACAAAAATAAATAAAACCTAAGTCACAGAAATAAAAATCTACATTACATAAAATCACAAAATATTAAAAAGGTACATTACAGAAAATAAAATAAATACATTTCACCCCCTCCCCCCCACTACAGAAAAAAAAATACACACCTGAAAAGGAAATACATACACAATACATACAGTACATTTTAATACAGTACAAATCAAATCAAATCCAATACCCCCCTATCTAAAATATATTAAATACACACATACCCCACTATCTAAAATACATTAATTCCTATCTAAACTATACACGTACCACACTATCTAAAATACATTAAATACTATCTAACATACACACATACCCCTTTATCTATCTAAAAAACTTCCCCCTATTTAATATACAATAAATATTATCTCCATATACAAACCCTAATTATAACCTAAAATAAAATAATTAAGACCACTTACCTTTGCAGGCAGATGTCCCTTCAGATCACAAACCTAGGGAAAAAAAAAAAAAAAAAATTAGGACACCACATTTACATACAATAAATAAACATTCTAAATATTCTACTCACCTTTCCAGCATGTCCTCCCCATCCTTCTTATTTTCTTCTCCGGCGCGGCCCTAGTTAAAAAAAAACATTAAATTTCTACAATACACACACACAAAATAAAGTAAAATAAAAATAATATACATTGAACTTACCTCCACGCGATGTCCCCGGCCTCCTCCTATTCTGTCTAGGCTGGGCCCTGGAAGAATCTGCGCTATAAAAAAAATAAAAATAACTGAGGGCTGCACTCGCCAACGCTAATGAGCCTCCTAGAGCCTTTTCCCGAAGAAAATTGGCAATGGCGCCTTCTGATGAAAACCCTGTCAATCAAATTTTAACCAATCAGAAGGCTCCAAGGTGTGAGCCAATCAGAATGGGATACACTCCCATATCCTATTCTGATTGGCTAATGCACCTGTCAATCTTTTTTAAACCAATCCGAAGGCTTTATTGCCTTCAGTAAATCACAATGGGATACACCTCACTGGGTGATTGGCTGGAGGCATCTCATTGGCTGCAGTCTAATTGACAGTGACAACAGCCAATCAGAAGGCGCTATTCCCTTCACCCAATCACATGGGGTACACACCCACGGGGTGAATGGCTGAAGACATGTGGGCCTTTTGATTGGCTGTAATCTGATTGGCCATGACAACGGCCAATCAGAAGGCGCATACGCCTTCAGCCAATCACTTCGTGGGGGTGTATCCCATTGTGATTGACTGAAGGGAATAGCGTCTTCTAATTGGCTGTTGTTACTGCAGCCAATCAGAATGCGCTGATGCCTCCAGCCAATCACCCTGAGGGGTGTATTCCATTGTGATTGGATGAAGGCAATAAAGCCTTCTGATTGGTTTAAAAAAGATTGACAGGGTTTGTATATGGAGATAGGATTTATTGTATTCTAAAAATGGTCTTGTGTATTTTGATAGGATTTATTGTATTTTAGATAGTGGGTATGTGTGTATTTTAGGTAGGATTTATTGTATTTTAGATCGTGGGGTTTATATTATGTTAGATAGTATTTAATGTATTTTAGATAGTGTGGTATGTTTTTAGTTTAGATAGGATATAATGTATTTTACATAGTGTGGTATGTGTAGATTTTAGATAGGATGTAATGTATTTTACATAGTGGGGTATGTGTGTATTTGAGATAGTATATTTTACATAGGGGGTTATTGTGTTTTGATTTCTACTGTATTGTAATGTACTGTATGTATTGTGTATGTATTTTCTTTTCAGGTGTGTATTTTTATTTTTTTCTGTAGTGACTTAGGTTTTTTTCTTTTCTATAATGTAGATTTATTCATTTATTGTAATGCACGTTTTTTTATTTTCTGTAATGTAGCTTTTTTATTTTATGTGACTTAGTTTGTATTATTTTTTGTGAGTTAGGTTTTATTATTTTCTGTAATTAGTGGGGTTGGGGGGTTTATTAGGGGGTAGGTAGGTAGGTAGTGTAGGTGTTAATAGGTTAGTGTAGAGGGGGTTAGTAAAGCAATGTTTATGTTAGCAATGAGCACTTAAGGTACTCAGAGGACTAAAAGCCTTACATTGTGTGCCAAACTTGCATTCCCAGCCTTACAATTTTATTGACCAACATTTTTTGACGGGCAAGTCGCTAGTAAATTATATACACTGATGTAATTTCATTACAAGACAATAAAACCCAAGCTAGAGCAATGTGTACACAGTGAATGTTAGCGTACGACTGGTATAGGTGCTGTGTTCATGACGTGACACACTGCATCACATGGCTGCCAGTCTATCTATAAACTAGCAAAAACATTATTCAACTGTGACAAAATGGTCAGATCTTTCCATATGTTTATTAATAAAGAGTCATCACATAGAAACTGTGGGCGACAGCAAAATTCTAATGGCATATTTGAATTCAGCATGAAAACATATTGTAGAAACACCTTCATTTTTCCATGTAACAAAATTATGTTTACCAGCTCTCTTGTAGATATGCCACTGTGATGTCCGCCATATTAACCATGATCTTGCTGGAATAGAAAGTTTTGTGTCTCTAAAAGCTGAACATGACCTCACCAACTTCAGCAGAATCCATTGTCCAACACAAAGCCAGAAGATGTTTAGGAAATGAGACTTACTGAAGACTGCGATCTGGCCCAGGGTTAGCTGGGCTAGCCCAGAGACAAAGCAAGATCAGGGCAGGATGTGCTAGTAATATGTTTATTTACTGCTTTTTCCTCCCTTGATCCATTAATGGAACAAGCACATTAAGTAACATGGGAGGGTGATGCTTGTTACTTGTGAGGCTTATAACCTCCTATAATTACACCTGGATACATGCAGTGTCTTTAACGCTACTTGGTGTGCATTTGTAGTTTATATTACTTTATATGACTCAGCTTCTTGTGCATAAAATTGACCCAAAAAGTTTTTAATAGATATTTTAATAGGTATTTTTTTTCTTGGTCCAGTATGTATATGTCTGTTTGCATTAATGAAGCAGAATTATGTTTAAGAAAATGGGGTGACTCTGGTTCTGTGACGTTCCCCTGACTCCTAAATACTGGTGCCAGGAATCTGTGATTATTAAACACTATACCAACAAAAATAATTAAAGAACAGAATCACAGTTATATTCCTGCACATGTAATTCTTAAAATATAACTTTTATTTTGTCAATGTTTAAAATCTCTTCAATACGAAGTGAAGGACAACTGGCATAAAGATACTTAATCATAAATAGGGGATAACTAGAGCAATATATTCCTAAGGAAATTACCAGTAATAGCAATCCGATCAAATGAAATATTCATGAGGTTACATTTGGCACAAGTTTTATAAAAGGGTATTCCGTCTTCCTTGAAAATGTAACTTTACTTCTTTTTAAAATTGAGTATGTTTATGTGAATTGTCTAACACTTTATAATGAAGGCATTTTATATTTACAAAATAAAAGCTATATTTTAAGAATCACGTGTGCAGGAATATAACTGTGTGTGGGGTCCCTTGCCCAATGTGATGGTCTCTTGTAGCTGGGGTCTCTGTGTGAGGTTCCATTGCTCTATGTGATGGTCTCTTGTATCTGGGGGTCTCTGTGTGAGGTTCCATTGCTCTATGTGATGGTCTCTTGTAGCTGGGGGTCTCTGTGTGAGGTTCTATTGCCCAATGTGATGGTCTCTTGTAACTGGGGGTATCTGTGTGAGGTTCCATTGCTCTATGTGATGGTCTCTTGTATCTGGGGGTCTCTGTGTGAGGTTCCATTGCTCTATGTGATGGTCTCTTGTATCTGGGGGTCTCTGTGTGAGGTTCTATTGCCCAATGTGATGGTCTCTTGTAGCTGGGGGTCTCTGAGTGAGGTTCCATTGCTCTATGTGATGGTCTCTTGTATCTGGGGGTCTCTGTGTGAGGTTCTATTGCTCTATGTGATGGTCTCTTGTATCTGGGGGTCTCTGTGTGAGGTTCCATTGTTCTATGTGATGGTCTCTTGTATCTGGGGGTCTCTGTGTGAGGTTCCATTGCTCTATGTGATGCTCTTGTATCTGGGGGTCTCAGTGTGAGGTTCCATTGCTCTATGTGATGGTCTCTTTTTTTCTGGGGGTCTCTGTGCGAGGTTCCATTGCTCTATGTGATGGTCTCTTGTATCTGGGGGTCTCTGTGTGAGGTTCTATTGCTCTATGTGATGGTCTCTTGTATCTGGGGGTCTCTGTGTGAGGTTCCATTGCTCTATGTGATGGTCTCTTGTATCCGGGGGACTCTGTGTGAGGTTATATTGCCCAATGTGATGGTCTCTTGTAGCTGGGGGTCTCTGAGTGAGGTTCCATTGCTCTATGTGATGGTCTCTTGTATCTGGGGGTCTCTGTGTGAGGTTCTATTGCTCTATGTGATGGTCTCTTGTATCTGGGGGTCTCTGTGTGAGGTTCTATTGCTCTATGTGATGGTCTCTTTTTTCTGGGGGTCTCTGTGCGAGGTTCCATTGCTCTATGTGATGGTCTCTTGTATCTGGGGGTCTCTGTGTGAGGTTCTATTGCTCTATGTGGTGGCCTCTTGTATCTGGGGTCTCTGTGTGAAGTTCCATTGCTCGATTTGAAGGTATCTTGTAGTTGGGTGTCTCTGTGGGTGTCTCTTGCTCTATATGAGTATCACTTGTACGTGGAGATCTCTGTGTGAGAGTCTCTTGTATTTGGGGTCTCGGAGTGAGGTTCCATTGCGGTGGTCTCTGTGGGGATTATTTGCTTTATGTGATGGTCTATTGTAATTTGGGGATCTGTGTGTGAGGTCCCATTGCTCTATGTGATGGTCTCTTGTATCTGGGGGTCTCCTTATGAGGTCTCATTGATTTATGTCGGGGTCCCTTGCCCTCTATGTAGTCTCTTGTATCGGGGGGGGGTGGGGGTGGGGGGGGGGTCTCTGCTGTGTCACTTGCCCTCTGTACAGTGTCCTGTATGCGGGTTTGGTAAGTCTTTGTGGGGTCCCTTGCCCTGTTTAGTCCCGTGTGTGTGTGTGTGTGTGGGAGGGTGTCTCTGCTGTGTCCCTTGCCCTCTGTGTAGTCTCTTGTATGTGGGTGGGGGGATATCTGGGGATTTATGTGGGGTCCCTTCCCCTGTGTGTAGTCTCTTGTATCTGTGTGTGAGTGGGTCTCTGTGGGTCCCTCGCCCTGTTTAGTCTCTTGCATGTGTGTGTGGTTGGTCTCTGTGGGGTGCCTTGTCCTCTTTAATCCCTTGTATGTGGGGGGGTTGAGTGATTGTGTCATGTATCTGGGGATTTATGTGGGGTCCCTTGCTCTGTGTGAGGGTCTCTGTTGTGTCCCTTGCCTTCTGTGTAGTCTCTTGTATGGGGGGGGGGGGGGGGTCTCTATAGCCTCTTGTATGTGTGTGGTGGGTCTCTGTGAGGTCCATTGCCCTGTTTAGTGTCTTGTATGTGTATGTGGTGGATCTCTGTGGGGTCCCTTGCCCGGTTTAGTCTCTTGTATGTATGTGTGTGGGGTCTCTGAGAGATTGTACCATGTATTTGTAGCCTCTTGTATGTGTTAGTATGTGTTTATGTGTGGTCCCTTGCTCTATGTGAGGGTCTCTGTTGTGTCCCTTGCCCTCTGTGTAGTCTCTTGTATGTGTGTGGGGGTCTCACTGTAGTCTCTTGTATGTGGGGGGTGTCTCTCTGTGGTCTCTTGTATGCATGGGGTATCTGTGTAGTCTCTTGTACGTGTGTGGGGGGGGGATCTGTAGTCTCTTGTATGTGCGGGGGGGTCTCTGTGTAGTCTCTTGTATGTGTGTGTGTGGGGGGTATCGGTGTAGTCTCTTGTATGTGTGTGTGGGGGATCTGTGTAGTCTCTTGTATGTGTGTTGGGGGTCTCTGTAGTCTCTTGTATGTGGGGGGAGGGGTCTCTGTGTAGTCTCTTGTATGTGTGGGGGGCTCTGTGTAGTCTCTTGTATGTGTGTGTGTGGGGGGGGGGGTGTCTGTATAGTCTCTTGTATGTGTGTGGTGGTCTCTGTAGTCTCTTGTATGTGGGGGGGAGGGGTCTCTGTGTAGTCTCTTGTATGTGTGTGGGGGGGGGTCTGTGTAGTCTCTTGTATGTGTGTGGGGGGGTCTCTGTAGTCTCTTGTATGTGGGAGGGGGGGGTCTCTGTGTAGTCTCGTGTATGTGTGTGTGGGGGTCTCTGTGTAGTCTCTTGTATGTGTGTGTGTGTGTGGGGGGGTCTCTGTGTAGTCTCTTGTATGTGTGTGTGGGGGTCTCTGTAGTCTCTTGTGTGTGTGTGTGCGGGTGGTGGTCTCTGTGTAGTCTCTTGTATGTGTGGGGGTGGTGGTCTCTGTGTAGTCTCTTGTATGTGTGTGTGGGGGGTCTCTGTGTAGTCTCTTGTATGTGTGTGTGTGGGGGGGTCTCTGTATAGTCTCTTGTATGTGTGTGTGGGGGGGTCTCTGGGTAGTCTCTTGTATGTGTGTGTGGGGGTCTCTGTGTTGTCTCTTGTATGTGTGTGTGTGTGTGTGGGGGGGGGTCTCTGTGTAGTCTCTTGTATGTGTGTGTGTGTGTGGGGGGGGTCTCTATGTAGTCTCTTGTATGTGTGTGTGTGGGGGGTCTCTATGTAGTCTCTTGTATGTGTTTGTGGGGTCTCTGTGTTGTCTCTTGTATGTGTGTGTGTGTGTGTGGGGGGGGTCTCTGTGTAGTCTCTTGTATGTGTGTGTGTGTTGTGGTCTCTGTGTAGTCTCTTGTATGTGTGTGTGGGGGGTCTCTGTGTAGTCTCTTGTATGTGTGTGTGGGGGTCTCTGTATAGTCTCTTGTATGTGTGTGTGGGGGGGTCTCTGTGTAGTCTCTTGTATGTGTTTGTGGGGTCTCTGTGTAGTCTCTTGTATGTGTTTGTGGGGTCTCTGTGTTGTCTCTTGTATGTGTGTGTGTGTGGGGGTCTCTGTGTAGTCTCTTGTATGTGTGTGTGGGGGTCTCTGTATAGTCTCTTGTATGTGTGTGTGGGGGGGTCTCTGTGTAGTCTCTTGTATGTGTTTGTGGGGTCTCTGTGTAGTCTCTTGTATGTGTTTGTGGGGTCTCTGTGTTGTCTCTTGTATGTGTGTGTGTGGGGGTCTCTGTGTAGTCTCTTGTGTGTGTGTGGGGGGGGGGGGTAGCTATGTAGTCTCTTGTATGTGTGTGTGTGTGGGGTCTCTATGTAGTCTCTTGTATGTGTTTGTGGGGTCTCTGTGTTGTCTCTTGTATGTGTGTGTGTGTGTGGGGGGGGGGTCTCTGTGTAGTCTCTTGTATGTATGTGTGTGTGTGTGGGGGGTCTCTGTGTAGTCTCTCGTATGTGTTTGTGGGGTCTCTGTGTTGTCTCTTGTATGTGTTTGTGGGGTCTCTGTGTTGTCTCTTGTATGTGTGTGTGTGTGTGGGTGTCTCTTGTATGTGTGTGTGGGGGTCTCTGTGTTGTCTCTTGTATGTGTGTGTGTGTGGGGGGGGTCTCTGTGTAGTCTCTTGTATGTGTGTGTGGGCGTCTCCGTGTAGTCTCTTGTATGTGTGTGTGGGGGTCTCTGTGTTGTCTCTTGTATGTGTGTGTGGGGGTCTCTGTGTTGTCTCTTGTTCGTGTGTGTGTGTGGGGGGGGGTCTCTGTGTTGTCTCTTGTTCGTGTGTGTGTGTGTGGGGGGGGTCTCTGTGTTGTCTCTTGTATGTGTGTGTGGGGGGGTCTCTGTGTTGTCTCTTGTATGTGTGTGTGGGGGGGTCTCTGTGTAGTCTCTTGTATGTGTGTGTGTGGGCGTCTCTGTGTAGTCTCTTGTATGTGTGTGTGGGGGTCTCTGTGTTGTCTCTTGTATGTGTGTGTGGGGGTCTCTGTGTTGTCTCTTGTATGTGTGTGTGTGGGGGGGGGGGGGTCTCTGTGTTGTCTCTTGTATGTGTGTGTGTGTGGGGGGGGGGTCTTTGTGTTGTCTCTTGTATGTGTGTGTGTGTGGGGGGGTGTCTCTGTGTTGTCTCTTGTATGTGTGTGTGGGGTGGTCTCTGTGTAGTCTCTTGTATGTGGGGGGTCTCTGTGTTGTCTCTTGTATGTGTGTGTGGGGTCTCTGTGTAGTCTCTTGTATGTGTGTGTGGGGGTCTCTGTGTTGTCTCTTGTATGTGTGTGTGTGTGTGGGGGGGGGGTCTCTGTGTAGTCTCTTGTATGTGTTTGTGGGGTCTCTGTGTAGTCTCTTGTATGTGTGTGTGTGTGTGGGGGGGGGGGTGGTCTCTGTGTTGTCTCTTGTATGCGTGTGTGGGGTCTCTGTGTAGTCTCTTGTATGTGTGTGTGTGTGTGGGGGGGGGGGGTGGTCTCTGTGTTGTCTCTTGTATGCGTGTGTGGGGTCTCTGTGTAGTCTCTTGTATGTACATGTGTGTGTGTGGGGTCTCTGTGTAGTCTCTTGTATGTGTGTGTGTGTGGGGGGGGGGGTCTCTGTGTAGTCTCTTGTATGTGTTTGTGGGGTCTCTGTGTAGTCTCTTGTATGTGTGTGTGTGTGGGGGGGTCTCTGTGTAGTCTCTTGTATGTGTTTGTGGGGTCTCTGTGTTGTCTCTTGTATGTGTGTGGGGTCTCTGTGTAGTCTCTTGTATGTGTATGTGTGTGGGGTCTCTGTGTAGTCTCTTGTATGTGTGTGTGGGGGGTTTCTGTAGTCTCGTGTGTATGTGTGTGGGGGGGGGGGGGGTCTCTGTTTAGTCTCTTGTATCTGGGGGGTCTCTGAGTGACGGTCCCTTGTATCTGGGGATTCATGTGGGGTCCCTGGCCCTCCGAGTAGTCTCTTGTGTCGGCAACCCATTACAATACTCATTCCCCGATGCCTGGCTCTGACAGACTACCATGCTAGCCCCAGCACAAAGCTGTCACGTGTCATTCTCTCATCCAATCCTAATGCTATGAAAAACAATGCGTTTCGCAGCCTGTACCAAGTGTGCCTGTGATAGGGGAATACTTATAAAGACCAAACAAAACTGCTGCGCAGCCCAGCAACAGACGGTACCACTAGAAAAGAAGGGGGTATTTACATCTCGAGTGTTATTGTATCAGCCACAAGATAAGCTAAGAACCTGACGTGAAGCTGATGACGCGCTTTTACATATTAGTTCTAGGTACAGTTAGAGCTTATAGCAGGCTGGGTGTAGTCTGGGGTTAGATAACAGGCGTTTGTGATCATTACCTTCCCCATCACATATGGTTTATTCTATGACTGAGTGCAGCGCGTGCTGCACACAAGGCATGGGGCACGCTGATTGGCCGCCCCCTCGCCATGTGATTGGTCGGCAGGTGACGCACGCGCGCACATGTAGGGGATTACCTGCCAACGTCTGGGTTCCTGTGCGGGAACGCGCGCGTACCATGATGTCAGCTTGGGGGCGGTACACTCAAGGTACAAGCTCTCTCCTCATTTGCTCGGAGTAAACAACACGCGCAGACTCGAGGCCAGAAGGCGGGGCCCGGGGAGCGGGTGAAATAGGAGTGGGGAGGAGAGGCCGCGACGGGAGCGAGCGACCTCGGGCGCCATTTTGTCAGGGGGAAACAAACGGGCACAACCGGGAAGCAGCGCGACGGAGAAAGACTGACTCACTGAAAAAGGAACAACAGAGCGGGGTCTGAGTGACACCGGGAGCCGACGGCTGAGGTGCGAGAGAGGAAAGTGGGGCGCATGTGTGAGGGAGAACGGAGCGGGCTGGGGGCGGCACAGGGAGGCCGTGCGGGGCCTCACATAGGCTACAGGCACTGGGCCTTGTCTGTATGGAAGGCCCCGGCCGTGCCTGAGCAGGGTGTAGGCCTTATGGAAGACCTACAGGCATAATACAGGCCCGGTTTTTTCTGGAGGAGATGGCTCAAGTCGTATGGAAGACCCCCTAGGCGTAATGCAGGCCTAGGCCTGGTTATTATCGGTGGAGCTGTTCTGGCCTTATGAAAGGCTCACAGGCATAATACAGGCGTGGGCATTACTGGAGGAGCTGGGCCTGGTCTGTATGGAAGAGCCTGGTCATAATTCAGTCCCAGGCCTTATGGAAGGCTCACAGGCATAGTACAGGCCTGGTCATTACTGGAGGCGCTTGGGACTTTTCTGCATGTAAGACCCTGTCATAATTCAAGCCTAGGCATTACTGGAGGAGCTGGCTCTGGCCTTATGGAGGAGCTGGCTCTGGCCTTATGGAGGAGCTGGCTCTGGCCTTATGGAGGAGCTGGCTCTGGCCTTATGGAGGAGCTGGCTCTGGCCTTATGGAGGAGCTGGCTCTGGCCTTATGGAGGAGCTGGCTCTGGCCTTATGGAGGAGCTGGCTCTGGCCTTATGGAGGAGCTGGCTCTGGCCTTATGGAGGAGCTGGCTCTGGCCTTATGGAGGAGCTGGCTCTGGCCTTATGGAGGAGCTGGCTCTGGCCTTATGGAGGCCTTTGCACACCTGGAGGAGTTGGGTCCAGTTTACCTCACTCATTGTAGGCCTAGTGCAGGTCTCATTTTGCCCAGGTCTAGACTCTACTAAAGGAGCTAGGGTCCAGGTTACGTCACACCGTGTAGACCTACTATCTAACCCCATGAGAGCACTACTAGACAGTACCTAGTGATGGTCTCATTCTACCAGATCTAGGGGGGGTGTTATCTCACACAGTGTCTGTTCTGCCATACTTTGGCTTGTTGTGTTCTTATAGGGCTGGGCTCAGGCACACAGTGAAGCCAGTTATTATATACTGGGTGTATGTATCACAAATACATCTCCTTACCTAGACATTACAGGAGGTGTTTGGGTCCAGATTATCATTCAGTGGTAACACATCCAGAGGTGTTGTACCCTACTTAGGTGACATTTCATTCTCTAGGCATTACTAGTAGAGCTGGGGTTAGGCACACAAGAGCAGGCAATTAAATTCTGATCTGAGGGTGTTTAGTAGCATCTAGGCATGGACATGTACAGTCTTTAGAGGAGCTAGGGTGCATCTCATATATTGTAGGACCTCTCATGGTAGTTGTTGCAGAAGTTATCCTGTTTTCCATAGGACCCAGGCCCATTCTTTACTAGTGGTGCAGGGTTTTGGCTCTTACTGGTTGGATCATGTCTTATACTGTTTCAGGCATAATATGGTCCAGGCCTGCATATTTGTATCTTGGATATTCACTACATCCCCTGTGAATGTAGTACTGCTGTATGTTGGTGCTTAATAGATTTTACAGTAGGAGCCAAGTCTGGTTACTTCCCACAATGCTGAGAAATAATTTGTGTAGCAAAACCTAGTGTAGGTTTCAATCTGCTCCGCATTGGCTCTGCTCTCTTGCACCGTGCAGATCCATTCATACGTTGTTACAAAATACTCAATGCAGATCTGTCTTCAGTGGTTGGTTCCTTCTAGACTTCGCTAGACTAACTTTAGGCACAGCTGTGTAGGCTAATGACAACCTTGCTATTCAACCCTGGGCTTATCCCTCCTAGGATATTACTGGGAGATCTGTGCACAGGTTATGTGATATATTGCAAGCCATATTCGAGACTATATTAAAGGACCACTTCAATGTAATTAAAGTTTGCACTTTTGAAGAACTTGAAATACAAATTGTTTACAATGTGTAAAATGACAGCCTTCAATCTTTAACAATTTTGCTGGATCATTGTGCTGATAAGGACCTCTCAAATTGCCATTTTAACAATAGTCAATGGCGGCATAAGGCTACATATGGTAACCCATCCTTTGAAGTTAAATACTGGCAGTCTAATATGGATTCACTTTGGAAACAATCCAACCCTCAATATAATGCTCTCTGAAATGGTGTTTGTTTTTTTACTAAACCATGTTTCTGTAAACACATATGGCTGGTAAGGAAGCAGCTGTTTTTCATTCCAGAGCCCAAAAACAGACATTACTAGTGTTGCTGGTTCCATGTAGTAGCGGCCCAATCTTGACAATTTAGATCTTGGTCTGGTACTGTTCCTTGTCAAATACAGGACTGATCACTGTTCTGTTGCTGAGATGTTAGAGCAATGGCCATCTACATTATCTCCTACATTGCTGCCTCTCAAAGTTCCTGTAGCTGCAGGTATTAGAGGAGCAAGTAATTAGATTGCTGATCCTCAATTAGTCCTAGATATGATCATTGCTGAGATTCTGATAAGGGAATTCTAGGGCAACTAAGATCCCCCTCATTTAGCCCAGACTGGCTCCAATATTAATGGAGCTACCGGTGACCCCACTTGGTGCAGGCATTAATCTGTATCTAACGAGGGTCTTGGAATGTTCAGTCTCACCTTTTACACCCAAACATGACGATCTGTGACGCTAATTTTATGAGTGATCACTACACTTGTCCTTATATAATTCAGGTTTATTTCCTATTGGTCATTAGACACACTTTGAATCCGTTAACCAGGCTGGTCAGTTTCATGTAGTGTAGGCCAATTTCTTTCAAGGTGTTCAACTGTGGTGCAGATCTTAGGTGTGTGTGGTTCCTTTTTTCTTCTGGCATGCAGTTGCTGTTCACTTCCCTTCTCCCCCCCCCCCCCCCCCCCCCCCCTTTCAGTTTGCTACATATCTCTAAACACCATTCTATGACACCTAATGCTCATCAGAGGAACCAGGCAGGTGAAAAAGGAGCTTAAATGAATCTATGGTTTGGCACGCTCCTATCAGGCCCTTTTAATTCTAGGGCTTTCAAGCTGTAGAACTCAACCTGCTCTGGTAACTAATTTTCTGACTATTCTCTATACAGTTCCTGCTCTGGTAAACCAGGCTGCTAATCTCATGTATTGCAATCTGAAGTAATTGTTGGTTTCCTAAAACGTATTGATTTTAACTTTCACAAGTATGTGGTTTGGTTAATTGTTTGTTCCTACATTACCAGTGAAGACATGGTGTTTACCAAGTGACCCCTGTTCATACATGTTCGCACATGAGTGTATATATATCTAGATATCTCATTACTACATCATCCCAGACTGCTCCTACTGTCTCCTTTATAGACCATACTGTCACACATGGCTGGGTAATTACTGTGATTCTCTATTACTAGATTAGCAATGCTAGTTATTAGAGTTTTTTTGTTCATGGCACCATGCTTTGCAGTTCATCTGGTAACTAGAGAAACACCTGACTGAATTAGTAGTTACAGTATGATCAATTCTAACCATACAGGGTCAGTGATTTCTTGATTGCAGTATTTGGTGCTAGGGTCCAGGTTACATGACTTTGTGTCAGCTGTTATGAGATGTGTTACCACCTAACTACTACAAGACCTGATAATAGTTACCTTTCAGATAACTCAAAGCCAGGCTGATTAGACGACCACCACTCTTTATTCATATAAATCTAGGTAGTTGCAGGTTTACTTTATTAGAGGCTGCACTAAACGGGGGGTTAAGTACAAGGCAAAACCATTTTAACACACTGCCAAAGCATGTCCATCTGACTGTCTGACACAGCCCCCTTCATTGGAGATATTTATTCTTATACCTAACTTCAGATGCAACATCAGAAAATGGTCTTCTCTTGCCCATTTTACTCATGGAGGTGGAAGTTAGTATAATTATGTTCTACTGGAAGCCTCCCTCATAGAGGTATAAATTCATTTTTATGTAGATCGCGGTATGTTCAGGTAGAATTAAGTCAATGTCCATGCTCAATATTTTGCGTGAAAGTAATGGCAATAGTGTCTCCTTTCAGGGAGCAGGGGCACAATTTTGTATAGTATTTGAAAGCATGACTAGCACATTTTAGGAAAATGGCAGCAGATGCCCAAGCCTATTTATTGATTCCATGAGAAGGTAGACTTCAGCTGGCAAATTTAGACTTTTACATTTGTACATGAGCCCAGGAGATTTAAGGAAATTAAACTTGATGGCTTGTTCCTGATTTCCACCACAGTGGAAGTTCTTACACTCCTTTATCATACAGCATTGATGGTAATCCTGAGTTTTTTTCTCCCTCTATAAAAAAAAAAAATTCACATATACAGTTACGGAGTAGTGGAAGTTTATGTTCAATGATTCTTTTCATTGTTCTTTGTGTTTTACACTTTAGTTATAAATTGGGTAGAACAATACAACTGAAAACAAAACTGAGGTTTACATGATTTTGAATCATTGTGCTCCTCTCCTGGCACAAACCTGCTGCTTTACTAAATTCAAGTTCCAATTAGGTGAACATGAGCAGCTGCCATCACCAAGAGGATGACTGCAGGGGGGTGCATGGTGCCACCAACAGGCAAGCTTAAGGAGGCTCTTTAATATGCAATATACAGCTAAAGGTGCACTGCCTAATGCGTCACGTGGTAGCAGGCTTCCTTTGTCCATTTTTATATTGTATGTTCAGGTCTGGGTGCTTTTTTTTTTTTTTTTTTTTTGTATACCTTTTTTAATATTTCTAGATAATAATTTCCATTAGTTTCTGTAACATATATTGGTTGTTTAATATGGCTTTTTACTTTTTTCCTCTTTAGCCTTCAATGCAAAATATTGAAACCATGTTAGTAATTATAGTTGCATAGTAAATAAAGTTGAAAAATACTTTTAGCCCATCAAGTTCAACCTTTTAAGATCCCCTCTGATCTGAAATATGCAGATTAGTTGGTAATTGATCCAGAGGAAGGCAAACAGAAAAAGAGCAGTGAAACTTTGCCAATTGTCTCAAAGGGAGAACAAATTTAATTCCTCCCTGACCCCAGGTACTGGCTTTCCAGATTCCTCTCTGGATCAATACTCCATCTCTAACCAGGATAACCCTGAATGCCCTTTTTAATTATAAATAGATCCAATCCCATTTTAAAGTTATCTATTCTATCTGCTGTCACCACCTCCCGTGGTAGAGAATACCACAGATTAACCACACTTACAGTGAAGAACCCTTTTTACTTCTAATCTTTTTACTTCTAACCTCAAAAGGATGTTGTCTTGTCAGTTGAAAACCTCTTGGCACAAAAAGCTCCCTTGGCAAATCTTTATACTGACCCTGGATGTATTTTTATAGGGTAATCATATCTCCTCTTAGATGCCTTTTTTTTTTCTTAGAGAAAATAGGTTTAATTTGGCTAGTCTTCATAACAGCCCCTCCATTCCCCTTATTAGTTTTGTTGCCCTTCTCTGTAATTTTCCCAGCTCTAAAATGTCCTTTTTATGAATTGGTGTCCAAAATTGTACTCCATATTCCAAATGAGGGTGTACTAGAGATTTGTATAGTGGCAGAATTATATTTGCTTCCCTGGCTTCTATACCCTTCTTAATGCATGCTAATATTTTACTTGCCTTTGCAGCTGCTGCTTGGCTTTGAGCGCTGTTACCTAGGTGGTTGTCCACAAGCACTCCCAAATCCCTTTCAATATCAGATACACCTAGATTTGCTTCAGTAAGTTTATAGATTGCATGCTTATTTTTCCTTCCCATATGCATAACTTTACATTTATTCGTATTAAATCTCAACTGCCATTTAATTGCCCACTTGTCTAATTTATGCAAATCCCTTTGGAGGGATAGTACGTAATTTTCTGATTTAATTACCTTGCACAACTTCGTGTCATCAGCAAAAATGCAGACCCTACTTTCCAATCCTACTAAGTTGTTAATAAATATGTTAAAAAGGAGAGGACCTAATACTGAGCGCTGAAGAATCCCACTTACCACATTAGTCCAATCAGAGTATGTTCCATTTACAACAACCCTTTGCTTCCTGTCTTTTAGCCAGCTCTCGATCCATGAGCAGGTATTTACTGCAATTCCTGTATCCCTTAGTTTTCACAATAGTCTCCCATGTGGCACTGTATCAGAAGCCTTTGCAAAATCCAAAAATACTACATCCACTGAGTTGCCTTGATCCAGGTCCCTATGAACCTCCTCATAGAAACTAATTAGATTTGTTTGACACAACCTATCCCTCATAAATCCATGTTGGCTCCTACTTATAATGCTGTTTGAATAGACATATTCTTGTATATTATCCCTTATTAACCCTTCTAAAAGCTTTCCCACTACAGAAGTGAGGCTCACTGGTCTATAAGACCCCGGATTTGCTCTTGCTCCCTTTTTAAATATAGGTATCACCTCTGCTTTTCTCCAGTCATCTGGTAGAGACCCTGTGTTGAGTGAATCTTGAAAAATTAAATATAATGGTTTGGCTATTACAGAACCCAGCTCCCTTAGTACCCTTGGATGTATTCCATCAGGACCCGGGGCTTTAACATTTATTTTTTTCCAACCTCTTTTGGATTTCTTTCTGCGTTACCCAATTATTTGAAGGTAGTGTAGCCCCATTATGTTGCAGTGTCCCAACCACCGGTACCTCCCTTTTTTATATACAGAAGAAAAGAACCTGTTTAGCTCATCTGCCTTTTCCTGGTCGCTAATTTTCAGACGGCCTGTGTCACATTGTAATGTTCCTATAGCTTCCTTCCTGGCCCTCTAACCCTAAAATATTTTTTTTTAACTACTTTTTCTATTTTGGCCAGTCGTATAGCCCTTTTGCAGCCTTGTTGGTTTCCTTGTACTCCCGGTAAAGCAGTCTCTGTCCCCTCGTTTTTGTGTAATTTAAATGCCTGTTTTTTTTTTACTCTGTATCTTGATCTTTATATCCTTGTTAAGCCACGTCAGTTGTGATTTACTCCTTTTACTTCTATTGCCACATAGAGTGTGTGTTTATATATTTAGTATGGATTTTAATGCTGTCAATTTGTTCAGTGTTTTTACCTATCAGTTCTCTGTCCCAGTCTATACGTTGTGTTGCTGCCCTTTGAATTGTAAAAGAGCAGACTTTTAACAGTCTGAGTTTTCGTTGGCCCCTTACAGTTATGTGTCTTTTTTAATTAAATCTCAAATTTGACTGAGCAACAGTAATCACAACAAAGTAATGGAAGACTGTCTCACTAATGGCTTATTAAGCTTTCAGTTTGTGGAAATATTCCTGGTACCTAAATATTTACCTTGAATTTTACATTGTGGTATAAATGCTGCATGGCAAATCAATCCCCCCACTCCCCAAATGTCAACCAACCCTGATGTGCTTGTTAGGTGTGGACCAGTAGATACGTTTGTGATAAACCAGTCTCCTGGATGAAGATATTAGATGTATAAGATTGTTTCATATCTTGGAAAATAAGGCAATTTTTTGCTTTGGGGGGAAATGGTGTATAACCTATTACATTGACTGGTCAAAGTCAAGACTCAAGTTGTGCCTTCCACTCAACGTATGAGTTGGGGACTGTTGGATTCCTTCTAGTGCTTATGTGAGGGTTGTCTTTCAGATTCAAAATCTCTTGGTCCAGGTCATGAGAAGTGACAACTACCCTGGGGGATGTCTCTAATACAATTCTGGAGTGGAATGCTTGCTTTACCTAGCTCTCCAATTATTTAACAAAGCCCTCTGCCTTGTTCACTCTTGACTCCTACCATTTTGGATCGATAAACTATATCATTGTAAAAATATTCTGCATTTTGTGAAGTAGTCCTATTGCCAGATGTCATGTTTTTAAGCATGATTTTAGAAGTCAAATCAAATGTTAAAAACTTTTTATAAAGTTTATCAGTAAGGTTGACAGGTAAAAAAAACAAAAATGTTCTCCAGTTTTCTATAAATGTTTTAATACTATTCAGTTGATAGTTATTCCTAAACTAAGCAATATGTGGAACTTCTGCGGTGTCCCTTTATATTGTGTTTAGCAGAGTGAGTCATAGACTCAGTAGTATTGGGTGTACAGTGTCTCATACTAACCAAACTGACAATCTCTACAACATGCTTCTGAGATATGGTCCCTGATAGGCTAGGACACTGCACATCCAGCCCTACAGACTCTGTTTTTGCATATGCTGCGGAGAGCAGGCCCGAACAGGGACTATTTGTGATTGTATGTAAATAAAACTGACTTTAAAAAGCAGTCTTGATCACAGCTGATCCGGACACACATCGGAAGTATCTTTTGTATTTGCCCCAGAATGCATAGCAGCTAAATCCCTCACAAGCTAGGTGGAAAATTCAAATTTGCTTTTGTGTGTGTTCCCTGATCATCGGTGACTTCAACACAGGAGGGTGACATTTCGGGCCACAGTTGCTCATTGGCTCTGTTTGACCATTCATATTTTTTGTGTTCATTCAGGTGATCTTTTTCAGATAGTGTTGAGCTGTAAAAGGTTTGACATCAGTAATATGAAGACCTTTAGGGTGGTTTTATACCTAGTAACAGGTGGCAGATGTCTTCATTGGGCATTACCTGTTATCATCAGAGCTTGATAAATCCTGGGTGCCAGGCTATCTCTGCTCTAAAAAAATGTTACTGCGGTCTAACTCTTAGATGATATTTATTTTTATATAGTTAAGACTAATCTGGAAACTAAAGTGTGGTGGCTGGCCCCTGATTTTCAAATAAAATGTCTGTTAAACTTACCCCAGATCAAACTTCTTATTGCTTTGGGAGTATAATTTAAAAAAAGACTGCACAGTGGTATAATATCAGATATATATATATATATATATATATATATATATATATATATATATATATATATATATATATATATATATATATATATATATATATATATATATATATATATATATATATATATATATATATATATATATATATATATATATATATATATATATATATATATATATATATTTTGGAAAGGGACACATTTATCACTGCCTCCTGACAAAGCTACTTTCAGCCCTTTTATGGGTGGAGGCAAACTACTTGATGCTAAGAATGTTGTGTGAATACTTTTATTGAATATAATTTTAAATTGCTGAATAGTCACTGCCTGATTAATCTCCTCCTTCTTTAACGCTGGTGTTGCGAACAAAATATATATCCAAGAAGGAGTTGACCAGATCTTTAAGGAGCCAGCTTATCATTTAGGGGCTCTGCCTGAAATCTGCATATACCTAGAGGAACGAGAAGTTTAGATTCCCAGGGTTTGTCAGTCCATGTTACTGCATTAGTCTGCTGTTACCACATCAACTTGGACTCATCAGGCAGCTGCTTTAAGATATCAGTTTTTGCAAAACTTCTGGGGCAGTTACTTTTATATAAGCATAGTTAATAGATACACACCTGTTTGTTCCTTGCTACAAGGATTTCCTGCCACCTTGTTTGTGTCCCTTGATGCCTTAGCAACTCTTATACATACACAGCTTGGTTCACTGTTTTTGTTCTCTAGTTGCATCTTAATATTGTGTCCAAGTTTACCTTAATGCTGTGTGTATAAATACTATTTTGCAAAAGCATGCAGGGGACAATAATAGTACAAAGTGCCTGCATATGCCATAGTACAAAGTACAGGAGCTAGTGTTTGTCTTTTGCCATGTACTAAACCCCTGTACAGCGCTACGGAATATGTTGGCACAATATAAATACAGTGTTAGTCTTGGAAGAGCTGCGATCTGAAGGGAAATGTACTCCCCACTACCACACTAAAAGGGCGTTAAGCCTAAAGTTCTCAAGTAATGTGTGCATGTCCTAACTTTCAGTTAGGTTTAACAACTCTTCTAAGTGGGTTTTTATCTTGTTTTTTTAAGGCCACTATTGCTATGTTTATCTGTTTTGGATGGGTTTTGTTACAAATAAGACTTGGGGTCTTAGCAATACTCCAAAGCATGTTTTCAGCAGACAGCTGCTATATATATCATGTAAAATGCCTTTACATCCCCAGTGTAGTTGGTTGACAACAGGTGGTTCTAGGGAGCTCACAGTGCTCTTGTCTTTAGTCTAGAATTCCATTTCACAGTATGGGAAAAATCTCCCAACAGCTTAGCCCCAGCTTTCGGGTGGACTGGATGCTTGGGGCGGGCCTTCAGGTGGACTGGCCACTAAATCCGTTTCAATATCCGAAAACTGTCCACATGAATGTTTTCAGCTGCATACATGTCTACATGTGATTTACAGAAGTGGGTAAAGAGTCATAACTTTATTTTCTATCTATCTACAGGTGCCATGTTTCAAGATACTGGGACGGTCTGAGGCTACAACTCAGAATTCAGAAATAGGCTAGTTTAAAGAAATTAACCTGTCTCTGAGGTGACTAAAGGGGAATAATGGTGATTTTGCGCCGGGCTCGGCCGCCTGCTTCCGCCCCGACCAGCAATGAATCTTGACTCGCTCTCGCTGGCCTTGTCTCAAATCAGCTACCTTGTGGACAATTTAACGAAGAAAAACTACCGAGCCAGCCAGCTGGAAATACAACACGTAAGTGACAATTGTTGGAGCAAGAAAGTCTGAACCTTGTGAAATGATTGAAATTCGGTGACTTCACCAGATTCACTAAAACAAAAACCAGTTGCTGACCTGTGTGTTTTCCATGTTTGCATCCTATTTTTAAAATATAAAATATTTCAAGGTGGATTCTTCATATAAGCAACAAAAAAATAAGTGCAGTTTAAGTTTACACAGTGTGGGTAATCCGATCATCTATTACTGAAAACATAAGATTAACAAGGAGTTTCCAACCAGTCAAACTTTTTTTCTTTTTTTTCATCCCACCCGATAGATCGTTAATCGGCACGGTCCTGAGGCAGACAGGCACTTGTTACGCTGTCTATTCTCACATGTGGATTTCAGTGGCGATGGTAAAAGTAGTGGCAAAGATTTTCATCAGGTAAGAGGCTTTCTAGTGTGTAGCTAGATTGCTAGCAAACATAAATCATATTAAACATTCTTTTGGAAAGCTAGCTTACATTGTAAAATTAAAGTTCAGTGATACCTTTGACACTCTGCTTGCGGTTTGTGGGTCAATTTGCATTATTCCTTATGGGAACATGGTACTCGGTTCCATAAGGCATAACTAGTGCCAAAAACTAATTAATGACAGGTACCATTGTACTCGCATGCAATTCCAGCTATAATGATTTTTTTCCACCTGAGGGGAAAAAAAAACTAATTGAGAAGGCTACAGAACTTGCGAAACGTCAAAGAATTTTTTTTTATGGGATGATCCTAGCTCTATCCTAATTTGACTGTTCTCCTGCGAATGGGAAGTCGTTTAGTGTTTTTAAATTTAATGGAATCGCATCTATAGTTGTCACAATTACGTTTTGTCAGTCACGCTAGGTTAAGTTACAGGCTTGTGAATGCAAAATGAGCGCCAAAGGCGTTCATTGCATGGCTCGCTATGAGCGCCTTTGGCGAGGTCCATACGTGACTTGCTTGATGTTACAGCTTACAGGCTTCAAAAAAATTACAGATTTGAACTGCTGCCATTTTTTTTTTTTCAAGCCTATATCTCTGAAGACCGCCAAAAGACTCAGATTTGTTTTAATAAAATCGAACTTACAACATCACACACAGTATAGGGGAGAGGCAGGGAGCCTGTAAGCGGGGTTGCAAGTAAATTTCATATTTGGCATTTTTGGGAGGTCTGAAAACAGCAAGGAAAAGCCCATAAATTGTAAACACATTTTGGGCTTGGGGAAAACTAACAATTTCCCAAGCCCGCAAATGGTTTCACACTTGTAAACATTAGCGGGAGCGTGGTGGTCAGGGAAGGTTGCAAAAACACAGGAGGGAGAGTGGGGAGAAGCTTGCAATGAGCGCCAAAGACGCTCATCGCAAGGCCCACACTTCAGCGTGGGCATTTCCGTCGCATTGTGTGGCAAACAGCATTTTATTGCTATTTTTGAAGGGAGAGTCGCTAGTGTTATATATTGGTTTTGGCCTATTTAACGAATAGAGATTTGTCCTTTACGGAGCTGAATTTGACTAAGAGTTTAAGTAGTCCTAATCTTCTATTCTACTTTGTGTTTCTTCCTATTACTTGTAGAAACGTTTAGTTCTTTTTGGGGCTGCTTCTAGAGAGCCTTCCAGGCAGGAGGACCTACCAGAGTCATAGGACAAATTTTTATGCTATTCCTTTGCTATATGGCTTACTTGGGATGATTGGTCTCTCTATTTACATATAGGCTCATGGTTGTATATCACAATCCATAAATGTTAATGGTGGCATTTTTTATATAGTAAATATTATATTTTAGGGGTCATCTATTAAATATTTTTTTTAAAAATATTTAAGCGGTGGTAATTTCAGATTCAATTAAAATGTCTGCTTCTTTACTAGCGCAGTGTCCCTTGGTGTTAAACTAATGACCCGAATCTATTTCAGTAAAGGCCAGGCACCTAAATACCCAATCAAATATTTCTACTGAAGTCAAACTTTTTGGTACAATCTCCTGGCCTTTGCCTGTTCCTGGTGGCCCCTTTGTTGTTTTTATCTAGAGCATACTATCCCTGCTTTATCATGGACATGTTTATTTTATTTTTTTAGACTCAGTTTCTGATTCAGGAGTGTTCATCACTAATAACTAAGCCGAATTTCATCTCTACTCTTTCATACGCCATTGACAATCCACTGCATTATCAGAAGGTATTTATAACTTTTGTGTTGTCCTGATATCGGGCTATATAATAAGTGTTACAGTTCTGACATTGCCTCTGGTTTATCTAATACTGTACCCGTTTTCTAGAGCCTGAAGCCTTCTCCTCACATCTTTGCACAGCTGAGTAAAGTTTTGAAGCTCACCAAGGTCCAGGAGGTAAGCCTCTGACAGCAGGTGACTTATTACTGGTATCTTTTGTAAAAGTTTGACACTAATTCTCTCTTTCAGGTTATCTTTGGCCTTGCCCTTCTAAACTCTTCTAGCAGTGACTTGCGGGGTTTTGGTAAGCTGTTTTCATACTGCCCTAGAGCATACACTAGGTTATCTCTTCTGTTTTCTTATACTCTGGAACAATATCAGATCTCAAATTACTTTTAATGGAATGGTTATACTCTGCTATTGGGGTATCATTATTTAATATATATAAAAATATATATCTATACATTTATTGATCTAATGCAGTCAGGAAGAAAATACTAATGGGCACATAATATATGCTGTGCAAGTACTGACTAAATCTGCAAACCTCTTAAATACTATTACCAGAATAAAATGCATGACCTTGCACCATGATCTATATGCTTGGTTAACTGGTATGGCTTAATTATGTTTGCGGTTTTATTGGAAGCCCTTCATCTGTACTGTGAAGCTTGTTTGTGTATAGGTAGTCTTTCATAATATAATACATGATCAAAACTGACTCGCTTAAAAAAAATTGATCTAAAACAAATTTGTAATTTTCCCATCCTTCACCTTGCATTTTTTTTTTTTAGCTGCTCAGTTTGTGAAACAGAAGCTTCCTGACCTTCTGCGCTCTTACGTTGACGTGGACGTTAGTGGCAGTCAAGAAGGTGGCTTCCAAGACATTGCCATAGAAGTCCTGCACCTCCTCCTCTCCAATCTCCTGTTCGGCCAGAAAGGAGCCTTTGGGGTCGGACAGGAGCAAATTGTTGCGTTTCTCAAGACCCTACGCAGAGGTGTGTAATACTGCTGATGTTTTCAATAAAGAAAAACTGTTGCTGCCATTGGAATGTCTGCTTTACCATGGGCACATGAAGACTATTTTTTTTAGAGAAAATTCTAGATAGTTTTAGCAGTTGTCCTGGATCCAGAAAGTTTGGTTAGTTGAAATATTACTATTTATATGGGTCACGCTAATGGTAGCTGTGTTCATTGTGTCAAAATCTCTCAAAAAGTATTTTTCTTTCTTGTTTATATAATTTTTTTTATTTTAACAGATTTTCCCCAGGAGCGTTGCCCGGTGGTGCTTGCACCACTGCTTTACCCTGAAAAACGGGACATCCTAATGGATCGGATTTTGTCTGATTCTGGAGGGATAGCCAAAACCATGATGGACAGCTCTCTAGCAGACTTTATGCAGGAAGTGGGCTATGGCTTCTGTGCTAGGTTGGTACTCCATCTTATACAATGGCAACTACATAATTTTGATAGTGTAATTATAATTGTCTTGTCATTGGCTGCAGGAGCAATTTCCTTTGCTTGCAGTTTTGGTTTGTGATAGACTATTTAGCAATGGCAAACAAGCTTTTTAGAGACAGAAAATGCTAAACTAAGAAGCCTGGCCTGTAGTGCTACACTCTTCACCCCTTTCACAATCTAAACAAATGTTTGGAAGGTAATTTTTAAAGAAAAATTGGTTTCTGTTCCACACTTCATTTCTTTGGGAGATCACATTTTTTTTTGTCACCCTTTTTATAGTGTGGAAGAATGTCGCAATATCATTGTTCAGTTTGGTGTTCGGGAAGTCACGGCTGTGCAAGTGGCCAGAGTCCTTGGGATGATGGCTCGGACCCACTCTGGCCTGACTGATGGCATTCCCTTACAAGTGAGTGGTATTTCTGGCTATAGTAGGAGATTGGTACATGACAATGGTTACTGTATGATCGCCAATTAACCTGGCTTTCTGCTTGCAGTCAATCTCTTCCCCTGGCAGTGGTATCTGGAGTGATGGAAAAGATAAGAATGAAGGCGTGCAGGCTCACACCTGGAATGTCGAGGTCCTAATTGATGTTGTCAAAGAACTGGTAATTCAGATCCTTAAATACAGTGTTCACTGCTATATAGGACTTAGTGTCCATAACAAGTATGTGCTCTCTTACAGAGTGGATGGCTACACATGGGATAACATCCCATCTGGTATTGGCTAGCTGTGTATCATTGATATACTTCCTCCTGCTTTGTTCTATAGATATATTGCCTTACCATAACTGATCTGCATAGTTAATATTTATAATGGCAATATTGACTCCCATAGTTTGAGATACATTAGTTAAAACAATTCTCTCCTACACTTGTGTTGGGTGTCTAGGGGGTTTAAAGAGCATTTGTCTAGAAGGATGTGTGGACAAGTTAACAGAGCTCCTATTAGAACGGTCCTTTCCCACACCCTAGACACCTGCAGGGTTAGTTATAAACTTCTGCATCTATGTTGCTCTCCATTCATTTCATGTAATTTTTAAAAAGCCACATTGGATTTTTCTTCAATCCTGATTTTTATTGCTAATCACCAGCTTAAGAAGTTATGCACAACAGTGCTTTATCTCTGCTCACTGACAGACCTTGAGGCCTGTAAATGGGACACTGTTCTTGGTCATAGTGTCTGATTTGCAGGATGTGCTTTTTCATAGTTTGGGGCTTTAACCTATGGTGTTCTCATAGTGTAAACCCTAGTATAATTCAGTGAGATTTGATCTTTAACTTCTGTTCTCCTTCAGAATCCATCTCTTAACTTCAAAGAAGTAACTTACGAGCTTGATAACCCAGGGTTTCAAATCCATGATAGCAAAGGTCTTCAGACTGTAGTATATGGTATCCAGCGTGGTCTTGGCATGGAAGTTTTTCCTGTGGACTTGATCTACAGGCCTTGGAAACATGCAGAGGGCCAGGTATGTATGCACTTGCTGAAAGGGAACTGCTTTAACTGTAAAGATGGACTGCTTGTGACTTGACTCTTTTTGTACCATTTTTGCAGCTTTCCTTTATCCAGCATTCCCTGATGAACCCAGATATTTTCTGCTTTGCTGACTACCCCTATCATGCAGTGGCCACAGACATCCTAAAGGCCCCACCAGAAGATGACAATCGGGAAATTGCAACATGGTATACTATGAATTTGTAAAGTCTCTCTGTACAGAAAGTTTACATGCCCATTCGTTGTGGTCACTGTCACTGAAGAACTGATGATAGAGTAGTGATAAACTTGGTTCCAAGCCTTTAAAAAATGTTGTACATCTGGCCTCTCTAGTCCAAAACATATATAAATTAGCCTTTTGAAGTCCAAAACATATATAAATTAGCCTTTTGAAGAGAACGAAATCGATACAGATTATGATTAGATTGCCGATATTGTGACTTTCCAGTTGGAATCTTCACATAGGGGCATAGTTTCTCATGATCACATACACTTATTTATTTTTTTTAAATAAAAAAAACCTCATATGATAAATATTGCTTTGTTCCTTTTTACATAGCATGTAGGATTATAGTTGCTATTATTGTAAGCTATATTATACTCGGACTTCCTCAAATCCCTCTTATTTTTTCTTAGGAAAAGCTTGGACCTGATAGAATCACTGCTTCGGCTTGCTGAAGTTGGGCAATATGAGCAAGTAAAACAGCTCTTCAGCTATCCCATCAAGCATTGCCCTGATATGTTGGTGCTGGCCTTGCTACAGATAAACACCTCATGGCATACTTTGCGCCATGAGCTCATCTCTACCTTGATGCCAATATTCCTTGGTAACCATCCCAACTCTGCTATCATTTTGCACTATGCATGGCATGGTCAGGTGAGTCTTATCGCTAGTGCAATTAACTTTCTGTTTGTCTTTAATAGAAGTACTGAGTGTTACATGTAGCAGTTTGAAATCTATGTAGTGTGTTTTAGTAGTACACTACAACTCTGGAATTGAAAAATGTTTTTCTTTTTTTGGGCAGGGGTGGAGATTAGTTTAATTCTAAGCAGATGTTTCTATTCTCAATTAGGGCCAGTCTCCCTCCATTCGTCAGCTTATCATGCGTGCTATGGCAGAGTGGTATATGCGTGGGGAACAGTATGACCAGGCAAGACTCTCGCGTATACTTGATGTGGCCCAAGACTTAAAGGTCAGTTTCTGCTTGTTCCACTGTACGATCCTGTCTGATTCTTCAACATCTCAGTTCTGTGTAGTGTCTGTGTTTACCACACTGAATTCACTTTGTTTTTTTTTCTAGCTTACTTTATTATATCTTGTGACTAAGTGGAATAAATTGTTGTTTTTATTTATTTTTTTTTAAACACAATTTTTAACAAGTTACAGGTTATGACAAAAAAATTCAAATTAAATGGTACTGGAGAATGGCCTTAAGTGCTGCAGGCTGAAATCCTATTTCCCCCTTCAGCTACGAGAAATCACTTCCTGTACTGAATTTAAAGTGGTTTCATACTTTAAAGCACTCCTCTATTGCTCAACAAGAGCTAGTTCTCTTATGCACTGATCATGATCAAAAATCAGATTTAATGATTTAGGACTGCGGTACTACATAACAGGGATGTTAGAAAAATCTGAAGATTTGCTGTTAGTGCTCTCCTATTTGTGGACGGTGCAGGCTATTAAAGGAGTTGTCTCAGTCAGTGGGGAACAATGTGTTTGACGCAGACAATGCTATATTTTCAGGCAAAGACGGCTCTACCATTATATTTCTAGAAAACAGATACTGGCAGCAGCTTCATATTGAAGGGGAGCTTTTGAAAATACGCTCTTCATATACCTTTTAGTCCCTTATGGGATAGTGCCCTTTTAAATATTCAGTACTTGAGGCATTAGGGTTCTGAATGAATGTTATGATCACGGTTTCATATTTGCTTAAATAAGATCGCAAAACTAATTTTGCAAGAGTCTCTTCTCTGTAGATAAATATACTCTGCAGAGTGTTAAGGGATCACTGTAAAGATGTGGAATGTTCTCCTGGTTCTGGGCACACAGATGGATAGTAACATGTAACCGGTTGCTTTACTTTCTCTCTGTAGGCCTTGTCAATGCTGCTAAATGGCACTCCATTTGCCTTTGTTATTGACCTTGCTGCACTTGCTTCTCGACGGGAATACCTCAAACTTGACAAATGGCTCACAGATAAAATACGGGAGCATGGGGTAAAACAGACTTTTATTTTTTCCATTTTTATTTTCTGTCTTTGATAAATTCAAAATGTAGCTTGAGCTCGAGTTGTACACTAAAATGTTTATCGTTTTTTCTTATCCAGTATCTTGGAATTTTTGTCTTGACTTCCATATCTTTCAGGAGCCCTTTATTCAGGCTTGCATGACCTTCTTGAAAAGACGCTGCCCTTCCATATTGGGTGGGATTGCACCTGAGAAAGACCAGCCTAAAAGTGCCCAACTGCCTCCAGAAACTCTGGCCACAATGCTGGCTTGTCTTCAGGCCTGTGCTGGGTATGTCACATGGATTTTAACACATTTTAGAATACTTTCTAGTGATATGCTGCCTAAATTAAGGCATTTTAAGAACTAGATTTATCTAAACTGTTAGTCATGACCAGGTTGCCCTCTGCTGGCTATTATAAAAAATATCAGACACTTTGTGTCCGGTGCATTGAGTTATACAGGACTGTAGCTGCTGTTCTTTTACAGGAGTGTTTCTCAGGAGCTTTCAGAGACCATTCTGACCATGGTTGCCAACTGTAGTAATGTTATGAACAAAGCAAGACAGCCGCCCCCTGGAGTTATGCCGAAAGGACGCCCTCCTAGTACCAGCAGCTTGGATGCGATATCTCCTGTCCAGGTAACCTGACAACAAGATATTGGTACAGATATTGAAAGTGTTTGTATAAACCTAAATGGCCCACCATTGATCCAATAATCAAGGCTCATTTCATTCCATAACTTTTCGTCGATTGATTTCTTAAATTTCTCTGCCTTTTAGAAATGCAGTATTGTGTGTTTACAGGCATTGATCCAGAAAATGTGTGCATTATGAGCCAGAGTGTTTAACTTTTTTTTATTAACATTTTGTTTAAGTGGGCTTTACAGTTCCAACTTACTTTGTCCCCCTTTTTTATTTATGTACATTTTTTTTAATAGTTTCACATTTTGTATTTCTGTAGATTGATCCGCTTGCTGCCATGGCCTCTCTCAGCATTGGCAGTTCTGCTGCCCCTCACACACAGAGCATGCCCCCTTTTCCTACCAATCTGGGATCTGCATTTAGCACCCCTCAATCGCCAGCAAAGGCATTCCCACCTCTCACCACTCCTAACCAGTCCACTACATTCAGTGGTATTGGAGGACTGTCATCTCAGCTCCCAGGTAAGTTACTGTGTTGCTAGTGGCTTGCAAACTACTGCATGTGTATGCTGACATTATGCATTGTTACTCCCAGAAAGTTTTAGATCAAGACTACACCTCCAAGCATAGCCAATTTGCTCAATTCTAGTTATTGCATTTGGCAAATGTATATTGACATTTATTATTTTTTTCCTATTTTTTCCCCCCATTTCTCCTGTAACCTTCTCTTGCAACTGTTACAGGTGGGCTTGGCACTGGCAGCCTGACTGGGATGGGTACAGGAGGCCTGGGGCTACCTGCTGTGAACAGTGATCCCTTTGGCCAAAGGAAACTGAGCACATCTGGACTCAACCAGCCTACATTCCAGCAAAGTAAGATTATGTATCAAATGTTGACAGTAGCATATAAAAAAATAAAGGTCACCTAGAGCATAAACATTTTAAATGTATAATTGCCCTAGGGGCTTGTCACGGTCAGATAATGAGCAGTAGTATAGCTATAAGATGTGGTTCTGCTAACGAGACCCATCTACATACAGTATGCTCTGTAGAAGCAAACATCTTAATTTGTTTAAACCAGAACTCTAAATTGACATTAAGCACAATTGTTTAAGCTTATGAGTGTTGTGATATTTGGTATTTCAGATCTGATAATGTGACTGCTTCCTAAATGTTCTGTCAGTAACTGAGGCTAATGTTTTTTTATGCCACATTGTTGATGGTCCTTAATTTTGATTGTCTTTCTAATATGTGAATATCGTCTTGCCCTGTTCTTAATCCCTGTATAGCACTATACAATAGCACATTACAAATAAAGGATAATTGCATTCTGCAGTTAAAGGGGGCAACCTTTTATGCATTAATGTGTAATAGGGGAATATACATTGCATACCTGAACCATAGTACTGTGGGCTTATTTCATTACACACAATAATTTCTGTTGTAGTAAGATTTTCTTTACTTCTTTAGCGGACTTGTCTCAGGTGTGGCCAGAAGCCAATCAGCACTTTAGTAAAGAGATTGATGATGAAGCGAACAGCTACTTCCAGCGAATTTACAACCAGCCCCCACACCCAACCATGTCTGTGGATGAAGTGAGTATTCTAGGCTATTTTAATATACAAAGTATCTATCAAAGGCCATCCAGTACCATGTAAACTCAATATTATGACATTACTTCATGCTTCTACACAAATGAGTGCTCTTTAGGTGTAGATCTTCCTGAGGAAGGTATATGGTTAGATATGAACTAGGTTACTCCTGCAAAAAAGTATAGTTTCCATCACAGATGGTCTTTTTTAGGCTTTTGTGGAGGTTTGCTGGGACAATAGCAATGTGATTAAGCATTAGCAGGCCTATTTGAAATATCTGCAGAGATTATATAAAAAGTGATACACAGGTTAGCATGGCTTTAAATTTTGTTAAAAAAAAAAAAAGGAAAACAACTTTGCTTTACAACTATAGGTTTGGAAAGGTTGTCAAATGTTTCTCCAAACATGAAGGGGGGCCAGTCTATAACTTGTCTGTGCTTGGTTTTCAAATACACTGAATAGAAAACGTAATAATTTATTCTTATGGTAATAGTGCATTGTAGTAAATTTCCATTGGAGATTAACACCTTTTCCCTTGACCTTTCTAACCCATTAACTAAGCCTAGACTAATATTTATGGGTCATTACCAATAACTAATCTCTGAGGCTCTGGCCATTTTTTTTTTTTTGAGTATGGAAAGCCGAGCATGCAGACTCCAGAAAAAAGCTTTTTTTTTTTTTTTTTTTTTTTTAATGGTTTTAAGCCGGCACAAGCCACACTGGTTCAGTAAAAATGTGTTGGTACTAAATAAATTATACCCTTTTTAAACCATTGTTTCATGCATTTTTGGAATGTAAATGGTATTTAATAAAACTGCTGGGCACGTGAAGTAGCTTCATATCCTGAGCATCACCACCTAGAATTGTGCCAGAATGTAGTCTGAATGTCACCTTTCTTGAATATGAAATGTTTATGCCGACTAACGGTTTGATTGTGACTTTTCAGGTGTTGGAAATGTTGCAGCGGTTCAAGGACTCCAACATAAAACGGGAGCGTGAGGTGTTCAACTGCATGCTTAGAAACCTGTTTGAGGAGTACCGCTTTTTTCCTCAGTATCCAGACAAAGAACTGCACATAACGGCCTGCCTGTTTGGTGGGATAATTGAAAAAGGACTGGTCACGTATATGGCTCTAGGCCTGGCACTGCGCTATGTACTGGAAGCCCTGCGCAAACCTTATGGATCTAAAATGTATTTCTTTGGCATAGCTGCACTAGATAGGTTTAAAAATAGGTAAGTTTGCTGTGTGAATGCCCTATTTAACTTAGTACGTCGGCACACTTGGACAGTTTTTTTTTTTTATATATATGTAGAAGCTGAACATGAGTTTTCTTCTTTTTTTTTAAAGGGAGGCTTATACTTAAATGTTCTTGAAATCCTTGGCTTTGCATTTACTTCATTGATGCTTCAAATTGTGTTCACTCTAATTTTTGCTTAGGAGGCAACAATTGGATCCTCTGCCTATTAACTAGTCTGCAGCTCTTCTAGATGAATAGTCATTTAAATGTATAAATGGTAGAAGCTATTTAATGCTATGGTCGGAGGCTGGATATTAAGGGCTTTATGCGCTATCCATGAATGTACACACTAAAGTACATTGCTACTATTGTTTGAATGCTACGAGTACATTCATACATAAAATTCTTATTCAGAGATTTAAATAAAAATAAACACTTGGCCTTGTTTTTTAAATTCATAATAATTTTGGCATGTTTATCAAGTTTAAATATGTATCTTGAAACACATCTTCTGTAAAACTGCTTTCTAGTAGAATGTCAGGTTTGCAATTTCTTCCTGATTTGAGCTTTCATTCCTTTTTCAGATTGAAGGACTACCCTCAGTACTGTCAGCACTTGGCTTCTATTAGTCACTTTATCCAATTCCCTCACCATCTGCAGGAGGTGAGTTTTTGTGTAAAAAGTCTTTCTGATTAAAAATTTTATTGTCAGAACATGTCAGTGCCTCCCATTAATCCCAGGCTTTTCCCTCCTCCCTCCTACAGTATATAGAGTATGGTCAGCAGTCCCGGGATCCTCCAGTGAAGATGCAGGGCTCAATCACCACACCAGGAAGCATTGCACTGTCACAGGCTCAGGCCCAGGCCCCTGCCAAAACTCCCTTACCTGTTCCAGTCAGCACCAATGCAATCACCACCTCTACCACCACGACCTCTGCGAAAACAATCACCATAACAAGGCCAACTGGCGTCAGCTTCAAGAAAGATGTGCCGGTAAGAAGCCTGTGTTCAACCTTATTCAAACTGGGGCCTGCAGACATGGGATTATAAAATATGAAAACTGCATGAACAACTAGTAATTAAGTACTTATTACATAGCGGAGAATTATACATTTTTATAATAGAAACTTAGAGTGTGACAAAAGGGGTGACACCTCTAATCTATATTCATGTGGTTGGTTCATAAACAGAATCTCTTAAACCTGAATTTCTCTGAAAGGCATTATAGCTTTCAAGAGCAAATTATTGTAACTGGGAACTTCTAGACAGAAGTGTGCGCCCACTGACCTGGTAGACAGGCTGCAAATGGCAATCAACACTATATAATTTAAGCCCTTGCGTGCTGATATAAGGAGATCAACCTTTTTTCATATGATTTGAAGATTAGCAAGGAGAATATAGCATTAAACTTTTTTTTTTTTTTTTTTTTGTTTAAAACAGCATTCTTTGCATCTGTGTCCTGCTGCAGAGCAGGAATTAATAAATTAGTTTGACTTGTGCTTTCAGCCATCCATTAATACCACCAACATAGACACACTGCTTGTGGCCACAGACCAGACGGAGCGTATTGTGGAGCCACCAGAGAATGTTCAGGAGAAAATTGCCTTCATCTTTAACAACCTGTCCCAGTCCAACATGACTCAGAAGGTGAGTATCATGGTATTTTGGCCTGCTGCTGCGATCTAAAGTCATGAAAGTTGGAATAAATTGCTGGGCCCATTGGCTATTTTAACTGGAGCAGCTCCCATCCTTTTTTTTTTTTTTTTTTTTTTTTAAACCAGCAGTTTCCATAATGCTGTTTAGCTCTACTGATGAGCATTTCCTGTAAGATTTGACAGAAGAGAGCAGATCCTACCAAAATATTGGGCTTTTACACTTATCTTGACTTTAAAGACATGAAAGATTGGTCATAACAGGAAAATTTGGGCAGCTCTGCAGCACTTGTGTTGTACATATTTGGAAATGCAATGACTGTTCATGATAGCATACATTTTTATCTCTTATTTTTTTAAGGTATTCACATGCCAATGAAAGTCCTTTGAAAAGATGGTTTCTCCCTTGCATATGTATTTGCAGGCAGCTTCCAGTTTCCCTTGATAATCATATGCTGAATGTTATAATAGAGTTCTACTTCAGTTTTCTTCTACTGCACCTCCTTACCAAGACTTCTATGTCCTGCTTTCTCTCCAGGTTGAAGAGCTGAAGGAGACTGTAAAGGACGAGTTCATGCCTTGGGTCTCACAGTATTTAGTGATGAAGAGAGTGAGCATAGAGTTAAATTTCCACAGCCTCTATTCCAACTTCATGGATGCTCTGAAAAACTTGGACTTTAATAAGATGGTACTTGTGGAGACCTACAGAAACATTAAGGTTTGTGGAGCACCTACCTCTGTTCAGCACCACTGTAGCAGTATATAGTTTTTTCATGATGTCCCACTCCTGGTGTAACCCAATAGCTAACTGCTCTACTTAGAAATATGAGCTCACAGTTCACTTGTCCTCATTAAGTATCTGCAATCCAGCCAGACTTAAACTTTGTAAGTTTTCCAGCGATTACTTTAAACTTACTATTGTCCCATACAGAGATACAAAAAATATATATATTTTCTAATTGTTGCAAGGGTAACTTTATCCATTAATGTGTTACTGTAAATTGGTATACAGCAAAAGGTTACTCAGGTGGATGACTTATGTATAATTGTGTCCTATTTGCAGGTGCTCCTTACATCTGACAAAGCTGCTGCTAATTTCTCAGACCGCTCTCTACTAAAGAACTTGGGCCACTGGCTTGGAATGATTACATTGGCAAAGAACAAACCCATTTTGCACACGGTTAGTACCAATAAAGCACTGTGATATTTGATCTAATTTAGTGACTAATACAACTGAAAGGCAGTCCTCTTCAATAAAAGTGTCTGCTGCTTTTTATGACTTTACTGGCTGGTCATACAGCCTTAGTATGGTTTAAAAATAGTAGTCACTTTGACTAACTTACTGCATGTTGTTGCTATGGACACTGTGCCACTGTCTGCAACTGTGCTAATAAGCCTTGTATTCCTAATTCTAGGATCTGGATGTTAAATCTCTGCTGCTAGAAGCTTACATGAAGGGACAGCAAGAACTTCTCTATGTTGTGCCTTTTGTCGCTAAGGTGTTGGAGTCTAGCATTAGAAGTGTGGTAAGAGACTGCAAACTGTAATACATGGCACTTCCCCCTAATGCAATTTGGGACTCAGTTTCTGTTTCCTATCCCCAGGTTTTCAGACCTCCAAATCCATGGACAATGGCCATTATGAATGTATTGGCTGAGCTTCATCAAGAACATGACTTGAAGGTAAACTTGACAAATGCCCTCTGCATACGATTGGAAAGCTTTCCTACTTTATCAAAATGATTAACTGAAGATAGTTTGTCTGAAAGCCTTTGACATTTTCTGGTAGTTTGTCAAGTTGTGTCTTAACTAGTTAAAATTCTGCAACAGAAAAAAAATTGCAAATTAAATCACATGGGGTCACTGATATTCAGGAATAGGGTGGAAAATTGCCATTTTCTGAGCAATTAAACTGTTTGGCTTCCAGGCAAGCAGTCTCGTGTGACCTGGGGAAGGTGGCGATAGATCCAGGACATCAGGCTGGTACCATTCCTTTTTAAGGCTGTTACAGATGGCTTTATTGACTTTACAAATGCACATTTCTTGAAAGTCATGTGCTAGGTACTAAACCCATGCTATCTCCTTTAATTGATGGCAATTCAGGGCCCCCATCAAACCCCTTGCTATCTCCTTTAATTGATGGCAATTCAGGGCCACCATTGGACCAATGGGGAGGTATTGTGGGATGATTCTATATGTATTTAATGTGTTAATCCAGTTAAATAACCTGAGGTTTTGTTTTTTTTTTGTATCATTTTGCTCACTAGCTGAACCTTAAGTTTGAGATTGAGGTGCTGTGTAAGAACCTGGCTTTGGATATCAATGACCTGAAGCCTGGAAACCTCTTAAAGGATAAGGATCGTCTGAAGAGCTTGGATGAGCAGCTTTCTGCCCCAAAGAAAGATATTAAACAGCCAGAAGAACTGCCACCCATAACCAGTGCTAGCGAGTATGCCATCCGTACAGCTGGAAAACTGTGGGCATCTGTAGAGAAGCAGGAATCCGATGCAGTTTTTACAGGTACAGCCGCTATCGGACTTCAATCTTTTTTTCCTGGTAGTTCTTGTGAAGCAGTATACTGCCATCGTGCTCCCCCCTGCTGCAAAGTAGACTGAATTGATATATTGAATTACTGTTTTTTCTTTGGTAAAACTTTTATTTTTATTTTTTTATTTTTTTTTAAAGGTGCATTTTTAAAGTAGCAAATGTCTATAGCCAACTCTTTTTTAAAAAAAAAAATTTTATTTACTTATTTTTGTATTTTTATTGACTTTTGTTTTTATTTTATTATGTTTATTATTTAATTTTTTTTTTTGTACAAGTTCTCATCTTGTATAATGTTCAACTGTTTCTTTAGCAACTGCCACAGCACCACCCCCCAGTGCAACATGCACAGCCACAGTACCACCACAACCGCAGTACAGCTACCATGATATCCACGTCTATTCACTGGCTGGGCTCGCCCCACACATCACACTCAATCCTACTGTGAGTACTAGAATGCTCTTGTGGTTTGTCTGATCAGCTCTAATTGTGCAGAGCTGAGATTGGTCTGTTTAAATTGATGTCAACTTTCATAAAAAAAAAAAAATGTTTCCCCAATGGGCTTGTTTCTACATTTATGTTACTTTAATGAAATAGACTTAAGTCCATTTGAGCTTGACATGACAAGTTTGCATCACTGCTTCCTGTGACATGAAGTAAAAAAAGTAATGTAAATTAAATGACAACAGAGGTCTAAATGCAGTATAATGTTATCATAAATATGAATATTTGCAGTCAAACAGTTGGCACAGAGCCATTCATAAACAATAAGTAAATTGGGTACCCATAAGCCAGTCTGGTGGGAAGATGTTGGAAGTTGAATGACTCAATTTGTAGTAAACTCTGTTTCTCTTCCTGGTGGATTAATTGGGGAAACTAGAAAAAATGTAAACTATAGTTCATAATCTTTTAGATGTGCTTTTTCATACCGTAACATTAGGTCGAACTTCCTTTTAAATATCCTTCCATAACATACAGTTTTGCTGTATGCCTTGCACATGTCACCAATAAATGAGATTTGTTCCTATTCTAAACTGATGTGATTGAACTGTTCTGCTGCTGTCCTCCTGCTTTCAGATTCCTCTGTTTCAAGCTCACCCTCAGCTGAAGCAGTGCGTGCGCCAGGCCATTGAACGAGCGGTACAGGAGCTGGTACATCCTGTTGTTGATCGCTCCATCAAGATTGCAATGACCACCTGTGAGCAGATTGTGCGTAAAGACTTTGCACTGGACTCTGAGGAATCTCGCATGCGGGTAGCGGCACACCACATGATGCGCAACCTGACTGCTGGCATGGCCATGATAACATGCCGCGAGCCTCTTCTCATGAGTATTGCCACTAACTTGAAGAACAGCTTTGCTACTGCAATGAGGGTAGGTTGGTGTTATAACCACTGTAGTTTGGCTGTAATGGAAAGCCATGAGGTTTAGATTATGGTGACACACGATAGTTGCCCTTAAGTACTTGCTGGCCATTTCTCACAATTTTATATAGTAAGGGGGTGTATCTCTTTTCCCCATCAGACCAAGGACTCTGTAAACTTCCTACGCTCTTCTTCATAAAAGGAATAATGGTCGTGAAGGGAAAAATAACTATTTTTAGCATGACAATGATAGGTTTAGTGAAATAAGTAAATATAAATCTTTACACACGCACACAAACGCCCCTTTTATTTTTTGGTCATGTCAGTCTAATTGCTTGTTTTGTGTCTGCTTTTTCTAGGCCGCTTCCCCTCAACAGCGAGAAATGATGGAACAAGCTGCAGCGCAACTTGCACAAGACAACTGTGAGCTGGCCTGCTGCTTTATACAGAAAACGGCTGTGGAAAAGGCTGGACCTGAAATGGACAAGAGACTTGCAACAGTATGTTTTTTTTTTTTGTTTTTTGTTTTTTTATTAGTTATATGGGAATCTTCAAATTGTGGCCTAAAGACACGATGCAGAAACAATAACTCTATCCTCAAGACACAAACATAAGAGCCATCCACAGTATAATGCATACATGTACGTTTGACTGACTTATTCTTAAAAAATCCCCCAGTTAAGGAGTTGTCTGTCTCGTAGTAATTAAGGTTGAAAAAAGACTTTTAGTCAAAGTTCAACCTTTTTAAGATCTCTGATCTGCAATATGAGGATTAGTAAGAAATTAATTATTTATCAACTATTTTTTATTTTATTATGTAACTAGTTAATGTTTGTCTTGTTTTGGGGTTTTTGGTTTTCCATATTGAATCTTTGTTTCCAGTTGGTTTTGAACAGGATCTTTCTAATTCATTGCCTTTGTACTCTGCAGGAATTTGAATTGCGGAAACATGCAAGACAGGAAGGACGTCGGTACTGTGACCCTGTAGTATTAACTTACCAGGCAGAGAGAATGCCAGAGCAGATTAGGTTGAAGGTAACACTTTTCTGCTCTAACTTGACTTTAAATATTGCAAAACTTGACTTGACTGATTCTTCATTAATTAGGTAAAATTAAATTGGGACTTCATATGTATTCGTTGAAGAGTGAATTTCCAGGAAATAGTCCTGGTCATTAGAGGTTCCAATAATTGTTCTATTTCCACATTTGTGTTATCTCCTTAAGATCTTGATATGTTTACATCTGACTCCTTACAACTTAATTTTAATACAGGCTGCAGTTGTATTTATATTGCCTGCACTAGCCTACGAAGTACCCTTTTATGTACTGACCATTTCAACAATTGTCGGAAGTTCTTATTCAGTCACATGGGCACAAACTGTTCTAGTGAATCCTTCATTTTTTTTTCTTTCCCCTTCAGGTTGGAGGTGTGGACCCCAAACAGCTGGCTGTTTATGAGGAATTTGCACGTAATGTTCCTGGATTCCTTCCAACCAATGATTTGACTCAGCCCACAGGATTCTTGGCTCAGCCAATGAAGGTATAGACAAAATAATTTCCACAGCTTGCCACTTCCCCTGAAGTACTTCTTTAAAGGATTGCAATGCTTTGAAGTAAACACTCATCATTTTTTTGCTTCTGAATTTCAGCAACAGGCTTGGGCCACAGATGATGTTGCCCAAATTTATGACAAGTGCATTACCGAATTGGAACAGCACCTCCATGCTATACCTCCCACACTAGCAATGAACCCTCAATCTCAAGCCCTGCGCAGTCTACTGGAGGCTGTTGCACTTGCTCGCAACTCTAGAGATGCCATTGCTGCCCTTGGTCTCCTACAGAAGGTGAGTGTTATATTTTGACAGAACACAAGTGAGTGTTCATTTGTGACTTTGTCCCTGAGTCTCCTGCTTGTCACTTCTAGGCAGTAGAAGGGTTGCTGGATGCTACAAGTGGTGCTGATGCTGACCTCCTGCTTCGTTACCGAGAATGTCACCTCTTGGTCCTGAAGGCACTGCAGGACAGTCGGGCTTATGGCTCTCCCTGGTGTAACAAACAGATCACCAGGTTAGTGAAGCAAATGCTGTGCAAAATTCTATGCAGAAAGCACAACTCTTCCCTTCCTCTGGGCATGTGGTGCAAATGTAAAAGTCCACTTACAGCTCCCACAGTTTATTTTTTTTTATTTTTTTTGCAGTAATCCGTAATTATTTTTTAAATAAAACAGTTTTAAGTGGGTTTTAGTGATGGTTTCAGGATTAGAAATGTTAAAATGCTCATTCCACTACAGTCATAGTCTGCAGAAAAGACAGGGCACCAGTTTAACAAGTGGATTTTTTTTATTAGTTTGTTATTTAGAAATTCACTGTATTGCATAGTGCAGAGGAGTACTAAAACAAGAAGCACTGTATAGTGTTGGTGCTTCCATGACCCTTGAAGGGGAATATTTGCTACTCCTGTTAATGGTAACCATATAATTGTATAACCAAATTAAAGCCCCTATTCTTGGAAGCTTTTAGTAGAACATGCATGCTTATTTATCCCCAGGTGTCTGATCGAGTGCAGAGATGAGTATAAATATAATGTAGAGGCTGTGGAGCTTCTGATCAGAAATCACCTGGTAAACATGCAACAGTATGACCTCCACCTGGCTCAGGTAATGCAGCTAAAGGTATGCAGTGGTCTTAACATGCTAATAGAATAATGGAAGGGAGGTATTTGGAATTGGGACTTTATTTTGGGTTTGTTTAATCACAAATGCAGTATAATTGCAAGAATTCAATGCATGGCAAAAGTTTGTATTTTGGATAATTAATATTTGAGAATTTTCTAAAATGTTGGAATACTGTTTTTCTATATAGATGCTTTAACATGTCTTGAGACTTAAATGCTTTTCATGACAAATGTGATATTTGTATCACTAAACAGAAAGGGGGGGGGGCACACCACCTCCTAGTGCAGATAAACAAATTATATCTTAGACCTATAGAAAGTTTTAAAATTGGAGCACTCATTTGAAGACCCCACAACATGAAGTATAGTTGTCACGGGAAAACTCTTGGAGTGTATATGACTCCTGTGTCCTTTTTGAAATATCCCAAATATGGATTCCCAAGGATCCATAGCCTCGCTGGAGTCACAGAAAGGCAGTAGAGTAATTTTACTTGGATCATTGGTAACCATATTTGAGTGCTCCCTAGGGATATACCAAAAAGGAAATGTATTTTTACTTTCTGCAATTTACCAATAGATGTTTATTGATGGGTCCAATATATCACCCCATGCATGTGCTTAATTAGTGTGCAGGAAAGGTGGCATACCCTGTTCCATTTAAATAAGTTACACTTGAGTCAAGGTTAATGATACAGGTGTAATTGCTGTTACGTAATTGAAGAAACATAAAAAAAAAAATGTTTCCATTCCAAGCAAGTTGTATATGATCTGAACTGAAAAAATGCTGTCTCAACATTATTGATGCATTTTAAAACGGGTGCAGTTTGTAACGTAGCAGAAAGATATATCTAAATGGTTAAACGATCTACTATATTACAAATATTGGCAGTTCTGGGGCTGTAGCACTTGCCATTTTCACTGCCCTGACTGCAACGTGTTAGGGTCATTGTTTAGATCATGGAGAGGGCTTAAATGAGCATTGTAATGCCAGGGTTAGGTTTCTTTCATTAAATATTAGTCTAAGATTCATATACAAAACCTGTTAAAACAATATTGCATATTTAAACATTTTTCACCAATCCTGAAACTTGTACTGAATGTAAATGCTATATTCAAAGCCTTTAAATTAATGAAAAAAGGCAGCCATGGCCCTCAGGCACAAGTGAGTTTAGTTTTTTTTTTTTTTAACATGGTGTCAGGAGTAAACCCTGTACTGGATTTAAAAGTTAATTGGCATCCTCATGAATTGATGGCCAGCATCCGGCTTGGCTTGCTTAGAAAGGGCATTAATGTGAAGGCACAACTACAAGAATTGACTTGCTTTGGATACAAACCATTATGAACTTATTTAACCTATGAGCAGAGGATGGCAGTAATGGTCCTTTCTCTAGCCCTTTGACACTTACTGCTAATCCCTTTAAAATAGAAAAGTTATTACTGCCCTTAGCTGGGGTATATACGTGTCTTTCTGTCCTAATTCTGCAGAACTGTTCTCATAGGAGCTATTTTCATTGATATCCTAATGTTTTCCATAGTTCATTGATGCACTTCATGCTCTTAGTACTAACCTACCTTTGTCTCATGCAGTCTATGGAGAATGGTCTGAACTACATGGCAGTAGCATTTGCCATGCAGCTGGTGAAGATCTTGCTGGTTGATGAACGCAGTGTTAGCCATATGACAGAAGCAGAGTTTTTTCACACCATTGAAACTCTGATGCGCATCAATGCACACTCGCGAGGCAATGCCCCAGAAGGGTGAGTAATTTAGCATGCTAGTTGCCCAAATGAGATTGGGTCCACTTATATGCTGAGCTGCAATGTTTGTTGACTGATCATGTAAATCTTCAGATTACCGTGTGTGAACAAGCAGTTTGTATAATACAAGACAATGTCAGCAGAAAGTGGCAGATCCTCTTTCTATTGCAGATCTTATCCTAAGCACAATTTTTAAACCTGTTTTTTGAATTGGGCAAAGGTTACGCTATGGTGCAACATATCTGCTCCGCTCTACTCTTGATCTGCCAGTCTTTTGAGTAGCATGCTGTGAGCAATACCTATAGTAGTTTATCACTAATTGACTTGCATAGTGCAATGGAAATCCAGTATCTATCACTATTCTGCCCTTATGGTTTTACTTCACGTTACCAGGCTTCCTCAGCTAATGGATGTGCTGCGATCTAACTTTGAGGCAATGATTGAGCGGGCCCAAGGAGGGCCAAATTTCATGATGCATTCTGGAATCTCACAAGCTTCAGAGTACGATGACCCGCCAGGCCTGAGAGAGAAGGCAGAGTACCTGCTGCGAGAGTGGGTCAATCTTTATCATTCTGCAGCAGCTGGCAGAGACAGCACCAAAGCGTTCTCTGCATTTGTGGGACAGGTAAAACTTGCATGTATGTTGCTTGGTATTGATGTAGTGGTGTATAGTGCATTACTGCACTGTATGATCAAGATGAAGCCTAGTTATCTTTACTTCCAATTGTAGCTTCAGGGCTGTTTTTTTTCTTTTTGTGGTAGTATGTATTTCTGCACCATCTTTTAAACTTGTGCCTTGACTAGGGCAGAGGTTACGCTGTGGTGCTAAAGAAATCCCTGGGTTCCCATATTCACTTCTGCTGATTCTTTTGCTGTGTGATTTTGAGACCCAGGAACAAGCAAATTGCATGAGATTATTCTTCCCTCCAGGAATTATGCAGAGTAAACCTTATTTCTAACTTTGGAAGTAAGATATTCCTGTCTGCTAGTCTCAATCTGAACATTCAGATAAGTTTTCAGTCTTAAGATATGCAAATAGCATTTGAGGGAGTTTTTGTTTAGAGACAGATTTTATTCCTTTGTACCCTTGTATAATTCAGTCACACAAACTTTGTTCTGCTTCTCAGATGCATCAGCAGGGAATTCTCAAGACTGATGACCTCATAACTCGCTTCTTCCGCTTGTGCACAGAAATGTGCGTGGAGATTAGTTATCGGGCACAGGCTGAGCAGCAGCACAACCCAGCTGCCAACCCTACCATGATCCGGGCGAAATGTTACCACAACCTGGACGCCTTTGTGAGACTCATAGCACTGCTGGTCAAACACTCTGGAGAGGCCACAAACACTGTCACAAAAATTAATCTTCTGAACAAGGTGATATTTTTCTTCCATAAGTATTGTTGGCTATACTTTCTCTTGCTGCTTTCATTATTTTTTTTTTTTTTTTTATTCCCCCATTTCTAGCCCAACTTTTTGTCACTATTGATTGTTTTGGTTATCTGGATTCAAATACTTACCAAAACTTATCTTTGCAGGTACTTGGCATTGTTGTGGGAGTCCTCCTTCAGGACCATGAGGTGCGACAAAGCGAGTTCCAGCAGTTGCCATATCATCGCATCTTCATTATGTTGCTACTTGAGCTGAATGCCCCTGAACACGTGCTGGAAACCATAAACTTTCAGACACTGACCGCTTTTTGGTAGGTTACCCTGTCGGGTATTCTTTAAGAGCAGTTTTTGTTAATCAAATTTCAAGCATAGCACTAATTGTTTGTTTTTTATTTTAGCAATACCTTCCATATCCTCAGGCCAACAAAAGCAGCAGGCTTTGTATATGCATGGCTGGAACTTATATCACACAGAATATTCATTGCCAGGATGTTGGCCCACACCCCCCAGCAGAAGGTGAGTGTCCAGAGATATATGAAACCACCAGTAACTTGAAATATCATGTACTCTAATGGTTCCCTCCTTTTTTTTTTTTTATGTAGGGCTGGCCCATGTATGCTCAGCTGCTCATTGACCTGTTCAAGTATCTGGCTCCATTCCTGAGGAACGTAGAACTCGCCAAACCTATGCAAATACTGTACAAGGTATGCGTGTCCCACAATTTGTTGTGTTAATCCTGACCTATTCTGTATCTGGGGAGAATGGGCTATTAGGTGCAATTGCTCTGCAAAACTGTTCAACTAGTCCAAACTCTTCACGGAGCTCTGATTACTGAGATGCAGATCCCAAACACTTTGCTTACAAATAACCGCATATTGACTTATTTGTGCTAGGCATATTAGAGGTTTAAAACTATACTCTGGTTTCATAGTAGTTGAGGTTGAAAATTATATTTCTAGTAAATTGTGTTCAACTTTTTTTTTTTTTTTGCTAATCATTGTAACATGTATATTGATCCAGAAGTGTTGAGGTATAATAAAAATGTTAATCCCTATTAATATTTTATTTGGCATCATGATCCTACTAATATTTGATTTGACATTTTGCAATTCTGATTACTTTGATGCCTAGAGCCATTCCCCTTGTTTTATCAACAAGACCCTTTGATACCCCATAAATAGTTTCTGGAGGAATGGAATTTCTAGTTATAACTAATGTAATCTAAAACAGGTATATATGTACACATACCTAAACCTGTCATGACCTGTATTTCTTGAACCTGCATAAGATAACTCAGCATTTACGTCTGTTAATCCAAGGTATGGGCATGGGTACCTTTTTTATAAGCTGCCCTGAATGGTCAATAAATTGAGACCATTTGATACCAATCCCTTGTGTGTAGTGTATCATTTGTGTCTCCCAGATATCTGAGCCAAGAGGAGAGTGCATGAGGAAGGTGATAAAAGGTTTTACCCCGGGGTGCGCTTGTCCCAGCAATGAAAGTAATCTTGCTTTAACATGGAGGGACAACAAAAAATAAAACCCTTTGAAGCACCAATTGTCTCACAAATTGTAGGGGAATAAAGTTCCTTCCTGACCTCAGACAGTACTGGCAGTTGGATTCCTCCCTGGTTCAGTACTCCTAGTTATCCAGAATAACCCTGAATGATTTTTACCTCCCCTATCTGTCTCAGCACCTTGACGGCACAATCTCAATGGCCAGTACTGATGTGTACAGGGAATATCAAAAAAGGCAACTTCTTTTTTTTGTTACACAGGGCACGCTGCGTGTGCTTCTTGTGCTGCTTCATGACTTCCCAGAGTTCCTCTGTGATTATCACTATGGGTTCTGTGATGTGATCCCACCCAACTGCATCCAGCTGAGGAATCTGATTCTGAGTGCCTTCCCACGTAACATGAGACTCCCAGATCCTTTCACACCCAATCTAAAGGTATGAACTCCATTATTTGGTTGTAATCTGCTCTGGCTTAAGGGACACAGAATTGCCTTTGCTTCCCTTTTGTCAAAAAAAACAAAAAATCTGAGACTTGCTAGATATAAGTTCTTGCGAATTAAACATGACTTGCAGTTTTTATAAATGAGAAGCAATCAAACACTTGTGCCCATTCACCCTGCAGGTGGACATGTTAAGTGAGATTAACATCGCACCCAGGATACTCACAAACTTTACCGGAGTGATGCCGCCGCAGTTTAAGAAGGATTTGGATTCTTATCTGAAAACCCGGTCACCAGTCACTTTCCTCTCCGAACTCCGTAGCAACTTGCAGGTGAGCTGGTCAGGTTATAATAAAAGGGTTATTGAAGATTCCAAAATTTGTACTTGATATAGAATATTTTATATATTTATTTTAGAATTGCTTATGCTGTTTTCTGCCTAAAGTCAAACTGTCCCTGTGCTGTCCCATACTAACCAATCTGATCAGCTCTCACACTGAAAAAGCAAAGCTTTTAAACACTTCGTAATATAGTACAGTAAACTGTATACCTAATAATAAAATCAGAAGCATTCCATATCCCATTTTAATATATAATACTTGAGATCAGGCTTCCTTTTATCTGTGTTTAACACAATGTAAAACTTTTTTTGTTATTTTTTGTTAGGTATCTAATGAACCTGGGAACCGCTACAACATCCAGCTGATCAATGCACTGGTTCTTTATGTGGGTACTCAAGCAATTGCTCATATCCACAATAAGGGTAGCACTCCCTCTATGAGTACCATCACACACTCTGCCCACATGGATATCTTCCAGAACCTGGCTGTGGACCTGGATACAGAAGGTGAGGCCATAGATCTGTGATTACTCTACTTCAAGCAACATGTGTTTGCTGCCAGATCTTTCTGACAAACCTTTTGTTAAAGTATCCATACTAGGCACCTTTTTGACGATGAGTGTCTTTTCCCCCATAGGTCGCTACCTCTTCCTGAATGCAATCGCTAATCAGCTGCGGTACCCCAATAGCCACACTCACTACTTCAGCTGCACGATGCTCTATCTCTTTGCTGAAGCAAACACTGAAGCAATACAGGAGCAGATCACTAGGTGAGTTGACATGTCCTGGACTCTATGACAAGTGGCATTGGAAGGGCCTTGTTATACGATCTCAGGCTGATGGTAATAGGAAATAGAAGATTGTGGCCTATTCTATAGCGAACACACATATTTGCTACATTGCTATGTCATAAAAACTAACTTTTTTCCCACCAGAGCTCTAGCTTAAAGGGATATTCTAGTTTTTATAGACTTTGCTTGGCATATAATACCTTTTTTATGAAGAGCTTATAAGCTCTGTTTTACTGCCTAAAATCAAAGTATCTCTGGGTTTCAACTTGTGAGGACTGGTTAGCACGAGGCACAGCAATCAGTAACCTCATCTCAGCAGCAGGTCTTGAGTCTGTATTCCGACTTTCTCATAATAAGAATATTTGTGTGATTTTTTTTTTTTTTTTTTTAGGCAGTAAAAAGTCGATCAGCACTAAAATTAAACTACATAACAGTAAACGGGTATATTACTTCGTACAGTCCAGAAAACTTCCCTATCGCAAAGATTTTGAGAATCTTCCGGCTATACTTTCAGCCCCCAAACTACTTTCTGTTGGAGACTTCCTGTCCTTGCACTTGCTGCTTTTCTGGTTCAAGATTGCATAGATTCCCATGTGAGACTGGGCTGTGTGAATCATGTAGATGGCTTACCATTAAATGGCATAACGGAAAAGGGATTATACCATCACACATCCTGTGGCTCTATTTGTATTCCAGTCTCCCTAATAACCCAAGCCTGGTGGTTCTTTAATCTAGCGTGTCTTGTATTTAATTTGGATGTATGCTTGTATGTGTGGGATTACTTTGCAGAATTGAACCTTTTCTTCTTTTTTTATAGGGTATTGTTGGAAAGATTAATTGTGAACAGACCGCACCCCTGGGGCCTCCTCATTACCTTCATTGAGCTGATCAAGAACCCTGCCTTCAAGTTCTGGAACCATGAGTTTGTGCATTGTGCGCCAGAGATTGAGAAGTGAGTCTCCTTGTAATCGGTGGTTTTGCGTGGCGTGTCATTGCAGTATATAGAGTTTACTGGACACTTGCGGTTACCTTATCAAATGTGGTCATGCCTCTGCAGCAATAACATGCACAGCTAAAGGAGTGTTAGGATGCTCTGCATGTTGCAAGCACAACTGAACTGTAGATAACTTCCTGATATTAATACTTCGGAGGAACTGCGCAAAGGGCAGGCATTCCTGAACTCCACACCCAGCCTGATAGGAGTTTTTTTTTTTTTTTTTTTTTTTCCGTAGTGGGAGGTGTTTTTTTTGTTGTTGTTTATACAGCTGTTGGTGATTGAGAAAACAAAACCATTTACTAAAACTGTGATAATCCCAAACACCTTCATCATGGCTCTTGTAGATTGCGATCACTGAATCATCGGTGCGTCTACTCTCAAATGATTATTTACATGTTTATCGGCATTGCATTCTATTTAGTTCTGATCTCCCTTCTAGGATATCTTCAAATGCCGAATGCATTAAAAGCCATTCGAACTCATGGATACTGGTTTTGCCATCTTGTAGAAATAGTCAGCCAAAGTCTAAATGTGCTCTTAACTGGTTTTAGAACTGTAAATGCTGCAGTGATGTTTTTTTATCGGGTCTTGAAGGGAACATACATTTCAAGATTGCTTTGCTACTCTTTACTGCATTGCAGTAAATTGTGATGGTCTTTCTTTTTATTGTTTTACTGGACAAACCTAGTAGCAAGCTCTTGAGTTTTTACTCTTAAAGGAAGAAGCAATGATTTAAGGTAAGCAGAGATTAAGTGACAGGCATCCTAAATTGTCATCTGTTAAGTGTGCAGGTCTCTACACAAGGTTTTAGATAAGTGAAAACTCTAAGTTAGAACTGTAAATATCCCCACATATTATGTAGTAAAACAATAAAACTTGAGAAGGAATGGGGCAGGGTAACGAAGTTCTGATTCTTAAGATACTGGACTGAAAATTGACCGGGGGATTTTTATCACATTATAAAAAAACGTATGATTCTGCCTTTAATATGTGAGCAATAATAACTTCATTATGATGCCTGTCACTTGGAATCTCTGCTGTATCCCAGAGAGGAACACCGCTCCATGATTCTAGCCATTTTTGTCCAATAAAAGAAAGGTATCACTATTTACTGCAATACTCTACTTATTCATCTAGATCACTGGACACTCACGACTACCTCGCTCGTCACTGTAGAAATATACCACTATACTGCTGTTTGGTGTTGAGCAGCTTTGATTTCTATGTATGCTCTTAAATGATAACATTAAATCTTTTTCTCCTTTCACCTCCAGGTTGTTCCAGTCAGTTGCTCAGTGCTGCATGGGGCAGAAGCAAGCACAGCAAGTCATGGAGGGCACCAGTGCCAGCTAGAGACAGGACGGATGGCTGCCTTATCTCTGTTGTGATATGAGCCTGACTAACCAATGTCTGCAATGTGAAGAATCACTTGGACTGTACATTTTTATTTTTATTTTTCCGCCCAACAGCTGTATCACTCTCATGGCACAACTTTCCAGCTGGGAGTGTAACTGTCTGACCTTCTGTGTCTTTGGTTGAAGGGGGGGGGGGGGGGGGGGGGGTTGTTCGGAAGCTTTCAAGCGATAGGTTATTTTATTTTTTATTTTGCCCCAGATCTACATTGGCCAAAACAGAAGACGTTGTGAATATAATTCTTTTTTTTTTTTTTTCTTTTTTTGATCTCTTGTAAATACTGATCTGAAATGCAACTCCAAAAAAAGGAAACACTTTTAGTCTGGACTTGTCTTTTCCAGGGGTATGGGAGCTGCACTGTGAACAGGTGGGCGTTGGAGGGAGGTTAACCACTTCAGAGCCAGCGCTTGCTTGGGTTCTCTATCAAATGATGAATTTGGTAGGGGTGGGAATCTTGGCAAGAGTCCTGCTGGATACCAAGCACTTGTGTGGATACGGGGCGGGGGCCAGAACAGCTGAGGGTCATAACTCAGAGCTTATTTAAAGGTCACTGCTCTGCTAAATAACGGACTGGAGGGTTTCCATTTAGACTCCTACATGGCTGCACAGTGATCTTTAAATTCTGTATGATTTCTGCTTTCCCCGGTTTTTATGTTTACAAGCTGTCTCTAATCTGACATTAGGTGCTGCTACATCTGAAGTTCCTCTGACATACTGTGGTTTGGACCGAGGGGAGAGAATGGTGTTCAGTCAGTCTTCCTTGCCACACATTAACAAACCTCTACATTATCGTAACCAAATGTTCTGCTGGTTTGAGGAATGTTTCAGTTTTGCCTTTGTAAAGTAGAAAGAAATACACCTTTTTGACCCTTGTAAATGATTCATCTGGGAACAGAGTTTAAATGAGTTCTGAGCTACTGCTCCTCTCCATCCACAGACTTGAGTTTGTAAAAAACAAATTAAAAGGACCAATACAGGCCATTTTGTAAGAATTTTGAATGTTTTGTAAATGTATTGGTCCTGTGTTGTATTTTGTAGGCTTTCTAGTTTTCCCACTTGTATGTACGCATTCTGTAGTTACACATTAAAGTCATGACCTGCAGCAAACGCCACAGCTGTGTTCTTTCAAACACTCCATCTCTAGCCATTGAAGAGACTTGGTAACTTTTTTTTTTGCATAAACTGAAGTTTCTGGTTTAGTGACTGGCCCTGGAGAGCAAGGTTTAACTGGGGTTATTCACATTCCTTGTCCAATGAACTCCTGAGTTAACTCAAATATGGAAGTTTTCCTGTCTTTTTTTTTTTTTAATTTTTTTATTAAACAACCTGTTTGTTAATAAAACTATGTTTAGATATGCAAATGCTTAACAGATCCGTTTGTACTTACTGAAATTCCAAATAGCCCCTGCAAAGGTTAACCCCTTGTAACTCGTGCACAGCATTTCTGTAGTTCTAGACCAATTACAAACTGCAGCATTTAAAAAAAAAAAAAAAAAGATGCTTTTTGAGTATTTAATTGGCTAGTACATTTGGTACCAATACAAACACAATGCATGGGCTGCTGGGGGCAGACCTCTGCAGGGACTTTTCAATAAAAAGTTTTTAGATATGCAAACGGGTAACTAATATTAACAGGGAACCTTCCATATTCATTTTAAATGTGTGTATGCTGGTTGTCCACCTATAGCAAAATGAAGGTGTTGCCACTTGAAATAAAATGTATTTCAAATATACAGTGCCTTGCAAAAGTATTCACCCCCTTGCCATTTTTCGTGTTTTGTTGCCTCACAACCTGGCATTAACATGGATTGTTTGAGGATTTGCCTCATTTAATTTACAGAACATGCCCACAACTTTGAAGATGTTTGTTTTTATTATGAAGCAAATGGGACAAAAAACAGAAAGTCAATGTGCATAACTATTCCCCTAAGCTCAATACTTTGTAGAGCCACCTTTTGCGGCAATCACAGCTCCAAGTCGCTTTGGATAAGTCTCTATGAGCTTGCCACATCTTACCACTGGGATTTTTGCCCATTCCTCCTTGCAAAACTGCTCCGGCTCCTTCAAGTTGGATGGTTTGCGCTTGTGAACAGCAATCATTAAGTCTGACCACAGATTTTCTATTGGATTGAGGTCTGGGCTTTGACTAGGCCATTCCAGCACATTTACATGTTTCCCCTTAAACCCCCCAAGTGTTGCTTTAGCAGTGTGTTTGGGGTCCTTGTCCTGCTGGAAGGTGAACCTCTGTCCTAGCCTCAAATCACGCACAGAGTGGTACAGGTTTTGCTCAAGAATATCCCTGTATTTAGCACCATCCATCTTTCCTTACACTCTGACCAGTTTCCCAGTCCCAGGTGCGGAAAAACATCCCCACAGCATGATGCTGCCACCACCATGTTTCATTGTAGGGATGGTGCTCTTTGGGCGATGTCGGGTTTTCGGCCAAAGAAAATTGTCTGCCGCAGAGTTCAATTTTAGTCTCATCAGACCAGAGCACCTTCCTCCATACATTTTGGGAGTCTCCCACATGCCTTTTCGCAAACTCAAAAGGTGCCATTTTGTTTTTTTGCTGAAAGTAATGGCTTTCTTCTGGCCACTCTGCCATAAAGCCCAACTCTATAGAGCGTACGGCTTATTGTCGTCCTATGTACAGATACTCCAGTCTCTGCTGTGGAACTCCGCAGCGCCTCCAGGGTTACCTTAGGTATCTGTGCTGCCTCTCTGATTAATGCCCTCCTTGCCCGGTCCGTCAGTTTTGGTGGGTGGCCGTCTCTTGGCAGGTTTGCTGTTCTAACCAAATGGAAAGAACATGGCACGATAGATTTGATGGTGCTCCTGGGGATCATCAACGATTTTGGATATTTTTTTATAACCTAACCCTGACTTGTACTTCTCAACAACATTGTCCCTTAATTGTTTGGAGAGTTCCTTGGTTTTCATGGCAGTGTTTGGTTAGTGGTGCCTCTTGCTTAGGTTTTGCAGCCTCTGGGGCCTTTCAAAAAAGGTGTGTATGTAATGAGCGATCATGTGACACTTAGATTGCACACAGGTGGACATAATTTCACTAATGTGACTTCTGAAGGTAATTGGTTGCACCAGAGCTTTTTATGGGCTTCAAAACAAAGGGGGTGAATACATGCGCACATGATTTTTCTAAAGTTTTCTGTATATTCCCATTTCACTTCACCAACTTGGACTATTGTGTTCTAATCCATAATATAAACTTCAGATTAACAAAACCTTGAATTTAAGGCTGTAATGTAACAAAATATGTAAAAAGTCAAGGGGTGAATACTTTTGCAAGGCACTGTATATACCAGGGTTTGTATATGGTGACATCCTCCATTCTCAACATAACCCACCCTGCTAAAATGAGCTGATCTCAGCAGATTGCAAGTTTATGGTAAAACCTTCCTGTGTACATCTTGGTGCTTTATTTAAAGGAACTAAAATTAACAGGAAAGTGTAATTTACCACCAATCGTACACCTTTAATGAAATGCATTTTTTTTTCTTTTTGGTCTTAAAACACCCCAACAATGTAGCAACCAAATACATAACCATGTAAGGGCATTATTGGTTCAGCATTTTACCCATTATCAATGCTAAGGATTTACTGTATATTCAGCACAATAAGAATATCTTCCACATTTTTTTTTTTAAGCAGCGGCTGGAGACCCCAATATAATTGTATTGGCAGCTGATTCTTGTCTGCTTTTCTTACCGGTCAAGTAGCTGCAGTAGTTTTTATTTTTATTTTGGCTATAGCAGGGACTTGGTATTCTCCCCATACTGCAGTGTCCGCCATTTTTTTTTCAGATGAATGACCAGACGTGTGCCTCTTGATCATGCTGTAATGTGTGTAAATCTACTATATCTGGACACTTACCTAGTGGCTAATTACTAATGTTGCTTTTTTGGTAATACTGATGTAATGGTCCTCCTGGTTTGTGGTTTTAAGCAAATGCTTCATAGGCCAACACTGCAAAATTATAAAGCTACATCCCCTAAGTACTAACCCACTGAGTGTTTAAATAACACCTATTGGATAGATACATTATGAGAATATACCACTAGATGGTGTGAGAGGCTGGCTGACCATACAGGACACTGGTAGCATCACTAGATGGCCAGGAGAGGGCATCCTGTACTGGCTCTAAATGACTACAAACTGCTGTTCTTAGACTAATCGAGCACCCAGGGTCAAACCTGTAAAACTTACCTGTCCCCTCTTGTGATGGTCTCTGGTCCAGTCCTTGGTTGAGATCTGCTGAAGGTGATTGTTACATTCTGTGGTTTTAAAGACACAGTGAAAGTCCCAGTTATTGCTGAAATGAAAGTACACACAGCTACAATTTGTTTTATTACAACATATTGGTGTGGAAGTGTTACATTAACTGAGCCTCAAGGTTCGTTGTTTAAGAATACATTTTCTAAACAGGACCACTTTCTATCGTCCGTTCAAGAAAAGAAGCATGCCCCTTTGGAAGACTTCTGACCGCATTCTATTCACAAACTAGGTGTGCTGCTCTTTATCAGCCCCACATTGCTTTAGTTAATGGCCCCCAGGATATTGGTAGCTTCTGTATAGGCCATTTAGGCTTAAGATGCCATATGTTGGCTTAAGTCAACTGAAACTAACAGGTTGCAATTATATTCATTAGTGTAATTTTCATTGCAATGAACTTGCGGTGGCTCAGAGGGAAAGCGGCTGACGGATATGGTGGCGTGCTGTCCTCTGTTCATTTAATAACTTTTTTTTTGTTTTTTTTTTAAATGACCTGCATTTTTAAAGGGTTATGCTTTTAAAATTTAATATGAGACAACAGAGGTCCCAAATCTGTTAGAACACATTTGTTTTCATTTTTGGTGGAACCTGTTCTAGAAAGAAAAACACAATTGGTTGCAGATTGATTGGTGTATTGTACCTTTGTGTTCGTTGGGAAGCATTTTAAAGCACACACACACACTGTGGGTGGAGGAAGGCACTCCCCAGAAAATTCCAAGGATCACATCAAGGAAAATACATTACTAATTTCTTCTTCCCCCCACTGTTTTGATTTATACTTAAATATAACAAGGCATTATGCACTCTTGAACGTTGCTATGGATTTATGAATTTTTTGTAATTGTTGCTGCATCTCAAGCGAATGTTAATGTTTTTTTTTTTTTTGCTCCACCCCTGTATGGGCTCTAAAGCCATTACTTTGGTCATCACCTTAGGGCAATCCAGTAACAAGCTCCACTAGAGACCCATTATGGGTTTTACTACAGTTAATGTGTTCAGCCTTTAAATATCATTCATCTTAATTGCATGTTGAAGTGGCTCATTCAGCTAGTGCCATCCATGCTTGCTATTGGGATCCTTTTAGAAGTAGCCCCCAGCCCCATCAATGAGGTGCAGCTGTACTCCCTAAGGTGCAGTGAGCAAGGAGTCAAAGTCTGGAGTCCCCATCACCTTTTTAGATGACAGAGGCAGCTCTCTGAGTAGGTAACCAGACCTATAGAACTAACCTATGTAGGTGGTGATCGTTCTGAGATTGATTGCTTCTGACTTTTTTTTTGTTCTGATGTATTTTTATTCCATTCCTGAGCTGGCTCCACTCTGTTCCACCTAACCCTTAGGGGCACCGCTTGGAACCTGTCTTGCTACTTCACCCTAGCCTCCAATCTGCTCTGCTTCCCCCTAGACTCCAAGCTGGTCTCCTTCACTCTTGCCCCATCTCTCTGCTTCCCCCTACACTCCAAGCTTTTGCCCTCTCACTCTGATCGATTTCAAGAAATGTTACCTATCTATCCAGTATTAATTGTAATGTTTAGCTATTTTTTTTTTTTTGAGGTTCTCCACTCTCTGTGACCCCTGGGGCACAATATGGAGAAAAGGGGCATGACCTGCCTCTGGAATGGGTTGGTGTCTGTGGAAAGAGCTCTTAGGAGAACTAAATGAGGTGTTTGTCCGATTTTCTCCCTTCCTCTGTGAGAAGAACTGCCGCCTGTACACCTGTATTTTGTAGAGCCAATTGTTTATAATTCTATTAGTACTAGCGAATTGCCCGTCAAAAAATGACGTCAATGAAATTGTAAGTGAGCTAATGGTGTTTGGTGTATATAATGTGGCTGATTTAGCGTCCTTCGTTTTCTATGTCGTGCGACTTTTTCGGAATATCCGTAGCTGTTTGGTGGTGTTTTGCATGTTTAGGGACCTGTAGCCTCATTTTCGTTTTGTTCGGTGGCCATTTTTTCTCTCGCTTAGGTGATTTTCGGTTCTCTAAACTATGAAATTTGAGGGTGTAACTTCACTTGCAGAGGTCCTGGGTGCCCCCCTTGCTGTGAGTAACATTTTTTATGTTTTGTATTTATTGTGTTTGTAATGTTTTTGGGGTCGCGCAGGTTGTGTCCTTGTTTTTTAATCTCGTAGGTGTTTTTCGACAAATCAGTTGTTTGGTGGTGTTTTGCGTCTTTAGACTGCTGTAGCCTCGTTTTTGTTTTCTGCTGCCATTTTTTCTCTCGCTTAGAGAATTTTTTTAGTGCCTAACTCTTTTTAAATTTGAGTTAAATTGAGGTGTAACTAGTTTTTCGAGGTCCTGGATGCTCCCTCTTCCTGTAAGTAAGCTTTTCATGTATTTGTTGTGTGTATTTGTTGCATTTTTCATGTGCGCGTGTTTGCGGACGATTTTTTTGCGGCTCACAACTATATTTGTGATAGAGGAGTATGATCAAATATAAACGCAGCGGAGCAGATTGTATTGGCGCAAGTTGCTCTCATCCCACCTAACCTACTTCGGTGGCACCTTCAGTTGCTCCAAGATGTTCCAGAAGTCCTTTAAGACCTCCAAGGAAGCTCAACCCAGCTTCAAGATCCTCCAGGAGGTGGGTAAGTGTGCCCTCATGGTTACATAGTTATTGAGGTTGAAAAAAGACATTTAGCCTTTTTTTAGCCCATCAAGTTCAACCTTTTTAAGATCTCTGATCTGCACATTTGGTAAAGTTTGACATTGAGGACAACCCTGAAAGCAAGTGCAATCAGTGATATCTGGGCTATCATTTAAACCATTAAATTTTTCTTGTTGGTCTCTGCCCATGTGCTCTGTTTGTTTTGTTTGAACATTACATTTTTTTTTTTTTTTTGCAGTGGTGGAGTTGTTGGGTATTCCATCTGTGGTGCATTGTTTAAACTATATTCTTTTTATTGGTCGCAAGGGATTCTTGCATATTTCAAAGCTTTGTGAGAGCGCGCCCCCCCCCCCCCAGAGGATAACCCACCTTTTTTCAATCCCCAAGGTGAGGGTGATTGTAGAGGCTGCCCTCCTGGATCTGGAACATGACTATACTCCTTTGGGGGGAAAGTAGCAAACTGCTCCAGATTCTAAGGGTCTGGGCCCTCCCCTGTGGCTGCTCAGCCTTGGCTGCAGCTTTCACCCCTCTGGAGGTGGATCACAGTCCACAGACTGCTTTTCAACCCAAATAGCCTGGTGACATGATGGGGATTGTGGATCCAACCTTCTCTTTGGGCCTTGATTGGTTGCTTTTGACCCCTTTTCTTCCTTACTGGTTGTAGCCAATGAGGTGACTCCTCAGCCAGGGCATCCGGAACCGGGTGAACCCTGTAGCGACTTCCCTCCTTTTGCACCTTGGCCGGATCAGCTGGTTGTTGCTGCTGCTGCTGGTCAGGATCTTAGATCCCCCTATGGCTATCACTGCTGCTGACTTTTAGGGAGGAGCTCTGGCGTCAAGATCGCAGGGCTTGCGCCCTCTCATCTACCAGTTTGTTGTCTCTGTATTGGTGGATCAACATGATCCTCTTCCTGGCAAGCCATGTGAATTAGTTCGGCCTTTCCCCTGCGGTAGCTGTAGTGACAAGGGCTCTTGCTTGGGTCCGCTTGCTCTGCTGCCGGCTTTACCATAGCTATTGCGAGCAGGTTGGACAAAACCTTTGCTTGCTTCTGTGATAGCTCCAGGGTGATGAGGCTCTTACTGGGGTCCACCTGCTCTAGTGTTGCCTTCACTGTAGTGGTTGCTTCCAGGCTGGACACTTTAGTCTCTTGCTTCTGGGGTGGATCAGTCCAGGTATTCATCTGTGAGGCTGTTGCCGCGGTTGGCCCTCTGGATAGAGCATGGTTTTTTTCCCGGTGTTTGGGGTCCCAGGGATTGCTCCTTCTCATGATCACCCTGTGGGTAGTTTTGGCTTGCCCTTTTTGTAGATCCACGGTGGTGGAGCTCTTGCCGGGGTCCGTTTGTTCTGCTACAGCTTTGCCATTACTGGTTGTTCTTAGACTGGTCACACAAGTCACATGCTCAACCCACTCAAAGACAGGAGTTTTGTGGTTTAAACATAGCACCTCTTCATTGAGACACTATCTCTGTTTTGCTTTTAATGAAGGATTTCCCATTTTGAAGGCTCGTAGAAGAAAGACCCAAAGTGTCCAAACTGGCAGCAGCAGGTATATACTGATGCAGGTGGTGGTGTTGGATGGGTATCGGTTTTCAAGGTGAAGTGGTGTGCTGAGCTTTGGCCTAAACAATGGGCAGATGAAGGCCTTGTATCTAATCTGGTGTAACTTGAAACATTCCCTATTGTAGCGGCACCTTTTTTCTTTGGGGAGATAAGTTGGGTAGCTTCATAGTGTTCCACTTGGGCAACTTAGTTGTGGTTCAGGCAATTAATTCAGACTGCTGAATCTTTACCTATTTAAAGGCTTTCTTCTGATGATCCAGCCACTATTTAATATCCCTGACTGTTCTAATGACCACTCAATCTATTGTAAAAAAAGATTAAAATCGCTGGTTCCGATTCCAGTGGGAGAAGTGCTCAAAAATGGACTTGGACATAACGATCAAAGGTGGTCACAATCACCTTAAAACTAATAAGATTGACAAAGTGGCGAGCCCAATTCCCTGTTTCCTTTGTTTTGGTTTTTCGTGTGTATGTGTTCTAGGATGTGTTAACTACATAGACAACATAATAACATTTTAGTTCATTAGCCAACAGCAATACACCATTGGTTCCCAGTATAGAGATCTGGCTGGGCTCTGATCAGGCTAGAACTCGCAGTATCCCTGGTTTAGGCTCCAAAGACTTGAATGGGGCTGTCTGGTGAGCAAATTTGAGATATCAAGCATAGTTAACTAGGTTATCTGACAACAATTGAAACGACAATAGACAATGATCAAGCGATAAGTACTTTGGTGGTCAACTACAACGCAATGGATCAAAAAGTATAACACTTGCACTTTGTGCTTAAACTGATCAATGAGCCCATGCCCCTGATCCACTCTGTGAAGCCTGCATTGTAACAAATCCTGGAAGTCACAGCCACTAAAAGTAAACCTTGCCCAAGCACCTCTCCCTAGCTGACTTAAAGGCCTAGTTGCCCGACAACTACTTTTCTGTAGGACATAAGTCTGCCAGAGGGGGGGGAGGAAAGAGAGATAGAGGAGCACCTGAGGTGATACACCTGCATCTTCCTGAAGGGAGTCAAAGTGTTTCTGTTCTTATATTTGGCCACACTAGGTGGCATCGGTTATCTCTTTTTTTCCCCAGGGCTAAAGAACTAGTTCTGAGCCCAATAGGTGAAGTAATGACCCAGAACAAATAGACTATGGAGAATCAGAAGTGGATTCATCTGGGCCTGGATGCTTCTATGTATGAAGTGAGATGGTTGGGTATTCAAGGCCTTATATGGCAGGGTATGTTAGAACCGCCATTGGCAAACGCCCAAACTCAAGTGCTGTTTTTGAATATGTATCTGTTAAAATGGATCCAGTTGGATTTATGCAAGGTGATTGTGCATTGCCCCACGGCAAAGATTTGGTCAGAGATGGTTAAACGACATCAATGGTGGGCAGCTTGTGTCACTTTAAAGTTAGAAGCCATAGCACTTTTTGCATTTTTGTGAATTCCTTTATCAAGCATGGAGAAGCGTCCACTGGCCATGGCAGCTCTTGGTGGGTGTTTTCCTGCCATATGGTGATTGGAAACTGCATGTCAGGCCTTTGGTTCAGTTACAGCTTCAGTGCAGACTCTGGGCTGAACCGAGCATTTGTTGGTTGGTTGCAAGGGGATTCAACCTTGGACATAGCTGGAAGCAACACTAAAACCTAGTTATTATGTTATAAGTTAAAGCGCCACTTAATTCAGCGCATATTGGACCACATCACGGTAAAGATCTCCTAAAGGCATGTTCAAATACATGCATGTTTCACTGCAATATCAAATAAAAAATGTTTTAATATGCATGAATGGTTGTAGTAATGTAGCAGACATGGAGTAGTTTACCCCCATTCAAAGCAAACAGGTTCTGTCTTTCTTAACCATAGGTCAGGTTTCTGCTTTCGTGCCTCTTTTTTTGGAACTTGATTGTACGTTAATATGGTCTGCATTGCTCTTGTGCTTTCACACTATGAAGTGCAATTATAGTGAGTTCATGTCATTCAAAATGTTTTATGTCAATAGTAGTAGTGGCAGTGACCTCCTAAATATCCAAGATGGTGTTGTGAGTCTCTGATTTAGATACAGTGGTGAGTAGGTCTGACCTTTATTTACAGTAGTGGGCTATGATCCTTCTAGGGTCTAATAAGCTATATCCCTCTCGCTGTGCGCTCTCCCCCCCCAGGCCCCGAGCTGTATCTCTCGCTCTGCTCTCTATCTCTCGCTGCTCCCACTAGGCCCCGAGCTGTGCCCTCTCTATCTCTCGCTGCTCCCCCTAGGCCCCGAGCTGTGCCCCTCGCTCTGCTCTCTATCTCTCGCTGCTCCCACTAGGCCCCGAGCTGTGCCCTCTCTATCTCTCGCTGCTCCCCCTAGGCCCCGAGCTGTGCCCTCTATCTCTCGCTGCTCCCCCTAGGCCCCGAGCTGTGCCCTCTCTATCTCTCGCTGCTCCCCCTAGGCCCCGAGCTGTGCCCCCTCTATCTCTCGCTGCTCCCACTAGGCCCCGGGCAGTGCCCCTCTATCTCTCACTGCTCCCCCTAGGCCCCGAGCTGTGCCCCCTCTATCTCTCGCTGCTCCCCCTAGGCCCCGAGCTGTGCCCCCTCTATCTCTCGCTGCTCCCCCTAGGCCCCGAGCTGTGCCCCCTCTATCTCTCGCTGCTCCCCCTAGGCCCCGGGCTGTGCCCCCTCTATCTCTCTCGCTGCTCCCCCTAGGCCCCGGGCTGTGCCCCCTCTATCTCTCTCGCTGCTCCCCCTAGGCCCCGGGCTGTGCCCCCTCTATCTCTCTCTGCTGCTCCCCCTAGGCCCCGAGCTGTGCCCCCTCTATCTCTCGCTGCTCCCCCTAGGCCCCGAGCTGTGCCCCCTCTATCTCTCGCTGCTCCCCCTAGGCCCCGAGCTGTGCCCCTCTATCTCTCGCTGCTCCCCCTAGGCCCCGAGCTGTGCCCCTCTATCTCTCGCTGTGCCCCCTAGGCCCCGAGCTGTGCCCCCTCTATCTCTCGCTGCTCCCCCCTAGGCCCCGAGCTGTGCCCCCTCTATCTCTCGCTGCTCCCCCTAGGCCCCGAGCTGTGCCCCTCTATCTCTCGCTGCTCCCCCTAGGCCCCGAGCTGTGCCCCTCTATCTCTCGCTGCTCCCCCTAGGCCCCGAGCTGTGCCCCTCTATCTCTCGCTGCTCCCCCTAGGCCCCGAGCTGTGCCCCTCTATCTCTCGCTGCTCCCCCTAGGCCCCGAGCTGTGCCCCTCTATCTCTCGCTGCTCCCCCTAGGCCCCGAGCTGTGCCCCCTCTATCTCTCGCTGCTCCCCCTAGGCCCCGAGCTGTGCCCCCTCTATCTCTCGCTGCTCCCCCTAGGCCCCGAGCTGTGCCCCCTCTATCTCTCGCTGCTCCCCCTAGGCCCCGAGCTGTGCCCCCTCTATCTCTCGCTGCTCCCCCTAGGCCCCGAGCTGTGCCCCTCTATCTCTCGCTGCTCCCCCTAGGCCCCGAGCTGTGCCCCCTCTATCTCTCGCTGCTCCCCCTAGGCCCCGAGCTGTGCCCCCTCTATCTCTCGCTGCTCCCCCTAGGCCCCGAGCTGTGCCCCCTCTATCTCTCGCTGCTCCCCCTAGGCCCCGAGCTGTGCCCTCTCTATCTCTCGCTGCTCCCCCTAGGCCCCGAGCTGTGCCCCTCTATCTCTCGCTGCTCCCCCTAGGCCCCGAGCTGTGCCCTCTCTATCTCTCGCTGCTCCCCCTAGGCCCCGAGCTGTGCCACCTCTATCTCTCTCTGCTCCCCCTAGGCCCCGAGCTGTGCCCCTCTATCTCTCTCTGCTCCCCCGTAGGCCCCGAGCTGTGCCCCTCCATCTCTCGCTGCTCCCCCGTAGGCCCCGAGCTGTGCCCCTCTATCTCTCGCTGCTCCCCCTAGGCCCCGAGCTGTGCCCCCTCTATCTCTCGCTGCTCCCCCTAGGCCCCGGGCTGTGCCCCCTCTATCTCTCTCGCTGCTCCCCCTCGGCCCCGAGCTGTGCCCCCTCTATCTCTCGCTGCTCCCCCTAGGCCCCGAGCTGTGCCCCCTCTATATCTCGCTGCTCCCCCTAGGCCCCGAGCTGTGCCCCCTCTATCTCTCTCTCTGCTCCCCCGTAGGCCCCGAGCTGTGCCCCTCTATCTCTCTCTGCTCCCCCTAGGCCCCGAGCTGTGCCCCTTCTATCTCTCGCTGCTCCCCCTAGGCCCCGAGCTGTGCCCCTTCTATCTCTCGCTGCTCCCCCTAAGCCCCGAGCTGTGCTCCTCTATCTCTCGCTGCTCCCCCTAGGCCCCGAGCTGTGCCCCCTCTATCTCTCGCTGCTCCCCCTAGGCCCCGAGCTGTGCCCCCTCTATCTCTCGCTGCTCCCCCTAGGCCCCGAGCTGTGCCCCCTCTATCTCTCGCTGCTCCCCCTAGGCCCCGAGCTGTGCCCCCTCTATCTCTCGCTGCTCCCCCTAAGCCCCGAGCTGTGCTCCTCTATCTCTCGCTGCTCCCCCTAGGCCCCGAGCTGTGCCCCCTCTATCTCTCGCTGCTCCCCCTAGGCCCCGAGCTGTGCCCCTCTATCTCTCGCTGCTCCCCCTAGGCCCCGAGCTGTGCCCCTCTATCTCTCGCTGCTCCCCCTAGGCCCCGAGCTGTGCCCCCTCTATATCTCGCTGCTCCCCCTAGGCCCCGAGCTGTGCCCCCTCTATCTCTCTCTCTGCTCCCCCGTAGGCCCCGAGCTGTGCCCCTTCTATCTCTCGCTGCTCCCCCTAGGCCCCGAGCTGTGCCCCTCTATCTCTCGCTGTGCCCCCTAGGCCCCGAGCTGTGCCCCTCTATCTCTCTCTCTGCTCCCCCTAGGCCCCGAGCTGTGCTCCTCTATCTCTCGCTGCTCCTTCAGATTTAATCTTATAATTCTCCCCTCACTCCCAGGCCTCGCTGTGCCCCCCATTCTGTGTCCCCCCCCTCCCTCTGTCAGTGCTAGGCGTGGTCTCGCAGGGTCCTGTTGTGGGCGGGGCCGGCAGTCAGGGAGCGTCACACACCTCACAGCCGCATCCGAAGGGACCACAGAGCCCGGACATGGCGGAGCGGAGCCGGGCAGTGCTGGGCTGGAGCCTGCTGGTGCTGCTGGTGCACTGCCGGGGAGAGCAGGAGGAAGAGCCCCGAGCAGAGGTACCGGGACTGGGAGGGGCAGGGGGTAAAAGTGTGCATGGGCATCTCCCTGTACTGACAGGAGGGGTATCAGCATGGATATCTCCTTGTACTGACAGGGGGGCATCAGCAGGGGCATCACCTTGTACTGGCAGGAGGGGCATTGCCTTGCACTGACAGGGGGGGCATCAGCAGGGGCATTGCCTTGCACTGACAGGGGGGCATCAGCAGGGGCATTGCCTTGCACTGACAGGGAGGGGCATCAGCAGGGGCATCGCCTTGCACTGACAGGGGTGGGGGGCATCAGCAGGGGCATCGCCTTGCACTGACAGGGTGGGGGGCATCAGCAGGGGCATCGCCTTGCACTGACAGGGTGGGGGGCATCAGCAGGGGCATCGCCTTGCACTGGCAGGAGGGGCATCAGCAGGGGCATTGCCTTTCACTGACGGGTCGGGCATTAGCAGGGGCACTGACAGGGGGGGCATCAGCAGGGGCATCGCCTTGCACTGACAGGGGGGGCATCAGCAGGGGCATCGCCTTGCAGTGATAGGGCGGGCATCAGCAGGGGCATTGCCTTGCACTGACAGGGCGGGCATTAGCAGGGACACTGACAGGGTGGGCATCAGCAGGTGCATTGCCTTGCACTGACGGGGGGCATCAGCAGGGGCACTGACTGCACTGGCATTAGCAGGGGCACTGACACGGTGGGCATCAGCAGGTGCATTGCCTTGCACTGACGGGGGGCATCAGCAGGGGCACTGACTGCACTGGCATTAGCAGGTGCTATCGCCTTGCACTGGCGGGGGTGGCATCTTGGAAACCCCACCGTACATCCAGAGCATGTCCTGACACAGGGTATCTCTCCCCCTCCCCCACACACATACATAAACTGACCTGCACATCTAATGACCCACCCGCATAGGCTGACCCACAGCCAGTTGCCCCCATGTGTGGCACACTGGATATACTGAGGATGTCGGAGAGACCGGAGAAAAAGGACAACAGCTAGCAGGGAGCGATTCCATTTATATTGAGACAAAGAGCTCAGTGACAGGTACTGGGCATGGGCATGGGCCCAGCAATGTCCTTCCACCCATCTAACTGCTGTAGGGTGAGATGTACATATATTCTTGCACTGATTTGCATGGTGTAGTGCAGGACCTGCAAAGCACAAGGGCCCCCAGCAGGATAGGGACCTGTTCTACTGGGAGTGTCCTGGAGAATAGAGGAGCAGACCATTCTTGTCAAGGTTGTCTGCCCACCCATGTATATTCCTGGCTTGTTTTAATCCCAACAAGCACCTACTTGTTAAAGAGAATGGAGGTGGGGGTGCAGATTATTTTGCACGGTGGTCCTCCATTCACAAGTATGGTGATGGTTATAGTGACACGCCGATTTCTATGGTAGTATGTGGTATACTGATTGTATTGTTGTTACTCTGATCTCCTCAGTATGATTGTTATAGCGATGCACGGATTTCCACGGTGGGCACGGGATGACGACTGGATTTCCACTCTGTGACAATTTTTCTTTTGAGACCCTGACTTCCACAGTGGTGTATAGCATGAGGATTGTTAATGTTATACTTGATTTCCATAGTGTGCTGTCTTTGTTACCATCATGTTGTGGAAATCGGCGTTACATTCTTATACTCCTATACACTGATGGATTGTTAGTGTTACACTGATTTCTACAGTGATTTAGTGTATGATAATTTAGTGTTACACTGATTTCTACAGTGATTTAGTGTATGATAATTTAGTGTTACACTGATTTCTATAGTGGGATTTAGTGTGTGATCATTTCTTATCTGTGCAAATTAACAATTATCACACTATAGAAATCAGTGCAACACAAGTATTATCATACACTGATTTCTACAGTGATTTAGTGTTGCACCGATCTCCATGATTGTGTACAGCGTGATATTTACACACACCACATGTTATGCTCAAAAGTTTGCATACCCTGGCAGAAACTGTGAAATTTTGGTATTTATTTTGAAAATATGACTGATCATGCAAACAATAAAAACTATTATTGAAGGATAGTGATCATATGAAGCCATTTAGTATCACATAGTTGTTTGGCTCCTTTTTTAAATCATAATAACAGAAATCACCCAAATGGCCCTGATCAAAAGCTTACAAATCCTTGAAGGTTTGGCCTTGTTACAGACACACAGGTTAAAATGGCAATTAAAGGTTAATTTCCCACCCCTGTGGCTTTTTAAAATGCAATTAGTGTCTGTGTATAAATAGTCAATGAGTTTGTTAGCTCTCAACGTGGATGCACTGAGCATGCTAGATACTGGGGAGCAGAAAAGAACTGTTAAAAGAGCTGTGTAACAAGGTAATGGGACTTCATAAAGATGGAAAAGGATATAAAAAGCTATCCAAAGCCTTGAAAATGCCAGTCAGTACTGTTCAGTCACTTATTAAGTGGAAAATTCGAGGATCTCTTGATCCCAAGCCAAGGTCACGTAGACCAAGAAAGCACTAAAGGCTCTGGAAATCTTGTGAAAATTGATGGCAAGATGAATGCCAGTATTTTCTGATAACATGCTGCAGACAATTTGCATTCTTCGGCACGAAGGCTGCGCATGGGACACTCTTGGACTTTCCAGCATGACAATGACCCTAAGCACAAGGCCAAGTTCACCTTTTTTCGGCTGTAACCACTGGAGGGTCAAGGTTGTGGAGTAGCCATCACAGTCTCCTGACTTTAATATCATTGAGCCACTTTGGTCGTCTTGCATGAACCGCACGTTTGAGATCTCCCCAAAGATTTTGCATGACCGGGAGGCATTTTGCCAAGATGAATGGGAAGCTATTCCACCTGCAATTACGGGCCTCAGACTTCTATTACACAAGACGGCATGCTGTCATTGATGCCAAAGGGGGTAATACACAGTATTAAGAACTAAGGGTATGCAAACTTTAGAACAGGGTCATATCATTTTTTTCTTTGTTGCCATGTTTTGTTTTGATTGTGCCAATCTGTTATAACCAACAATTAGATATGAATCCCATAAGTAATAAAATAAATGTGTTTTGTTACTCACTCATGTTTTATTTAAAAACTAGCCTGGCAATGTGGTTTGCCAAACAACGCGATGCTCTGAGCACCTTCGGCGCTCATTGCGAGCCTCTCCTCTCATCTACTTCACCGCTCATTACAGGCCTCGGCAACTTGCCATGTGTCTTTCCACCATCTCCCCCTGTCCCTTCCCCGTCTCTTTCCCCTCTGTGTCTGCTGAATGTTTGCGTGGCGCGTGTTGACTGCCGTTGGTTTTATTTTCAAAGTCCCGCGTGCCTGGCATTGTTGGTGTGTTACTGTCTTTAGTGTCGTGTATTTTCTAAGTTCTGCATGCCTGGCCTTGCTGACCCTCGTTTTCATCTTGTTTCATAAATTTTACGTTATTTCGGCTGCCATTTCCCCCCCCGCTTCAGCGTTTTTTGTTTTGTTTTTTTCGATTGCAAGGCTCGCAAGCGTGACGACTACTTTCAGTTTAACAATTTTTATTATGTGATGGTGCATATATTACCAATTCACTAAGGGTATGCAAACTTTTGAGCACAACTGTATATCTTGCTGTATTGTTTCTTCCTGTCCCTATACAGGGGCCGTGGTGTTCTATAATATCACAATCTTTATGGCTTTCCTGGTGCCCCCTGGCACCACCACACAAGAATTCAGGGCAGTCTCTCTCCTGGAGGTCTGGCAGCTTGTGGGGTCTTTTTAATGCATATATTTATTAACTATTTACTAAAAAAAAATGAATACTTTTTTTTCACCAAAAGCTTTGGTTGGTTTATCCCCTGCAGTTTCATCTACACCTTGCTTCGTCTTGGTTTATGGAATCGCTGCTGACAGGTGTGCGTGTCCAAACAGTGACATCCTTACATCCTGACCTGAAGCACTTTAAACAAAGGTTTAATAATCTGTATGTTTGGTTTGTGAGTGGTCTGTGAGAGCTGAAGTTAAGGATCTCTGGTGTAACCCGGCAAGTAGCGTCCAGCACCACACATACAATGCTGCATTGTCTGACGCCTCTGGGGGCTGCAGCTCACCCCACAATCGTGCTCTTACTCCAATTCTCCCCCCCAGGGCCGGTGTTTACTCTGTCTGTCCCCCCCCCCCCCCGCCCTCCATGCTCACTCTCTGCACCCCCCTCCCCACAGGGCCCAGTGCTCATTCTCTGACCCCCCCCCCCTCAGGGACCAGTGCTCATTCTCTGACCCCCCCCCCTCAGGGACCAGTGCTCATTCTCTGACCCCCCCCCCCCCCTCAGGGACCAGTGCTCATTCTCTGACCCCCCCCCCCTCAGGGACCATTGCTCATTCTCTGACCCCCCCCCCTCAGGGACCAGTGCTCATTCTCTGACCCCCCTCCCCTTCCCACAGGGACCAGTGCTCATTCTCTGACCCCCACCCCCTTATGGAACAGTGCTCATTCTCTGACCCCCCCTCCCTTTCCCACAGGGACCAGTGCTCATTCTCTTACCCCCCCCCCTTCCCACAGGGAGTAGTGCTCATTCTCTTACCCCCCCTCCCCTTCCCACAGGGACCAGTGCTCATTCTCTGACCCCCCTCCCCCAGGGACCAGTGCTCATTCTCTGACCCCCCCCTCCCCTTCCCACAGGGACCAGTGCTCATTCTCTGACCCCCCCTCCCCTTCCCACAGGGACCATTGCTCATTCTCTGACCCCCCCCCCCCCCCCTCAGGGACCAGTGCTCATTCTCTGAACCCCCCCCCCCTCAGGGACCAGTGCTCATTCTCTGATCCCCCTCCCCTTCCCACAGGACCAGTGCTCATTCTATGACCCCCCCTCCCCTTTCCACAGGGACCAGTGCTCATTCTCTGACCCCCCCTCCCCTTCCCACAGGGACCAGTGCTCATTCTCTGACCCCCCCTCCCCTTCCCACAGGGACCAGTGCTCATTCTCTGACCCCCCCTCCCCTTCCCACAGGGACCAGTGCTCATTCTCTGACCCCCCCTCCCCTTCCCACAGGGACCAGTGCTCATTCTCTGACCCCCCCCTCCCCTTCCCACAGGGACCAGTACTCATTCTCTGACCCCCCCTCCCCTTCCCACAGGGACCATTGCTCATTCTCTGACCCCCCCCCCCCTCAGGGACCAGTGCTCATTCTCTGACCCCCCCCCCCCTCAGGGACCAGTGCTCATTCTCTGATCCCCCTCCCCTTCCCACAGGACCAGTGCTCATTCTCTGACCCCCCCTCCCCTTTCCACAGGGACCAGTGCTCATTCTTTGACCCCCCCTCCCACAGGGACCAGTGCTCATTCTCTTACCCCCCCCCCTCCCACAGGGACCAGTGCTCATTCTCTTACCCCCCCCCCCCCTCCCACAGGGACCAGTGCTCATTCTCTTACCCCCCCCCCTCCCACAGGGACCACTGATCATTCTCTTACCCTCCCCCCTCCCACAGGGACCAGTGCTCATTCTCTTACCCCCCCCCCCCTCCCACAGGGACCAGTGCTCATTCTCTTACCCCCCCCCTCCCACAGGGACCAGTGCTCATTCTCTGACCCCCCCCCCTTCCCTCCTCACAGGGACCAGTGCTCATTCTCTTACCCCCCCCCCTTCCCACAGGGAGTAGTGCTCATTCTCTTACCCCCCCTCCCCTTCCCACAGGGACCAGTGCTCATTCTCTGACCCCCCTCCCACAGGGACCAGTGCTCATTCTCTGACCCCCCCTCCCCTTCCCACAGGGACCAGTGCTCATTCTCTGACCCCCCCCTCCCCTTCCCACAGGGACCAGTGCTCATTCTCTTACCCCCCCTCCCCTTCCCACAGGGACCATTGCTCATTCTCTGACCCCCCCCCCCCCCTCAGGGACCAGTGCTCATTCTCTGATCCCCCTCCCCTTCCCACAGGACCAGTGCTCATTCTCTGACCCCCCCTCCCCTTTCCACAGGGACCAGTGCTCATTCTCTGACCCCCCCCCCCCCTCCCACAGGGACCAGTGCTCATTCTCTGACCCCCCCTCCCCTTCCCACAGGGACCAGTGCTCATTCTCTGACCCCCCCCTCCCCTTCCCACAGGGACCAGTGCTTATTCTCTGACCCCCCCTCCCCTTCCCACAGGGACCAGTGCTCATTCTCTGACCCCCCCTCCCCTTCCCACAGGGACCATTGCTCATTCTCTGACCCCCCCCCCCCCCCTCAGGGACCAGTGCTCATTCTCTGACCCCCCCCCCCCTCAGGGACCAGTGCTCATTCTCTGATCCCCCTCCCCTTCCCACAGGACCAGTGCTCATTCTCTGACCCCCCCTCCCCTTTCCACAGGGACCAGTGCTCATTCTCTGACCCCCCCCTCCCACAGGGACCAGTGCTCATTCTCTTACCCCCCCCCCCTCCCACAGGGACCAGTGCTCATTCTCTTACCCCCCCCCCTCCCACAGGGACCACTGATCATTCCCTTACCCTCCCCCCTCCCACAGGGACCAGTGCTCATTCTCTTACCCCCCCCCTCCCACAGGGACCAGTGCTCATTCTCTTACCCCCCCCCCCTCCCACAGGGACCAGTGCTCATTCTCTTACCCCCCCCTCCCACAGGGACCAGTGCTCATTCTCTGACCCCCCCCCCCTTCCCTCCTCACAGGGACCAGTGCTCATTCTCTTACCCCCCCCCCTCCCAAAGGGACCAGTGCTCATTCTCTTACCCCCCCCCCTCCCACAGGGACCAGTGCTCATTTTCTGACCCCCCCCCCCCTTCCCTCCTCACAGGGACCAGTGCTCATTTTCTGACCCCCCCCTTCCCTCCTCACAGAGACCAGTGCTCATTTTCTGACCCTCCCCCCTTCCCTCCTCACAGAGACCAGTGCTCATTTTCTGCCCCCCCCTTCCCTCCTCACAGAGACCAGTGCTCATTTTCTGCCCCCCCCTTCCCTCCTCACAGAGACCAGTGCTCATTTTCTGCCCCCCCCCCTTCCCTCCTCATAGGGACCAGTGCTCATTTTCTGCTGATCAACTTCCATAGATGAGAGGTGAATGTAATGAGCGGCACTGTAATACAGGTTATTTGGGTTTTATAGATGTATTCCCAGTGCTGGTACTTCCCTTAGAAAATACAAGATAAAGAAACCACGGGTAAACGTCCTTAAAGAAACTCACACTGTTTCAGTCCGAGCATTTGGGAGCGGCGCCTCACCCTCTGTACTATTTGTGGATGCAGCACCTGATTAGCCGCTGCTATTAGTCATGTCTCTCACACCCCCGGCATTCCTGTGTAGACCTCCAGCGGTCTGGATACCCTGCGCGGCTTACGTAGCCACTGTGTACCTACCACTAGGAACACTGCATTAAAGTATGGATTTTAACCCTTTATTAACATTCAAGTCGGCAGCAGCTCCATTCAAAGATCTACATATCAGTGTCTGGCTTCTTCCTTCTACAAAACTACACATCCCATGATCCCTTCCTGCACAAACTGCCATCACTGATTGTTATATTGTATAATTATTATTGTTTTATTTGTAATGCGCCAACATATTCCGTAGCGCTATATATAAGTTGTGATCAAGGCAAAACAATAGTAACACTTTACAAAAGCGGGAGGGCCCTGTCTTTGCGCTTAGAATCCAGTGGCCATAGTGCCTTTCCCAAAGCGCTGTGCAAGATTTATTAAAATGTATAGCTGCCTGTGACTGCTAAAATTAGCATAAAATTCATAATTCTTTTGGCCAGAGATATCCAGGGGTCAACTCGCAAAAGCTGCTGCTGGCAAACTCAAGAGATTTAGTAAACATCAGCGTGAGTTTATTGATGTTTATTTTGGTATATTTTTCATGCAAAAATGTTTTCATACACTACTGATTCTCTTCTATTAGATGTCTTCATAATCAAGGAAACTTAGATATGCCTTTTTAATGGTTGGACTAGTACAGGGCTCCTTTGAAAAAAAGAAAAAATCACTGGAGTTGCCATTAAATGACACAACAAAGGTCTCCGTTTAGAATAATGATGTGAATTTAGCATTTCGTGTGGCGTGATAAACCACACGAGCATCCAGATGGATAAATAACAATAAATCTGCAACAGATAATATCATCCGATAAAATCATTAGGTAAATGGGAGGACTTTCTTGTATAATTTATACTTAAAATACCCAGATTTCATGCTTTATCAAACAAATGATGTGAAGGTGGTAAACCCTGCCTGACACACCCCACGTAATGATGCTCCTTCACTAATGGTGCATGTTGCCATTGACATCGGTCATCATATTAGTGTCCAGATTGTGGCTCAGGAGAGTCTGGCCAGAAAGAAGTCGGATAATTAGAAATTCTATTTGTAGGAGATTACCGAGCAGACTCAACTTCACGGTGGGTTCAGGGCTTAAAGAATACTTGGTAAAGACTCTTCTAAAGTGACTTGGAAAGCCCAGACAACCTGCTGTGCCCCCCAACCATCTATTCTCTCTGCAATCACAGGCGATGTCCTGTGATTTCATTTGTGTCCCATTATGCATGAAAGGGCATTATTGGCTGATCACAGGGTAATATACCAGACTCGGGCCAATTGGTCAGGCAATGTTCTTCTCATCGTTTCAGGCCTGGCTGAGGTTGTATGGATACCTTCCTCAGGCCAGTCGACAGATGTCCACCCTACGGTCAGCAGAAATTCTGTCCTCTGCCATATCTGAGATGCAGCGATTCTACGGGATCCCAGTGACTGGAGAACTGGACACGAAAACCAGAGAGTAAGGTCCCCTGAGACCTCCTGGCCCGAGGACACGTTACTGGTCTCAGGTCTTCTGAACTGGTTGCTGTGATTCATTTTTATGCTTCTTGTTTCTAAGCAGTAGAAACATCTGTAGATATTCAACCTGTTGGATGACCTGGTCAAGTGTCCAGCCTGGGCCATAGACATGGCATCTAGTGCTACAGTCTGTATAAGTTAATCGGTGCTAAGGGGTTGCTGTAGATCAGGAAAAAGATCATGTTAATGAAGCATACAACAGATTATTATTATTACCAGCTGCATAGCCATGAGCATGGACATATTTGTAGACAGGAGGACGTCTACAAAATGAAGTAAAACCCTCCATACACAGTGTTGTTTTAGTAAAGTGCAATATAAACAAGAGGGAAGGGAGAGAGAGCGCACAAGCACCTAGCGCAGACCTCTCCCCTCCATCTTGTTTTTATACATATCTAGACACACGTAAACGGTGTGTAAATATAGGAAGCCACGCCGCACTTGCACCTTTATATACATTTTGAACAAATAATAGAATAAATGGTTTCCCAGAAATTGAGATCCTAAAAGTGAGCCAGAACTGCATTAAGCCCCATTATCCATTCTGTAGGGCCAACTGCACTCACTGGGACCAACCAGCCCCACTGGGACCAACGAGCCCCACACCTCCTCCATTCTATCAATACCAACCCTATACTCTGCCCCTATATCCTGTAAATGGCACCTCCTCCATTCTATCAATACCAACCCTATACTCTGCACCTATCTTCTGTACATGGCACCTTTCTATCAATACCAACCCCATACCCGCCATCTATCTCCTGTACATGACACCTGTTCCATTATATCAATACCAACCCCATACCCTCCACCTATCTCCTGTATGTGGCACCTCCTTTACTGTGTATCTATTAATCCATCATGGGTGTTGCAAGTCCCTGTGCATGTTGCCTTCATCCACCATAAATTAACAGGGAATTAACAGATCTTCTATCGCGTCTTAAAGAGCATGTTTGGAAAACTGAGCGATATGAAGTTTAGAAAACAAGAGACATACACAAAGATGCAGCGAAGATGGTTCCTCCTCAAGGCTGAGCTGTTGCAGGAAATGTAGCTGAGTGATTGTAAAATCATTTATTTGTTTTTGCTTAGTCAGTTGTGCATTTAATATAGACTTCAGCTTTGGTATATTTGAATGATCTAACTGTTAAGAGCATAAGAGGAGGAGCAACCCCTGTGTCTCTTAAATGTTAGTTTTCTAATCTATAGATCATACATTTTTTTCAAGAAAATATTGCTTTGATATAAAATGCTCCTTTAAATGTACTGTGGGCATTGTGACTCCCAATTCATCAGCTAATTCAGTGGATGCCCCCAGTCAGTGTGTTATATATATATTTATATTCTTCTCTTTCTGCACGTCACGTTATGCCATTTGTTTCCTGTCTGAATTTGCGGTCTCTGCCCTGACGCCCATTCACCAGATCGTGTCCGTTCCTCTGTCATCACTCCTAGTAGCTGTCCAGATTGCTATCCCCTCCTCTTTGTATAATTCCCCCACTGCCATGCTCTCCCATCCTCAGTGTGTAACCCCTCATTCTCTCCCACTCCCTAGTGTATAACCCACCTGTGTTACCCCCTCTCTAGTGTGTAACCTCACATTCTCTCCCCTCCTCAGTGTGTAACCCCCCTGTCCTCTCCCCTCCTCAGTGTGTAACCCCCCATGCTCTCCCCTCCTCAGTGTGTAACCCCCCATGCTCTCCCTTCCTCATTGTGTAACCCCCCTGTGCTCTTTCCTCCTGTGTGTAACCCCCTATGATCTCTCCTCCCTAGTTTATAACCCCTCATGCTCTCCCCTTCTCAGTAGGTAACCCTCCATGCTCTCTCCTCCTTAGTGTGTAACCCCCCCCTGTGCACTCCCCTCTAGTGTATAACCCCCCATGCTCTCTCCCTTCCTCAGTTTGTAACTCCCCATGCTCTCCCTTCCTCACTGTGTAACCTCCCCGTGCTCTCCCCTCTTCAGTGTGTAACCCCCCTGTGCTCTTTCCTCCTCCGTGTGTAACCCCCCATGATCTCTCCTCCCTAGTTTATAACCCCCCATGCTTTCCCCTCCTTAGTGTGTAACCCCCCCCGTGCTCTTTCCTCCTCAGTGTGTAACCCCCCATGCTCTCCCTTCCCCTGTGTGTAACCCCCCATGAACTCTTCTCCCTAGTTTATAACCTCCCTGTGCTCTCCCCTCCTCAGTAGGTAACCCTCCTTGCTCTCCCCTCCTCAGTGTGTAACCCCCCCCCCCCCCGAGCTCTTTCCTCCTCAGTGTGTAACCCCCCATGCTCTCCCTTCCCCTGTGTGTAACCCCCCATGAACTCTCCTCCCTAGTTTATAACCTCCCTGTGCTCTCCCCTCCTCAGTAGGTAACCCTCCTTGCTCTCCCCTCCTCCGTGTGTAACCCCTCATTGCTTACTTTGCCCCCTTATTTCAGATGGATGCAGAAGCCTCGTTGTGGGGTCCCAGACCAGTTTGGGGGTCGAGACAAATCGAACATGAGAAGGAGACGCTATGCCCACACTGGGCGCAAGTGGAACCAGAAGCAGCTCACGTTCAGGTGTGTATAGGGGGAGTGCAGGGTGGTACATACATGGCACCTCCTTCCAGCATATGTGTCCTGCTCTCACCCATCATGTATCCCTCCTCTTACAGACCTGACACACTCCCTGTTTTTACTCTACATTATCCAGACATTTAATCCCTGCTCTGTCAGTGTCTCTTGGGGCCCCTGACAGCTGTGATCTGTCAGTCTGTACCAAGCAGCTGAACCACTAGGACACACTGAATCCTAGAGGTGTCACAGTTACTGTCTGGAACAATGCGTAAAATGCTGCCCCCTAATAAATGTCATTTACACCCACAAAGCCGCTCCAGCTAGGAGACATTAAGGTGTGCCTGAACCAGCAGAAACTAATCTTGATTAGATGTCACTGACCAATGAGTGACCAATCAGGGCTGGTCTGGCAGGGAAGGAAAACAAACAGATCTGTAACATTATGCCCAGGGAACGTGTGTGTTTATGTGGGCCCTTGTTGGCCGACGACAAAAACGCTCTGCTCCAAAGAATTTGTATTTCTAATGGGCAGAAACGAGGGAGGTAAAAAATAAAAACAACCATTATCTAAACTAAATACTACTTAATGCAACTGGCCCCAATGCCGGCCGTCTCATGGGTGATTTCTAATACCTGCCCCTAGCTACGTCTTGCGTCTTCTTCATGTCAAGTAGGTGGGAACCTGGGAAGTGAAACATAACATATAGATGAGATATTTATAGGACTACATATAGCTGCAATTATATTTACCATTCTAAACATTTTCCCTATTATTACTTCTTGTTTTTAAAATCAGTCCATGTCTGACAAGGTGGTGGGCTCTCCGGGGGCTGCGAGAGGGACTGTGAGAGCTGAACTTACATGGAAGGGAGGAGTAGTAGAGAAGGGAAGAGCGAGTGTGTGATACAGGGGGAGGTGGGGAACAAAGGAGGGTGTGGCAGGGATAAGTAGCAGTAGTGAGGGTGCAGGTAAGACGTTGCAAAGACATGTAGAGGGTCCTCAATCACATATCAAAACTGTATCAACACAAACCATGAAAAATAACATTATCTAGACTTGTAAAATGACCTCACAGGGCTACTGTAGTTTGAGAAAACCTTCACCTGTTTGTGAAGTATGTAACCAACAACATTAGCTTGAACATAACATAATTTTTCAAGAAAATGCTAGAATCTGTAGCTTAAGGGGTAGGGATTAACTCGTCCATAGACGTCTGTTGTCCACTGTACTATTTAGAGAGCAGGTTTCAACAGAACTAAACCGTGATCTTATTTAAATCCCCGCCCGCCCCACCAAGGAACAAATACAAAATGTTTGTCATAATTAAAATAAAATGTAATCTCGCAGTTAAAATTTAATGGAGGTATTTATTTATTTTAAACCGTGTCAGTTCTTTAGAACAGCATAAATAGGACACATCAATGGTCGTTTAGCTCCTGCCCTTGGGTAAATTCCCCTTATCGTGTGACTGCACAGTCAGGAGTGTCACCCACGTGTGGTATCAGTGGGTGAGTGGAGGGATGGCGGGGCATTGCCTGTGGGACCCTGTGACCTGGGGAGCTTCTAGTGGTGTGTAATGGTGTGGGGTCTATTGTTCTGCTTGGATTCTCCTTGCCTTTTTAATAACCTTCCTGGGGCCTCATTCAATTGAATAGGGCTCTATATAAGCACACATCATACATTTTTTACAGAAGTTTTTAGTTAGTGAACTTCTACCCAAAATGAAGGTCTTCACTAGCTAAAAACTTCTGTAAAACAATCATGCTATGTGCTTATATAGAGCCCTATTCAGTTAGCCAAATCACAATTGAATGAGGCCCTGGATCTACCCTTTGTACAAATTCGTTCAATTCATAAAGATAAAATCGGAGATTTATGAAATAATATTGCAGTTATATATTTTTTATTTTGTATTAGAAGATAAATAAAACAAAAGATAATTCTTATAGAAAAAATTGCTGGATGTTTTGATGTGAAATAGTTCTCTTGCATCTAAATATTAAAGTCCATCTTTTTTATACTATTGCAAAACATTTTTTATTTGGAGCATATATTGTGGAAAATTAATTTGGTTTTCAGTGTTAAAAGAAAAATGAAAAAGGTAGAACTTAAATCTTAGATCCAAAAAAAGAGTATAATAGATAAAATTGCATTTTTGAATGAAAAATATATGCTAAATTAATAATGATTTTTTCATAATATATTAATTAATTATTTCTAAATTATCAAATAGGACAATAAATAAAATATATTGTACTAAAAGATAAAATAGATAAAAAATGTGTAACAATTTCAAATAAATATTTAAATATATGAAAGGAAGATTAATATTTTTGTATTTTCTATGTTATTTGTGTATAAAGATGATCAATAAAATAGTTATAATGTTGTACAAGGTTGTATGGATTCTTGATCCAGTAGATTCAGACGTTGAAGCAAATGTAGTCCCATGTCCAATTGACGAATTATATATATGTTGTGATTTGTAAAAAGTAATTAAAAAGAGGGAAACCCCAATGATATTGAATATTATGAGACTAAAAAAAAGAGGATCAGCCTGTGAAGAGCTGAATTATGTGTCCTTTATAAGTTAAAACATATTTTGGTATAATATATCATGTCCTGATTTTTTTTATTTAAATTAGGTTTTAGCGTGAAATGAATGTGGTGGAAATTCTGAATCCGTTTCTTTGGAAATTGAAGAATTAGATTTTTTTAGGGGGGGAGGGAGGAGAAAAATGTTCTTTGTTTATTACCTTTGTTGTCAGTGTTGATGTATTTATTCCGATCTATGTCAGACAATCAGAAAATAGTTGACTTTAGTTACTACAGAAACAATATCTCTATATAAAATATATTTTAGAAATCTTTCGGTTTGTCATTTTATGTTGGATTCACCCAACTGGAACAGATGTTTTTGTTTTTGTATTTTTTTGATAATTGTTTTTTTTTTTCTTGATCATATAGAAATTATTGCCTTTTCGGATGATGTCAAGTAAGCTTGATGTTGATCTCTTCTCTTTCCTCTGTTATCTTCACAAATGAAGCTCTCAGTTATTATTTAAATTATCGTGACTTAAACTTTGATGTTATATTTCAAATGTAATACATAATGCAATTGGACAAATAAAACAAAAACAAGACAATTGTAAAATTACTGAGGAGCCACCAGCTTTCTGCTTCCTCTCATCGGTATCCGTTCAGAACTTGTTTTTAGTTAATCTCAGACTTACTATTGAGCATAGTTATATATAAAAATAATAGTCATATTTTTGGAGAAGCTAGATGGCATCATGTTAATTATTTTTCATAACTCTCTTTCTTTTCATTTTGCTCACAATTCACAGTATCCAGAACTACTCGGATAAGCTTGGCCCAGATAACTCCATTAGTGCTCTCCGTAAAGCCTTTGCTGTGTGGTCCAGCGCCACCCCACTGACCTTCAAGGAAGTGCCATACGAGGCTGTGCGACAGCGCCATTCCACCGCAGACATCCTTATCCTCTTTGCCTCTAATTTCCATGGTGACAGTTCCCCATTTGATGGCCCTGGTGGATTCCTGGCACACGCCTATTTCCCTGGACCAGGCATGGGGGGAGATGCACATTTTGACTCTGATGAGCCTTGGACTGTAGATAATATGGAGTTGTCAGGTGAGATCTTAGGATCGACTAGCTACAGAATAATAGGGGGGCTGTCCTGTCATGTGCAGGGTCAGTGGCTTTATAGTGCAAGTGGAAACTTCTGAACCATGAACTTAAAATAACGTTAAAATTATAAAATATATTTTTATTTCTGTCTGTATAGATCCTACTTTATACACATATATTACTGAAAACTTCAATTTACCTTGAGCTAATATCAAAACCTGGAAGGTGTCTTATAATGTGTTGAAACAGGAATAGACTTGATGTTGATTTTTACTGGAAACCTCTGGGAGGAAGTAGGGAGTCTGAGGGAGCAAGGGGGAGACTTAGGGAGGAAGAGGGGAGCCTCTGAGATAGGGTACAATTTTGTGGGATGAACTCCTGTAAAAGTGGACCCCATAAATTCCATACAGTTCCCAGTTTTGGGCACTGAGGCTACATTGGATGGCTACATTGGATGGCCACGTTGCAGACTTAGCGTGTTACTGCCATTTGAGTCCTGTTGTGTTATCTGTGCTCAACACTGTAAGCTGGAGATTAACTGTGTTCTGTCAAACAGGGAATCACCTCTTCCTGGTGGCTGTTCATGAGCTTGGACATTCTCTGGGGCTGGAACATTCAAACAACCCATCAGCCATCATGGCTCCTTTCTACCAGTGGATGGATACTGACAACTTTGAGCTGCCTGAGGATGACAGACGTGGCATTCAGCAGCTGTATGGTAAGAGCTTGTGTGTGACCAACCCATGACCAGTTGTACCCTCTGCCCATTGTACGTGACTCATGGCGCTCAGAGCCAATGGGCATCCTTACCTTTAGCCCCATCCATTGCTGGTTGTTCCCCTTTTCCTGCCATCTATATTTCCTTCTGATGATGTCCCACCCGCTGTTCCGTCTCCCCTTTTGTGTCTGGCTATCATGATGAGGGTTCAATAAGATAAATAACTGGTAGATAGTTTTTGAGAATTTTTTCACTAGCAAAAAGCAAACAATGATGTTTTTTGCTTTGTAGTTTCATGTATATATATTGCCCCATGTATATAGGTGATATATAAAAATGGAGAGTGTTCTGAATCTACCGGCGTTGTTTCTTGGTCTGTTGAGGGTGGCTGGTTATGTTTTTGTTTTTTTTGCTTTCTTCCCCAGGGCTTCCTGACAATCAGGCCCCAAGCACCCTGTCTCCTATCCCCACCCCAGGCAGACCTGACACTCCTGATAAAAGGCCCCCAAAACCACCTCCGAGAGGTCGACCAGAGCAGCCACCTCCACACAACCCCTCCAAGCCTGACCAGTATGGACCCAACATTTGCGAGGGCAACTTCGATGCTGTCAGTGTTCTGCGGGGAGAGATGTTTGTGTTTAAGGTAAGATGTCACATAATGCAAATAACACATAAAACATATAATGTGTCACATGACTCCAGGAGTGATGGGGTTAAGTCTGGCATGAACGGTTAAATGAGCTCTCTGGCAGGGACGTGGTTAAGCAGGGCTCTCTCTGTTAAGAAATCATATCTTTGGGACAGGGTTAAAGCACCATTGGACAATGGAAAAACATGTTGTTTTTACTAATAGTGTAATTAGTCAAGAAAAAGTCATACAGCTAGGATTTAATTAGAAAAAATAATTTTGATGCCCCCGCAGGACCCTGGTGGACTCCATACTACTTTGGTGGAAGTTGTGTGTGTGAGAGGAGCTTTTACATTTCTGGAGAGCTATGATTGCCTTGAATGATGCAAGTTGCATGCTTTAGTCCCAGTGAGGGGAATGGGCTGTGCTGTCAGTTTCAATCTTATCCCGTTATCAAACAAAGGCTCGGGACTTTTTCTTCTTTCCACTTATTGTTATCTGTGCCCATAGCTCAGCCACATTGCCAAGGAGCCTAAATCCATACAGGTAAATGGGATCTATAGGGTGACTTAGCCAAGACTGATGAGTATCCTAGATTACATTGCTCTTATTTTATAATATATTTTATTTTTGCCCATGATAACGCAGATGAATTCCATCTCTTGGCAATTTGTTTGGGGCTTGAGGGGGATCTGGGAGACAATTTGCTAATTGAAATTTCAGTGGGTGGTTTAAAAACAAGTTCTATCTCACTATAATGTAATGTTTTACACTATAGACCACTCTTTATTACACACAAAAACTTGTAATATTAAATCATTATTTTTTTTAATTCATTCATCCATTAAGTGAGGCTGTCTCTGGTAGTGATTGGATTAATGTAACTCCTCTCCTCTTGGCTCTGGCTGTCTCTCTCGCTCTCTCTCTCACACATTGTCTTATCCGCTCAATCTATTATCATCTCTCTCTATTACCTATCATCTGTCTCTCACTGATGGAAGTTAATTGTCTCTCTCCTTCTGGCTCCATTTGTCACTGTCTGTCTGTCTCTCTCTGGGTTAATTTTCTCTCTCTCACTCTCTGGTAGTTTTGGGGTTAACTAACTCTCTCCCCCTGACTTTCCCTCTGTGCTTTTGTTGCCAGGGTGCCTGGTTCTGGAGGGTCCGACATAACCGCGTCCTGGATAATTACCCCATGCCAATCGGTCACTTCTGGCGCGGGCTGCCACCCAACATCACCGCTGCCTATGAAAGGCATGATGGGAAATTTGTCTTTTTTAAAGGTGGGAGTCGCTGTAACAGTTTTAGAGGACCTTATGAGTAGTTTTGCTCCCACATTGGGCCAGAGCCACGGAAAATGTGAGACTGAGCAGGAAATGTGGAGAATTGATCAGGACTTTGATCCCTTGTAGACCAGCCGTCTATCTGTCTGAGGTCAGCGGCCTGCAATGGAATGTACAGGGGCCCGACAGGAACCTACAGACGTATCCGGCAAAGTGAGAGATTTAATGGGATGTTTTGTACCAGAGTGACAGATTCAGTATCTAAGTGCTCTGCCCTTAGTTGCCCTCCCTCTGGATATGTCTGCTGCCCTCCATGTGATCTCTGTGTACTGCCCCAAGCAGCCCTCCATGCGAGCCACCCTCCGTGTAAATCTCTGCATTGCCTCGAGTCGCCCTCCATGTGAATCTCTTTGGGCACTGCCCAGAGCTGGCTTCCATGTGAATCTCTCAGGGCATTGCCCCGAGCCGCCCTCCATGTGAATCTCTCAGGGCACTGCCCCAAGCCACCCTCCATGTGAATCTCTCAGGGCACTGGCCCGAGCCGCCCTCCATGTGAATCTCTCAGGGCACTGGCCCGAGCCGCCCTCCATGTGAATCTCTCAGGGCACTGGCACGAGTGGCCCTCCCTGTCAATCTCTCAGGGCACTTCCCTGAGCCGCCCTCCATGTGAATCTCTCAGGGCACTGGCATGAGTGGCCCTCCCTGTCAATCTCTCAGGGCACTGGCACGAGTGGCCCTCCCTGTCAATCTCTCAGGGCACTGGCCCGAGTGGCCCTCCCTGTCAATCTCTCAGGGCACTGGCCCGAAGCGCCCTCCAGGTGAATCTCTCAGGGTACTGCCCCGAGCCGCCCTCCATGTGAATCTCTCAGGGCACTGGCCTGAGCCGCCCTCCATGTGAATCTCCCAGTGTGGACTCAAGTGCACTCTAAGTAAAACATGGCACCCATTACTGCATACAACTGGAAGAAAATAACGTTCATAAATTCCATATTTACCTGATTAGAAGACAAAAACTACATTTTGATAATTGAATGAAAATTTATAGGGAGGAATGCCAGATCTGTGAGATTAATTCCCTCAGTTATCATCAGAGAATTGCTATTGGTTGATATTGTATTTAATTGAATGGATGTGGACATGACTCTGTGTGTCCCCTAATGTGCATGACCATATGTGGATGACCACCTACTTATGTGTATGTAAATGTTTTTTGGACAGGAGAAAAGTTTTGGGTTTTCCGTGAGGCCAATCTGGAGCCAGGTTACCCGCAGCCACTGACCAGCTTTGGATACGGGATCCCCTATGACAGGGTTGACACAGCCATCTGGTGGGAGCCCACAGGACACACGTACCTGTTCCGTGGAGACACGTAAGAAGGCAGCTGATTAGTCTGTGTATCCCTTACCCCATTGTGGGCTTGCCATGGGACTGAGACAGAAGAGATGGGAGGGTATGATGCAGTGCTATAATAGCACATGTCTGTAACGTGGCTTCACATGGTGCAAACTTATTTAGCACTTTCTTAAAACCAGTATTCTATTTTGGACCCTGTTCAGGGTTGCCCCCCTCCAAGGCTTGTCGTATGATAGCCAGATACTGTCCGCACCCCTCCACGCACACGTCCGCACCCCTCCACGCACACGTCCGCACCCCTCCACGCACACGTCCGCACCCTCCACGCACACGTCCGCACCCCTCCACGCACACGTCCGCACCCTACACGCACACGTCCGCACCCCTCCACGCACACGTCCGCACCCCTCCACGCACACGTCCGCACCCCTCCACGCACACGTCCGCACCCCTCCACGCACACGTCCGCACCCCTACACGCACACGTCCGCACCCCTACACGCACACGTCCGCACCCCTACACGCACACGTACGCACCCCTACACATACACACTGATATAGACACCTCCATAAAGCACTAACACACAGGCTGGGACACTGATACATTTCTATACACAGTGTTGGAAATATTTACATGAAACCATTGAAATCAGACCCATACTAAGAGAAGAAACACGGGCACATGGACACAAACACACTTGTATCCACAGTAATGCCAAACATTTGCTCCATTCAGCAGCGCTCTCACAGCTCTGCGCACTGATATAATCCTCTCTCTCACAGACCCTGAGACACGTTGCAGACTCCCGCACTGACAGGCACATAGATACCGGGGGATGTTTAGATAAAGCAGTGGGAAAACAGGAAGAGTATGAGACACAAAAAACCACACGGTGACAGGAAGCTTCCCCAGTGAAGATACTGCGTGTGGAGCCACACCGAGCTGACAAACACACGCACACACATAATGTAGATGAAAGATGATCTGAAATTGAGAAATTTTACATTATTATTGTATCTGAAGCAATGTATTTTCTTTGCTGGTCACATGTTCCTGGTATATTCACAATCTGCACACACAATCTCTGCCTGTCTCGTCATTATGTGAGCGCTCACCTGGCACGCCTGCATTTATTGCATCTCCCTGAATCTCTCTGCATGATCACAACCCTCCCTTTCACACTCACTCACCATTTATATTTCCCACCATCCCCATCTAGCTCTTCATCTCTCTTTAGTACTTCACAGCTTTCCTTCTCTCCAGTATAGCATTTAAGTTCTCTCTGTCTTCTCATATATAATGTAACTGCTTTCCCACTCTCTCCAGTGCACTATTGAAGCATTCTCTCTCTCTCTCTGGTATGGAAGTTCAGCGCTCTCTCTCTCTCTCTCTCGTTAAGCACTCTCTATATTGCCTTTCTATCCTCTCTCTCTCTCCCACTCGCAAGTTCAGCACTCTCTATCTCCTTTCTATCCTCTCTCTCTCTCTCTCTCTTGCAAGTTAAGCACTCTCTATATCTCCTTTCTATCCTCTCTCTCTCTCTCTCTCTCTCTCTCTCTCTGGTATGCAAGTTCAGCACTCTCTATCTCCTTTCTATCCTCTCTCTCTCTCTCTCTTGCAAGTTAAGCACTCTCTATATCTCCTTTCTATCCTCTCTCTCTCTCTCTCTCTCTCTCTCTCTCTCTCTCTCTCTCTGGTATGCAAGTTAAGCACTCTCTATATCTCCTTTCTATCCTCTCTCTCTGGTATGCAAGTTAAGCACTCTCTATATCTCCTTTCTATCCTCTCTCTCTCTCTGGTATGCAAGTTAAGCACTCTCTATATCTCCTTTCTATCCTCTCTCTCTCTCTCTCTCTCTCTCTCTCTCTCTCTCTCTCTCTCTCTCTCTCTCTCTCTCTCTCTCTATCTATATATATATATATATATATATATATATATATATATATATATATATATCTCCTTTCTATCCTCTCCTCTCTCTCTCTGGTATGCAAGTTAAGCACTCTCTCTATCTCCTTTCTATCCTCTCTCTCTCTCTCTCTCTCTCTCTCTCTCTCTCTCTCTCTCTCTCTCTCTCTATCTCCTTTCTATCCTCTCTCTCTCTCTCTCTCTCTCTCTGGTATGCAAGTTAAGCACTCTCTCATACTGTAACTGCTCTCCAGCACACAATTTTAAGCACTCTCTCTCTTTCTCAGATACTGGCGTTTCAATGAGGAGTCTCGTTCTGTGGATGCTGGTTACCCCAAACCTATCTCAGTCTGGGCCGGTATCCCTGGCACCCCCAAAGGTGCTTTCCTGAGTTCTGACACTTGTGAGTATTCACGCCGTCTCTCTCTTCAGCGTCTCTGCTCCTCCCGCTGTGCGTTCTTGTGTATACTTTTTTCCACAGCCGGTGGGTCCTTTGTGGATAACAGATGAGATTTTGTGGTTGGTTAGGTGTCCGCCATGGGACGCTTGGTCCTACAGAGCAGTTTCTAAGCCGAATGTGATAGTCAGATACTGGGTGAAATTTGAATTTTGTATATCATAGGCCCAGTCACAATGTAATGATGATCAGGACCATCATTATTAGTTAGAACTGCACTGGACAAGAAAGGGGCAACTTCGAAGTCCCATCACCTCCAATTATTTGTATGTGTACCCATAAAAAAATATGGATTCTACCTCTTGACTTCATTTTCATGAATACGCTTCGAGCTTGGTGCATTTGTAAAACACAACTGACCACCTAGAATTACAATTTACTGTATCTGGCCTGTTAGTTAATTCAGAGAAAGGTAAACCATAAACCCCATAGTATCCAGAAAACATCTTCATTTTTAATCCCAAATCTGCCAATGGGATTATTCTTTGATCAATATCCCACCTATTTTGCTCGCCAATTCTATCTACCAACATTTGGTAGAGAGTTCCACCATCTGACTGCCCTTACGGTGAGGAACCTTTTTCTGTCTTGAATGTAGACTGTCTCTGTCGAAGGGTGACTTCTTGTCAATTTGAACCCCTGTGGTATTTGTGTATATTTTTATAACTAGAGCTCACCCCTTCATGGAAATAAATCTTTGCAATGTACAGTGGTGGATAAAGATAAAGGTTCAGGAGTAATTACCCTGATTCTAGTATAAATATTACTAAATTTCCTCCTTATTTCCTCTCGGACACCGTTCCCCATGTGGCCACTCGCAGCTCCGGACAAAGCATCTCCCTAATCCCAGACCCTTGACAAGCTCAGGAAATAGAGCCATTAATAGATTTATTGTGAGACTCTTTCCTGGATCTGATACCCCAGAGGTCTCCAGGATCTTCCCAGCACTGGGCTTTAACCCCTTGCTTACTGGACTGGTGCAATAGGTTTACCATTTGTTTAAATCACATCCCAGATTTATGCCAGTAAAGTGATGACAAGGGCCAAATATCAAAAGACCAGTTTGGGAAAAACATCACATATTATTTAAATGTAATAAATTAGCAGCTGTGTAAGCCATGAGCATTTTTAAATAAAATCCTGAATGTAGCTGGCTGCTAATGACATTTGGGATTCCATCTTGGACTGAGAGTCTATCTTGGGGGCTTGCTCTTCTGTATTTCAACACAGAGGAGGAGGATAAATCCGCTGAGATGTTGTGCATCTAATTTAAATAAACTTTCTTAGTAATGTACAATTAGATCTGCTGTCCTTAACTCTCCTTGTTCTCTTTCGCTCAGCGTACACATACTTCTACAAGGGCACAAAGTATTGGAAGTTTGATAATCAGCGACTGAAGACAGAGCCGGGATACCCCAAGTCCATACTCAGAGACTTCATGGGCTGCCAGGAAGAGGTATTCAAGGATCCTGACACTGCGCCTCGATGGCCAGACGTGGAACGACCACCATTTAATCCTGACGTGACTCCAGAGGATAAGGAGCCTAAAACCCCAGACAGAGGAACGGAGACTGTTGGCCGAGAGGATCCGGATACCGGGCGAGATGTGGACATTGTGGTCCACATTGATGAGTACACTCGAGCCGTTAGTGTTGCCATGGTGATAGTGCCACTACTCCTGCTGCTTTGCATCCTGGGATTGATCTACGTCATTGTTCAGATGCATAGAAAAGGACCACCTAAAGCCTTACGATACTGCAAGCGCTCCCTCCAGGAGTGGGTCTGATTTTGGTTCCACTCACCATGTCGTGTTCCCACCTAACTTTCTTTAGTTTTTTTTTAAACACAACTCATTTTTTTTGTGGTGCTAACTTGAGGATGTCGGGGCAGTTTGTGTGTCTTGTCCTCTCCTTTTTTCCATTCCACTATTTGTTTTGGAACTGGGGGCAAAAAAAGAAGAAAGCTTGCAGTAAGGGTGCTTCCAGTTTCTCAATATTTTAATTAATTTCTGTGGTACACCTGTGTAATTCAGCTGCCATGTTCCACATACAAGTGATCGCAACTCCTTGTGGTCATTCTGAGCACTGCAGGGGTAATTACTCTTGGGTGACATCCTGTGGACGCTCTGTGTATTGCAGAAAATACTCTGCAAATGTGAAACTCACACGGTATGTGGAATGTGTATGTTCCTGTTGGCATTACACAGTCACCTCAACTTCCTGTGGTAAATAATTTCACATTTACTGTAGTTATTTTGGTTACAAATCCCGTTCCTGTACCTCATCGCTTTGGGTCGATTTAATTATTTTATAGCCCGAGCACTGTGCGGATACAGCTGAATGTTTCTTTAGCACTGGGAATGTAGAATATTTATGCTACGCATTTTGCACTGGAGATATCGCAGGGTGAGAATAGTCAGGCGGCGCCAAAGTGGAGGGCACTGACCAGGAAACTTGATACAGTGACTACCTGCACTGCTTGTGCTAGAGTAAAAATCAAGGACAGAACACAGTGTCTTGTTGGATAGACTGGCGTGTTGCCACCTTGGCATGGCATACCAACACAGGCCTAGTTGCTATCACACAGCCTGTCACATTTCATACGAGGGCTGTGCCCAGCGGGAAGGTCGGAGTCGCTCTACGATATGGATTCACCTGAATGTTTTAAGAATTACTTTGTTTTTATTAAAAAAAAAAACATTTTTTATCCCTGTCTTAATCAATTTCATATTGATCCAAAACTACTTGTCACTAAAATGTAATATCTTATTTATTATCCTTTGTTTGTAAGGCACCAACATATTCCTTAGCACTATACAAGAGTTAAGTACTAGGGCAAAAAAAAATATTTTAACACTTTGCAAAAGAATGGAGGGCCCAGTCTTTATAAGTTTACACGTTTCCAATCTGGTGTCTGTGCTTTGGAAAGAAGCTGTGTTTGATTTTAAGCTTAATCTATAAGAGGTTTGGGTGTGATACAGGAGGGTGATGGATACAAGATGGCGGTGTGTAAGGCAATAGTATCAAGCAAGTGGAGGGGTCTGTGTGTTGCACTGTAGATTGTGGGTGTGAGAGACGTTATATGTAGAGTGTGCAGTTGTGTATATTTAAAGCTGAAGGCGATGAGCTTCTTTATACAGATGTCTTTTTAGTGCGTTTCTGAGGCAGGAGTCTAGTGGAGCGAGGTAAGGAGTTCTAGAGAATAGGGGCAGCACAAGAAAAGTCCCGAAGGAGGTGATGAGGAGGAAAGAAGAAGGTCATCAGCATAGTGAAGAGGGCACTTGGGGGAGTATTTGGAGATGAGAGAAGCGATATAATGGCGTGCACTGTTGTTGAGGGCTTTATCATAGCTTGTGTTTTCATTGCAAAAAACAAGGACTTTCCAAATCTAGAAAACGCCCTCCATGTTGCACTCCAATACACCACTGACTGTTACAAACTAAAAGCCTCAGGATAAGCATACAAAGACGTGGCACCAGCCATCTAAATCAAGCTCAGTGTTGCATTATGAAAGGAAACCATGGAACACAAAGGGGGGCCAGGGGTCTTTTTCTCAACCCTGATCTTCTTGGTGTTACAGTCTAACAGACTCCATGTCCAAGAGACCATCCTTGTCCTCTCTTTACATGATGAATATAAACCATTCAGCTCATTAGTTCCCTCATCTCTATCACTGTGGAAGCTTTAACAGGAAATCTTTCTGAGGGGGGGGGGCTATATTTAGCTCTGTAAGTGGACACAAGTAAAGAGACAATGGGAGTTGTGTGGGTCAGAAGGACATGTCAGCTCAGCATCTCTCCATCCCGTCCTGAGTGATAAATAGGATTGTTCGATTTCCGTCTGACCTGCTCTAAAGGGTCATCATCGGGGGGATTCAGGTCAAGCAGCGAATGGAAAAAAACATTATATAAATCAAAGAATGCCAAATACAGATATACATACATTTTCTATGTGTGCTAGGAAATGAAGTCACAGGCAATGTGTGTGTTGTGTTTTGCTTATAGCTGCCGTCACATTAATGACCAGTATTCCTCCCTTGGGCTCATTCCATACAGTGGACCTTAATCTCCTCAGGCTGGAAATCATTTTATCTTTTACCCACATGCACCTTGTTTCTACCTATATAGCTAGGTCCAGGCCTAGGGCAGCAATTTTTCAGGGTGCCGGTGGCGTAGTGTGTGAACATGCACAGAAACGTTATATGCCCTCATAATTGTGATTTTGTTGTAGCAACAATCAGCCTTACTGATCTGTCAACCAAGTGAGTGCAATAACTGATAATAATTGCTAATTACTCCCTGAGGGTCTGAATGGATTGTTTTCAGTCTAAAGACACACAGCCTTCAGAATCTGAGTAACTGAAGAGCCAAGGGAGTAATAAGTGTAATCTAGGTAGTGTATACCCTTAATGGCACTTTGCTGAGAGCACTATCAGAAGGGACCTGGAGGTATTGCTATAATTTAAATGTAGGTTTTATGAACCTTTACAGTGACATACAATAAAACAAATGGATGCTTGGATTGCGCATAAAGCCGTCCCACCCTTTTAATCCTTGAACTTTCCGATAGCTAACATGGGTAGAGTAGATGTAGAGGTCTATTGATTTTTCTTGCCATTAAAATGTATATTGACGCAAGAAAGTCTGACTAGTACTCCAAGTATTAGTATAATGGAAATGATACAATTGCAAATATCTAGGAAACAGATCCAAAGGGTTAATGAATAAGAGTATAAATAAAAGCTTTGAAGGACTCTGACAAGATTTATTGCCGCTCTGTGGCAGTGTAATGGTTAATATCACATCCTCTCACAGACTGATCTCATAGTTTCCTTTTTCTATTATTTAATGGAGGGGGGGGGGGGGGGGGGCACTCAGTCTCCCAGGATGCTCGGGGTCCATCCATCAAATCTCTATCTTGACATTCAGATGAAGAGACCGGGTCTAACGACAGTAACCATGTCACTGCTGGGAATCCTGGAGAGACACAAACAGAGCAATACAACATAAAGTACTCCAATGATAGTGGGGGGTGATTGACTATCCATCCACCCATCCAGTGATAAAGCTCGTGAATGGAGGACAGGGGTACAAAATAATTTGGGAGCCTCCTTCACAAAATAAATATATATATATATAATCACCATACATCTGTTTAAATCTAATCTGTCTAGGTTATGCTGAGCAGGAATGGGAAAGGAAGTACTTGGAGTACTGTGGTAGGTGTATATGGGAGATGAGGTACTTTAAGTATTGAGGTAGGTGTTTACAGGTTGTTGAGTACTGTAAGTGGGTATAACACGGGTGAGTACTTAAGATGTTCTGGTGTGAGAGTGCATGGGACGGTGAGTATTTTGACTATTGTGGTAGGAGTATATGAGGGATGAGTATATTTCATGGAATTCATTCTGTATAAATCTTCCAGACACCCCTGATAGGCGATGACCTGTGCCCAGTGGGTGACCTTGGCGTGGGGCATTCTCAGCAGACACAATAAGGGCTGATGAGTAAATGTTGATCTCAATTCCCAAGTGCAACGTCTAAAACCCCATAATGTGTCTGTGAAGCAGAGGAAGGGGAGAGAGATGAGAGGAGAGTGAGGGGGGCTAGACTGGCAGCACTAAGTGGCGGTGGGGGCTCCTCTCTAGTTAATGAGATTATCTCCTCGCTCCTGGAGTTCATCAGTTTAATGGAATCTCAGTGAATGTGACTTGTTCATTAATGAAAATGAGAAACGGATGCGGGAGGGAAAGGAGGAGAGAGAGACAAGCGAGGGAACAGAGGAGAGAGAGAGACAAGCGAGAGAACAGAGGAGAGAGAGACAAGTGAGGGAACAGAAAAGAGCGAGAGAAAGGAGGAGAGAGAGACAAGAGAGGGAACAGAGGAGAGAGAGAAAGGAGGAGAGAGAGAGAAAGAGGGAAAGGAGGAGAGAGACAAGAAAGAGGGAACAGAGGAGAGAGGGAAATGAGGAGAGTGAGACAAGAGAGAGACGTGAGGGAACGGAAAGGAGGAGAGAGAGACAAGAGAGGGAACAGAGGAGAGAGGGAAAGGAGGAGAGAGAGACAGAGGGAAAGGAGGAGAGAGGGAAAAGAGGAGAGAGAGACAAGAGAGGGAACAGAAAAGAGCGAGAGAAAGGAGGAGAGAGAGACAAGAGAGAGACGTGAGGGAACGGAGGAGAGAGAGAGAAAGGAGGAGAGAGAGACAAGAGAGGGAACAGAGGAGAGAGGGAAAGGAGGAGAGAGAGAGAAAGAGGGAAAGGAGGAGAGAGACAAGAGAGAGGGAACAGAGGAGAGAGGGAAATGAGGAGAGTGAGACAAGAGAGAGACGTGAGGGAACGGAAAGGAGGAGAGAGAGACAAGAGAGGGAACAGAGGAGAGAGGGAAAGGAGGAGAGAGAGAGAAAGAGGGAAATGAGGAGAGTGAGACAAGAGAGAGACGAGAGGGAACGGAGGAGAGAAGGAACAGAGGAGAGAGAGACAAGGGAGGGAACAGAGGAGAGAGAGACAAGGGAGGGAACAGAGGAGAGACAGACAAGAGGGAAAGGAGGAGAGAGAGACAGACAAGAGGGAAAGGAGGAGAGAGAGACAGACAAGAGGGAAAGGAGGAGAGAGAGACAGACAAGAGGGAAAGGAGGAGAGAGGGAAAGGAGGAGAGAGAGAGAGACAAGAGAGGGAAAAGAGGAGAGAGAGACAGAGGGAAAGGAGGAGAGAGAGACAGAGGGAAAGGAGGAGAGGGAGACAGAGGGAAAGGAGGAGAGAGAGACAGAGGGAAAGGAGGAGAGAGAGACAGAGGGAAAGGAGGAGAGAGAGACAAGATGGAAAAGAGGAGAGAGCGACAAGATGGAAAAGAGGAGAGAGAGACAGAGGGAAAGGAGGAGAGAGAGACAGAGGGAAAGGAGGAGAGAGAGACAGAGGGAAAGGAGGAGAGAGCGACAAGATGGAAAAGAGGAGAGAGCGACAAGATGGAAAAGAGGAGAGAGCGACAAGATGGAAAAGAGGAGAGAGAGACAGAGGGAAAGGAGGAGAGAGAGAAAGAGGGAAAGGAGGAGAGTGAGACAAGAGAGAGACGTGAGGGAACGGAGGAGAGAGAGAGAAAGGAGGAGAGAGAGACAAGAGAGGGAACAGAGGAGAGAGGGAAAGGAGGAGAGAGAGAGAAAGAGGGAAAGGAGGAGAGAGACAAGAGAGAGGGAACAGAGTAGAGAGGGAAATGAGGAGAGTGAGACAAGAGAGAGACGTGAGGGAACGGAAAGGAGGAGAGAGAGACAAGAGAGGGAACAGAGGAGAGAGGGAAAGGAGGAGAGAGAGAGAAAGAGGGAAAGGAGGAGAGAGACAAGAGAGAGGGAACAGAGGAGAGAGAGAGAGAGAGAGAGAAAGAGGGAAATGAGGAGAGTGAGACAAGAGAGAGACGAGAGGGAACGGAGGAGAGAAGGAACAGAGGAGAGAGAGACAAGGGAGGGAACAGAGGAGAGAGAGACAAGGGAGGGAACAGAGGAGAGACAGACAAGAGGGAAAGGAGGAGAGAGAGACAGACAAGAGGGAAAGGAGGAGAGAGAGACAGACAAGAGGGAAAGGAGGAGAGAGAGACAGACAAGAGGGAAAGGAGGAGAGAGGGAAAGGAGGAGAGAGAGAGAGACAAGAGAGGGAAAAGAGGAGAGAGAGACAGAGGGAAAGGAGGAGAGAGAGACAGAGGGAAAGGAGGAGAGAGAGACAGAGGGAAAGGAGGAGAGAGAGACAGAGGGAAAGGAGGAGAGAGAGACAGAGGGAAAGGAGGAGAGAGAGACAAGATGGAAAAGAGGAGAGAGCGACAAGATGGAAAAGAGGAGAGAGCGACAAGATGGAAAAGAGGAGAGAGAGACAGAGGGAAAGGAGGAGAGAGAGACAGAGGGAAAGGAGGAGAGAGACAAGAGGGGGAAGATGAGAGACAGACAAGAGGGAAAGGAGGAGAGAGAGAGACAAGAGAGGGAACGGAAAAGAGCGAGAGAAAGGAGAAGAGAGAGAGAACAGAGGAGAGAGGGAACGGAGGAGAGAGACAAGAGAGAGGGAACAGAGGAGAGAGACAAGAGAGAGGGAACAGAGGAGAGAGAGAGAAAGAGGGAACAGAGGAGAGAGAGAGAAAGAGGGAACAGAGGAGAGAGAGAGAAAGAGGGAACAGAGGAGAGAGAGAGAGAAAGAGGGAACAGAGGAGAGAGAAAGAAGGAACAGAGGAGAGAGAGACAAGAGGGAAAGGAGGATAGAGAGACAAGAGAGGGAACAGAGGAGAGAGGGAAAGGAGGAGAGAGACAAGAGAGAGGGAACAGAGGAGAGAGAGAGAAAGAGGGAAAGGAGGAGAGAGACAAGAGAGAGCGAACAGAGGAGAGAGACGTGAGGGAATGGAGGAGAGAGATAAAGAGGGAAAGGAGGAGAGAAGGAACAGAGGAGAGAGAGAAAGAGGGAAAGAGGAGAGAGAGAGATAGAGGGAAAGGAGGAGAGAGAGGCAAGAGAAGGAACAGAGGAGAGAGAGGCAAGAGAAGGAACAGAGGAGAGAGAGAAAGAGGGAAAGGAGGAGAGAGAAAAAGGGAAAGTGGGAAAGAAGGAGAGAGAGACAAGAGAGGAAACAGAGGAGAGAGAGACAAGAGGGAAAGGAGGAGAGAGAGAGAGAGAGAGAGAGAGAGAGAGAGAGAGAGAGAGAGAGAGAGAAAGGAGGAGAGAGAGAGACAGAGAGATAGGGAAAGGAGGAGAGAGAGACAAGAGAGGGAGAGAGAGAACGAGGGAACAGAAGAGAGAGAGAAAGAGGGAAAGGAGGAGAGAGAGAAAGAGGGAACGGAGGAGAGAGAGACAAGAGAGGAAACGGAGGAGAAAGAGAAAGAGGGAACAGAGGAGAGAGAGAAAGAGTGAACGGAGGAGAGAAAAAGAGGGAACGGAGGAGAGAGAGAGAAAGAAGGAACGGAGGAGAGAGAGAGAAAGAAGGAATGGAGGAGAGAGAGAGAAAGAAGGAACGGAGGAGAGAGAGACAAGAGGGAAAGGAGGAGAGAGAGACAAGAGAGAAACGAGAGGGAACGGAGGAGAGAGATAAAGAGGGAAAGGAGGAGAGAAGTAACAGAGGAGAGAGATAAAGAGGGAAAGGAGGAGAGAAGGAACAGAGGAGAGAGATGAAGAGGGAAAGGAGGAGAGAGAGAGAGAGGGAAAGGCGGAGAGAGAGAGAGAGAGAGAGAGAGAGAGAGGGAAAGGCGGAGAGAGAGAGAGAGAGAGAGAGAGAGAGGGAAAGGAGGAGAGAGAGAGAGAGGGAAAGGAGGAGAGAGAGACAAGAGAGGGAGAGAGAGAGAGAGAGAGAGAGAGAGAGAGAGAGAGAAAGAGGAGAGAGAGAGAAAGAAGGAACGGAGGAGAGAGAGACAAGAGGGAAAGGAGGAGAGACAAGAGGGAAAGAAAGAGAGAGGGAAAGAGGGAACGGAAAAGAGCAAGAGAAAGAGGGAAAAGAGGAGAGAAAGAACAGAGGATAGAGATAAAGAGGGAAAGGAGGAGAGAGAGAGAGAGGGAAACGAGGAGAGAGAGAGAGAGAGAGAGAGGGAATGGAGGAGAGAGAGAGAGAGAGAGAGGGAATGGAGGAGAGAGAGAGAGAGAGGGGATGGAGGAGAGAGAGAGAGGGAATGGAGGAGAGAGAGAGAGGGAATGGAGGAGAGAGAGAGAGGGAATGGAGGAGAGAGAGAGTGAGAGAGAGAGTGAGAGAGAGAGGGAAAGGAGGAGAGAGAGACAAGAGAGGGAGAGAGAGAGAACGAGGGAACAGAAGAGAGAGAGAAAGAGGGAAAGGAGGAGAGAGAGACAAGAGAGGGAACAGAGGAGAGAGAGAAAGAGGGAAAGGAGGAGAGAGAGAAAGAGGGAACGGAGGAGAGAGAGACAAGAGAGGGAACGAAGGAGAGAGAGAAAGAGTGAACGTTGGAGAGAGAGAGAAAGAGGGAAAGGAGAAGAGAGAGACAAGAGGGAAAGGAGAAGAGAGAGACAAGAGGGAAAGAAAGAGAGGGAAAGAGGGAAAAGAGGAGAGAGAGAGAGAGAGAGAGAGAGACAAGATAGGGAACAGAGGAGAGAGAGAGACAAGATAGGGAACAGAGGAGAGAGAGAGACAAGAGAGGGAACAGAGAAGAGAGAGACAAGAGGGAAAGGAGGAGAGAGAGAAAGAGGGAAAAGAGGATAGAAACCCCCTCAAGGGAACAGAGGAGAGAGAGACAAGAGAGAGAACAGAGGAGAGAGAGACGAGGGAAAGGAGGAGAGAGAGACAAGAGGGGGAACAGTGGAGAGAGAGAGACAAGAGAGGGAACAGAGAAGAGAGAGACAAGAGGGAAAGGAGGAGAGAGAGAAAGAGGGAAAAGAGGATATAGACCCCCTCAAGGGAACAGAGGAGAGAGAGACAAGAGAGAGAACAGAGGAGAGAGAGACGAGGGAAAGGAGGAGAGAGAGAGACAAGAGAGGGAACAGAGGAGAGAGAAAGAGGGAAAGGAGGAGAGAGAAAAAGGGAAAGAAGGAAAGAGGGAACAGAGGAGAGAGAGAAAGAGTGAACAGAGGAGAGAGAGAGAGAGAAAGAGGGAACGGAGGAGTGAGAGAGAGAAAGAAGGAACGGAGGAGAGAGAGACAAGAGGGAAAGGAGGAGAGAGACAAGAGAGAGGGAACAGAAGAGAGAGAGAGAGAAAGAGGGAAAGGAGGAGAGTGAGACAAGAGAAAGACGAGAGGGAACGGAGGAGAGAAGGAACAGAGGAGAGAGAGAGAGAGAGAGGGAAAGGAGGAGAGCGAGAGAGGGAAAGGAGGAGAGCGAGAGAGGGAAAGGAGGAGAGCGAGAGAGGGAAAGGAGGAGAGCGAGAGAGGGAAAGGAGGAGAGCGAGAGACAGGGAAAGGAGGAGAAAGAGAGGGAATGGAGGAGAGAGAGAGAGAGAGGGAAAGGAGGAGAGAGAGAATGAGGGAACAGAAGAGAGAGAGAAAGAGGGAACAGAAGAGAGAGAGAAAGAGGGAAAGGAGGAGAGAGAGAGACAAGAGAGGGAACAGAGGAGAGAGAGAAAGAGTGAACAGAGGAGAGAGAGAAAGAGTGAACAGAGGAGAGAGAGAAAGAGTGAACAGAGGAGAGAGAGAGAGAGAGAGAGAGAGAGAGAGAAAGAAGGAACGGAGGAGAGAGAGAGAAAGAAGGAAGGAACGGAGGAGAGAGAGACAAGAGGGAAAGGAGGAGAGAGACAAGAGAGAGGGAACAGAGGAGAGAGAGAAAGAGGGAAAGGAGGAGAGAGACAAGAGAGAGGGAACAGAGGAGAGAGAAAGAGGGAAAGGAGGAGAGTGAGACAAGAGAGACGAGAGGGAAAGGAGGAGAGAGACAAGAGAGAGGGAAAGGAGGAGAGAGACAAGAGAGAGGGAAAGGAGGAGAGAGAGAGAGAGGGAAAGGAGGAGAGAGAGAGAGAGGGAAAGGAGGAGAGAGAGAGAGAGGGAATGGAGGAGAGAGAGAGAGAGGGAATGGAGGAGAGAGAGAGAGAGGGAAAGGAGGAGAGAGAGAGAGAGAGGGAAAGGAGGAGAGAGAGACAAGAGAGGGGGAGAGAGAGAGTGAGGGAACAGAAGAGAGAGACAAGAGAGGGAAAGGAGGAGAGAGAGAGACAAAAGAGGGAAAGGAGGAGAGAGAGAGACAAAAGAGGGAAAGGAGGAGAGAGAGAAAAAGAGGGAACGGAGGAGAGAGAGACAAGAGGGAAAGGAGGAGAGAGAGGGAAAAGAGGAGAGAGACAAGAGAGGGAACAGAGGAGAGAGAGACAAGATAAGGAACAGAGGAGAGAGAGAGACAAGTGAGGGAAAGGAGGAGAGAGAGACGAGGGAAAGGAAGAGAGAGAGAGACAAGGGGGGGGAACAGAGGAGAGAGAGACAAGGGGGGGGAACAGAGGAGAGAGAGACAAGGGGGGGAACAGAGGAGAGAGAGACAAGGGGGGGAACAGAGGAGAGAGAGACAAGAGAGGGAACAGAGAAGAGATAGACAAGAGGGAAAGGAGGAGAAAGAGAAAGAGGGAAAAGAGGAGAGAGAGACGAGAGGAAACAGTGGAGAGAGAAAGAGGGAACAGAGGAGAGCGAGACAAGATGGAAAAGAGGAGAGAGAGACAGAGGGAAAGGAGGAGAGAGAGACAGAGGGAAAGGAGGAGAGAGAGACAGAGGGAAAGGAGGAGAGAGAGAGACAAGATGGAAAAGAGGAGAGAGAGACAGAGGGAAAGGAGGAGAGAGAGAGACAAGATGGAAAAGAGGAGAAAGAGAAAGAGGGACAGGAGGAGAGAGAGACAAGAGATGGAAAAGAGGAGAGAGAGACAGAGGGAAAGGAGGAGAGAGAGAGACAAGATGGAAAAGAGAAAAAGGTAAAGAGGGAAAGGAGGAGAGAGAGACAAGAGAGGGAACAGAGGAGAGAGAGAAAGAGGGAAAGGAGGAGAGTGATACGAGAGAAAGGAGGAGAGTGAGACAAGAGAGAGAGAAAGAGGGAAAGAAGGAGAGAAAGAAAGAGGGAAAGGAGGAGAGAGAGACAAGAGAGGGAACAGAGGAGGGAACAGAGGAGAGGGACAGACAAGTGAGGGCAAAGGAGAGAGGGAAAGGAGGAGAGAGAGACAAGGGAGGGAACAGAGGAGAGAGAGAGAGAGAGAGAGAGAGACAAGAGAGGGAACAGAGGAGAGAGAGAGAGTCAAGAGAGGGAACAGAGAGAGAGAGAGACAAGAGAGGGAACAGAGAGAGAGAGAGAGACAAGAGAGGGAAAAGAGGAGAGAGAGAGAAGATGGAAAAGAGGAGAGAGAGAAAGAGGGAACGGAAGAGAGAGAGACAAGAGAGGGAGAGAGAGAGAGAACGAGGGAACAGAAGAGAGAGAGAAAGAGGGAAAGGAAGAGAGAGAGAGACAAGAGAGGGAACAGAGGAGAGAGAGAAAGAGGGAAAGGAGGAGAGAGAGGAGAGGGAACGGAGGAGAGAGAGAGAGAGGGAAAGGAGGAGAGAGAGGAGAGGGAACAGAGGAGAGAGAGAGAAAGAGGGAAAGGTGGAGAGAGAGGAGAGGGAACAGAGGAGAGAGAGAGAGAAAGAACGAGGGAACAGAAGAGAGAGAGAAAGAGGGAAAGGAGGAGAGAGAGAGGGAACGGAGGAGAGAGAGGAAGAGGGAAAGAAAGAGAGAGAGACAAGAGGGAAAGAAAGAGAGAGGGAAAGAGGGAACGGAAAAGAGCGAGAGAAAGAGGGAAAAGAGGAGAGAGAGAGAGAGAGAGAGACAAGAGAGGGAACAGAGGAGAGAGAGACAAGATAGGGAACAGAGGAGAGAGAGACAAGATAGGGAACAGAGGAGAGAGAGACAAGATAGGGAACAGAGGAGAGAGAGAGACGAGGGAAAGGAGGAGAGAGAGAGACGAGGGAAAGGAGGAGAGAGAGAGACGAGGGAAAGGAGGAGAGAGAGAGAGAAAGAACGAGGGAACAGAAGAGAGAGAGAAAGAGGGAAAGGAGGAGAGAGAGAGGGAACGGAGGAGAGAGAGGAAGAGGGAAAGGAGGAGAAAGAGACAAGAGAGGGAGAGAGAGAGAGACTGAGGGAACAGAAGAGAGAGAGAGACAAGAGAGGGAACAGAGGAGAGAGAGAAAGAGGGAAAGGAGGAGAGAGAGAAAGAGGGAACGGAGGAGAGAGAGAGAGAGAGGAAGAGGGAACGGAGGAGAGAGAGAGAAAAAAAAGGAACGGAGGAGAGAGAGACAAGAGGGAAAGGAGGAGAGAGAGAGACAAGAGGGAAAGGAGGAGAGAGAGAAAAGAGGGAAAGAAAGAGAGAGAGACAAGAGGGAAAGAAAGAGAGAGGGAACGGAAAAGAGCGAGAGAAAGAGGGAAAAGAGGAGAGAGAGAGAGAGACAAGAGAGGGAACAGAGGAGAGAGAGAGACAAGTGAGGGAAAGGAGGAGAGAGAGAGACTAGGGAAAGGAGGAGAGAGAGAGACGAGGGAAAGGAGGAGAGAGAGAGACAAGGGGGGGAACAGAGGAGAGAGAGAGAGACACGCGAGGGAACAGAGGAGAGAGAGACACGCGAGGGAACAGAGGAGAGAGAGACACGCGAGGGAACAGAGGAGAGAGAGACAAGAGGGGGAACAGGAGAGAGAGACACGCGATGGAACAGAGGAGAGAGAGACAAGAGGGGGAACAGTGGAGAGAGAGACAAGAGAGGGAACAGGGGAGAGAGAAAGAGGGAAAGGAGGAGAGAGAAAAAGAGGGAACAGAGGAGAGAGAGAAAGAGTGAATGGAGGAGAGAGAGAGAGAAAGAGGGAAATGAGGAGAGTGAGACAAGAGAGAGACGTGAGGGAACGGAGGAGAGAGAGAGAAAGGAGGAGAGAGAGACAAGAGAGGGAACAGAGGAGAGAGGGAAATGAGGAGAGAGAGAGAGAAAGAGGGAAAGGAGGAGAGAGAAAAAGAGGGAACAGAGGAGAGAGAGAAAGAGTGAATGGAGGAGAGAGAGAGAAAGAGGGAAAGGAGGAGAGTGAGACAAGAGAGACGAGAGGGAACGGAGGAGAGAGATAAAGAGGGAAAGGAGGAGAGAGAGAGAGAGATAGAGGGAAAGGAAGAGAGAGAGAGAGAGAGAGAGACAAGAGAGGGAACAGAGGAGAGAGAGACAAGATAGGGAACAGAGGAGAGAGAGAGAGACAAGTGATGGAAAGGAGGAGAGAGAGAGACGAGGGAAAGGAGGAGAGAGAGAGAAAGAAGGAACGGAGGAGAGAGAGACAAGAGGGAAAGGAGGAGAGAGACAAGAGAGAGGGAACAGAGGAGAGAGAGAGAGAAAGAGGGAAAGGAGGAGAGTGACAATAGAGAGGGAACATAGGAGAGAGAGAGAGAGAGAGAGAGAGAGGGAAAGGAGGAGAGTGAGACAAGAGAGAGACGAGAGGGAACGGAGGAGAGAGATAAAGAGGGAAAGGAGGAGAGAGAGAGAGATAGAGGGAAAGGAGGAGAGAGAGAGAGGGGGAAAGGAGGAGAGAGATAGAGGGAAAGGAGGAGAGAGAGAGAGAGGGAAAGGAGGAGAGAGAGGGAAAGGAGGAGAGAGAGAGAGAGGGAAAGGAGGAGAGAGAGGGAAAGGAGGAGAGAGAGAGAGAGGGAAAGGAGGAGAGAGAGAGAGAGGGAAAGGAGGAGAGAGAGAGAGAGGGAAAGGAGGAGAGAGAGAGAGAGAGGGAAAGGAGGAGAGAGAGAGAGAGAGAGAGGGAAAGGAGGAGAGAGAGAGAGAGAGGGAAAGGAGGAGAGAGAGAGAGAGAGAGAGAGAGAGAGAGAGAGAGGGAATGGAGGAGAGGGAGAAAGAGGGAAAGGAGGAGAGGGAGAAAGAGGGAAAGGAGGAGAGAGAGAAAGAGGGAAAGGAGGAGAGAGAGACAAGAGAGGGAACAGAGGAGGGAACAGAGGAGAGGGAGAGACAAGTGAGGGCAAAGGAGAGAGGGAAAGGAGGAGAGAGAGACAAGGGAGGGAACAGAGGAGAGAGAAACAAGAGAGGGAACAGAGGAGAGAGAGACAAGGGAGGGCAAAGGAGAGAGGGAGACAAGGGAGGGCAAAGGAGAGAGGTAAAGGAGGAGAGAGAGACAAGAGAGGGAACAGAGGAGAGAGAGAGAGAGAGAGACACGAGAGGGAACAGAGGAGAGAGAGAGAGGGAAGAGAGGGAAGAGAGGAGAGAGAGAGAAGATGGAACGGAGGAGAGAGAGACAAGAGAGGGAACGGAGGAGAGAGAGAAAGAGGGAACAGAGGAGAGAGAGAGAGAAAGAGGGAACGGAGGAGAGAGAGAGAGAGAGAGAAAGAAGGAACGGAGGAGAGAGAGAAAGAGGGAACGGAGGAGAGAGAGACAAGAGGGAAAGGAGGAGAGAGAGACAAGAGGGAAAGGAGGAGAGAGAGACAAGAGGGAAAGGATGAGAGAGAGACAAGAGGGAAAGGATGAGAGAGACAAGAGAGTGAACAGAGGAGAGAGAACGAGGGAACGGAGGAGAGAGAGAACGAGGGAACGGAGGAGAGAGAGAACGAGGGAATGGAGGAGAGAGAGAGAGAGAGACAGACAAGAGGGAAAGGAAGAGAGAGAGAGAGAGACAAGTGAGGGAACAGAGGAGAGAGAGAGAGACGAGGTAAAGGAGGAGAGAGAGAGACAAGAGAGGGAACAGAGGAGGGAACAGAGGAGAGGGAGAGACAAGTGAGGGCAAAGGAGAGAGGGAAAGGAGGAGAGAGAGACAAAGGAGGGAACAGAGGAGAGAGAAACAAGAGAGGGAACAGAGGAGAGAGAGACAAGGGAGGGAAAAAGAAGAGAGGGAACAGAGGAGAGAGAGATAGATAGATAGAGAGAAGAGATGGAACAGAGGAGAAACAGACAAGAGAGGGAAAAGAGGAGAGAGAGAAGAGAGGGAACGGAGGAGAGAGAGACAAGAGACGGAACGGAGGAGAGAGAGACAAGAGACGGAACGGAGGAGAGAGAGAAAGAGGGAACGGAGGAGAGAGAGAAAGAGGGAACGGAGGAGAGAGAGAAAGAGGGAACGGAGGAGAGAGAGAAAGAGGGAACGGAGGAGAGAGAGAAAGAGGGAACGGAGGAGAGAGAGAAAGAGGGAACGGAGGAGAGAGAGAAAGAGGGAACGGAGGAGAGAGAGAAAGAGGGAACGGAGAAGAGAGAAAGAGGGAACGGAGGAGAGAGAGAAAGAGGGAACGGAGGAGAGAGAAAGAGGGAACGGAGGAGAGAGAGAAAGAGGGAACGGAGGAGAGAGAGAGAGAAAGAGGGAACGGAGGAGAGAGAGAGAAAGAGGGAACGGAGGAGAGAGAGAAAGAGGGAACGGAGGAGAGAGAGAAAGAGGGAACGGAGGAGAGAGAGAAAGAGGGAACGGAGGAGAGAGAGAAAGAGGGAACGGAGGAGAGAGAGAAAGAGGGAACGGAGGAGAGAGAGAAAGAGGGAACGGAGGAGAGAGAGAAAGAGGGAACGGAGAAGAGAGAGAAAGAGGGAACGGAGGAGAGAGAGAGAGAAAGAGGGAACGGAGGAGAGAGAGAGAGAGAAAGAAGGAACGGAGGAGAGAGAGACAAGAGGGAAAGGAGGAGAGAGAGACAAGAGGGAAAGGAGGAGAGAGAGACAAGAGGGAAAGGAGGAGAGAGAGACAAGAGGGAAAGGAGGAGAGAGAGAACGAGGGAACAGAGGAGAGACAGACAAGAGGGAAAGGAAGAGAGAGAGAGAAAGACAAGAGAGGGAACAGAGGAGAGAGAGAGAGACAAGTGAGGGAACAGAGGAGACAGAGAGACGAGGTAAAGGAGGAGAGAGAGACAAGAGGAGGAACAGAGGAGAGAGAGACAAGAGAGGGAACAGAGAAAAGAGAGACGAGGGAAAGGAGGAGAGAGAAAAAGGAAAAGAAGGAAAGAGGGAAAGGAGGAGAGAGGGAAAGGAGGAAAGAAGGAAAGGAGGAGAGAGGGAAAGGAGGAGAGAGAGACAAGAGAGGGAAAAGAGGAGAGAGAGAGAGAGAGAAGAGAGGGAACAGAGGAGGGAGAGACAAGATGGAAACGAGGAGAGAGAGACAAGATGGAAACGAGGAGAGAGAGAGACAGAGGGAACAGAGGAGAGAGAGACAGAGGGAACAGAGGAGAGAGACATTAGAGGGAACAGAGGCGAGGGAGAGAGGGAGAGAGAGAGAGAGAGAGAGAGAGAGAGAGAGAGAGAGAGAGAGAGAGAGAGAGAAAGAAAGAAAGAGGGATAGGAGGAGAGAGAAAAAGGGAAAGAAGGAAAGAGGGAAATGAGGAGAGAGAGAAAGAGGGAAATGAGGAGAGAGAGAGAAGAGAGGGAAAGGATGAGAGACAGACAAGAGGGAAAGGATGAGAGACCGACAAGAGGGAAAGGATGAGAGAGAGGATGAATGTGAATAACTGAAGAGAGTGTCAGACATTAAAAAGAACATTAAAGTCCCATGCAGTCTAATATTTACAGTATACTCTCTTGAATAACCACACTTCATAATGGGAGATGTATACAAACAAATACAACCTTTCTTTTTGATAACTATTACATGCAATTCTGCACAGTAGATGTAGATTGCTCAGAAGCGTTTCAGCTGCTACAATTGAATTGTGTCCTTAGCATTATAAATGAGGATAATACAATTCTATTTAGTCCCAAAGCCAACAGATGGGAAATCAGCTCAATTAATCAGATGAAACAATAGACTGGCTGCCCACTCAAGACGGGATTTAACGGTTTATTTTTTACTTTCTTATTTGTGGAAATCTACTGCTCCGGCCGAGCTCTTCACTGAAACTGATGTAAATGAGGGACTCTGATGGTCACTTAATAAAGTGCTGTCTACAAGGTCGGCTTCATTATCCCACAGAGTGCCATTGTAGTTAAGACATTTATTATGAATTAGTAACTTTGTGGAAAGAATGGGCTTAAAGGGAAGTGGAACAATTTTATTTTCTGTATCAGAAAGAGGGTATTTGATAATGTGTCACAGTGTGTTTTCTTGTAAAAACAGTTGTGTTCCATGTCCCTATAAAATAAAGGACAGGGCTCCTGAATGCCATTTTTAAATCAGGAAATCAGGTGGATGATGGGAGGAACTGGGTCCTATGTGAAAATGGCTTCTGGACTGGCTGCTTTGTAGAGATAGTATGTGTATATATGTGTCCTTCACACAGGCAAGAGGTAAGGGGAGGGGGGCAGCAATAAAAAAAAGGGTCTTGGTGAGAGAAACTGTTATGGGAAGAGGTCTTAGGAAGGGTGATGTCATTGAAAAGGGTCTAGAGGAGGGCCAATTGTAAAAAAAAAAAAAAAAACATTTTTACAATCTCCCCTTGGGGGCCCATTTTTTTTTTTTTTGCATTAAGACCCCTCCATGCTCTAACTCCCCCACGGCCCTATGTCCCCCTTTATCACTCATGTGCCCCAGTACCTGTGTATCTCCCTGGGCCCCCCTGTATCCCTCATGTTCCCCAGTACCTGTGTATCTCCCTCTGCCCCCTGTATCGCTCATGTCCCCAAGTGCCTGTGTATATCCGTGTGCCCCACCTGTATCTCTCATGTCCCTCTGTACCAGTGTACCTACCAGTGCCACCCTGTATCTCTCATGTCCCCCAGTACCTGTGTATCTCCCTGGGCCCCCTATATCTCTCATGTCCCCAGTACCTGTGCATCTCCCTGCGCCCCCCTGTATCTCTCATGTCCCCAGTACCTGTGATTCTCCCTGGGCCTCCCTGTATCTCTCATTTCCCTCAGTTCCTGTGTATCTCCCTGGGCCCCCTGAATCTCTCATGTCCCCAGTACCTGTGTATCTCCCTCTGCCCCCTGTGTCTCACATGTCCCCCAGTACCTGTGTATCTCCCTGGGCCCCCTGTATCTCTCATGTCCCCCAGTACCTGTGTATCTCCCTCTGCCCCCTGTGTCTGTCATGTCCCCCAGTACCTGTGTATCTCCCTGGGCCCCCTGTATCTCTCATGTCCCCCAGTACCTGTGTATCTCCCTCTGCCCCCTGTATCTCTCATGTCCCCAGTACCTGTGTATATCCCTGGGCCCCCTGTATCTCTCATGTCCCCAGTACCTGTGTATCTTCCTGCGCCCCCTGTATCACTCATGTCCCCCAGTACCTGTGTATCTTCCTGCGCCCCCCTGTATCTCTCATGTCCCCAGTACCTGTGTATCTTCCTGCGCCCCCCTGTATCTCTCATGTCCCCAGTACCTGTGTATCTTCCTGCGCCCCCCTGTATCTCTCATGTCCCCCAGTACCTGTGTATCTCCCTGGGCCCCCTGTATCTCTCATGTCCCCAGTACCTGTGTATCTCACTGGGCCCCCTGTATCTCTCATGTCCCCCAGTACCTGTGTATCTCCCTGGGCCCCCTGTATCTCTCATGTCCCCCAGTGCCTGTGTATCTCCCTGCCCCCCTGTATCTCTCATGTCCCCAGTACCTGTGTATATCCCTGTGCCCCCTGTATCTCTCATGTCCCCAGTACCTGTGTATCTTCCTGCGCCCCCTGTATCTCTCATGTCCCCAGTACCTGTGTATCTTCCTGCGCCCCCTGTATCTCTCATGTCCCCCAGTACCTGTGTATATCCCTCTGCCCCCTGTGTCTCTCATTCCCCCAGTACCTGTGTATCTTCCTGCGCCCCCTGTATCTCTCATGTCCCCTGTACCTGTGTATCTTCCTGCGCCCCCTGTATCTCTCATGTCCCCCAGTACCTGTGTATATCCCTGGGCCCCCTGTATCTCTCATGTCCCCAGTACCTGTGTATATCCCTGGGCCCCCTGTATCTCTCATGTCCCCAGTACCTGTGTATCTCCCTGGGCCCCCTGTATCTCTCATGTCCCCCAGTACCTGTGTATATCCCTGGCCCCCCTGTATCTCTCATGTCCCCAGTACCTATGTATCTCCCTGGGCCCCCTGTATCTCTCATGTCCCCAGTACCTGTGTATCTCCCTGGGCCCCCTGTATCTCTCATGTCCCCAGTACCTGTGCATCTTCCTGCGGCCCCTGTATCTCTCATGTCCCCAGTACCTGTGTATCTTCCTGCGCCCCCTGTATCTCTCATGTCCCCCAGTACCTGTGTATATCCCTGGGCCCCCTGTATCTCTCATGTCCCCAGTACCTGTGTATATCCCTGGGCCCCCTGTATCTCTCATGTCCCCAGTACCTGTGTATCTCCCTGGGCCCCCTGTATCTCTCATGTCCCCAGTACCTGTGTATCTCCCTGGGCCCCCTGTATCTCTCATGTCCCCAGTACCTGTGTATCTTCCTGCGGCCCCTGTATCTCTCATGTCCCTCTGTACCTGTGTATCTTCCTGCGCCCCCTGTATCTCTCATGTCCCCTGTACCTGTGTATCTTCCTGCGCCCCCTGTATCTCTCATGTCCCCTGTACCTGTGTATCTTCCTGCGCCCCCTGTATCTCTCATGTCCCCAGTACCTGTGTATCTTCCTGCGGCCCCTGTATCTCTCATGTCCCCTGTACCTGTGTATCTTCCTGCGCCCCCTGTATCTCTCATGTCCCCAGTACCTGTGTATCTTCCTGCGGCCCCTGTATCTCTCATGTCCCCTGTACCTGTGTATCTTCCTGCGCCCCCTGTATCTCTCATGTCCCCCAGTACCTGTGTATCTCCCTGTATCTCATGTCCCCTGTACCTGTGTATCTTCCTGCGGCCCCTGTATCTCTCATGTCCCTCTGTACCTGTGTATCTTCCTGCGGCCCCCTGTATCTCTCATGTCCCCCAGTACCTGTGTATCTTCCTGAGGCCCCTGTATCTCTCATGTCCCTCTGTACCTGTGTATCTTCCTGCGCCCCCTGTGTCTCTCATGTCCCCAGTACCTGTGTATATCCCTGGGCCCCCTGTATCTCTCATGTCCCCAGTACCTGTGTATCTCCCTGGGCCCCCTGTATCTCTCATGTCCCCTGTACCTGTGTATCTTCCTGCGCCCCCTGTATCTCTCATGTCCCCCAGTACCTGTGTATCTCCCTGGGCCCCCTGTATCTCTCATGTCCCCCAGTACCTGTGTATCTCCCTGGGCCCCCTGTATCTCTCATGTCCCCTGTACCTGTGTATCTTCCTGCGCCCCCTGTATCTCTCATGTCCCCCAGTACCTGTGTATCTTCCTGCGCCCCCTGTATCTCTCATGTCCCCCAGTACCTGTGTATATCCCTGGGCCCCCTGTATCTCTCATGTCCCCTGTACCTGTGTATCTTCCTGCGCCCCCTGTATCTCTCATGTCCCCCAGTACCTGTGTATCTCCCTGGCCCCCCTGTATCTCTCATGTCCCCAGTACCTATGTATCTCCCTGCGGCCCCTGTATCTCTCATGTCCCCTGTACCTGTGCATCTTCCTGCGCCCCCTGTATCTCTCATGTCCCCAGTACCTGTGTATATCCCTGGCCCCCCTGTATCTCTCATGTCCCCCAGTACCTGTGTATCTTCCTGCAGCCCCCTGTATCTCTCATGTCCCCCAGTACCTGTGTATCTTCCTGCGCCCCCTGTATCTCTCATGTCCCCTGTACCTGTGTATCTTCCTGCGCCCCCTGTATCTCTCATGTCCCTCTGTACCTGTGTATCTTCCTGCGCCCCCTGTATCTCTCATGTCCCCCAGTACCTGTGTATCTTCCTGCGCCCCCTGTATCTCTCATGTCCCCTATACCTGTGTATATCCCTGGCCCCCCTGTACCTGTGTATATCCCTGGGCCCCCTGTATCTCTCATGTCCCCTGTACCTGTGTATCTTCCTGCGCCCCCTGTATCTCTCATGTCCCTCTGTACCTGTGTATCTTCCTGCGCCCCCTGTATCTCTCATGTCCCCTGTACCTGTGCATCTTCCTGCGCCCCCTGTATCTCTCATGTCCCCCAGTACCTGTGTATATCCCTGGCCCCCCTGTACCTGTGTATATCCCTGGGCCCCCTGTATCTCTCATGTCCCCTGTACCTGTGTATCTTCCTGCGGCCCCTGTATCTCTCATGTCCCCAGTACCTGTGTATCTTCCTCTGCCCCCTGTATCTCTCATGTCCCCCAGTACCTGTGTATATCCCTGGCCCCCCTGTATCTCTCATGTCCCCTATACCTGTGTATCTTCCTGCGGCCCCCTGTATCTCTCATGTCCCCAGTACCTGTGCATCTTCCTGCGCCCCCTGTATCTCTCATGTCCCCCAGTACCTGTGTATATCCCTGGGCCCCCTGTATCTCTCATGTCCCCTATACCTGTGTATCTTCCTGCGGCCCCCTGTATCTCTCATGTCCCCCAGTACCTGTGTATCTCCCTGCGCCCCCCTGTATCTCTCATGTCCCCCTGTACCTGTGTATCTTCCTGAGGCCCCTGTATCTCTCATGTCCCCCTGTACCTGTGTATCTTCCTGAGGCCCCTGTATCTCTCATGTCCCCCAGTACCTGTGTATATCCCTGGGCCCTCCTGTATCTTTCATGTCCCCCAGTACCTGTGTATCTTCCTGCTCCCCCCTGTATCTCTCATGTCCCCCAGTACCCGTGTATCTCCCTGGGCTCCCTGTATCTCTCATGTCCCCTGTACCTGTGTATCTTCCTGCGGCCCCCTCTATCTCTCATGTCCCCCAGTACCTGTGTATATCCCTGGGCCCCCCTGTATCTCTCATGTCCCCAGTACCTGTGTATCTCCCTGCGCCCCCTGTATCTCTCATGTCCCCTGTACCTGTGTATCTTCCTGCGCCCCCTGTATCTCTCATGTCCCCCAGTACCTGTGTATATCCCTGGGCCCCCCTGTATCTCTCATGTCCCCAGTACCTGTGTATCTCCCTGCGCCCCCTGTATCTCTCATGTCCCCCAGTACCTGTGTATCTTCCTGCGGCTTCTGTATCTCTCATGTACCCCAGTACCTGTGTATATCCCTGGGCCCCCCTGTATCTCTCATGTCCCCAGTACCTGTGTATCTCCCTGCGCCCCCTGTATCTCTCATGTCCCCTGTACCTGTGTATCTTCCTGCGCCCCCTGTATCTCTCATGTCCCCCAGTACCTGTGTATCTTCCTGCGGCCCCTGTATCTCTCATGTCCCCCAGTACCTGTGTATATCCCTGGCCCCCCTGTATCTCTCATGTCCCCCAGTACCTGTATATCTTCCTGCGCCCCCTGTATCTCTCATGTCCCCCAGTACCTGTGTATCTTCCTGCGCCCCCTGTATCTCTCATGTCCCCCAGTACCTGTATATCTTCCTGCGGCCCCCTGTATCTCTCATGTCCCCAGTACCTGTGCATCTTCCTGCGCCCCCTGTATCTCTCATGTCCCCCAGTACCTGTGTATATCCCTGGCCCCCCTGTATCTCTCATGTCCCCTATACCTGTGTATCTTCCTGAGGCCCCTGTATCTCTCATGTCCCCCAGTACCTGTGTATCTCCCTGCGCCCCCCTGTATCTCTCATGTCCCCCTGTACCTGTGTATCTTCCTGAGGCCCCTGTATCTCTCATGTCCCCCAGTACCTGTGTATCTCCCTGCGCCCCCCTGTATCTCTCATGTCCCCCTGTACCTGTGTATCTTCCTGAGGCCCCTGTATCTCTCATGTCCCCCAGTACCTGTGTATATCCCTGGGCCCTCCTGTATCTCTCATGTCCCCCAGTACCTGTGTATCTTCCTGCTCCCCCCTGTATCTCTCATGTCCCCCAGTACCTGTGTATCTCCCTGGGCCCCCCTGTATCTCTCATGTCCCCCAGTACCTGTGTATCTCCCTGGGCCCCCCTGTTTCTCTCATCTTCCCCAGTACCTGTGTATCTCCCTGGGCCCCCCTGTATCTCTCATCTTCCCCAGTACCTGTGTATCTCCCTGGGCCCCCCCCTTTATCACTCATGTCCCCAGTGCCTGTGTATCTCCCTGCGCCCCCCTGTATCTCTCATGTCCCCCAGTACCTGTGTATATCCCTGCTCCCCCTGCATCTCTCATGTCCCCCAGTACCTGTGTATCTCCCTGGGCCCCCTGTATATCTAATGTCCCCCAGTACCTGTGTATCTCCCTGCGCCCCCCCCCCGTATCTCTCATGTCCCCCAGTACCTGTGCATCTCCCTGCGCCCCCCCCCGTATCTCTCATGTCCCCCAGTACCTGTGTATCTCCCTGTGCCCCCTGTATCTCTCATGTCCCCCAGTACCTGTGTATCTCCCTGCACCCCCTGTATCTCTCATGTTCCCCAGTACCTGCTGTGTATCTCCCTGTGCCCCCTGTATCTCTCATGTCCCCCAGTACATGTGTATCTCCCTGCGCCCCCCCCCCCCCCCCCCTGTATCTCTCATGTCCCCCAGTACCTGTGTATCTCCCTGGGCCCCCTGTATCTCTCATGTTCCCCAGTACTTGTGTATCTCCCAGCGCCCCCCCCCCCCCACCGTATCTCATGTCCCCCAGTACCTGTGTATCTCCCTGCGCCCCCCCCACCTGTATCTCTCATGTCCCCCAGTACCTGTGTATCTCCCTGTATCTCATGTCCCCCAGTACCTGTGTATCTCCCTGTGCCCCCTGTATCTCTCATGTCCCCCAGTACCTGTGTATCTCCCTGTGCCCCCTGTATCTCTCATTTCCCTCAGTGCCTGTGTATCTCCCTGGGCCCCCTGTATCTCTCATGTCCCCCAGTACATGTGTATCTCCCTGCGCCCCCCCCCCCCCCCCCCTGTATCTCTCATGTCCCCCAGTACCTGTGTATCTCCCTGGGCCCCCTGTATCTCTCATGGGCCCTGTAGCCGTGTATATCCCTGGGCCCCCTGTATCTCTCATGTCACCAGTACCTATGTTCCTCAGTACCTGCGTATCTCCCTGTATCTCTCTTTCCTCAGTATCTCTCTCCTTTTCTTGGCATCAATACAATCTCTCCATCTGCAGGCTCTCGACCAACAGGAAACACTCCAAGAAAATTCACAGGCTCCGGAAACAGCTGGAGCAGCCGGTGTCACCTCTGGGAGAGGAGCCAAGTTATACATGGTCACCCCTAGGACCAGAACCAAAACATTCACAAAACACAACACTTCACATGAAGGATGAGCGCCAACACACACACTACCAGCTGCCCAGCACACAACGCCAGCTACCCGCCAGGGGTGTAACATAGACCGTAAAATAGCTTCTATATACACACATACAAACAGAGAAATCTCCCCAGTTCCTACACCACAATGCCAGCTGCCTCGTATGCACACATACAATGCCAGCTACCCAGCAGACAATGCCAGCTGTCCTGCATACAATACCAACTGCTTCCCACACAATGCCAGCTGCCCTCATACAATGCCCGAGGCCCCACACACAATGCCAACTGCCCTGCATACAATACCAGCTGCCTTGTACACACACATACAATGCCAGCTGCCCTGCACACAATACAAGCTGTCCCTCATACAATGCTCGAGGCCCCACACACAATGCCATCTGCCCTGCATACAATACCAGCTGCCTTGTACACACACATAGAATGCCAGCTGGCCCGCATGCACATATACATACAATTCCAGCTGCCCCGCATATACACATACATACAATGCCAGCTGCCTTGGGTGTAGGAACTGGAGGGAACAAGGAGGACAAATCCCCCCCCAGATTTTTCAATTTGTGTAGAGAAGCAGTTGTGTGATTTTAATACTATATGCTCCCATACCAGCTGCTTGACACACAATGCTGAGTGTGACGATCCAGTGGTAGGGGCTATTACTGCCCAGGGCCACCTGCTATAGACTGCACGTTATCTACCCACAAGGACTGTTGGGTGCTTTGAAGTCTCAGCACCAGCACCCTGATGCCTGGCTTCTGTATCAGTCAGGGTCTCTCCATCAGGAATCAGCATGTCCAGGAGTCCCAGTAACCTTCCTGTGGTAGTGACCAGGACAAGTTACTCAGAGGGTGGAGATATGTTCAGTATCGCAGCCACCAGGAGCACACAATTTCTATATGTTTCCAGCAGTGAACCGTTTTATTTTTGAAATGACAGCAGTATTTATAGGGGATATATACAAAGGGTTGTATGCAGCACAACAATGAACGGGTGTGGCAAACAAACACAAGAGGTAAACTCCACATGGGGTCTAACAGTAGCTTCCTGAGAGCAATAGGATTAACCTCCAATACACCCCTGCCGTCTCTAGCACATATCAGACGTGATTAACTAAATCTGGCAAACAATAGGACAAAACAAAATTTACAAATACAATGGAGGTGTTTATGTAGATAATCCGGTAGGAGTCAAGCAGTCTGTGTTTTCTGGTAGCACACAATGCCAGCTGCCCTACACACAATGCCAGCTGTCCTGTAAGCACACATACAATGCCAGCTGCCCTGCAAGCACAAATACAATGCCAGCTGCCTTGTATGCACACATACAATGCCAGTTCCCCATGCATACAGCTGTACAGCACACAATGCCAACTGCCCCGCACACAATACCAGCTGCCCTGCACACAATGCTAGCTGCCTTGTATGCACACATACAATGCCAGCTACCCACCACACAATGCCAACTACCTTGTATGCACACATATGCCAGCTGCCCAGCGCACAATGCCAGCTGCCTTATACACACATACAATGTCAGTTCCCCATGCATACAATGCCAGCTCCCCATGCATACAACGCCAGCTGCTCCCCAGCACACAACGCCAGCTGCTCCACACACAATACCAGCTGCCTTGTACACACATGCAATGCCAACTGCTTCGCAGACATTTCCAGCTGCCCTGCACACAATACCAGCTAGCTTGTACACACATGCAATACCAACTGCTTCTCACACAATGCCAGCTGCTTCTCATTCAATGCCAGCTGCCCTGCACACAATGCCAGTTCCCCCTGCATACAATGCCAGTTCCCCCTGCATACAATGCCAGCTGCTCTGCACACAATGCCAGCTACCTCACACACAATGCCAGCTGCTGCCCCACACACAATGCCAATGGGCAACCCCTAATCTAGACCTGTTTCAGAGGACTAGGTCTCCCCTTTCCTGGTAATTCAATATCTAAAGTATGAGGCTCTAATTTTATACCGTGTATAGACAAATATCCTTGAGTTTATTTATATGCAACATTTTTCTGTTACAATTTATATAAATTTCCTGGATTATGAAGCATCTGATAGAGGTGTATCAGTGTATGAAAAAAATCCCCAAATAAACATTAATAAACTTACCCTGTCGTTAGAAGAAATTTACAGTTTTTAGGCGGTTGATTTTGATAAGGAAAGCCCCTGAAGATCCAAACTAAAGTAGCATAAAATGTATATTTTTCTGGACAATCAAAGGCAGCTACAACATTCTAGCAAGTACGGGAATTCAGTCTCTGCAGCAAAGCTTCATGGGATGTGTAGTCTTTAGTCAAGACCACAAGGAAGCAGCTTCAGGCAATGTTGCTCTGGAACTCTGCGCTGAAGGGTAGTATAGGGTTAAAAATGTACTTGAATGCAGTGTTTCTATTGGTAGGTACACTGTGCCTATGTAGGCAGCTCTGAGGGTGTGGAAACCAATTAAAACAAATAAAATAAAATACTGTAAATCTGTGTGTAACTATTTTTTTTACACTTGCAGTCTGAATGAATTACTTGGAGCCTTATTCTATTAGCTGCTCGCAAATGCTGCAATCTTGTAATTTGTGTTGCTGGTGTTTTTTTCTCTAAATGTTTAGATGTATTCTATTGACTGCAGCCCGCAATTTACCTCCTTAAGCCTTCGCACATCAAACCAGCTTTTTTAAGTCTGATTTCCGGGGGCGGGATCATATGATTTGACAATATTTAAACAAGCCCGTCATTTACCTCTCAGACACACTCTTTAACTCCCAGACTCTCCCTGCTATTCACCAAATCTGCAAGCAAACAAGGTATTTCAGAGGAATATCACCTGCATCTGATGCCATTCTACTCCCACGTGGAGTTTTACTATTAATATTTATTATATCTTAGGAGATAAGCAAAAACAGAACTTAATTTTGTTAAGTGAAAAAGACTATCCTAGTTATACTGGGCAATAAACAGGGGGTTTATTTGTGAATATGCTCTCTCCTCCCCTTCCTCTAGTCCCCCCTCTCAGTTCATTCATAACCATTTGCTTGTTTTCATGGACACACTCTAACTCCCAGATCCTTCCTCCACCAGAACCAATCCCCTCCTTGCCCCGGTTTACTCTTAATTTATTGAGTCACACAAACTCCTTACAGCTGATCATTTAGTAACACCTGTCACTCTCCTTCCTCATAATCGCTTGCCTTTTCCTCAGGCTCTTCTTCTCAACTTGTCCACGTTATGTCTCCAACATAACTATCTCACCTTCCATGCACTTTTCTTCTCTCCTCTTTTAAGCTCCCATGAGCTATTCTCCTTCCAACAGTCACTATGTCCTCTTTTTCTAAAGTCCATAAGCAGAAACACTTCTCATCTCCTTTCTCTCTCTCCTTCTTCTGCTGGCTTCTGGAGATATACCTCCAAACCCAGGCCCCTCACCTGACATTCCCATTTTCAGGACACAATATCTGACCACTCTGAAGCCACTGACCTCAATGGACTTTCTATGACATCTCTTCCTTCTCCTACTAAATGAAAAATCTTTCTAACTTTGCATACTTTCTTACCGAAGTAAACTATCACTTCCTTCCCCACCTATTCCTTATCTCTTTATTCTTGCCAAGGTTTCTGCCTTTTCCATTCCCTTTAAATTGTAAGTAGCGAGTTTCCAATCTTGTAGGCTCAAAACAGGGCCCTTAATTGTAACATTTTATTCTTTCTTGTTATCATACCCTGTACTGTGCTATGAAATATGCTGGTGCATTATAAATAAAAGTTAATTTATTATTATTATTATTATTATTATTATTAGGTCAGTAAAACATGGAAGTTAGATGTAATCTGCAATCGGAGGCTAAGAATTAATTAATGCCAATAAGTAATATTTGCACATCGGGATAGCAATCTAGCAATTTATAAAATGCATCAGAGCATCTGCTCTAGTCCATGTGAGTTTCATGATGTGTATTAACCCCTTGAGTTTGGGATCAATGTTATAACATCTAAAAATAATATTTTTTTATTTGTGGGTTTGAGACTGTGCAATTAATCCTAATGTCTTTCCATGCCTTCCTGTGCTTTTATAGTACAGTATTGTGTGTTTAATTGCTGTTACAGCTCTAATAAGGGTTTGAAAAAGCCCTTGGCCCTTGTGAGTCCTATTTAGTACTCAGAATATTTTTGACAGAAACTTGATACTTTATCTATTTGCGGGACAGACTTTATTTGTGATCTAGCGCTACGGGTCTAATAGAATATCCATTTCGTGTAACTTTATTGTTCAAGCTAAAACCAAATGGAGTTCTAAGGACAAATTTGCGTCTTTGGCTGGCCCGTTGTGATTGTGGGCACGGAACTTTGTAGCGAAATACTACAATATGTATTATATATATATATATATATATATATATATATATATAAAATATATATATATAAAATATATATATATAAAATATATATATATAAAATATATATATATAAAATATATATATATAAAATATATATATATAAAATATATATATATAAAATATATATATATAAAATATATATATAAAATATATATATATAAAATATATATATATAAAATATATATATATAAAATATATATATATAAAATATATATATATAAAATATATATATATAAAATATATATATATAAAATATATATATATAAAATATATATATATATATATATATAAAATATATATATATATATATATATATATATATATATATATATATATATATATATATATATATATAAATAAAATATATAATTATTAGCGACTTACCCGTCAAAAAATGACAGTCAATAAAATTGTAAGGCTGGAAATGCAGTTTGGCACACAATGTAAGGCTTTTAGTTCTCTGAGTACCTTTGGCGCTCATTGCTAACATAAACATTGCTAAACTAACCCCCCTCTACACTAACCTATTAACACCTACACTACCTACCTACCCACTAATAAACATAGTAATTAAGGTTGAAAAAAGACTTTCAGTCCATCAAGTTCAACCTTTTAAGATCTCGTCTGATCTGTATGATCAGTTATGAATTAGTTGTTAATTATTAATAGTATAGTATTTGAGGATAAATAAAGACTGTTAGTCCATCAAGTACAACCTTTTTAGATCTCTCGATCTTTTTAATATGTGGACTATTTGTTATTAATTGTTAATTGATCCAGAGGAAGGCAAACAGAAAAAAAAAAAAACATTGAAACTTTGCCAATTGTCTCATAAGGGGGGAAAAAGCAAAATTCCTTCCTGACCCCAGAAACTGGCGATCAAATTTCTCCCTGGATCAATATTCCTTCGCTAGTTATCTAGGATAACTTTGAATGTCCTCTTTATTCAAAAATATATCTAACCCCTTTTTGAAGTTATCTATCGAATTTGCTGTCACCACCTCCTTTGGTAGAGAATTCCACAGTTTAACCCCCCCTAACTGTGAAGAACCCTTTTCTTTCTTTAAGGTGAAATCTTTTTTCCTCTAACCTCAAAGGATGTCCTCTTGTCAGTTGAAAAACTCTTGCTACAAAAAGTTCACTTGACAAAGCCTTATATTGACCCTGGATGTATTTATATAAGGTAATCATATTCCCTCGTAGACGCCTTTTTTCTAGCGAAAATAAGTTTAATTTGGTTAGTCTTTCTTCATAACTTAGCCCCTCCATTCCCCTTAGTAGCTTTGTTGCCCTTCTCTGTACTTTTTCCAGCTCTAAAATGTCCTTTTTATGAAGTGGTGCCCAAAATTGTACTCCATATTCCAAATGAGGGCGTACTAGGGATTTGGATAGTGGCAGAATTATATTTGCTTCCCTTGCTTCTATACCCTTTTTAATGCATGCCAATATTTTACTTGCCTTTGCAGCTGCTGCTTGGCATTGAGCACTGCTACCTAGGTGGTTGTCCACTAGTTCTCCCAAATATCTTTCAATATCGAATACCTCTAGATTTGCTCCATTAAGATTATAAATTGCATGGCTATTTTACCTTCCCAAATGCATAACCTTACATTTATTTGTATTAAATCTCATCTGCCATTTAGCTGCCCATTTCTCTAATTTATGCAAATCCCTTTGTAGGGAAAGTACATCATTATCTGATTTAATTACCTTGCACAAGTTGGTATCATCAGCAAAAATGGAGACACTACTTTTGAGTCCTACTTCTGCGTCATTAATAAATATGTTAAAAAGGAGAGGACCTAATACTGAACCTTGAGGAACCCCACTTACCACATTAGTCCAATCTTACCACATTAGTCCAGTGAGTCTGGAAAGATTAGATATAATGGTTTGGCTATTACAGAACCCAGTTCCCTCAGTACCCGTGGATGTATTCCATCAGGACCTGGGGCTTTATTAACATTTATTTTCTCCAATCTCTTTTGGTTTTCTTCCTGCATTAACCAATTATTTAGTGATGGTAGTGTAGCCCCATTTTGTTGCTGTGTCCCAACCACATGTACCACCCTGGTGTATAACAATAAAAAGAACCTATTTAGCTCATCTGCCTTTCTCTCGTCTTTAATTATCAGATGGCCGGTGTCACATTGTAATGCTCCTATAGCTTCCTTCCTCGCCTTCTTCCCATTAATATATTTAAAAAATATTTTAGGGTTAGTCTTACTTTCCTTTGCAACTGACTTTTCATTTTCTATTTTAACCAGTCTAATAGCCCTTTTGCAAGCCTTGTTGATTTCCTTATAGTCACATAAAGCTGCCTCTGTTCCCTCCTTCTTGTATAATTTAAATGTTTCTTTTTCCTTATCATGATCTTTAAGTCATTGTTAAGCCACATGGGATGTGATTTACTCCTACTCATTTTATTTCCACATGGTACATGCCGATGAGTATGATAGTTTGTTTATTTAGTAAGGATTTGAATATTGTCCAGAAAATAGTACCTTGGAGGTCCTTGCTTTAAGCTTATTCCCTAGTTCTTTAAAATCATTCTTTAGGGCACTCCATCTTCCACTTACTTTGTCATTGGTACCAATATGTATCAAGACCGGGGGTTCATTACCAGCCCCTCCCAATAATTTATCCACCCGATCCACAACATGCCGAACCAGAGCACCCGGGAGATAGCAAACTGTTTGATTGCTGGGATCTGGGTGACAAATCACCCTGTCTACCTTCCTAATAAAAGAGTCCCCTACAACCAAAACCTGTCTGTTGCTCTGCCTATGCTGCACTTTCACTCCTCCAGTAGAACTGCTCTATCTGGCATTGCCATTCCTGAATGGACATCCCCAACAGTTTCACTCAATCTGGCAAACCTGTTGGTGTTTGCCAAGTCAGAACTGGCCTGCCTCCTCCTGTTCCCCCTGATTCCCCTTCTAACTGTAACCCAGCTACCTCCCTGGACATCCTCGCTAGCCCCAGCTCCACCCTCCATGCTAGGCCCAGCTAAACTGTGCTTCGTGAGCACCAAGTCCCTTTCCAGTGTGACAATATCATGAAGTGTTGCAATTCTCCTCTCTAGTTCTTCAATTTGAGCTTCCAGAGAGGCAACATTCTCACATCTGTCATAGAGGTATGGACCCTAGATCATCTGTTCCAGTATTGCATACATATAACAGGATGTACACTGAGTGAGTTTGCCACTGGACTGATTCATGATTATCAGTTAAAAAAATACAGTGAGAAAACAAATCAATGTATTTGTATAAAGATTGCTTTTCTACACCTTAACCCAGACAAAACAGAAAAAAATATATATGTTTGTTTTCAATTTTTTCTTAGAATACCCCTTTTCTTTGAATTCCCTCCTTTTATTCAATCTCCTACACACTAACTACACTTAAACTAGAAATGATTGCAAGCTCCCAAGCTCGCTCTTCCCTTGTTAAAATAGACCCCGCCTACTCACCTGTACAATGATAAATGAGCACAGGACAGAAAACACTGCCCTGCCTCACAGAACTGATTCAAACAGAACACGACAAAATGCACACAGATATAACCTTTACAGAGGCCAAACCCCACCCACTCTCACTTGGACCCCGATTACAGCCCACAGGAAAGAAAACACTGCCCTGATTTACAGAACTGATTACAGAAAATAATAAAACCTAAGTCACATATAATAAAAAAGCCTAATTCACCAAAAGTAAAAAAGCTACATTACAGAAAAGAAAAGAATCCGCTTTACAAAAAAGAAAGAAAATGTACATTACAATCCCTCCCCACTACATAAAATAAAAAAAAACATTTCACAGCTGAAAAGGAAATACATACAAAATATATACATTACATTACAATACAAAATAAAATAAAATACAATTGCCCCATGTAAAATACATACATACCCCGCTATCTAAAATATATGAAATCCGATCTGAAATGCATATATACCCAACTATCTAAAATGCAAAAAATCCTATCTAAAATACACACATACCCCATCTAAAATACATCCCCCCTATTTAACATACAATAAATACTATCTCCATATACAAACCCTAATTCTAACCTAAAATAAAATAATTAAGACCACTTACCTTTGTTTTTCCTTCAGATCACCAACCTTGAAAAAAAAACAAAAAAAAACGGAGTTCCGCACTCGCAGAGCTCCCCGACACTAATGAGCCTCCTAGAGCCTTTTCTGGAAGAAAATTGGCAATGGCGCCTTCTGATTGTCTGAAAACGCTTCTAATCAAATTTCAGCCAATCAGAAGGCGCCAGGGTGTGAGCCAATCCGAATGGGATACACCCCATATCCCATTCTGATTGGCTAATGCACCTGTCAAACTTTTTATAAAGGTGCAGATGTCTTCAGCCAATCACCCCATTTGCGGTGTATCCCATTGTGATTGACTGAATAATCTCATCTGATTGGCTGTTGTCACTCAATTAGACTGCAGCCAATCACCCCGTGGGGTGGCTGAAGGCAATAAAGCCTTCTGATTTGGTTAAAGATTGACAGGTGCATTAGCCAATCAGCATGGGATATCAGGGTATATCCCATTCTGATTAGCTGAAATTTGATTGACAGTGTTTTCAGCCAATCAGAATGTGACATTGCCAATTTTTTCCCGCAAAAGGCTCTAGGAGGCTTATTAGCGACGTTAGTTATTTTTTATTTTTACAGAACAGATTCTTCCAGGGCCCAGCCAGGGCAGAAGAGGAGGAGCACAGGGACATCACGGGGAGGTAAGTTCAATGTATATTATGTTTATTTTATTTTGTGTGTGTATATTGTAGTAATGTAATGTTTATTTTTTAACAGGGGCCGTGCCAGAGAAGAAAATAAGCATGGGGACATGCTGGAAAGGTGAGTAGAATATTTAGAATGTTTACTTATTGTATGTAGTGTTATATACTAATTTATTTTTTTCCCCTAGGGTGGCGATCTGAAGGGATATCTGCAAAGGTAAGTGGTCTTAATTATTTTATTTTAGGTTAGAATTAGGGTTTGTGTATGGAGATAGGTTTTATTGTATGTTAGATAGGGGGACATTTTTTTGATAGATAGTGGGGTATGTGTGTATTTTAGATACGGGGTATTGTATTGTATTTTATTTGTATTGTAATGTACTGTATATATTCAGTATGTATTTCCTTTTCAGGTGTGTAATTTAAAAAAAAAATCTGTAGGGGGGGGTTGTAATGTAAGTTTTTTTATTTTATGTAATGTTTTTTATTTCATGTAATTAGTGGGGTGGGGGGTTTATTAGCAGGTAGGTAGTGTAGGCATTAATAGGTTAGTGTAGAGGGCGATTAGTTTAGATTTAACAGTTTCTTAGGGAGTCCTTGAGGACCGTCATGGACTTATGTGGTTAATGTTAGGGTAGTAACTGCCCCATAAGAGTCTCTATATACCCTTATGGGACTGATGGGGTTAAATAGAGGCTTATGAGGGTCTCTATAGACCCCCATAAGAGGCCATGTTAAATAGGCTTCAATGGGTTTCAATAGGCCTAGTTAGGGTTACATAGGTACTGTTAGTATTAAATGGGGTTGGTTTAATGGGGTATAGTTAGGGTTTTAGTGTAGTGCTTACACTTTGTGTCATGAGGGTCCTGGATGACCCTCATGACACTTATAGTGTTATTACATGGGTTAATTAGTGTCCTATAGGGGTCTATATAGACCCCTATTGGACTGATAGTTAATTATCAGCTTATGGGGGTCTGTATTGACCCCCCCCCCCCCCATGAGGGACAGGTTTAATTATGGGGTTATGGGGGTCTGTGTTGACGCCATGAGTGACAGAGTTAATTAGTTAATTATTGGATTATGGAGGTATGTATTGACCCCATCAGTGACAGGGTTAATTAAGGGATGATGGGGGTCTGTATTGACCCACATGAGTGACATGGCTATTTAGGGGCCCATGGGGCTCTGTATAGAGCCCCATGAGCGATAGGGTTAATTTTGATTTATCGAGGGTCCTTTAAGGACCTTTACCGTCCTTTAAACACCTGCAAGGCGGGAAATTCAAATTTTGATTTCAGCGGGGGTGCCATCAGGGAACCCCTCTGCGAGGGTTAATGTGGGGACCCCCCGCATGGGGGGTTAATGTTAGGTGCCGGTGAGGGTACTTACAGTACCCCCACTGCTAGTCTTAAGTGTTTGTGTGCCACGGGCACTTTAAAAGGAGCCGCAACAGGGAATTTAGAGCTTTTAAATGCAGAGGGGACACAATCGTGACCCCCCAATGCAAATTGCGGGGGGTCCTCCATGGGGACCTCCAACATGGGCTTAATACGGGCACACTTCGGGGGTCCGATCAGAGCCCCGCTGCAAGGGTTTAATGTGGGGTCTCGAGCTTATCGCGGATATCTTGGGAAAGTAATACGCGTTTAGCAGTGTTTTTTGCAATCCTGGGTCGTGGAGCTTAGTATTTATTTTTTATGGCCGCCATTTTTTTTCTCTCAGACAATTTTCGAGTGCCGAAACTCGGGAAATTGGGGTTAAACTGGCGTTCAACCTCACTTTGCGATGTCCTGGCAGTCCCCCCGTGCTGTGGGGGAGGTTTTAAAAAAAAAAAATATTGTGTTTTTTTGGGTTTGGAAGGCTACATGCTTTTTTTACGATCCTGTGTATTTTTTTTTCTCTAAGTGCTGCAGGCAATGAGGGAGAGGATAAGGGGAAGAGAGACACAGGCGAAGGAGAGGAGGAGGGGAAAGAGACACAGGGTAAGGAGAAGAAGAGACACACAGGGTTAGGAGAAGAGGAGGGGAATAGGTCGTGGGGGTCGTTGAGATGAGCGCCTGTAACGCTAATCTCCACCAGCGCAGTGAGCACCTTTGGCGCTCCCTGCCTAAGTCGTACAGGGTCGTAGGGATGAGCGCCTACAGCGCTCATCTCCACCAGCTCAAAAGAGGTTGGGGAACACATCCCTTACTGGTGGGAAGCAGAGTAACACCACAGAGTATTGTATTATCATATTACCTGCTGGGACTTCTTGGTGGGTTCCATAGTTGATGTTGCTAAGTTCTTACAGAATTCTTATGAACAAGGTCCATCAAGTGGCCTAAAGTTTGTCCTGGTACAAATCAGAATCTACTCAAAGGTAAATCCCCACATTTTTATTCTACTACGTCACCTGTCTCAATCTTCAAAGTGTCCAGGTCTGAGATAGGCAGATGGGTGGGAGGAGGATGAGAAGCAGGAGCAAAGGTAGTAAGGCTGGGGCAAATGGGGAGAAGCAGGAGCAACGGGAGAGAGGATGGGGCAGATGGGGAGAAGCAGGAGCAACAAGAAAGAGGCTGGGGCAAATGGGGAGAAGCAGGAGCAACGGGAGAGAGGATGGGGCAGATGGGGAGAAGCAGGAGCAATAGGAGTGATGGGGCAGATGGGGAGAAGCAGGAGCAACAGGAGAGAGGATGGGGCAGATGGGGAGAAGCAGGAGCAACGGGAGAGAGGATGGGGCAGATGGGGAGAAGCAGGAACAACGGGAGTGAGGATGGGGCAGATGAGGCAGTCAGACTGTGGTACAAGATAGGAGCTGGAGTGCAGGGGAGGGGGGTCTGGAGGCTGAAGGAGAAGTGAGATGGAGTCTGGCAGCTTGACCATTAATCTAATCAAAACATCAATCCAAAGCCAGTAATGACTTTAAAAGGGAAAGACTGGCCGAATCCCTCTAATATATACACTGGGATGGAAAGTGTACACACAGAAATACTGTATATACACTGGGACAGAGACTCACATACAGAACACATATACACACAGATATATACACTGTATACACACAGAGACTCACATACAGAACATGTATACACAGAGACTCACATGCAGAACACGTACACACAGAGACTCACATACAGAACATGTATACACAGAGACTCACATGCAGAACACGTACACACAGAGACTCACATACAGAACACGTATACACACAGATATATACACTGTATACACACAGAGACTCACATACAGAACATGTATGCACACAGACTCACATGCAGAACACGTGCACACAGACTCACATGCAGAACACGTACACACAGAGACTCACATGCAGAACACGTACACACAGAGACTCACATGCAGAACACGTACACACAGACTCATACAGAACACGTATACACACAGATATATACACTGTATACACACAGAGACTCACATACAGAACACGTATACACACAGACTCACATACAGAACACGTATACACACAGATACATATACTTTATATACAGTGACTCACATACAGCACACAGAGACTCACATACAGAGCACGTATATACACACAGACTCACATGCAGAACATGTACACACACAGAGTCTTACATACATAACACGTATACACACAGACTCCCATACAGAACACATATACACACAGATACATATACTGTATACGCACAGACTCGCATACAGAACACGTATACACACAAATACAGTGGATATAAAAAGTCTACACACCCCTGTTAAAATGTCAGGTTTCTGTGCTGTAAAAAAATGACAAAGTTAAATCATTTTAGAACTTTTTCCACCTTTAATGTGACCTATAAACTATACAACTCAATTGAAAAACAAACTGAAATCTTTTAGGTAGAGGGAAGAAAAAGAAAAAAGAAAAATAATGTGGTTGCATAAGTCTGCACACCCTCTTATAACTGGGGATGTAGCTGTGTTCAGAATTAAGCAATCACATTCCAAATCGTGTTAAATAGGAGTCAGCATACACCTGCCATCATTTAAAGTGCCTCTGATTAACCCCAAAAAAGTTCAGCTGCTCTAGTTGGTCTTTCCTGAAATTTTCTTAGTCGCATCCCACAGCAAAAGCCATGGTCCACAGAGAGCTTCCAAAGCATCAGAGGGATCTCATTGTTAAAAGGTATCAGTCAGGAGAAGGGTACAAAATAATTTCCAAGGCATTAGATATACCATGGAACACAGTGAAGACAGTCATCATCAAGTGGAGAAAATATGGCACAACAGTGACATTACCAAGAACTGGAGCTCCCTCCAAAATTGATGAAAAGACGAGAAGAAAACTGGTCTGGGAGGCTACCAAGAGGCCTACTGCAACATTAAAGGAGCTGCTGCAATATCTGGCAAGTACTGGCTGTGTGGTACATGTGACAACAATCTCCCGTATTCTTCATATGTCTGGGCTATGGGGTAGAGTGGCAAGACGAAAGCCTTTTCTTATGAAGAAAAACATCCAAGCCAGGATACATTTTGCAAAAACACATCTGAAGTCTCCCAAAAGCATGTGGGAAAAATGTGTTATGGTCTGATGAAACAAAGGTTGAACTTTTTGGCCATAATTCCAAAAGATATGTTTGGCAGAAAAACAACACTGCACATCACCAAAAGAACACCATACCCACAGTGAAGCGTGGTGGTGGCAGCATCGTGCTTTGGGGCTGTTTTTCTTCAGCTGGAACTGGGGCCTTAGTTAAGATAGAGGGAATTATGAACAGTTCCAATTACCAGTCAATATTGGCACAAAACCTTCAGGCTTCTGCTAGAAAGCTGAACATGAAGAGGAACTTCATCTTTCAGCATGACAACGACCCAAAGCATACATCCAAATCAACAAAGGAATGGCTTCACCAGAAGAAGATTAAAGTTTTGGAATGGCCCAGCCAGAGCCCAGACCTGAATCCGATTGAAAATCTGTGGGGTGATCTGAAGAGGGCTGTGCCCAGGAGATGCCCTCGCAATCTGACAGATATGGAGTGTTTTTGCAAAGAAGAGTGGACAAATCTTGCCAATTCAAAAATGTGCCATACTGATAGACTCATACCCAAAAAGACTGAGTGCTGTAATAAAATCACAAGGTGCTTCAACAAAGTATTAGTTTAGGGGTGTGCATACTTATGCAACCATGTTATTTTATTTTTATATTTTTTCTTCCCTCTACCTAAAAGATTTCAGTTTGTTTTTCAATTGAAGTGAAACAAACATTCATATTACTATTTTAGTAGCGGACTCATACTTATAAAGCATGATTGTGTACAGATCCCTATACCCTCACACTTGGCACTAGCACTTTACCTATATAACAGTGCAATTTACACAAATAATCATTACTTATAATAAGCTTTTACTTATTCAACTATCAATAGCACTAGACACATTAAGTGCAATATATAAGTCTGGTATTTAGATTTATGTTCTTGCCACTATATATATATATATATATATATATATATATATATATATATATATATATATATATATATATATATATATATATATATATATATATATATATCACTTTGTTTTAAAGGATTTATCACTTTGAATAAGAGGGTATATAGGGCCCACTCCTAAATCTCAGTCAATATATAAGTCAGTCCTCAGAATTATACATTTTCCTACTCTTATTATCTCGTCAGAATTTCAGGATTTTAAAACTAGAAGTTTTAATTATACTAATAAATGTTAAGTTTTATATTTTACTGCTCTATATTGTTATTTGGGCAGAGGGTGTGCACTTTAACTTAAAAGGATACTTGTCCTGTCTTTTTTCTTTTTGTCATTTATCAATGTATATCCTCTAGTAGCACCCCTTTTTTCTTCACCAGAATATTTTTATACCTAGAGCCACCTATTTTTCTATTTTTTGTACTTGTTTTTCAGTTGAGTTGTACAGTTTATAGGTCACATTAAAGGTGGAAAAAGTTCTGAAATGATTTATCTTTGTCTCATTTTTTACAGCACAGAAACCTGACATTTTAACAGGGGTGTGTAGACTTTTTATATCCACTCTACATATACTATATATACACAGACTCACATACAGAACATGTATACCCACAGAGACTCACATACAGAACATGTAGACACACAGATACAGAGACAACCGTACATGCAGAAATATTGTACATACAAAGCAACAAAGACTGTAGAGAACAAGTACAATATACATAAATGTTTCCATATACAAATGTACATAAATACACACACAGTTGATGGATTTCCCACAATGCATTGAGCCACAGCCCCTGGCCACAGACATGGCCCAGACCCCCTCCCCTCACTGCTGGACAAGAGGAGCTTTATTATCCCCCACAACAGATGCTAAAATGCGCTCCATCCCTGCAGGCAGAGGGGGGAACTTATCAAAGAGACCCCTCAATACGCCCATGTAGAGCTGGCACTGAGCCTCTTAAAGAGACACTGTCTTACACAGGGATCAGGCCTGGGGGTAATGCCGAGGGGGAGAATAGGTTAGTGGCACAGGCCAGCCCTGAACACCCCCAGAAGGGAATAGGTTATGTGATGTTTAAAATTCAAAATATTACACAAGGCCCTGGGGGTCTCTGGTCAGTGAGGGATTGGATGGGGTTCTGGGTATATTATCAGTGAGTGTCTCTGGTTAGGGATGGGACTACAGAGGGCGTTCTGGTGAGTGAGGATTACAGGGGCCTCTGGAGGGCAGGATTCTAGTTTGTGGGTCACAAGTGGTCTGCAGGACTAGTCAGTGAGGGGTTACAGGCCCACTGGGGTCACTAGATTTTTTCAGCTGTTCCAGTCATGACTCTGTAGCCAGAACAGCTAAACAAAAACCCAAAGAATACGTTATTCCTTTACACACAACAACATGACACAAATCTGATGTACACACACACACACTGCAACATTACAGTCCTACGCACACACTGCAACATTACAGTCCTGCGCACACAATACAAAATTACAGTCCTGCACACACAATACAACATTACAGTCCTGCACACACAATACAACATTACAGTCCTGCACACACAATACAACATTACAGTCCTGCACACACAATACAACATTACAGTCCTGCACACACAATACAACATTACAGTCCTGCACACACAATACAACATTACAGTCCTATACACACACACCATGCAACACTACAGATCTGTACACACACACACACAGACACTTAGAGAAACACAACACAACCCTGTGCAAGGCCTGATGTACGCAAACACACACACAGTGCGACACCTACAACCATCCCAGTTTTATTGTCATTATTTGAAGTGATGCTTTAAACATTGCACATTTTTTTCCCATGAAGAGTGAGCTGCACATGCAGCCTGGACAGTACACCGATAGCACCCTTTGCTAATCATCCTCTCGCCTCTTGTCTGTGTCACCAGCTCCCTCTGCTGAATCCTTCCACATTTACAGCAAGAAGGAGCATCACACGCACACATCCCTGATATTAAATGTCCACCCCATGTCTGAGGATTGGGGTCTTTATGATGAGCTCACTATGGGTGGACGTTTATTACTTTACACAATATTGTCAGAGCACGGATTGGCCCGGTTACATACTGTACATGCCAATGGTATAACAAAAAAAAATGCATGTCAAAAAAGTTATAAATTGATTTGCAGGTCAGTGAGTGAAATAAGTATTTGTTCCCTATCAATCAGCAAGATTTCTGGCTCCCAGGTGTCTTTTATACATGTAATGAGCTGAGATTAGCAGCACGCTCTTAAAGGTAGAGCTCTTAATCTCAGCTTGATACCTGTATAAAAGACACCTCAGCACAAAAGCAATCAATCAGATTCCAAACTCTCCACCATGGCCAAGACCAAAGAGCTGTCCAAGGATGTCATGGACCAGATTGTAGTCCTACACAAAGCTGGAATGGGCTACAAGACCATCGCCAAGCAGCTTGGTGAGAAGGTGACAACAGTTGGTGCAATTATTCGCAAATGGAAGAAACACAAAATAACTGCCAGTCTCCCTCGGTCTGAGGCTCCATGCAAGATCTCACCTCGTGGAGTTTCAATAATCGTGAGGAATCAGCCCAGAACGACACAGGAGGATCTTGTTAATGATCTCAAGGCAGCCGGGACCATAGTCACCAAGAAAACAATTGGTAACACACTACGCCATGAAGGACTGAAATCCTGAAGTGCCCACAAGGTCCCCCTGCTCAAGAAAGCACATGTACAGGCCTGTCTCAAGTCTGCCAAGGAACATCTGAATGATTCAGAGGAGAACTGGGTGAAAGTGTTCTGTTCGGATGAGACCAAAATCCAGCTCTTTGGCATCAACTCAATTCGACGTGCTTGGAGGAGGAGGAATGCTGCCTATGACCCCAAGAACACCATCCCCACCTTGAAACATGGAGGTGGAAACATTATGCTTTGGAGGTGTTTTTCCTGCTAAGGGGACAGGACAACTGCACCGCATCAAAGGGACAATGGACGGGCCGACAATTCTTTTTTTTTTTTCATTCACACGATCTATTAAATATTTCATTTAAAGTTTTCCATCATACAAAAGAGCATACAATACACAAATACAAGGCGTTATTATGCACATCTTCAACAATCCTTCCATACATTACATTAACATACCATGACATTATACAATTAATTAGAAAAGTTAACGTCCTGTACTAACACAGAAACACCAAAGGGGGGGGGGGGGGGTGGGGAATTAATATATATATATATATATATATATATATATATATATATACACACACACAATTCAAATAATCATTCCTTATACATTTTACCTCAAATTTTGGGTGAGAACCTCCTTCCCTCAACCAGGGCATTGAAAATGGGTCATTGATGGGTATTCCAGCATGACAATGACCCAAAACACACAGCCAAGGCAACAAAGGAGTGGCTCAAGAAGAAGTACGTTAAGGTCCTGGAGTGGCCTTGCCAGTCTCCAGACCTTAATCCCATAGAAAATCTGTGGAGAGAGCTGAAGGTTCGAGTTGCCAAACAACAGCCTCAAAACCTTATTGACTTGGAGAGGATCTGCAAAGAGGAGTGGGACAAAATCCCTCCTGAGATGTGTGCAAACCTGGTGGCCAACTACAAGAAACGTCTGACCTCTGTGATTGCCAACAAGGGTTTTGCCACCAAGTACTAAGGCGAAGGGGTCAAATACTTATTTCACTCATTGACTTGCAAAACATTTTTTCTTGTTTTTATTTTGTTATTCTGTCTCTCACTTAAAATACACCTACCATTCAAATTATAGACTGATCACTTCTTTGTCCGTGGACAAACGTTCAAAATCAGCAGAGGATCAAATACTTTTTTCCCCTCACTGTACACAAATTTACAGGAGCAGGGCCTTCAACATCTTCTGTTCTACCATGTATACATTAGTTGTGTTAATTTAGTGTCAAGGCAGTCTGCACCACTGGTGAGAGACCGAGTGGTGGACATTTGTTGATAATGGAGAGAGGGAGAGATCAAGAAAATCAAATGGCATTACGACAGCAGTATAAACAGGTGTTGGAAGAGGAGATACAGAAGATCACGCAATACAAGAGAGAAGAATAAAGAGGTAGAGCACAAAACAGTGAAAGGTAAAGTAAGTAGAACATTTTGTAGCACAGTGCCACACTATATTACAGAGAACTTTCTTAAAGTTGTCTAAAAGATTTACGCTAGTGTTGGTTTAGTTTATCTTTTTTATAAACTCTCTCTCCTTGTCATTTTTATGCACTTTGCGGTTTCCTGACAGTTTTAATGTCATGATTTGTTTTGCTTATGACAAGCATGGTCATCACTTCTTCTATATGGGGTCCAATGTTATACTATAGGGCCAGATGCAGACCATATTTATTAGAATGCCCGTGTGTCAAAAGGTAAGTAAATAAAAATGATCAGGTCACCGATTTATCCACATATTTTCAAGATTTCTTGTTTGAATACATGTCCTGGATCTAGATCTTAGAACCATTAGCCTTGCTCCACCATCTGTTTGGTCACTTAAATCAGAATATCCCCATACTCCTATCTTATGACAGAGTATGCTGGTCTTTTCACTAGACCGTTAAGCTTCCAAGCCCAGGATTGGCTCCCCAGAAAGCTTGTTGTCTTCAGTAGTCCACTATTCCAGAAATGTTGTATGTATGTATGTATGTATGTATGTATGTATGTATGTATATATATATATATAAGCAATTTTACTATATGTGTATACAATGAGCTTTATCTGCCCCAGAATTATCCTGGCTCCTACACTCTTGCCTGAAAATAAGGTTATGGTAGTGGGAAAAAAATCTACAAGCCACCATCTCTAGTGAAGTAGGCTATAAAGAGTTCCCATATTGCTTCGAAAAGACTAAAACAGATCAGTATTTGATATGTGCGAGACCACAGATGTCTACGGCACAATTCATTAACAGACCACTGTAGTTCAAGAAAAAGACACATGTTTATACCACACAACATTACCAGCTGTGTAAGCCATGGACATAAAAACATTTTTGAGGTGGCCTGAATTTTTGGATACTTTGTTTAGGAGTACAAGAACCCATTTGGCATTTGTTACATAACTTCCAAGAGCTTGATTATGTATGGGTCTGTTTGTTTTAGCTACCAGTGGAGATTGGGGTGGGGAAGGACAGGACAGGGAGAAGTCAAAAAGGCTTCACTGGAAAACTGGCTAAGACTGAAATGATCACCACAGCTCTCCCACTCATAGGCCCAGAAGCAGGCAGGTTGCATCAATAGATGCAACTACAGCTCTCCAGAAACATAAATGCGCCTCTCTCACATGCACACACAACAGAGCATCGATCCCTCCAGGGTCAAGCAAAGACATCAACATTTTTTTTTTTTAAACTAAAAATTAGTTGAATTACTTTTTTCCTGCTTAATTAGGCTCTTAGGCATTTTCAAATATATATATTTTTTCATTGCGCTGTGGCCCGGTTAATGTATCACAGACTTTGGCTTCAGAGGAGTGTTGGTGTAACCTCAAGTGTCACATTGTTATTGTTTATTTTTTTGTATATAGACTCTCCCTGTTGCTCACGCTTAGGATTCTCCATTTCTTGGATATAGTTAATTGATATTCCATATACACAGTAAGCAGATTTTCATGATCTAAAGCTACATTTACGCTGTACCTTCAGGTTTCCATGGGCAATCATTTTGCTTTGTCTGTTGCATGGACCTCTTGCATGATGATGCATGTTTGAATCATTGGCGGCTTTTAGATTTAGCAGACACTACTGGGCTCAGGATGGTTCAATTTATCCCCAGCTGATATGTCACGTATTAATGCCAGTCACTCCAAGCTCAGTGGGGTGGGGGGTTCTTCCCCCTCAAACTGGACTCAAGCAAATGGTTAGATTTCTCTGCCAGACACAGGAGAGAAGACCTTTGAAGATATGAACATAGCTAGTGCTTATTATTCCAGCCCCATTTTGGCCGGCTGCTGTCGTACACCCCTTTAGAAGACACTGAGGCAGAAAGGCGAGAGTGAAGAGGTATACTGTGTGAGAACATCCATATATAGCTCTGCATACTGTTATTTCATTGTGCTGTAGGGATATATATAGGATACTTTTTCACAATAAAGTCCTCCTTACAGCTGGTTTGTTCTTGTTTTTTTGTATAATCAACACAGAAACCTGGATCCATTTCCATATCTGTCCGTGGGGTTGGACACATACCTCTAATGGACTCATTTCAGTGTATGCTACATTTCTGTTACAGATTCAAGACCATGGTTGGTTATAGATGGCAGGTGGTTACAATGCTGTAGCAGATTCTAACTTTGGGTGCAAGACTCACTCCAGCAGAGATTTGCCCCCTGTATGGCTCAACACCATAAGAAGATGGTTACATTGCCAAGCCAGACCATGTTGGGCAGTTTAAGTTTCTCCAAAAGACTTCCACTTACATCATTGCCAAATAAATATGGTGAGTTTATTTGTGAAACAGAATACCTTGAGTAGTTAATATTAATTAATGCTACTGGAGAAAATCAAATTTATTTTTTCACAAAGTACATATAAGCAAGGTAAGTACTTAAAGTGTGGTTGCGCCCTTGGAAGGAAGCCAATTAAGTAGAACACGGTAAACATAAGATTTGATCGTTTATGCTCTCACTAACATTTTAATCTCATGTCTGTGACACAGCAGCTCTTGGACACTCAAATTTACAAAAATAAAGTAATGAACTAAAAGGGATGTTACCAACATACAGAATAGAGGTTTGCCATCCTGTTCTTCAAAATGGGTATCTGTGCCATTTTTTTTTTCTTTCAGAAATCAATGTAGCTAGCTCTAGAATCAGCAGTCATTAATATCAACACTTAGGAAACCAGCCATCCGTAGCTTAATGCAACCATGTAGATTAATACAGAAACATTAACTACTAAAGATTGCAGAGATCACCAAGGACAACTCTAACTAATCTAGGGGGCACATTTGGTCCCCGATATTGTCGTAAGGGGCTCACTGAGTTCAAAAATCAGACATGAAATTCAGCTTGGTGAATCACAAATCATTTTTTTTTTTTTTTTTTATAAAAAACAGCACACAAATAAAAATTTTAGAAAATAACTCTAAGCATAAAACATATAAACTAATTAATGCTTCTTTGTCCCAAATGGTGTTAAGAATCAAGTGTACCTGAATATAATACTCACCAGCACGGCTTCAGTAACAACCCTGGTCACACACACCAGCAATCAAACTTAAAATGCACCAACATTTACACACACGTACATTCACGCACAGAGAGAATGTACACATAAGAAAAGGAGTAGGAGCCCAAACTGCTGAACAGAGGTATTTATAGACTGGATTCTGAGTGGGTTGGAGACCATACAGCCGAGAGGGCAGTCTGTACCCAACACCTGGTGCCTGTGTAGGCCCTTCATTGCCGCCAAGTGCTAGGAATACATGGGGAGCTGGGAGACGATGAGAAGGGGGGCCTCTACTCATCTGAGAAACACAAAGTTCTAGATAAAACAACTGGGGCCACAACTGAGATGCAACCACAAGGGCAGTTAATAGAAGACATTCCCAAAGATTCATACACCAAGATGGTCATGAAGTCTTTAGAGCCTGAAGAGGCGTGCACTGCTCTGCTGGACGACCCAAAAATCAAGCCTCTAATAATATACACTGGAGCCTAGGAGAGGCTTGTACGTTCTGGCAACATCTAAATTTAAATCCCAGCGAGTCTCACTTACCCCTTTCACTGACAGCTTGTGGCCCCTTTGGCATTGAAAGGTGTAGGAGATTGTAGTTTGAAACAACAAAAACCACAGTGCGTTGACCGCCCAGTTTGCAGTAGATAGCCGTTAAGCACAGCTAAATTAATGACCTATACGCTTTAGAAAAAAAAAAAAATAACAAAAATGTATTAAACCGTAACTTTTTCCCCCCAGAGAATTCTGTTTAATATTTTGCAGCCCTGGACTCTAAAGCCCAGAATGCATTTTACAGGCAACGGATCCCAACCTGCACCAGAGCGTAGTCACCGAGGTAGCTTCAGAACACACGTTAAACGGTGTGACAGGGAAATAGGGTGAACCAAACAGGGATAGGAGCAAGTGCAGGGATGTGATGTCAACTCTAGCACCTAAAGAACACCACTTACCACCTCCAAATTCAGGAGTGAGGGGCTAAGTGATGCCCTGCAGGTCTCCAAGCAAGGAAGGGGCATCCCACAGAACTCCATTATTATGTGATTTATAGGAAATCTGTGGGATTTGGCAAGGGAGGTATGACGGAAGCAGGGTATGTTTGCAGCAAGGAAAGTGTTAACTGACTACATGTCTGGCAGGATAGGGTTTAAAGGAAACAGAAATCTGATAGGTTGAGAGAGTGCAGGAGTGAGATGGACTGGGACATCAGGGAATATAGGTATCTGACAGTAAATGGAATTTGGGACTAAACCTATTAAATTAGCACTGCTGCTACCTGATCCAGGACATTTTCCCTCAGTTGCTACCTGAGATGACTTGTCCCATTGGCTGTTCCAAAATATAACAATCAGGGGAGTGACCTGGCTCCTGATGATCCCCCAAACTCTGCCATATTCTGAGCTAGAACAGCAAACAGACTAAAACAATATGAACCATGGATGTGAATGTATGAGGGAATGAGGCATCACTCAGAGAGCCCTACACTGTACAGGAACAGAGTACCACCATCTAGCAATGGCACCAGCAGCCTCAGTGTACTGCCAGGTCTTCCCTGGAAAGATTAAGACTGAAGCAGAGGGTTCTCCGAGTAATAAATACTGGCCTCATATATTCACTATTTCCTTGCTTGTTTGTGAAAATCCCCACATGGCACTGGGGACTTTGCTTCACTGTTTCTTATCCTTTTGACAAATTGCTACGTGGGCCATGCACACAGAATGCCACACGCCTATTCTTTTTTCTGCCATCGAGGTTCAGCCCATCCTTGCTAGAGACCTGCTTAGAAATACCTGACACCCCTACAAGGAAGCTCCATCCAGAAGGCAAAGGGTTAACCAAGGTATATTTAAGAGTCTCAGGTGGCTTCCTGCCCTCTGAGGTAAGGGAGGGTGGGGGACATCTGCAGTTTGGGCCCCTCAGTCCACGGGTTCTGTCAGGGGCTCCTGGTGGAGGCAGCCTGTCCGTCGCAGTTTCTGGGTTAGTAAATAGAGGGATTCTGGGTTCCGGTGCCGCTGGGAACAACTGATAAAACGGTCCCCGCGCTCACTGTAGCCAATATCTGGATCTGCTCCAGTGCGTACTCTGGAACTGCTCACGGAAACATGGTGAGAACAGCAGCGGCGTCCTGCAACGAAGAATAGAGGAGAGTGAGATGTATAAGAGAAAGTTGATGGCACAGAAAGGAGTCAAAAATGGGCGGAATAAGAAGAGAAACACAGAGTTCTGCCCAGAACACTAAAAAATAAATAAAATTAAGAGCAGTGGAAAGCGCTGGGAGTCATTTAAATGAAGAGGGAGAGCGAATAGAAGACAAGGGGTGCACCAGGAATGTGCCTCTTGTTTTATCAGAATTTGGTTTTATATATATATATATATATATATATATAAACTAAGTCAGAGGTGCTCATCCGAGAACGAACCAACCTTAATAGGTTAGTTCTATGGCCATGATAACCCACTCAGAGCAACCTCTTTTAGCTCGCTTGTGCCCTTCACAGGGAGAACTCCTGTACTATATCAGTCTGGTCCCACTCAAGAGTGACCCAGCCCCGAAATACCAGGTATTTCTACAATTCTACCCTGAACAGGAGAAACGGCAAAACCCAGACTCGTTTCGGCCTTTATGGGCCTCATCATTGAGGTGCAGCTGAACTCCCTAAGGCACAGTAAGCAAGGGGTTCATGTCTGGATTCCCCTTTTCCCCTTAGGGAGACTAAACCCTAAGCGTAACTTGCATAAATAAAATAACTACGTCAGAGGTGCTCATCAGAGAACGAACAACCTTAATAGAAAATAAAAGAGGTTGCTCTCAGAGTGGCTTATCATGGCCATAGAACTAACCTATTAAGGTTGGTTAGTTCTCATATGGGCACCTCTGACAGTTATATATATATATATAAAAAAAAAAAACTTTAATAACGAATACTGATGGACCAAGCTCCAATAAAATCAGTGAGGATGGGAGATAAAAAGGCAGCAAGTATTACAAATAATAGGATAGATATTTACCCACAATCCCCTGTCCTCATCGAGCTGCTGACAAACTGCCAGGGAGCAGAGTGCATTCTGCCTGAGCCTGCTGCTCCTTTACCACAGGATCTGATGAAGTACAAGAACAAAAAAAAATATACAGATTAGACCAAAATAAAACAAAAAAATCCAGATGTGAACTCCACTCCCACAGTTCCCTCCCCCAACAATCACAGACCTAGACAAGGCCTAGGTCACACACACAAAAAAAAAAAACATAGTATGACCTCCCCACCCCATTTCCCATACATATATATGGCTGCCCTCTGCCACACTCACAGAAGTAGGGGTGCTCCATTGCCTCTCGCGCAGTCAGTCTTTGCTGATGGTCATATCGCAGCAGCTTATCCAGCATATCCAGGGCCTCAGCAGTCACCAGGTGCCGGTTCTCGCTGTGCATGAAATTCTCCCAGCGTTTTCGCGAGTGCCTAAGGGGTAAACGTCATAGAGCAAACACATTAATAACAGAAGAGCAACTAATTATGGAAAAGTAGTTCTAATTAAATCACTCATGGACTATAACCAGGAGACCTTTTGAGACCTGTGTTTTTTTTACTTACTGTCCTAAGATGTCATTGAAGTGGGGATCCAGTTCTATGTGATATTTCTTTAGGTATCCATAGAGTTCATCTGTTCCCAGCACTTTAGCGATACGGACCAGCTGCAATGAGGAGACAGAATTTATAAACTCAAAGTGGTCTGCATCGAGGCACTTTGTATGTTTATTTAACTCTAAGACAGACTATTATAGACCACCCATTTAGATCTAACCTATGTGAAAAAAAAGTGTTTTAAAAAAGTCCTTCCTGTCTTATTCCTGAAGGCATCTCATTAAATTATGTGCCAAAGTTTGCACATCGTTCCATAACTTGCCCTGAAGATTATGAAAAAGGCTTAAAATACCACTGTTCAATAATTATATATATATATATAAAATCTTTTTTTATTTTTTATTGTCTGTCACACACAATCAAAATGTAATGCCCCTAATGGATCCTGGATTGTAAGATCTTCGGATTAGGGACCTCACTCCGGTTGGACCAAGTTGTCTGCGGACCCATTTGTTTCATATTGGTATTGCACTGTACCTGTATTTCTACTTAACTTGGAATTTGTGGATACCTTTGTAAGATGCTAATTGTACCCAGTCTACTCTATTCTACTTTGTAAATAGCGCTACAGAAATTATTGGAATCATTGGTGCTTTATAAATATAAAGTAAAAATAATCAAGGATACATTCTAACAAAGGATCTCTGTTTCCTCCATCCCCAATATCTTCCTGCAATGATAGGGGAAAGTCTTCAGGTTTTCTTCAAAATAGTTTTATATCCATGGCTTACACAGCTGCTAATGTTTGTGAAGTATGTAACAAACTAACAAGAGCATTTTATTTTGAACTATTCTGGTTCTTTAATTACCTGGTCATAGTTATCCTGACCGTGAAAAAATGGCTCCTTCCTGAAGATCATACTGGCCAACATGCACCCCAGACTCCACATGTCCAGACTGTAATCATACATCTGCAGAAAAAACATAATATAGACACAATTAGTGAGATATGAGACACTAAGCAAATGTTAGGGTTGTAAAAGCTAATAAGAAGCTTACAACCCAACCCAATGCTGCGAGTCTTACTATCACGCAAAGCTAGATGATGATCCCACCCAAAAAGAGTGTCACCCAACACCATGAGTCTAAACATGAAGCAAAAGCAAGACTATAATTCCAAGCAGATGTGCCTAAAAGGAGCCTTGTATAAAGTGGTATTCGATTATATGTCCATGCCTAGTTTCCCAGAGTGCAGTGCAATAACTTTCATTCTTGGATTTTGGAGCAGGAAATAAGTTACGGTAACTTATTTTCAGACATTCAAATGTGAACACAAATGTATTATTTATTTACTGTACTCTTTATGGGTGGAGTGCTTCCATCACACTTTTGCTCAATATATATGTGTGTGTGTGTGTCCATCAATCTCGATAAGGATCTCAACATATCACTGATTGGTTGACCAGGCTCTGTGCGTCTGAAAGCAACTAAGTCCGATCCGGCCATGAAACATCCAGTCACGCGTTGGGCATACGTGATGGCATTGTAGGCAGCTCCAGACTTTCACGCTCACGCTTTCTTTCAGGCTCTACAATAAGTCTCACCTTGAACATTTGTCAGCATTCGTGAACAGTCCCTGGCAACTGACAGAGTCAAATGCTTTTGCGAGGTCCACAAAAGTTGTGGAGAGATGATTTTGCTCAATAATTCTACCCATTTCTCTTCAGCAAAGGTCATATCAATGTTTCCACTTCCTTTGCAGAAGCCACACTGCATTTCTGGTCTATGTGAGTGATCAGACTGTTCAGCAGAACTCTTGCATAAACTTTCCCTACTGTCAAGAGCAGTTAGAATGCAGCATACTTGGCGATTGCCCTTCCTCTTATAGAGGTGTACAATAGATGCATCTCTCAGTTTCTGAGCAATGGATCCTAACTTTCAGAAGGTCTGAAATAGCTTACGGAGTTTCCGTAACTGAACGGGACCACAAACATTGTAAATTTCTGCTGGTGTGGCATCCTAGCCTAGGGTTTTGTCACTTGACAGTTGGTTTATGGCTTTCTTCACATGGTGCCCTTTGGGTGGAGCATACATGGAGTAATTGGCAACAATCTGGGGCATTGGGACGATGGCCTCATCATTGATGACTGAGGGGCATTGAGAACTGTGTTCAAACCATCTCTGGGAGGATTGGTGACTTCACTGTAAAAGAGTGTAGTGTCAGCTGAACTCAGGAGAGGAGAAATCCCAGAGGACTGTGGTCCATACACTGCTTGGAATCAGCCACAAGTCCTGCATTTTGAGCAGTTTGTTTTGTATGGTTCTGTTCTGCAAGTGTTGATGGAGGCCTTCTGTGCCACAGAGGATGGGTCGTTCTGATGCAGGCGGTTGTTCTTAGCAAGAAAGGCCTGAATTTCCACATCACTTTCGTCAAACCAGTCTTGATGCCAGCATGTGAAGGGCCCTAATGCAGAGTTCGGTCCTGGAGGGCCACACAGATGCCTGGATTTGAAGATATCCTTTCTGTGCACAGGTGAGTCAATCAGGATGACTGAAGAATTGATTGACTCACCTGGGCGCAGCAGTGATGTGTGTGGACTCCAGGACCGAACTTGCCCACCCCTGCCCTAATGCATTCAATGCAGCTATGTGGACTGTGTTGCAGAATCACTTCCAGTCTCTCAGCGTCATCCTCAGGACAAAACCAACAAGCTCATTCTCTAGGTCTTTCACCAGATCCTCAGCGATGGGGCTGTTTTTCAGATTCAACACGCTAAACCCTTTGAGGGCCATAGAGCCTTGTGGTCATTGCTTTGGCATGATACAGGGCTTCATTTTGGATACTGTGAGCCTGTGATCCGTTAGACAGCACTGCACATAGCCTTTGTCCCCGACATCCCTCCTCCTGCCGGTGACATAGGCAATAAGATGCCAGTGCCTGTTGCGAGTAGAGAGACAGAAAATTGTGTTGGGGATCAGAAGGTCATGTGCTGCACAGGTTTACAAGAGTAGCAGGTCATTGCAGTTACACTTGCCTATTCCATTTCTCCCAATGACTCCTTCCCAAGCTGCGACATTGCATGCGACTTTTGTGTTAAGATCGCCAAGCAGAATCAGCTTGTCTGTGCGGTGCACTAATGATATAAAGGGCATCTAATTATTTGTAGAATTGTCCGGGTTGGTCAGTTTGAGAGCACATGCTCTGATCGAAGTGGCTTGTCTTCCATTGTGATGCAGAAGCTGCATGGTCATGAGTTACTTACACCTTTAGGGAGGCTGATAAGTTTCCAAACAAGACAATTTTTCATTTGCGCTGACCAATTATTTCGCCGGTCTTCTGTCCGATTTGTGTTTGCATCTCTTTTAGACATTCAGATGTGAACACAAATGTGAGAATAAAATTAAACCTTATTTTCTGCTCAGAATTCTGAGAAATACAGTTATTGCACTGCACTCTAGGGCCCTCATTCAATTGCGATTCGGCCAATTGAATAGGGCTCTAAATAAGCACATAGCATATTTTTTTAAAGAAGTTTTTAGTTAGTGAAAACCTTGCTTTTGGATAGATGCTTACTAACTAAAAACTTCTTTAGAAAAATATGCTATGTGCTTTTTTAGAGCCCTATTCAATTGGCCAAATCGCAATTGAATGAGGGCCTAGGAATCTTTACAGGGACATGCAAATGAACCCACAAAAGGTATCACTCTTGAATCCAATACCATTTTAAAAATAACTCCTTTTAATCTGTATGTATATATGTTCCCAGAATGAACTGTAATAACAGCTTTTCTCTGAAGTCTGGGAAGGAAACAAGATTTTTTTAACTTGTTTTGGATGTTCAAATGTATTATGTATTCAGTAATCTAGATGAATAATCAGAGTATTTGAAGTATATAGTGATACTTTTTTTTTATTGGACAAACTTAAATTGAAGAGTGACATTTTTGGGAGTTGTAGCTGTCAAGTTAAAAGCAATTTTGTATTTTTTAGACACAAATACACACACACACACAATCCCTGATGATCCAACAAAACTAGTCTCTCTGCAGAGCAATGTAAATTATTATGTACCGGTTAATGTAAGAAAACAATCCTGTCCCACAAGCCTCTCTACAATGTAAAGCTGCTTTGGTAACAACTGAATTATTAGATGGTTTTCCATACAACCCAACATGGCCTATAACAGTAGATGTGTTACTTACCTGGTAATCCACCAGGAGCTCTGGTCCCTTGAAGTATCGGGACGCCACACGCACATTATACTCCTGTGCAGGATGGTAGAACTCTGCAAGGCCCCAATCTATCAAGCGGAGCTGTGGGAGAAGCGATATGAGAGAGAAGCTAAAAATAAAGGACTGGGAAATATAAAACCTGACTAAAAAAGAAAGCGCAAAACATAGAAACACTGATAAAAAAACACTAGACCGTCTCAATCTCCCTTTCCGGCTTTCTAAAAGCTTGGCTAAATATGTTCTCAGGATAGCTTTAGGAATACCCGGACCATGATAAGAGGAAGAGACATGAAAGGAAAGGTGGGGGGGGGGGGGGGGGAGGGGATGTTGAAAGAAAGAAAAACAAGGAACAATAAATAGATAAACAGTGACAAGAGGTTTTCAACTGACAAGAAGACCGCTTTAAAAAGATGTTGGATATATTTTCAATGAAAAGAGCCTTCACAGTATCCTGGATAACTAGAAAATAAGTATTGATCCAGGGAAAAATTCGACTGTCAGTATCTGGGGTCACAGAGGAATTATTTCTCCCTTATGAGACAATTGGCAAAATTTCAGTGTATTTCTTCCTCTTTGCCTTCATTTGGATCAATTAACCCACAAGGACCAAAGGAGATCTAAAGAAGGTTGGACCTAATCTACTATGTAACTATGAGGGAAATGTCCCCAAACAAAACAAATTACCTTCTTCTGCTGATGATCGATCATGACATTGTGAGGCTTCACATCTCTGTGCATCACCCCCTGGCTGTGACAATAATCAAGAGCCTGCCAGACAGGACGTTGTATTAGAGAAGCAGAGGATACACACACATTTTATATATATATATTTTACACATACGACTTGTCAAAAGTATTCACCCCCTTGGCATTTGTGTTTTGTTGCCTCACAACCTGGAATTAACATGGATTGTTTGAGGATTTGCATCATTTAATTTACAGAACATGCCACAACTTTGAAGATGTTATTTTTTTTTTTTTTTTTTATTGTGAAGCAAACAACAAATAGGACAACATACCAGAAAAAGTCAATGTGCATAACTATTCACCCCCCTAAAGTCAATACTTTGTAGAGCCACCTTTTGCAGCAATCACAGCTCCAAGTCGCTTTGGATAAGTCTCTATGAGCTTGCCACATCTTACCACTGGGATTTTTGCCCATTCCTCCTTGCAAAACTGCTCCAGCTCCTTCAAGTTGGATGGTTTGTGCTTGTGAACAGCAATCTTTAAGTCTGACCACAGATTTTCTATTGGATTGAGGTCTGGGCTGTGACTAGGCCATTCCAACACATTTACATGTTTCCCCTTAAACCCCCCAAGTGTTGCTTTAGCAGTGTGTTTGGGGTCATTGTCCTGCTGGAAGGTGAACCTCCGTCCTAGCCTCAAATCACACACAGAGTGGTACAGGTTTTACTCAAGAATATCCCTGATTTAGCACCATCCATCTTTCCCTCAACTCTGACCAGTTTCCCAGTCCCAGCTGCTGAAAAACATCCGCACAGCATGATGCTGCCACCACCATGTTTCACTGTGGGGATGGTGCTCTTTGGGTGATGTGATGTGTTGGGTTTGCTCCAGACATGGCATTTTCTTTTGAGGGCCGAAAAGTTCAATTTTATTCTCATCAGACCAGAGCACCTTCCTCCATACATTTGGGGAGTCTCCCACATGCCTTTTCACAAACTCAAAACGTGCCATTTTGTTTTTTGCTGAAAGTAATGGCTTTCTTCTGGCTACTCTGCTGTAATGCCCAACTCTATGGAGCATACGGCTTATTATTGTCCTATATACAGATACTCTCTCCTTGGCCTCTCTCTCTGATCTCCTTGGCCCAGAACTCTCTGCCTCTCTCACCCCCAGACTGCACTCCCCCCTTCTATCTCCCTCCTCGCCTCTCCCTCCTTATCTGACCCAGTCGCTGCATTCTTCCGGTTATTAAGCAGGATCATGGTGTCTCCTGCCAGGTAATGTCAAGGAAGGGTCCGTTCTCTCCTGTGTGCGAGAGGCCGCCACACCCTGTACAGATCCCAGCGTACCACTTCGCTCTCGCAGTACGGCAAGATGGTGACGCCCACAAACACTTTCTCCGTGCAACACCATGGCCACACAACAAGCCTCTCAAGCCAAATAGGCAATTTTCGTTGCGGTTGCGAATATAAGCCGCACCCGTTTGGACCAATACGGCACATATACAAATATACACATTCCAGAATACACTTCAAACGCAAGTGATAACATGTGGAATGACCTACCTTCAGCAGCTCATACATGTAAAAGCGGATGTCATAGTCTGTCAGGATCTGATACAGCTGCTGTTTTGGGGGCAGAAAGGAAAGTAATGAGAAAGGGAGGGGTATGGGAGAGGCCCAGTTGTATTTTCATTATTTTTCAGCAGTTTATAATTTTTGTGGCACATTTAATAACTTCTTACTTTTTCTGGAGCCAAAGACTGCTCACATTTCTTAATAATAATATACATATATTTACCCCATTATGTTACTGCTCTTATATCGAACACTACAAATGAGTTCACTAGAATTCCCTCACAGATATGATGCAGTAGGCCGTCTAACATCTCTTTAGTCTGACAAGTTAGGACCAGTATTTCAATATACAACGCTCCTGAATTGGATAGATGTATTAAATATCTGAGGGTCATTTACCCCATGTTACCCATTTTCCTGGATATGCATTACATTTAATTATCCTTAATTGCAAACTCTTTTGAATAAACTGACGATCTAAAGCAAAATCCTTTTAAATAAAAAAATAAATATTGCCTTTCAATCTTTATTCACTTTAGTTCCAAACCTGCCACAATTTTGTGTCACTTAATCGGATTCAATGGAAGAAAAACTCCCAGCAGAATCACCATCTCCCCCTGTCCCTCCCCTGTGTCTTTCTCCTCTGTGTGTCTGCTGAATGTTTGCGTGGCGCGCGCTGACTGCCGTTGTTTTTATTTTCAAAGTCCTGCGTGCCTGGCATTGTTGGTGTAAGTGTTACTGTCTTTGCCGTTGTGTATTTTTTTTAAGTACCGCGTTCCTGGCTTTGCTCAGCCTCGTTTCCATGCAGATTCAGAATTCTTTACGTTATTCAGCCGCCTTTTTTCCCCTCGCTTAGGCGATTTTGATGGCAGAAACCCCCCCAAACATAACTCAAATTCACTTGCAACCTTACTCCCAGCCAACCGGCTCTCCCCCGGTGCTGTCTGTATGTTATATTTGTTAAATTTTTGTTTGTTTTTAGTTTTTTTTTTACAGGAGTTACACACTTGGCTCGCTGTTGCGCCCCTCACAATGCAGCCTAAGTACGGCGCCGCTGCTGCTTCGCAAAGGCTTGCAGGTGTGACGGCGGCGATGGCTGCAATGTGCCCCTTCGGCGCCCATTGCAGCCTAAGTGCTGTGCGGATGCTTCATCTCGATTTGCGAGGCTCGCATGTGTGACGGCGCCGCTGGCCCGCCTCGCGGTTGCGACATTGCAACCAACATTGCAAACATTACCAACATCGCAAGATCCACAACTATATATGTGATACAATTAAGAAGGTTGAATTCCCGTTACATGTAAAAGAGAATTGAAACAGTGTTGTAATAAAAATCAATTTCTACATGTAAAACTTTGCTTTATATTGTAAAATGCAAAATTTCAAGCAATGTATGCTAGTGAGCTTAAGACACAATAACATTGATTATCACCTGACTCTCCAATGTGCACAAAAGTTTACTCTCCTTGCACACAGACTCCAAAAAATTAAAGGGTACATAGGACACAAGCAGGGTTTATTAAAGTGACACTGAACGCAACTCTTTTTATGTATTTAGAGCAGCTTTAACCATTAGCAAATGTGTGTTTCACATTAAAAAATATTAAGTAAAACTAGTTTAAAGGTAACAGGAAGTGCACGGAGCATACATACGTCTGTATGAGTCATGTATCAATATCACTGCTCAATGTCTGACAGGGGCAAGCCCTAGGTTATCATTTGAATCAGTTTTTCCTGCTTTGAGAGCATCATTTGAAAAAACAAAAAAAACACAGCGGTACATTATCAAATAATAATAAGGTGATCAATCAGAAAACGAGCAACACCTAAGTAGATTTGCCCTATAGGTCTGGTCACCTACTCAGCAGCCTCTTTCTCACGTGTGCCCTTCACAGGGAGGAACATCCTGTCAGGTCTCACAGAGTAATCCAGCCCTGAAATACCAGGCAATTCTACCCTGATCAGAAGACACAGCAAACCCCAGACATATGTTTCGGCCTCCCTTGGGCCTTGTCAGCGGGTTGTAGCTGAACTCCCTAAGGCACAGTGAACAAGAATTTTTAGATAACAGACCATTTTGGGCAATGTAATATTATAAATGGGTTGATGACTTTTCAGGAGAGCAGATGGATGCTTCTATGTCCCTCGCAGCCCTGGAATCCTTACTTGAGTATAGTGCATTCTCTGGCACCCCAACCTTTGCGCGATGGAGAACATTGCGCCATCATCAGGTCGCCGAGAACTGCGCTCCGATGACGCTCTGCGCTCCAGCCTGCATCCCATCTGCCACAGAGGCTTCTCATGCGCGAGCGCCCCATCTCACATTTACTGGACCTGCATGGCAAGTTCTCTGCGCCCTGATGACGGCGCTCTGATCTCTAGCGTGCAAAGGACGTGCCACCGCACTCTCTCCCATAACACTAAACTTAAACAACACACAAAACACATAGACAACAATTCACTCACCTTAAAGTCGGTGTTATTTATGTATTCAAACACCAAGGCTGGGGTCTTGGACTTCAAGATACATGGAAATAAAATATTAAATAAAAAGGTTTTAGACAATCATTTTAAATAAAGTGTAAAAACAAAAACCTACAACAAAGAAAGTGAAGATAATGATAAAATAAAGTTACCAGGTGTGGATATAATGTATAAAGCGTAGGAGACAGAATATTTAGTTATATTTAAGAGCTCCTGCTCCTTTAAATAAGTTACAACCAACAGCAGGAGACAGGCGCCGCTGCATCCACAGCCGGATCTTAGAAGCTTGTTTTACACAAAAGATCCGAGCACCACGCGGATGAGATCCATTTAAGATCAAAACGGTGCTCTCTGTGGGTCGGTCTCCTGGCTTGTGTATTATCCATCCTATGCTATGTTTTTAAGCAGTATTATACAGCAGACATATGCTTAAATGGAGCAATGTATACAAAGTGTGTGTGTGTCGGATTAAACAGTGCATTGTGTGCTCATTTGCATGTCCCCGCCCAGTTTTTATGAGTGCAGTGCAATAAATACTTCCTGAAATTCTGAGCAAGAAATATGTTTTTTAATGTATATTTAGACAGTCAAATGCGAACACAAATATATTATTTACATAAAGATATAAGATGAGCGGAATATTATTTATCTCCAAGCATGCCCCAGAGACCTTCAACCTCAGACATTATTTCCCAGCATGATCATCTCCTTGTGAGAACTTCAGATTAAAGCAAAGTCTGACAACTCACAAGGCAGGGAGACATATCTCCTAAAATGTCACTCCTGGCGGTGTATTATATATGTGTGATCCCTTTTCTGGGCTCCTCATTAGCTTAGTCGGCTCTTAAGGTTCATATAAAATTGTGAACCACTCAATTAAACAAGGTCTGAATGGACATTGTCCAAACACCAGAAATACAACCATACAAGATAATTCATCATTGAACACAGATAGGTGTAGGAGACATCACTCCAGTACATACCACAGGATCCTTTATGGTGTCCAGCAGGCGGATGATGTTGGTGCCTCCTCGCAGATTCTCCAGGATTTTCACCTCTCGCTTTATCTTCTTCTTCTTGACAGGCTGCAGAGTGGACATGACAGGTCATACACTGGATGTGATATTGGCTGCTTTGTGTGGTGGGATTTTTCTATAATTTCTGTACATCGCACGCACAAACAAACATACTTGCACGCACACGCAGTACTATACACATGTACGTGCACTCGAACGCACTACCAAACACACATATGTGCACTCACACATCTATTTGGCGTTTCCATACGGTTCTCACCTTGAGGATTTTCACCACGACCCTCTCATTGTTGGTGATGTTTATAGCCTCAAACACCTCGCTGTACTTGCCGCGGCCAAGCTTCCTGACCAGCTGATAATCCTCTTGATTTCTGGATAAAAATAAAGAGAAGGCTTTAGTTTACCTGTAATATCCTGATCATAACACAATGCAGAATACTAGATATCACTGCCAACCTACAGCATGACAATAAGTACCATACAGTTGCCCTACCTCTACAGTGTCCGTTTAAATACAAGTCATTGTCCTGTAACCTCTATCTGGTATAATGGGAGTCCTATTAGATCAATTATAGAAAAACATGATTTATTCATTTTATACTCATTTTATGTCTCCTCCCATCCTTCAGAGCACATCGTTGTGTGATGTCACTCTCCTGTGATTCTCCATATTGCATTTTCTAAAGCAAACCCAGCAGCTTCAAGAACGAGACGTTATGCACCATGACCCAGTAGATCAATAGGAAGTTGCTGACCATGCTGGGGTTGCATTTGAGAATGCTATATGGGAATCAAAGATGAGGCGCAACTTGCTGACCTCTAACAAACCTGAGCCAGTGTACTAAAGTAAAAACAATTCAGATCAGATGTTGTACCCTCTGTCAGTGATTTTCAAAGTGACAATCCCATGTTGGATTTTTAGCCAATCACAGGTAAAATCCTGGGATGATTTTTTTCTCTCTGCGATAACATGAGAATCTCACTAACATCCGGACCCGGATTCCTTCTGGAGGGGGATTTAGGGTCAGGCTAGAAATCGTTTTTCTCTATGGCAGGGGTGGGCAAGTTCAATCCTGGAGGGCCTCATATCCCTGCTGCGCACAGATGAGTCAATCATTCTTCAGTCATCCTGATATCCTTTCTGTACACAGGTGAGTCAATCTTCAAATCCAGGCCTGTGTGTGGCCCTCCAGGACCAAACTTGTCTATCCCTGCTCTATGGTGATATTAGTGACCCGCTTTGCACTGACTGACTGCACTGGCAACTTTACAGAACTAGCACCTGCCATTGTTGCAAAAGCAGATTTCACACGGATTAAAGGTGCATTTTGTATCCTCCATTTTCATACAAGTAATTGAAAAGATCTATGAAATGCAGGACTGAAACATGAGCTTGGTGCTCTTTAAAAGGCAATTAAAGTCACAAAATTGTTATAATATATTTAAACATTATAGATTTTGGCCTTCGTGGAAATGATTGTAGAGATACCACATGACCTTAGGGATCTAATAAGGGGCTTGCTATAGAACAGTGAGGTCAGGGTGAAAAAAAAAAAACCTTCTTACATTTTTACTGTTAATTTTAACAATTACTTGCTAGTTTTCACTGATCCACCTGGATATTTAAACTCTGGATCTCTCCATCCCGTGATGGAAGTATTGTGGCTGGAGTGGAACCCACACAGGAGGAAATGACAAATTGCAAACCACCCTCTGAAACACAGAGCAGTGTGACCCCGAGATGCCAGCCACGTGCACCTCCCAATATCAGATTGCCACTTTAGTATAAGTAATATGTTTATTCTTATCAAACTCTACTAAATTGTCATTAGAAGCCTTTTATAACACAAATTAAGTGGTCCTTTAAAGATGCTCTGTTAATTACTATACATATAAATGCTTTTTGAACCGATCCCCTTCATTTTATTTTAGCTGCACGAGGGTCAGAAGTGGAGAAGATGTGGAGGCAGTGACAGATTGTATTTTCCTTGGATCCAAGATCTCTTCCAGATGGTGACGGCAACCATGAAATTAAAAGACGTTCGTTTCTGGGGAGGAAAGCTATGGCAAGTCTGGACAAGCTAGTAAAAATAATCAACAAAGGTCCACACAGTTAAGCCTCTGGTATTCCCAGTAGTAACATACAGATGTAAGAGCTGGGCCATAAAGAAGGTTGAGCGCAGGGGTATTGAGGTGTTGGAGAAAACTGCTAGGAGTCCCTGGGACTGCAAGAAGATCCAATAAATCAATACTACAGGAAATGAAACCAAACTGTTCACTGGAAGGTTTGATCGTGATAACACAGGATTCCCTAGAGAAGACTCTGATGTGGGAAAGATTGAAGCCACACGAAGGAGGGAATGGCAGAGGCGGAAATGGATAGAGGATGTCATTGAAAAAATTAGCATGAGCTTGATGGAGCTCAAAGTGCAAGTGGTTGACAAGTCGTGCTGCAGACCATGGGGTCACCTAGTCAGGCATGACTGAAAGACAAATGAGGTTCAGCCAATAGAGGAAGTAGTTATTTTTTCTTGAAGATGTACATATCAGCTGGGGCAGTGCCTATAATTAGTCAGTAAGGATGAGACGCGACTGTCACAAATGTCGCGGAGCGTCTCATCTGCACCGCACGATGAAGACAATATGTCTCTGGGTGGCACAAGGAGCAGAACAGGTCATTAAGCGCATTGTTAATTAGTCCCAGCACCCTCTCTCTAGTTACCCCATCCCTGTGTATTTGCCCCGTAGCTGTGTATTTGCCCCCCGTTGGGGACATGCACCTCATAGTCCCAGTACCCTCTCTCTAGTTACCCCAAGCCCCTGTATCTGTATATTTACTCTCAGTTGAAGACGTGGCCTCATGGTCCAAGGACCCACTCTCTAGTTGTCCCAGGCCCCTGTATCTGAATATTTACCCCCAGTTGGGGACGTGCGCCTCATAGTCCCAGCACACTCTCTCTAGTTGCCCCAGGCCCCTGTATTTGCCCATGTAGCTGTGTATTTCATCCCCGTTGGGGACATGCACCTCAGTCCCAGTACCCTCTCTCTAGTTACCCCAGACCCTTGTATCTGTATATTTATCCCTAGTTGGGTATGTGCACCTCAGTCCCAGCACTCTCTCTCTAGTTGCCCCAGGCACCTGTATTTGCCCCTGAATCTGAGTATTTACCCCCAGTATCCTCTCTCTACTTAACCCAGGGCCCTGTATCTGTATATTTACCCCCAGCTGGGGATGTGCGCCTCATAGTCCCAGCATCCTCTCTTGAGTTACACCAGTCCCCTGTATTTGCCCCTGTAGCTGTGCATTAACACCCAGTTGGGTACGTGGCCTCAGTCCCAGCACCCTCTCTTTAGTGGCTCCAGGCGCCTGTATTTCCCCCTGTATATTTCCCCCCATTTGGGGATGTGTCCTCATAGTCCCAGTACCCTCTCTCTAGATGCCCCAGGCCCCTGTATTCACATAGTTACATAGGCCCTAATTCAATTGCGATTTGGACAATTGAATAGGGCTCTAAATAAGCACATAACATATTTTTTTTAAATAAGTTTTTAGTTTGTAAACATCTATCCAAAAGCAAGGTTTTCACTAACTAAAAACTTCTATAAAAAATATATGCTATGTGCTTATATAGAGCCCTATTCAATTGGACAAATCGCAATTGAATGAGGCCCATAGTAATTAAGGTTGAAAAAAGACTTTCAGTCCATCAAGTTCAACCTTTTAAGATCTCCTCTGATCTGCAATATGAGGATTAGTTAATTAATTAGTTGGTAATTAACTATTAATCAACTATTTAGTAATTTATTTAATTAGTAATTAATCCAGAGGAAGGCAAACAGAAAAAAAACCCAAGGGAACCCAATCGTCTCAAAGGGAAAAAAAATATGAATTCCTTCCTGACCCCAGATACTGGCAATCGGATTTCTCTCTGTATCTGTATATTTACCCCCCAATTGGGGAAGTGCGCCTCATAGTCCCAGCACCCTCTCTCTAGTTGTCCCAGGCCCCTGTATCTGAATATTTGCCCCTGTATCTGTATATTTACCCCCAGTTAGGGACGTGCGCCTCATAGTCCCAGCACCCTCTCTCTAGTTGTCCCAGGCCCCTGTATCTGAATATTTGCCCCTGTGTCTGTATATTTACCCCCAGTTAGGGACGTGCGCCTCATAGTCCCAGCACCCTCTCTCTAGTTGCCCCAGGTCCCTGTATATTTACCCCCAGCACCCACTCTCTAGTTGTCCCAGGCCCCTGTATCTGAATATTTGCCCCTGTATCTGTATATTTAACCCCAGTTAGGGATGTGCGCCTCAGTCCCAGCACCATCTCTCTAGTTGCCCCAGGTCCCTGTATATTTACCCCCAGTTGGGGACGTGCACATAGTCCCAGCACACTCTCTCTAGTTGCCCCGGGCCCCTGTATCTGTATATTTGGCACTGTATCTAAATATTTACCCCAGGTTGGGGACGTGCACCTCATAGTCCCAGCACACTCTCTATGTTCACCTCCAGTTGGGGACGTGGACCTCATAATCCCAGCACCCTCTCTCTAGTTGCCCTAAGCCCCTGTATCTGCATTTTTGCCCCTAGTTGGGGACGTGCACCTAATAGTCCCAGCACACTCTCTCTAGTTGCCCCAGGCCCCTGTATCTGTATGTTCACCTCCAGTTGGGGACGTGGACCTCATAGTCCCAGCACCCTCTCTCTAATTGCCCCAGGCCCCTGTATTTGGCCCGGTATCTGTATATTTACCCCCAGTTGGGGACGTGCACCTCAGTCCCAGCACCCTCTCTCTACTTACCCCAAGCCCCTGGATCTGTATATTTACCCCCAGTTGGGGACGTGCACCTCATAGTCCCAGCACCTTGTATCTGTATATTTACTCTCAGTTGGGGACGTGCGCCTCATAGTCCCAGAACCCTCTCTCTAGTTGCTCCAGGCCCCTGTATCTGTATATTTGGCCCTGTATCTAAATATTTACCCCAGGTTGTGGACGTGCACCTCATAGTCCCAGCACACTCACTCTCTAGTTGTCCCAAGCCCCTGTATTTGCCCTGTATCTGTATATTTACCCCAAGTTGGGGACGAGCACCTCATAGTCCCAGCACACTCTCTCTAGTTGCCCTAAGCCCCTGTATCTGCATTTTTGCCCCTGTATATTTGCCCCCAGTTGGGGACGTGCACCTAATAGTGCCAGCACACTCTCTCTAGTTGCTCCAGCCCCCTGTATATTTACTCCCAGTTGGGGAGGTGCACCTAATAGTCCCAGCACACTCTCTCTAGTTGCCCCAGCCCCCTGTATATTTACCCCTAGTTGGGGACGTGCACCTCATAGTACCAGCACCCTCTCTCTAGTTGCTCCAGGCCCCTGTATCTGTATATTCGCCCCTGTACCTATATATTTACCCCCAGTTGGGGACGTGCACCTCATAGTACAAGCACTCTCTCTAGTTCCCCCAGGCCCCTGTATTTGCCCCTGTATCTGTATATTTACCCCCAGTTGGGAAAGTGCGCCTCCTAGTCCCAGCACCCTCTATCTAGTTGTTCCAGGACCCTGTATCTGTATATTTACCCCCAGTTAGGGACGTGCGCCTCATAGTGCCAGCAGCCTCTCTCTAGTTGCCCCAGGTCCCTGTATATTTACCCCCAGTTGAGGACGTGCACATAGTCCCAGCACACTCTCTCTAGTTGCCCCGGGCCCCTGTATCTGTTTATTTGGCACTATATCTAAATATTTACCCCAGGTTGGGGACGTGCACCTCATAGTCCCAGTACAATTCTCTAGTTGACCCAGGCCCCTGTAACTGTATATTTACCCCTAGTTGGGGATGTGCACCTCCTAGTCCAAGCACACTCTCTCTAGTTGCCCTAAGCCCCTGTATCTGCATTTTTGCCCCTGTATATTTGCCCCCAGTTGGGGACGTGCACCTCATAGTCCCAGCACCCTCTCTCTAGTTGCCCCAGGCCCTGTATCGGTAAATTTGCCCCTGTATCTATATATTTATTCCCAGTTGGGGACGTGCACCTCATAGTCCCAGCACCCTCTCTCTAGATGCCCCAGGCCCCTGTATCTGTATATTTGGCACTGTATCTAAATATTTACCCCCAGTTGGGGATGTGCACCTCATAGTCCCAGCACCCTCTCTCTAGTTGCCCCAGGCCCCTGTATCTGTATATTTGGCACTGTATCTAAATATTTACCCCCAGTTGGGGATGTGCACCTCATAGTCCCAGCACCCTCTCTCTAATTGCCCCAGGCCCCTGTATTTGCCCCTGTATCTGTATATTTACCCCCAGTTGGGGACGTGCACCTCATAGTGCCAGCACCCTCTCTCTAGTTTCCGCAGGCCCCTGGATCTGTATATTTGCCCCCCTATCTGTATATTTACCCCCAGTTGGGTACGTGCACCTCATAGTGCCAGCACAATCTCTGTAGTTGCCCCAAGCCCCTGTATCTGCATATTTACCCCCAGTTGGGGATGTGCACCTCATTGTCCAAGAACCCTCTCTCTGGTTGCTCCAGGCCCCTGTATCTGTATATTTACCCCCAGTTAAGGACGTGCCCCTCCTAGTCCCAGCACACTCTCTCTAGTTGCCCCAGGCCCCTGTATCTGTATATTTGCCCCAATATCTGTATATTTAACCCCAGTTGGGGACGTGTACCCAATAGTCCCAGTACACTCTCTCTAGTTGCCCCAAGCCCCTGTAAATGTATATTTACCCCAGTTGAGGACGTGCACCTCATAGTCCCAGCACCCTCTCTCTAGTTGCCCCAGGCCCCTGTATCTATATATTTACCCCCAGTTGGGGACGTGCACCTAATAGTCCCAGCACACTCTCTCTAGTTGCCCCAGGCCCCTGTATCTGTATATTTGCCCCTGTACCTGTGTATTTACCCCCAGTTGGGGACGTGCACCTCATAGTCCCAGCACCCTCTCTCTAGTTGCCCCAGGCCCCTATATTTGCCTCTGTATATTTACCCCCAGTTGGGGACGTGCACCTCATAGTCCCAGCACCCTCTCTCTAGTTGCCCCAGGCCCCTGTATCAGTAAATTTGCCCCTGTATCTATATATTTATTCCCAGTTGGGGACGTGCACCTCATAGTCCCAGCACCCTCTCTCTAGTTGCCCCAGGCCCCTGTATCTGTATATTTGGCACTGTGTCTAAATATTTACCCCCAGTTGGGGACGTGCACCTAATAGTCCCAGCACACTCTCTCTGGTTGCCCCAGGCCCCTGTATCTGTATATTTACCCCCAGTTGGGGACGTGCACCTCATAGTCCCAGCGCACTCTCTCTAGTTGCCCCAGGCCCCTGTATCTGTATATTTACCCCCAGTTGGGGACGTGCACCTCATAGTCCCAGCACCCTCTTTCTAATTGCCCCAGTATTTGCCTCTGTATCTGTATATTTACCCCCAGTTGGGGACGTGCACCTCATAGTCCCAGCACCCTCTCTCTAGTTGCCCCAGGCCCCTGGATCTGTATATTTACCCCCAGTTAAGGACGAGCCCCTCCTAGTCCCAGCACACTCTCTCTAGTTGCCCTAAGCCCCTGTATCTGCATTTTTGCCCCTGTATATTTGCCCCTAGTTGGGGACGTGCACCTCATAGTCCCAGGACCCTTTCTCTAGTTGCCCCAGGCCCCTGTATCTGTATATTTGCCCCAATATCTGTATATTTAACCCCAGTTGGGGACGTGCACCCAATAGTCCCAGTACACTCTCTATAGTTGCCCCAAGCCCATGCAACTGTATAATTACCCCAAGTTGGGGACGTGCACCTCATAGTCCCAGCACACTCTCTCTAGTTGCCCTAAGCCCCTGTATCTGCATTTTTGCCCCTGTATATTTGCCCCCAGTTGGGGACGCGCACCTCATAGTCCCAGGACCCTCTCTCTAGTTGCCCCAGGACCCTGTATCTGTATATTTGCCCCTGTACCTGTATATTTACCCCCAGTTGGGGACGTGCACCTCATAGTCCCAGCACACTCTCTCTAGTTGCTCCAGGCCCCTGTATCTGTATATTTGCCCCTGTATCTATATATTTAGCCCCAGTTGGGGACATGCACCTCATAGTACCAGCACTCTCTCTTGTTGCCCCAGGACCCTGTATCTGTATATTTACCCCCCAGTTGAGGACGTGCGCCTCCTAGTCCCAGCACACACTCTCTAGTTGCTCCAGGCCCCTGTATCTATATATTTACCCCCAGTTGGGGACGTGCACCTAATAGTCCCAGCACACTCTCTATGGTTGCCCCAGTCGCCTGTATATTTACCCCCAGTTGGGGACGTGCACCTAATAGTCCCAGCACACTCTCTATGGTTGCCCCAGTCGCCTGTATATTTACCCCCAGTTGGGGACGTGCACCTAATAGTCCCAGCACCCTCTCTCTAGTTGCCCCAGGCCCCTGTATCGGTAAATTTGCCCCTGTATCTATATATTTATTCCCAGTTTGGGACGTGCACCTCATAGTCCCAGCACCATCTCTCTAGTTGCCCCAGGCCCCTGTATCTGTATATTTGGCACTGTATCTAAATATTTACCCCCAGTTGGGGACGTGCACCTAATAGTCCCAGCACACTATCTCTAGTTGCCCCAGGCCCCTGTATATTTGCCCCATATCTGTATATTTACCCCCAGTTGAGGATGTGCACATCATAGTCCCAGCACACTCTCTCTAGTTGCGCCAGGCCCCTGTATATTTGCCCCTGTATCCGTATATTTACCCCCAGTTGGGGACGTGCACCTCATAGTCCCAGCACACTCTCTCTAGTTGCCCCAGGCCCCTGTATCTGTATATTTGCCCCTGAGTCTATATATTTACCTCCAGTTGGGGACGTGCACCTCATAGTCTCAGCACACTCTCTCTAGTTGCCCCAGGCCCCTGTATCTGTATATTTGCCCCTGAGTCTATATATTTACCCCCAGTTGAGGACGTGCACCTAATAGTCCCAGCACACTCTCTCTAGTTGCCCCAGGCCCCTGTATATTTGCCCCTGTATCCGTATATTTACCCCCAGTTGGGGACGTGCACCTAATAGTCCCAGCACACTCTCTCTTGTTGCCCCAGGCCCCTGTATCTGTATATTTGCCCCTGCATTGGTATATTTGCCCCTGTATTTGTATATTTCCCCCCAGTTGGGGACGTGCGCCTCAAAGTCCCAGCACCCTCTCTCTAGTTGCCCCATGCCCCTGTATCTGTATATTTGCCCCTGCATTGGTATATTTGCCCCTGTATCTGTATATTTACCCCCAGTTGGGGACGTGCGCCTCATAGTCCCAGTACTCGCGACTCCTCAGGCTGTTCACATCCGCATAGACACGGGCTCTGCTCCCGGCCTGCGGGCCTGGCATGGCTCTGGGTAAAGAGGACAGCAGGCCCCGCAGCCCCGGGACACAGGCCGCACGGAGCAGGAGGGGGGCCGCACCGAGCACAGCCAGCCCGGAACACGGCTTCCGGGAGAGCGCCGGGAGTGGGGCGGGGAGAGGAGAGCGACGCCTGGCGACGCGGAGGAGAACCGCAACAAGAGAGACCGAGCCAGATAGTAAGACCGAGCGAGGAGATTGGCGCCTGGCGGACTGGAGGGGAACTGCAACCAGAGAGAGACAATGTAATAGAGTGTAATACAGGGAGCGGAAAGAGGGCACCTAGCGGACTGGAGGGGACCTGCAGGCACAAGTCACTAGAGAAGCTCATATGGGGGATAGGATGTTATTTGCCCCATTTATTTGTATATATTTATTGAACAATGTGCACATAAACTGTAAAATATATTGCCCAAGAGTCATTATGTACAGAATTCTGCTTTCCGTGTTTATTTCTGTATTTTCATGCAGAACAGTCTAAAAAAACACATTAAAAACTGGACTATGTTGTTTTACTTTTACAATTTTAATAAACAGGGAGTGCGAGATTGAAATAAGTTGGAGATGGAAATGGCGGGGACGGCCTGTGACATTAGACATTGTATTGAGTCACATTGAATGGATCCATATGGACCAACAACCTGCCATTTTATGGTAAACTTCATCTAGATCTGCAAACATCGTCGTCATGAAGACACAAGACAAATCTTTATTTAAAGCCTTGAAATATGGGTTGTGTTAATTTTCTAAGATTTATCTGTAACATCCCGTAACTGACAAGTTGTCACGACCCAGATGGAGGGGACCACATTTGTTATAGATTGGGATCCGTACAAAATGCATAACTATATTCTTGCACCTGCTTACATATCTTATCTTTGCAGTATTATCGTATAACCAAAGCTTTATTAATAAATGCTGAATCATCGGGCACTCTAAGATGGAGAATTCATTACTTCCGCATACAAGATGCCGGCGGCACTACATCCGGTCTAGTAAGGATGACGACAGCTACCACACCTTGGACACTAAGAAGGAGAGCGCCATCTTTCCTTTGTCTCGACGTCTGAACCAATGGGAAGATAGACTCATCCCCTGTGGGATGAGACCTGGAGACTCCCTAAGCTCCTGACCCAATACATGCCCAAGGTCCCGTAAAAGCGGACATCTCAGAACCAATGAATTGTTCCGTTAACCTGATGTTTTGCTTAATTGTAACTTTTGATCTGATTACTAAAAACTATATAAATGACGGCTGACGTAATAAAAGAGGCGAGAGAAAGCTTTATACCAGAACTCTGTGTTGGTGTATTATTTCTCTAAGGTGTTCACACTATCATCTATATATATATATATATATATATATATATATATATATATATATATATATATATATATATATATATATATATATTGGTAATTTGGACAGGGACAGATATCTCTGAGAAATACTTTTGTTATTCCCGAAACACATTCACCCCCAAAAACATCTGGGTTGTAAGGACTTGGTTCTTCCCGTACCCAGCATGCAATCTGGAGAGCAGGATTACAGGACTGGCCCAGGCAATGCCATCCGGATCTTAGTCCCTTTCATTAGGACACAGACTTCCAGGATACACACATAATAAAAAGCCTTTTCATTTGGAATGCAATACACACAGTGCTCTTTATTCGTAAAAACACAGCATATTTATGTATAACAGTAACCAATCAGTACAGCCCCAACTTTGGGTAAATAACACATTGCCCAATCACAGTAGTGCAGTATCTGAATCACGTTACCTAGATGAGGTCATAGTAATTAATTACCTTCCTCATGGCTAATAGCTTAATCCCTTCTATTCTCCCGCCAGCTCTCTATTACTCTACAGGGGTTAATAGGTGCAGATACAGAGAGTCTGGCCTTGTATGGGTCCCATTAAACAAGTAACAAGTCCGGATATCACCTTATTCTGGTCGCCCTCACTCTCTTGAAAACAGTAATAATAGTAACTACATTTCCACCAAGAAACCATGCCAAACTGTTTTATGCCCACAAAGTCCCAATGTGACAAACATTATAATAAGTCATAAACCTGTGGCATGAATACCATTGTCCTGGTAAAGTCCCTTGGGGGTGGTGGCCCCATGGGCTAGGGGCCCCAATATACCAGTGGTTACTAAAGAAAAGAGTCCATAACAGGTTTTGGTCCAGAAAGCCCATTTTTGGCGGTGCTCAGGGTGATTCCACCCTAGCCCTAAAAGTGGGTCATGACAGAAGTATTGAAGGGGTTCGTACCAAATGAGTCCTGGGGGAGCAAAGTTCTTTGATGTTTCAAACTTTTTTTTATTATCCTTATTATAATGGCTCAGTCCTAGGCCCCCTCCTCTTCTCTATCGATACATCCTCCCCTGGTACCCTAATAAAATAATTTGCGTTTCAGTATCATCTCTATGGAGATGACGCTCAAATCTACCTCTCTGCAGCAGATCTACCCCCCCCTCCCCCTTTTCTAGCACAAGTTTCCAACTGTCTCGCTAGCATATCCTCCTGGATGTCAGCCCGACAACCCAAACTCAACATGACAAAGACTGAGCTCCTAATCTTCCTACTTCTACTACAACTTAAATTCTTCATATATCTCTCACTGTCGACAATGTCATCATTACCCCCACCTCACAAGCCCGCTGTCTTGGGGTTCTGTTGGACTCTGCCCTCTCTTTCATTGCTCATATACAGTCACTAACTAAATCTTGTCTCTTCCTCATACCCCCACTTATATCTCTGCTCTCATCTCTAAATACTCCCCCACCAGTCCTCTTTGTTCTGCTAACGACCTTCTTCTTTCCTCCTCTCACATCACCTTCTCTTACTCCCACCTTCAGGACTTTTCTCATGTTGCCCCTATTCTCTGGAGCTCTTTGCCTCGCTCCCCTAGACTTTCCTCATGCTTTAAAACCTCACTAAAAACACATCTATTTAAAGAAGCTCATCACCGTCAGTATTAACACGCATATCGCTTCTCTCACCCTCCCCACCATACCCAACTCCTCATATTGTAAGTTTTTGAGAGAGACAGATAGAGAGGCAGGGACATAGTGAGACTGATAAAGAGACAGAGACGCAGAGAGACAGATAGAGAGAGACCAAGACAGAGACAAAGATAGAGAGACTGAGATGCAGAGAGACAGATAGAGAGACTGAGAAACAGAGACACAGAGAGACAGATAGAAAAACAGATGCAGAGAGACAGATAGATAGACAGAGACGCAGAGAGATATAGATAAAGAGACAGAGATGCAGAGAGACAGATAAAGAGACAGAGACATAGAGACACAGAGACGCAGAGGGACAGATAGAGAGGCAGGGACGTAGTGAGACTGATAAAGAGACAGAGACGCAGAGAGACAGATAGAGAGAGACCAAGACAGAGACAAAGATAGAGAGACTGAGACGCAGAGAGACAGATAGAGAGACTGAGAAACAGAGACACAGAGAGACAGATAGAAAAACAGATGCAGAGAGACAGATAGAGAGACTGAGAAACAGAGACACAGAGAGACAGATAGAAAAACAGATGCAGAGAGACAGATAGAGAGACACAGAGAGATATAGATAAAGAGACAGAGATGCAGAGAGACAGATAAAGAGACAGAGACATAGAGACAGAGACGCAGAGGGACAGATAGAGAGACAGAGACGCAGAGAGATATAGATAAAGAGACAGAGATGCAGAGAGACAGATAAAGAGACAGAGACATAGAGACACAGAGACGCAGAGGGACAGATAGAGAGACAGAGACGCAGAGAGATATAGATAAAGAGACAGAGATGCAGAGAGACAGATAAAGAGACAGAGACATAGAGACACAGAGGGACAGATAAAGAGACAGAGATGCAGAGAGACAGATAAAGAGACAGAGACATAGAGACACAGAGACGCAGAGAGACAGATAGAGAGACAGAGATGCAGAGACAGATAGAGAGACATAGACACAGAGAGACTGACAGAGACCGAGATGGAGAGAGACAGATAGACAGAGATAGATACGCAGAGAGACAGATAGACAGACGCAGAGACAGAGACACAAATAGAGAGATAGAGAGACAGATAGAGAGACAGAGACACAGAGACACGAGAGACAGATAGAGAGAAGAGACGAAGAGAGACAGAGGCTCAGAGACAGAGACACATATGCAGAGACAAAGAGACACAGAGACACAAAGAGAGAGACAGAGAGACAGAGTCACAGAAACTTGCATTCTAGAGTTTTTTGTACATATGATCTCAGAAGGGCCTGTCTTTGTGTGATGTGTAAGGTTGGGTTTGAGTGGACAGTGTAAGAGCATGTAAATATAATGTTTGTCACGTTTCACTCTTCTCTTCTTTTCTAGCCCCGTTTTCTTCCTGTCCTTTAGTTTCTAACACTTTGTGCACTTTGCTAGGATATAGAATCTACTAACGTTGTATATGCAATATAGTACAATCTAGGGAGTTAGTTTCCCATGAGTGTTTACCATTACATCAATCATTATACAGACAATCACATATATAGTTGTCAACAGTGCGGGTTGACAAAAGTTGCTAACGCTGCGGCCCTCGCAAAGCTAGGGCTGCAGTTGCAGGCAAGGAGCGCCAAAGGCGAGGGGCCTCATTTGTGGAGGTGGAGGCTCCCACCGCGACCGTAACATTTACGGGCTTAGCATCCGCAAACTTACAAACAAAAATATTACGACCCCGCGACAATGCAAAATTAGCGGCAGAAACCCGCGCACACGAAAACACTAAAAACACAACATTTGCGATAGTGTTATTTTTTGGGTATATGTATTTTGTGCTGCTAATGAAATAAGTAGTAAATTAATAAATTAATATACTTACCTATTGTTAAGTAATACATGCAGGAAGCATTGTGCTGAAGAGCTGACAATCTGTTTTGATGTTCCTGCAGCATATAATGTAGGTTTGCAGTGTTGTGGAGCTGAGGTGTGTCAGCAATGTGTGCAGTGTGTAGTGTAAATAGGCTGCGTGCTCGAGGGGAAGCCGTTAGTGTATCTGGGTACTTCCGCATTCTGTAATTTAGTGTTGTAAAATGGAGGCGAATGTGTATGTGGTAGGCGGGTTTGTATGATGAAGCGTCCTTGCTAATGGTGTATGTTGTAGGTCGTACAGGATTTTGTAAAAGCCGTATTTGCTTTGTGGAATTTAGCTGCTTTAGGGGTCGTATAGCCTCGTTTTCATTTTTTTCTGCTGCCATTTTTTCTCTCGAGATTTTCAAGTGGCAAAACTTTTTAAATTTGACAGAATTCAAGATTCAAGCTGTGTTGCAGAGGTCCTGGGTGTCTCCCCTTGGTGTGGGTAAGTTTTTTTTTTATTTTTGTGTGTATTTTTGTGTTTTTTTATGTTTTCCGCTGTGCACAGTTTGTCCGTTAAGGTTATATTTTTGCGAGTCCGTAATGGATTTTTTCTAATTCCTGCCGGTCGTAATTGTTTTTGTGTAAGTCCGCAATTTATTTTTTTCTAAGTCCCGTGGCTGGTATATTTTTGTGTAAGTCCATAGTTAGTCATTGCGTGTTTTTTTCCAAGTCCCGCTTGTGTGGTCGTTTGTAACCGGTTGTGAGGCGCCATAGAGCCTCCGCTTCAGCGAATGTGGCCCCTCGCTTCACGAGGGTCTGCATTTGCGGCCTGCAATGAGCCTGCGGCAAATGCAGCAAGCAAATGCGTCCCTGCGAGGGCTGCAGTTCCGGTGGGCTCGCTATGTGATCCCACAAGCGTTAGCAACAACCCGCATGCTGACAACTATATATGTGATAGGGAACAAAGTTGAATAAAAACTATTAAAATTCACAATTTAAAAACAAATGCACTGATTTGCTCCTTTGGCAGGAATGTTCTTGGCATTTAATGCCTTTACCACATATATTATGGACTAATCTGCCTCATTAATTTCAAAGTTACTTAATATGAGTACACATATTTGGGCATATACAGGATAACTTGCAGTACTGGAGACAAAAATCAATACATAATCCCACTTCTTGATTCTATACACTAGGTATTACTTTACTTGTCTTTATGTACCACGATAGATTACCGAGACAAAATGTAGCTATCATTGCTCTTAACTTGGGACAGAAAAACAAAATCCGATATATCTCTGGATTTTGTTACTTGGATACTGGAGAGTTTGAGAGGTAGTCATGAAAGAGTATGCCACAAACATTTTCTGGTGGCCAGTCTATGGCCTCTGTAAAAATATAGAACCTAGTACATATTTGGTCTATCTCTGTTTACCAAAAGTTATATAGCTTTGGTCCTTTTAAGAAAAACCTTCTCCTTATAGACTGCAGTGTAACAGAATATCTTTTAGAACCACTCTAAGTTCATTAGTGTCTGTCCAAAAATGGCCTATTTCAGGCTCTCTGCAATGCTCAGGACGTTACTTTCCCTGTCTCATCTCCACTTCCTGAGTCGCGCTCATGTGACGCACGTTCTAACCTTCGATTTTACATTAATATTCCTTAGTATAGGTATACAAATACTGTCACATAGCTGTATTCATATATATTGTAAACCTAATAGAAAAGTTTGCGCAGTGTAGAATAAGTGAGTGTAAGATTCAAGTGAATGTAATATAGGCCCTTAAACAAGGAATCATAATAAATATTCATATATTGGAAAAATTCATTTAAATTGATGTGCACTTTTATTAGTTGTAGTAAAGTGATATTTTAGTCTAAGAGTAAATAACGTGAGTAAAATATAAAGTGATATTGATAATTCTAAAATAAAAATTGCCCATTATCTTGTGTAATTAATAAACAAAACAAGATACTATCAGTCTACTAAAATACATTTGTTAAACTATATAACAGTTATATAATAAAGAATGTCATATGGCATACATGGTATATATATGAAGATACAGGCTAAGCCCAGGAACTGACATAGAGCAAATACCACACTCTGCAATCCCATTAAGCATTATTTAATATACATCCAAGGGCCTATATGCCCCTTATGATCATAGAAAATAAGATATTTACATTCTATGCAACATGCCTAGGTTCCTTTTCTCAGCATATAATTACTTAGAACATATCTTTCCAATATTCTCATCAACGTTCTTACATGTATTGACCAAAGGTTACTGCATTAGAATTCCTTTGTGTTATTCATTTGCTCTATTTCCTATATCTATCATTCTCACTCATGCCCTATATGTTTTATCACACATATCATATGTGTTTTGACATAAGTGAATCCCACATCAAAGTGGACATCTCGAACTATGCTGGTTGCCTTAATTCTACTCTTATAAATCCCATGTTATCCCATGGAAGAGACCTTAAATATGTCTAAAATAAAGGGATTAATAGCTGTTAAAACATCTAAATACAGCTACTAGAATGTGTGTATATGTGTTTGAATGTATAGAGGTTTATAAACTGTATCTTCAAGGAGATTTATGAAATGAGGAAAGACAGATACCACCATGACATTGAAGATGGGTATTAAGTTAATATCACAAAATGCTTGAGGCCTTAACACTCCCTTTAAGAGAAAGTTAGCAATGTCAGAATGTATTAAAGAAAAGGCAGACATAGTGTGTCTGCAAGAGACACCCTGGAAAATAGGTAAGATTCCCAAATTTTTGAACAAATTTTTCAGTGATCCTATATATGCTCCGTATACCTCTAAAGCTTGGGGAGTAGCCATATTATTCAACAGGGATCTAATAATTAGTGAACCAAAAGTGATTCTTAATAAAGATTGCCGCTAAATTATAGGGCAGGAAAAGATAAACAATGTTTAATATATTATTGCAAACTTACTGTATATATACCAAACTATAACCAAATCAAGTTCCTAAAGAAAGTTCTTAAGCAGATTTATAAAATTCAGAATGGTAGATTATTTATCTTTGGGAACTTTAATATGATTTTAGACTTCAATATGGATACCACGTCTGCCTTAAAAAAGGACTTGTTCTCCACTTGTAAAAGATTAGCAAAACAATTTGCATTACTTTTACACAACAATGAATTATATAATTGTTGGAGAACATTCAATCCTGAAAAAAGAGAATATACCTGTTATTCTGGTAGACACAACACGTATACCAAATTGGATCATTTCCTTACAGATGGATATACCTTAAACTTGATAGAGTCCCTTACTATTGGAGAAATTACATGGTAGGACCATGCATTGATTTGCTTATCTTTGAGGGACTTTCAGAAATCAAGCAATAATATATAGTAAGTTGCAAGAGTATATGGAGATTTTAAAAGAAGAAATTAAAAACTTTTTAAAATTAATATGGATTTGATATATTTTTTTACTACTACATGGTGTACCCATAAGGCTTTTATCAGAGGGCTACTAATTGCCAGATCGACTTTTCTGAAAAAAACCAAGAGGTAAACCTTTAAGGGAGCTATATTTTGAATTACAAAATCTCCAGAATAAAAATAAGCACTGTCCAGAAATGAGTTTAGTCCTACAGATTAAGCAAATACAATTACAGATTAACAAGATTCATCAGCTGTTAATTGACAAGATGGTATTTAAGTATCAACAAAAACATAATGCCCTTGGGAACAAAGCTGGTGAGTTTTAAGCCAGCAAAGTTAAAAAAACAAAGGCTTAGCCAGAAAATTAACTGTATATTGAAAGAAAAAAAGCAGAAACATTTCTTACCAAAGGATATTGGAGAAGTGTTTTAACTGTACTTTAAATCACTATAAAATATAGATACAATGGATGGATTTATTAGGCCCTCTCGGAGAGACATCAAAGTTTCTTTAGCTGGGATTAACTTACCTAAACTTTTGGTGGAAGATCTTTTAGAGTTAAAACAGGAGATAAATATAAAGGAAATTGAGTTATTGGGGGCCTGAAAGAAAATAAAGCCCTGGGCAGAGATAGCTTTGTAGGTACATATTATAAAATGTTCTCTTCAGTTCTCAACCCATACCTCTGTAGACTGTTTAATGGTATAAAGGAGTCTGGATATATGACCACCTGAGATGATGGAGGCTTGTATTATTAATATACTGAAACAAGATAAAGTCCCAGAGCTATGCAAAGGACCCACATCACTGCTGAATATTGATTCCAAAATTTCTGCAAAGATCTTAGCGATTAGAGTTCAAAAATGTATATCCAAATTGATACATTTTGACCAGGTTGGGTTTCTGTATAATAGACAGACCAGAAGTATTATAGACCTTATCTCATATGCAAAGACCAATAGAGTGCCCATGTTGACACTTTCTCTAGTTGCCAAGAAAGCATTTCACAGGGTCAACTGGGACTTTATAGATGCAGTTCTGCAGAGGTTCAGGTTTGAACATTTTGGGGCCATAGCTATTAGGGCACTGTATAGAGAATCAGGAGCTATTGTATCAGGTGGAGCTTTTGAATCCAATAAGATAAATATTACCAACGGCACAAGACAAGGTTCCCCCCTTTCACCTCCAATATTTCTGTTCACATTGGAATCTCTTGCAGAGTTAATTAGGTCTTCTTCTGATATTTATGGTATCGAGATCGGTAAGAATCACTATAAAACCGCATTGTTTGCTGACAACATTGTAATGACTCTAACTAAACCTGAGCAGTCTTTGCTGTATTTCTTAAATTTTTTTGAATAATATAGCAGATTCTCATATTTTAAAATTAGTAAATCTAAATTGAACGTGCTGATGATGGGCATGAAAGATTCACAGATATCAATGTTTTTAAAAAAAAAAATATTTTATTGTTTTTTTACATAAAAAATATACACTGTACAGAAAAACACATATATACAAACATAAACATTCATGTAGCTGCCATTACATTTCATATTGCACACGTGTATTATAATATTACAGTATACTTTGACCATATCAAGCTTTTAAGCAGGTAATTATTCCTGTATCCTTTGTATTGACAATGCATATTGATCCCACAATGCCCAGTTTGCACACAGGCCCTTATTTAGAGGATTAAATTCTAAATCCTTCCTCATAATTTCCCGATTTATTTTTATTGTATTTACTACTTCATTCCATGAAGGAGTTATTGGTTGTTTCCAGTATTTTGTTAAGAGATGTTTTACAATCAAAAGAATATGAGAAATTAAAAATGTTGCTTTTGGAACTACCATATTTACATCTAAGTGTAATAGGGCCATCTGAGGGGTACCGCTTAGATGTTTGCCACAGATCGTTGATAGTTCTAGAAAACTTTTTACCCATAATGTAATGATACTTTCAGATTCCAACCATACATGTAGTGTAGAGCCTTGCATACCACATTCTTTCCAGCATAGATCGTCTGGTTGAAAGTTTAATTTTCCCATAAGCTGGGGAGGGAAATACCATCTCTGTGTAATTTTGAAATATTGTTCTTAATAGGAGGTATTAATCGCTGTTTTTTTTAACTAGTTGAAAGGAATTAGACCAGGAGGAGTGTTATAAAAACGGTTAAATTAATTAATCACAATATTATTATTCATAATCATATTAATTATGATTATAATAATTATTCTAATCTCATCCTGAGATCTTGCCTTCTACGGAAAACACTTAATAAATATATATATTCAAGAGGCGTTACAGATTTATGGTTACAAAATGTGCATTTATTATAACACAATACTTAATACAAATACATTAATAATATATGATAATACTATGGAAACAACATCTCTTAACTCAGCAGAAAGGCATTCTAACACTACCAATTATGTCCATGTGTGTGTGTGAAAGTATAATACTTTACCAGGCCTTCACAGTGTAGTGAAGATAGAAGAGCTCCAGAGAGTTGTAGATTGTAATGAAGAGAGGGTTTGCCTATGTTTTATATGGCCTTATATACCCTATATTTAAATCCCACCAGCATACTCATATCCTAGCTCTCATTGGTCAATTAGGTCACATGTCCTTCACAAAGTCTCCTCACTGGTCAGCTGTCCAAACAAAGGATTCCTTAAGCCACATGTAAAACTAGACATATCCGGTTCTCAAAGTTACACACACCCATGCGTTCAAGAATACCATATATGGTCTTCTGCTAATTCACTGGATAAACTTGTGCTTAGTGAAATCCAGCGCCATCATGTGGTCATTCGGCAAATCCATCCACTACTCAGAGTGTACTCTCCAACTGAGTGAGGAAAAGAACGAATATAGATAGGCTTTCAGCCTTATATTAAAGCTGGTAATTATTCCTTACTTCTAACGCTAGGTGTGTGTTACAAGGAGGGCTCAAAAAACAAGTTTAATTCCGCCTCACATGCAAAAATAGCACTAGATTTAAAAAAAATAGACTCGTCAGACATCACCCTACTACATTTCGATATAATTTTAGATACATCGTCCTTAGTCGCCAGGATCTCCATTTTAAATAAACTATCTTAATTCACTGGTTTGAATTTCCAAGGCATCATAGGCTTTTTTATTGATTCATATTCAAGCCACGAGATCTTACTAGTGTGAAATTTAGTTCGTAATGCGGTTAAATCCATTAATTTGCCCCCTGAGTACATATCGCCAATATAATTAATACCCAATAAGTAAGGGTCTGAGGGTTCTTTTTAGTTGTTAGAATTTCTATAGGCGAAGCCAAAGAGGGAATATGAATTAGATGATTTTGTAATCTGATTTTGAACCAGAATTTCAACATGGCTCTAAGCCCTCCTGGTAAATTACTAAGGGGAATAGACTCAATCTTTGAATGCCACAGAATTGTATGAATTGGTATATCCCCCAAAAGATTATCCTCAATATTTTTCCAAATTGCTCTGTTACTTTGGATATTCAAAACCATCAATTTTGAGATCAAAATTTTATCATGAATGTCCTTTATTGACGGTATACCCAAGCCTCCTTTTTCAAATTTTTTACATGCTATCGATTTCTAAATTCTTGCTTTTTTACCCAAGTAAATAAACTTATCTATGCTAGATTTAATCAAATTTAAGGAGATGTTAGAAACTTTCTCAGGTATGCATCTGAACACATAACTTAATTTCAGAATAATACACATATTTATTGCAGCGATTCTGGCCGACCAAGAAAGGCTTAGTATTTTCCATTCCTTAGTTAGCAGCTTTATATCTTTTGGGTGCTAAAGTTTTCTTTCATATAATTTTTCATAGTAAAGGAGAAATTCAAGCCGAAATATGTTATTAACCTTGAATTCCAATTGTACATAAATTGTTGTTTTATGGATTGCTTGGTTTCCCATTTGAGCTTTCTATATATTATGTCTGATTTTGGAGAATTTATTTTAAAGTATGACAGACTACCAAATTCCTGAAGTGTTTGATGCAAATTAACACATGAACTCAAAGGGTTCGTAAGTGTTAACAGTATATCATCCGTGAAGAGAATGATCTTATTCGCCTCTTCTCCTATCACCACTCCCTCAATCAAAACATTATTTCTTATGGATGCCGCAAAGGGCTCCATAAATAAAATAACCAGGAGGGGGGATATGGGGCATCCTTGGTGTGTAACATTACTGATAGTAAAACTCTCGGATTCAAATCCAGGTCCTGATATATATGCTGATGGATTAGTATAAAGAGCTTTAATAGCTTTAGAACCAAATTCGCCCAAACCATATTTCTCCAAAAATGCATCTAGAAAGTCCCAGGTGACCCTGTCAAATGCTTTTTCAGTGTCAAGCGACAGAGTCAGTAAGGGTAGATCTTTGCTCTTGGCGATTGTCATAATGTCGACCAAACGTCTTATATTATCTGAAGCTTGTCGCTTGTCGTCCCTGATTGATCCAAATGAATTAATTTTGGTATAATAGGATTTAATCTATTTGCCAATATTTTGGCGTACATTTTTACATCTACATTTATCAGGGAAATTGGACGGTAGCTTGAGCTAAGTTCTGGATTTTCCTCCTGCTTTAAGATATTTATTGTTTTGGCCTTAGATAATTCTGCTCTTAACTTGCCTGATATTTTGATCTCATTATACAGAGTACATAGATGATCGCAGATCTCCTTTGAGAATATTTGATAGTATAATTGATCAAACCTGTCAGTACCTGGTGCCTTATTTTTTTTCCCATTTTTTATAACGTCTAAAATGTCCTTACTGCTAATTTCCTCATTGAGGTTTTTTAAGTTCTTCCAAAGTCATTGAAGGCAATTTTATTTGGCTTAGAATTTTTTTAATATCCCTTAAATCTGGTTTTATAAAAAGTGGTTCCTGTTCCAGATTATATAGTGCTTTATAGAAATTCATGAAAATATTAGCAATTTTATCTGGATGGGAATATAGATTATTATCTAAGCCCTTAAGCCTTAGAATTCTATTTAGATTTTTTTTATTTTATTTAGTAGCCAAAAATTTCCTGTTTTACTGCCAAAAACAAAATGGCATATCTGAGATTATTGGCTTGTATTTGTAGTATTTTTTTAATCTGCAGATTTAAAGAAGTGATTCATTTTTGACACTCCTTATTAGGCTTTATCTTATTTAGGGCTAATGTTTTTTTCTAATTCGATGTATAAAAGCCTTAAAGATTTACCTCTTAACTTTTTTTGTTCTACCGCTTTGGAAATCAATAAGCCTCTCACAAAGGCCTTATTTGAACACAAAGTGACAGATGGAGAATCTACCGTATTTTGATTAATCTCATAAAAATTAGATATCTCGTCCTTTATTGTTCTGACAAAGGACTGATCTTTAAATAAAAAAGGATCAATTCTACAATTTTTTTTAGTTCAAATTTCCATAGAATCGTTTATCATAATAGTGAGCATACTGATGTCTTTATTTCAACGCTTTTTATCCTTCTTAAAGATTGGAGATCTACAAATAAATGATCAAGTCTGGAGTATCAACTAAACCAGCCTGAGAAAAAAGTATAATCTCCCTTGAACGGGTGTAGGACCCTCCATGCATCCAAAAGGTCAAAGCCGTTGATCAATTTAGAGAATTCATAAGAGGTTTTGATCAATTGAGATTCAGTTTTTATTTTTACATTTCCCGCTCTATCCTTTCCTGCATCTAGAACCATATTGAAATCTCCACAGATGTATAGATAGCCATTCCTTATTTTTTGAACATCTTTCAGTACCTTTTTGAGGTAGGAAATCAGTTTTTTATTTGGTAAGTATAAATTTACTAAAGTTATTGTTTTACCATTTACGGCTCCAATCCAGATAATATATCTACCATATGGATCGATCTTGGAATTTTTTTTCTTGAATATTGAAAATTGAATTGATTTCAAATTCAAGGGTGGTTTTATCTCAGATTTGGGTTGAATGTCCACATTTAAGTTCCATCTTTGTAGCAATAAAAGACCCTCTGCAGTAGAGTTCACATTATGCCATACTGAGTCCTTGCAAATCAAAAGGCCATTAGCTGATTTCCATTTGTAACTAATCTCTTCTTGACGCAGGCGATGTGTAATTGAGGATTACTCTTTTCTTTTGGCCAAAGTCTGTGGTGAAATATCCATAAAGATCTTAATTTTATTGTACAGCATTTCAAAATGTATCTTGTTAAACTATGCTTTGGTCAACTCTTCTTTAAAGGAGAGATAGTGTTAACGTATAATAATATCTCTAGAGGTAGTATTTTCCAATTTCTTTGGTAGGGGTAGTCTGGGTATAGCATCCATTTTCATGTCTTCATTGGGGAAGTTAGGTATTATACTCTTAAACAACTCTTCCACATAGGCTTTTAAATACTCCCCTTGTATAGATTCTGAAATCCCCCTTATACGTAAATTATTTTTTCTAGAGCGGTCCTCAAGATTGCAGATCTTTTTAGATAGATCTTCAATTTTTGTTTCCAATAAAGAGGAGTATTTCAACAAAGAATTATTATCACAGATTAGTTTATCAGATTTACACTCCAAGTTTTCAATCTTAGTGGAGACCTCCGCTATTGAATTTGTATTTGCTATTATTTGTTTTGATAGCTCTGAGGTAAGATTTATTTGAAATTCACCCAAAATTTCTCTCAATTTAGAGCAAGGTAATACTTTATCTTCTTGTGGTGAACTTGTTCTTTCAAATGAGGCTTGAAAGATCTTGTCCACCGATTGATTTGCTGTTTGAGCTAACAGTATAGACTCACTTTGGGAATTGTTTAGAACTACAAATTTGTTTTTTGGGGCAAAAAAATCTAAACTTTTTGTTCCATCTCCTTTTTAGTTTTTGGTTTGGAGGGCATTTTTGCTCTCTTATTGGACATCTCTTTTTCTCCTTCGCTTGTACTTATTGTTTTAACATTTTACAAGCTTTTATTTATCCAAAGAATTTTCTAGAACCTAAGCGAGCAGGTAATCTGTTCTGCTGCTGAGACTAGATGAGTATGTCTGATAGTTAGTAGATATTCCCTCCAAACTTGAAAGTCTATTAAAGTTGGAAATATGGTATTTTAGTAGAGATCTTTCCTTCTAACGTTAATTGGAAAGTAAAAGTAATCGGTACAGTCACAAATACACACTGTTATATATGTGTTTATACAATAGTTGTAATGTGATAACTTCTTTAAAGGCAATTTCATATTTACAAATTTATGTCCATTTTTCCTGCTCCACTCCCCTATATTTTGGTATGCAGAATAGATATAGAGATGCTGGTACTATTTTAAAAAACATATACAGCCTTATTAAATTGCAATTAGGAATTGAATAGAGCTCTATATAAGCACACAGCATATTTTTTTTACAAAAGTTTTTAGTTAGTGAACTTCTATCCAAAAGCAATGTCTTCACTAACTAAAAACTTCTGTAAAATCATTTGCTGTGCTTATATAGAGCCCTATTCAATTGGCCGAATCGCAATTTAATAAGGCTGATAGTACTTAAACGGTGAGGAAAAGGAGTACTTATCTTAGCGTTTTGTTGCTTCTTCTTCTTACTTCCCCCTCCTCTCAGCTGTCTTACGCAGGAGATTCTGGCCTCTGTATGGGACTCTTGGGTACTGGAAAAAGGTTGGTCTTTGGTCCTGTCTTCTCTGCAATAAGCTGCAATACTTAGCTGGTACAGGGGTGGATATCTCTATCTATGCATTGCAGCCACTTCTAGATGTCAGTACTTCTCCTCCTCTTTTCTTACCCCTTCTTGTGGCACCAGCACCTTCCTCTGTTAAGGTATGTGGAAATAGTAGGGAGGGAGCAGGACATTAGGGCGCCGTTCCTTGTGGCACTCCAACCATCCTAGCGTCCTGGATGCTGACGCATTAGATTATTTCCGGTTCAGCCCAGACAGTTCATGACTCTCTCCCACCCACAGATATCAATGTTGAAGAGCAGTTATGAATCTAATTGGAATAGTAATAAGATTAAAAATGTGGGTATCATTTTTACTTTGTCCATAAATAATATACTCAAGGACAATCTCATTGTGGTATTTAAGCAAATTAAAACAATTTTGTCTGGATGGAAATTGTCATATTCTTCATGGTGAGGAAGAATAGCTATATTAAAAATGACTGTAATCCCAAAGATCACCTACATCATGAGTTGTACTCCACAGATGGTACCCAGATATATTCTGAAACTGTTCCAAAATCTCATGAATAGATTTATGAATAAAGAGAAGTGGCCACACTTAAGGTTAGATATTATTAAAATAAGTTTTGATATAGGTGGTCTTGCTGCCCCTTCCATGGTGGATATTAATAAAGCCAATTTGAGTAACCATTTATTATGCTGGAATTTATCGTCAGGTCAATCGAAATGACTGAAACTGGAACAGGGTATGTTGAAGGGGTTCCCGTTGAATCTCCTTCTTTGGCTTCCAAAATTAGATAGGAAGAGAATTAAGACGTTGTCAAGAGGCATTGAATTATTATTATCCTTCTGGTATAAGTTTAGAGAAGGGTCAAAGTTAGCGAAATATCCCTCCCCTGCTTATCCTTTTGTATTTTTTCTGACACTTTATATTAGAACCTATTTGGACATTTCTGGAAATATTTTCTTTTGGATGCTACCATATTTATACAACATTTTAGACAATAGATAAACTTTTTTTTTTTTTTTTTTATTCAATTTTTTCCTTTATTTTGTTTATAAATTGAAAAAAACATAACATGAATAAACATATAACGTTTGAAGTAATACAAATTGCAAACAGTCGAGAAGTTTGTTTCAGAGTTCCCTTACAACTAGATTTCAAAACATAGCATTCGTAACATTCAAACTTGGACCAGCCTAGAAACAGTACCTGAGGACCTAGACGGGTCCTACCCTAGCGGCCCTTTGTGTCGTTTTGTGCAGAATTTGTGCCTTTACTAATAGATGAGTGAGAGTTTTAGAAATAGAACTAACCTCAGAGAGGATCCCGCAGCGTCCAGGTGTCCCAGCAGGAGGCCCAGCGTCTGTATTTCCCGTCTACTTCGGCCGATAGTGAGCTCATGTTTTGTATGTATCCTATTTTCTGCCTCACCTCCGTGTTCGATGGAGAAGTGGCTTTCCAGTGTTTTGCGATAACACATCTGGCTGTTAGAAACACCTGACTGGTCAAGAACTGCTCATTTTTTGAAAGACCCCTGATCGGAAGACCCAGTAGGGCTTCGCTTGGGTTCTGAGCTAGACGTGTCCCCCATAGTTTTTCTAAGGTGTCATAGGTAAAATCCCATGTTTGGCGAAATTTGGGGCATTCCCAGAGCATGTGTAGCATGGTGCCTTCATTGGGGCACCCTCTAGGGCACCTGGCGGGGTATGCGGGATTTGCACGATGCAGCCTAGTCGGAGTGAGGTACCACCTCATTATTGTTTTATAGGCATTCTCCTTAAGTGTTATGTTGAGAGAGACATTGTTTGCTTGTTTTAATATCTTACCCCATTCCTTGTCTTCTAACGTAACCTGTAAGTCTGTTTCCCAAGCTATTTGGTAGGGGAGTTTGGCGAGAGTATTGGTGTCAGAGAGTATTTTGTAGAAGGTGGAAATGTTACCTTTCCCCCCAGGGTTGTTGAGGAAGCATCGTTCAGTTACCGATCTGTCCCTAAGACTATTTAACTTATTTGTGTGTGTGAGCACCTCGTTAACCCCTATCAGATTGAGCCATTCTTTGAGCGCGTTAACGGAAATTGGTAAGGGGAATTCTCTATTTATATCCCACATGTCCGCTACCACCGTTAGTTTATTGTCTATCCACCAGCTCATTTGGGTTAGTCTGTCAAAGCGATAGTCTTTGTGTGGGGACCAGAGGGGTGACAATCCTGAACCTTCTTTCAAGAGGTTGGATTTCCTGTTACTCTCTCGCCAGATCTTTATGGAGTTGTCTATACAGGATGACAGCTTATCAAGTTGTAATTTGTGGTGTAGGCTCAACCATAAGATTTGGGGAAGGATTAGATGGTGATCTCCCAAAACATGTCTCTCAATTTCCACCCAAACAGGGTAGTTGTCTTTTTTATGCCAATTCGTCATTTGTGCTAATCTTGCAGCTCTGTAAAATCTAAGTAAATCTGGGAACCCCAACCCACCTTTTTGTTTTGGGGCGGTCAGCGTGGCTTTATTAATTCTGGGTTTTTTGTAACGCCATGTAAAGTTATTCAGAGTTTTTTGTATTAATTTAATTTCCTTAACATTAATCGGTGTCGGAATCGTTCTGAATAGGTATAGGATTTTGGGGATGACATTCATTTTAACTGCATTAATCCTCCCTAACCAGGACATATTAAGAGAGGACCAGTTGGTTATGTCTGCTCTTATTCTTTTGAATAGACGTGGGAAATTAACCTCATATATTTGATTTAGTGACTTTGGGATATTGATGCCCAGGTATGTTATAAATGTGGGAGCCCACTTGATGGGGAAATTGTGTTTTATGGATTCTACTAGCGCTTCAGGTAAGGTGATATTGAGAGCTATACTCTTGTTTGCATTGATTTTGAAGCCAGATATCTGTCCAAATTTCACAAGGAGCTGCATAAGATTAGGGAGGCTGATTAATGGATCAGATAACGTAGTCATGATATCATCAGCAAAGATACTTATTTTGTATTCTTTTCTACCCACTTGCAACCCTCTAACACTGGGGTGGTCCCTAATGGCTGCAGCTAAGGGTTCTATGCATAGTGCAAACAGTAGAGGAGATAGAGGACACCCCTGTCTTGTACCACTGAAGATGTTGATCGGGAGGGATCTAAATCCTTGATAGGAAATAAACGCTTTTGGGGATTTATATAGGGCCATGACCCCTTTTAAGAATCCCTCTCCTAGTCCCATTTTTAAGAGCGTCGCCTCCATGAAGGGCCAGTCTATACGGTCGAATGCCTTTTCTGCGTCTAATGATACCAACATTAAAGGCACTTTTACTTTGTGGGCCATGTCAATTAAATGTATTATTCTCCTTGTATTATCGGGGGCTTCCCTCCCCGCAATGAAGCCTACCTGGTCCGGATGGATCACATCGGGCAGAAGTGGGGCAAGTCTGTTTGCTATGATTTTTGAATATAGTTTAACGTCTGTGTTAATCAGGGATATAGGCCTATAACTACTGCATTGGGTACGGTCCTTGCCCTCCTTGGGGATGACAATCATTTTTGCTTCCAGGAATTCTGGTCTCATTTGATCACCTGCTAAAAACCTGTTAAATAACCTTGGATGTGAGGTAGTAAGGATACCATACAGTGTTTATAGTAATAGTTTGTGAATCCATCCTGGCCAGGGACCCCATGCGCTTTGGAGTCGTTAATTGCTTTTTTTATTTCTTCAGAGGAGATGGGGCGTGCTAGGGCTTTAGCTTCATTTGCTTTAATTTGGGGGAGGTTGATAGAGGCAAGAAATTCCTCTATACGTTTCTTGTGAGGTTGGGTCCCAGAGTGGGTCGGGGCAGTGTATAGTTCTGTGTAAAACTTTTGGAACGTTCCGGTTATGAGATCTGGTTTGAATACGGGGTTATTTGCCGCGTCGGTGATTTTAGGTATATATGTGTCAGCTCTCTGTGCCTTAAGTCGCCTGGCTAGCATACTGTCTGGTTTATTTGTGCAGCGGAAGAATTTAGCTTGCGTCCTTTGCAGAATGGATACCATTTTTTTTTCTCATTACCTTGTTCAATTTCTGTTTGAGCCCAAGAATTTTGGTATAGATTTGTACATTGTTATGTTTAGCGAACTTTGCTTGTAAATCCAAAATCTCTAGATTCAATTTTGAAATCTGAGCTCGGTCTGCTTTCTTGGCTGCCGCCCCTAGCTGTATGCAGATTCCCCTGATCACCGCTTTATGTGCTGCCCATACTCCTGCTTCGTCTACTTCTCCCCCCGCGTTTAATTTGAAGTACTCAATAATTGCTTTGTTTATTTTTTTGTTCATTTCTACTTCATTGAAGAGGTGAGGATTAAGGGACCAGTTGGGAGACCGACCTTTTGGTGCTATGCCCGAAAGGGCAATTTTAACCAGCTCGTGGTCCGACCAGGAGATAGAGTGAATGGAGGCTGTCGTTAGGCTGTTTGTCATATGTTGTTGAATTAGGAGATAATCTATGCGTGAGTGAGATTGGTGTCTTGCGGAGTAGAAGGTATATTCCCTGTCTAGCGGGTTCATTATTCTCCATGAGTCTACCATGCAGTTAGAACTTAAGATCGATTTAAATGCCTTGGTTGCAGTGGGGGTGGAATATGGCGCGGGGGGAGGTTATCTATCTTTACTCGGATCTAGGACGGCATTCATATCCCCTCCTATTATCCAGATTGAGTTTTCCCAGCTTGTAATGAAATTAGATATCTTATGGAAAAATTTTGCTTGGTCAGTGTTTGGGGCATACAGATTGAGGAAAGAAACTTTGTGTTCCTGGATAGTGCCGTGGACTGCTAGGTATCTCCCTTCAGCGTCTTTTTGTGTGCGATTATGGCGGAAGTTACGTTTATTGTGAAATAGGATTGACACCCCTCTTTTCTTTTCACTCGCTGTCGAGTGAAAGGTTTGTTTAAATACCTTCCCCCAGTACTTTGGGACCGCTGCTTTCTTAAAGTGTGTTTCCTGCAGCATTATTACGTCCACCCCCAGTCTTGTGTAGTCTTTCAGGGCTATACCTCTCTTAACCGGTTTGTTTAAGCCTTGAGTGTTGTGTGTAATGATGTTAATGCTCATGACTCACCGTAGCCTCAGGCTCAGGCACCGCCTAGGTGTGGGGTTAGATGCTGAACTTTCCTTGGGAGCTTCCTTAGGACTGTGGACCTCCTGCTGGGACCACACCGGAGCCTCGCTAGATCCAAATGGACCTACCTCCTGCGGGGATTGGAGCACAGTGAAAAATGGTACGTTAGATAGTGACAGCTGGCGTTAGCTATCCTAACTTAAAGCTTGCTGATCTCTAGTCCTATACAGAAAAGATTTTACTTGTACGGTCTGGCTAGTAGCTGATACGTTGTTGATCTTATCTCTTAAGAGTCTTTAAGTGATTTTTAGAACATTATCTTAAAAGGGGAGGACCAAGGGAAAGAGAGGAATAAGTAAAAATGAGAAAAATAAATAAGAAAGTAAAAGGAAGGAACTTCTAGCTCTCTAAGTAAATCTAGACTAATGTTCGGACAGTCTAGACTCACCTATGCTAGGTCAAAGTGAATAGCAGCTGTTGTAAATTAACAGCACTTAACTAAGTAACTTTGGAGGTAGGGAAAAAAAAACTACCTACAGGAGAGCAACTTCTGGCTTCCTTAACCACTTGGTGAATCCAGTAGTGTTACAAGGGAACACTGAGTGGATTCGCCCTTCGTGTAAATTTAACAAAGGTGAAAAGCCCATAAGGGACACTATGAGTCACATAAATCTTTTTATAAGAGTGTGACGACTCTTGTCTGTAGCTAGCATTAACTAGGACATTCTAAGCAGTTGTCTTAAGTGTAAAACAGAGTACCAAAAAAGGTGTTAGACAAGATAATATATACTGTACAATGAAGAAACAAAACGGTCTTAGGGGTTTGAAGCCTCTCTGTGTCTGTTGGTCCCTCTGTCTGGAGGTCTGCCGGTCAGAAGGTTCGGGGTTCTCTGTCGGAACTTGGAGTCTCGGCTTCTTTCTCGTACTGGGCGGGTGCCTGATGGGTATTTGGCGGCCTCTGGCAGCTGAATGTCCCATGAGGATAGCAGGTTGATTCCTTCCTCCAGGGATTTTATGTGGAAAAATTTGCCATCTCTTGCAATGGACAGTCGAAACGGGAAGCCCCAAGAGTATTTCCACCCATGTGAGAGAACACTGTCCAGGACGGGTCTCATCTTCCTCCTTTTGGCTAGCGTAAGTTGAGAAATATCCGAGAATATGCTGGGCTGCTGCCCGTCAATGGCCGGGATTCCTGCTCTAGAGGCTCTCATAAAAAGGTTGTTTGTTGTATAATAGTGGAAGTGGGCAATAATGTCTCTGGGACGATCTGGCATCGTGGACCGGCCACCCAGTGCTCTGTGCACCCGGTCTAGTCGGTATTGTTCAGAGTTCATGTCTGGTAGGAGGAGTTCACACAGATGGAGATCAGTCACCGACTCCGGGACATTATGTAGTCTGACGTTCTGCCTCCTTGAGCGATTCTCTAGGTCCTCTTGAACAGACTGCTGAGATAGTTGTTCCTCTCTCAGGGCCTTGATATCAGCCTTCAGCTTGCTGTGTGCCTCTTTGAGGTCATTATATTTTCCCTCTAGTGTAACAGTCTTGGAGTCCACTTTTGTTATTTCGGCTGATAGGTCACCTGCCACCTTTTGGATCTCAGCTTTGACTTCTTCGCGGAATGATAATATCAGGTCTTTCAGATCCTGAATATCGCTCTTGGTGCTTGAGGCGGAGTGTTCCATGACTGTTGCGGTGGGAGTTTTTACTGACCCTTGGTCTTTTTGCTTTGAAGGTGGAGAGACCTTTGGAGCGTAATAAGATTGTATACTCTTAGTGCTCTTGCGAGTGGCCACTCCAGCCATATCCTATGGCGTATGTTGTCGTCACTTTTCCTTATGCCAGTGTCCCTTTGAGGTGGGCTTTTAGGAACTCTTACATCTCAGATTATGGTGATTCTGTTTTGTTAAGAGGGGGTCTTGGTGATGAGTATAGACGGTCTGTTGTGTTGCTACACCTCCCCTCAGGCTTGTAGTCATACAGTGTCAGACCTATACACTTCTGTGGGTCAATGTGTAGTTTCTCTATTGTCCACCTGTCAGGGTTCCTCTGGGTTTCTCACTTTCCCCAGATGAAAGCCCCTGGTTGCAGGCTTATGAGGCAGTTGCAGGTCACCAGGATTTGTCAAGCTTTTTAATCCTTGTTTATAGGAGCTGAGCTGTCCTTTTGTATTTTTTCTGACACTTTGTATTAGAAACTATTTGGACATTTCTGGATATATTTTCTTTTGGATGCTACCATATTTATACAGCATTTTAGACAATAGATAATATTTTTTTTTTATTTCTGTCATTTTTAGAAACATCCTTTTAGTGGGTGTTGGCAATAATAATTTTATTCCATAAACTAGCTCATTTATAGAACTATATTATGTTTGAAGATTATTTACATTAAAAGTTTATACAGTGGATCAATTTCGTGATCAAGATTTATTTTAATTCAAATTTTATAATTTGGTGTATAATGCCACTTGTGTTTATTTGATTATTACAAACCTAGGCTATAGTTATTGGAGTTAAGCCTTATGTGGTATCTTTCTTTCTCTGTGCTGTTGATACAGTTAAAGTTTTACATTAAGGAAGCACATTATTGGATGTCTTACAGGAGCCATTGAACCTTCCAAGATTGGTTCCCATGATAGCGCTACATAATATGTTGGCTCGTTACAAATAAAAAATAATAATAATTTAAAGCCCTGACTATTGTGTGTCAGTCTATGTGATCTATTGTTTATCTGAGTATATTGCCCTGCTGTTGCCTTTAGTCCAAACGAGCAGACATCCAGTGTGGTTCTCTAAGGCTGAGAGCAACTTGACATAGAATCACCACTCCAAGTGTTCAAACTGAGTTGGGTTGTTTATCCTCACATTGACTCACGGCTTCATGTATCCAGATATATAATATAGTCAGTGTCTCACTAGAGTGTAATCCATTGTGTTTCACAGGGTCAGTCTAATGCTTCAGAGAATGCTAAATCCAGGCCAGGTGATTTACCAGCTTGGACTACTGTAACTTATTCCTTAATGATCATCGAGTTCATGCATTCACTGTACTCCAAAATGTCTCCACCTGTGGCATATTCAATCTTTCACACTCAACCTAATCCTCCACCCTGCTAGTCCAGCCTATCACAACACCCAGCCTGGTGGATTTGCTACGCCAAGAAATCCCATTGGCCTGGGGGTGATGTCAGAGCAATGACCCAGACCTAAAACAGAGCAGTTATGGGTAAAGATGAAGATGTATTCCCCCACCAAGGACTCTTCCTTCACAGTATAGAATAACAGCACTACTATGCCCTGTAACTCTTCCCAGAAGGGCATAATACTTTATTCAACATATGGCATTTTACAAGACATAAAATAGTGAATAAAGATTAATATTAACTTCAGATGCACAACTTATTAAGGTAAACAATTTGTATTTCCCTCCCCATATAGCTCTGTCCAATCAGAGTCCTGCTAACGTTGGCACAATTATGATTTGGGTGGGCCAGTCGGGATAGGAGCCTCTAACATACTCATATTTCCTGCCCCAACTGAACAACCAATGAGACGGTGAAAGGGAAGGCCAACAGTATGGGAGGCTATTCGGCTAGGAAACATAAATGCCCCGAATCCAAGGAGAGCCTACTCTGGCACAAAGCATCTCTGGACCAACGTCAGCCTGTCTGAGTGTACGTGCCAATGGCCCTATCGGCAGGGGGTTATCCTTTATTATGAGCCAAGCACATAGTCTAATTTATGTTTTATGTTAAACTAGCGAATTGCCCGTCAAAAAATTACGGCAATACATTTTGTAGCCATGGCAATGCCGTTTACCACACAATGTAAGGCTTTTGCTTCTCTGAGGACCTTTGGCGCTTATTGCGAGCCCTGCGCTGAGTGCCTTCGGTGCTCATTGCTCCCCTCGTGTACTTCAAGTTACCTGCTTTGCAATGATCACCTTCGGCGCTCATCGAGAAGACAGATATATAAGTACAGTGTAAAATATAAAAACATTTTAGTACAGTGACTTAATAAATTAATATGAATGAATAAACTAATATACTTTACCTATTTATATTTAATATGCAGCAATAAATATCCTGAAGAGCTAACAATCTCTTTGGATTTTCCTGCATCAGAAAATGTATAGTTGGACTGTTGATCTCCTAAGGAGAAAGTGTCAGCAATGTGCCAAGTGTGCAATGTAAATAGGTTGGGGGCGCGAGGCCAAGCCGTTTGTTTAGGTAAAGCGTCATTTTAGAATCCTAATGTTATTATTTGCAAGTTAGTGTTGTAAATTGGCAGCTTTTTTCTATGCGTTACTCGGGTCACAAGTATTTTACGTCCGTTGTATAATTCCTACGTTCTTGGCTAACTCGTATGTGCCTGGTGGTGATTTGTGCGCCTCGGTCTCCTTTAGACTTGTTTTCAGCCGACATTTTTTTTTCTTGCTTAGCCCATTTTCGAGTGCCGTAACTCTGCAAATTCAGCTTAAATTTGCATGCAACCTCACTCCCAGGTGTCCTGGCGTTCCCTCCCAGTGATGTGCGCGAGTGTGTTTTTATTTTTTTTCTTGTTTTCCGATTTCCGCGGGTCAGCCATTAAATAAGTATTTTTGCAAGGTTGTTTTTTTTTGCCCACGAGATTCCGAGGTCGTTCCATCGCCTGAGTGCTCAGAGCTCGGAAGGCTTCTATGACGACAACTCGCAGTTTGACAACTATTATATGTGATCCACTGATGCCGGGTTCCCTCCCTAGTCCCCTGTAGCCATAGTTCTTTTAGGGAAGGGGTAGTGATCACTAGGTGGACACAGTTCAGTTTTTATTATACCTGAACTGTGCCAAGACTTTTAAAATTCTAACCCTAAACTACCCAAAAACTACTTCCATGGATTTTCACCTCCATATCTTGTCTTATTCCACAACATTCTCTTTACTCTAAATCTCTCTCAAAGCTTCCAAAGCCACTTCTTGCACCAGAATAAACTCCCACTTCACATCAAACAGTATCCAAACTTTGCACTCATTTCACATGTTAATCAAGACCCACTTTCTCTCTCTATTCAGCCTTGATCTAGCACAGATCCTATATCCTCCTGCTCTCTAGACTTACCTCCTGTCCCGTGACCCATGAGCTTGTCCTGTGTTAGGTTTCCATGAACTGATCTGACCTCCTACTCCAATGACCCTGAACTGACCTCTTATCCCATGACCTGACCTACTCCAATGACCCTGGATCATTGTAACCTTGCTCTGCTGTCTTTTTGTTTTGTATGGTAGGTAAATTTACCCCTCTATAACTATGTGACGTGTCTTGGATAAATGGGGCGGTTACAATCCAGGGGCGATGGGTCTGCTTTAACCACAAAATTCCTGCTTTTGAACTCCAGGAATGCACCCTCAGTATTGTAATGGCTTGGGCTTCTTAGTACCCAGCAAGTAGGTCAGGACCAACAGCAGGAAATCAGGAACATAGGATAAGCATCACCGGTGCAATCTTCTTTTCAGTAGGCTTGAAAAGGCCAAGGACACCAGTCCTATCTGCAGATCTCATCAGGTTAAACTATCCCCTTTTCATAGAACTGCAACAGAGATTCAGGATACAAGTAGTTAATATCCCAGTAAAATAATAATAAAAAAAATCTTCTCTCTGAAATGAAACACAACACCCACTTTTGTCCCAAACAGTGCATAACTTTAATGGTCCGTTCACCAATTTTTATATCATTCTTATATGCCAAACATCAATGAACAATTGTTTTAACCAATCAGAATATACCCGATATATCTCAAATAGCTCCAGGGACTTTGAGACACCCTGTCTCCACTGCCTCTAGGTGCCAAAGTCTGGTGATCCTGCCTTACCAGTTACTTTTGACAGGATTCAGGCACAGCTTGGAATTGTTAGGGATTATCCTGCTGGAGACATTCTGCTTCGCCCGGCAGAATCTGGGCATTGGAGGGGTTGATAAGATAACAATAGCCCTGGAGCCAGAATGTCTGGGTGAGGGGTCTCAAATAATAGATTTTGTCATGGTGAGTAACAACATAGAAGTTACACCAAAAAAAAAAAGGTAGAATACATAAAAATGGAATACCAATCACCAACCAAATTCTTGGTTCTAAAGAGCAACAATGTGGTGATATTAGATACCTTTATGATAACACAAGCTACTTGCCCATCAAAAATGACGGGATTATAATTGTAAGGCTGGCAATGCTGTTTGCCACACAATGTGAGGCTTTTGCTATTGGGAGCATCTTTGGTGCTTGAGAGCCCCGCACTGAGCATCTTTGGCACTCATTGCAACCCTCTCCCCTGTATACTTCAACTTTCCTGCTTTGCACTGACCACCTTTGGCGCTGATCGCGAGTCCCACACTGGGCATCTTCGGCGCTCATTGCAGGGCTCGCAATGAGGGCCTTTGGTGCTAATTTCAAGCTTCTCCCGCTTGCTGTGCTCAGTGTGAGCCTTTCCTCCAGCCTACTGTACAGGCTGCTCATTGCAAGTTTCGTTAACCTGCAAGTTTTGTGCTTGGGAATGCCATGTGTGTCTTTCCACCATCTCCCCCCTGTCCCTTTCCTGTGTGTTTCTCCTCTGTGTGTGTGTGCTGAATGTTTGCATGTTACGCTCTGAAGACCGTTTGCGTGCCTGGCGTTGTTGGTCTAAGTGTTACTGTCTTTGCTGTCGTTTTTTGTCCGCCATTTTTTTCCTCGCTTAACCGATTTTGGATTGACGAAAAACCCCAAATATGAGTTTGCAACCTAAGTGCTGCGTGGCTGCTTTGCCTCGCTTTGTGAGTCTCGCATGTGTGACGGTGCCGCTGGCTGCAATAAGCACCTTCAGCTCTCATTGCAGCCCAAGTCCTGCACAGCTGCTTCGCGAGGCTCGCATGTTTGAAGGCGCTGCTGGCTGCAATGAGCGCCTTTGGCGTTCATTGCAGCTTAAGTGCTGCCCGGCTGCTTCGCCTCACTTTGCAAGGCTTGCATGTGTGATGGAGCGGCTGACTCGCCTCGCGGTTGCGTCCTGGTTTTGCGAGGCTAGCAAACGTCTCCAACACTGACAACGATATATGTGATTGTTGATGCGAGAGATTTGTGAGGAGTGCAGTAAAGTGGTACCTCAGCACTCCTCTGCTTCAAAACTCATTGAATTTGGTATTCAATGCATTTTAACAAGGAAAAAACGCTATAGGACCTGTATGAGTCAAGTTATATTACTCCTTATTAAAACTCCATATTGTTTGATACTCATTGTTTTCGCCACTTGCTGTGTCTCCTTGAACCAATTAACGATGAGTACCAAGGTACCACTGTTATTATAACTTCTAGTATCTAACAGCTATCTAAGTCACTATTATTTCTTATATCCAGTCCTTAGAAGTGATTGTTTTCTCTTGTGTAGCAACAATACGATGCAGTAGTGCTATTTCACAGCACTAGATGTTTCTAATACCCGAAGATAATTTATATAATAGTGTCACATCCTGAAGCACATTCTAAACACAAATAAACACTTAAAAATTACAAAAATGACCTGAGCCTGGTAGGCCGAAGTGACTCATTGGAATGGGCTCTTGGAGGCCCAGGGTCTGATGCCCAACATTACACCACACATAACTGGAAGAAGTGTCCCCATTCCTTAAAGCAAGTCTCATAGCCATTGTAATGGCTTTTGCGGTTGGTAACTAGTGTCCCTCCATGGTCAGTTGCCCCAAGGAACAGAGTCCATTAATCCAAGGCGTTGTGACATTACACTTTTGAGCCCTGAAGGGCCTTTGGTTGTGGGGTTCAGGTGTTTCCCACCCTTGGCCCAAAAAGAGTGTTGTGACAGGCTTTACACAAATTAAATAAAACAGGACATTCCTGTGTCAGTGCAGGGACTTGAGTCAATGATTTTCCTAGTACCCCCTTCTTTCTCTCTTCCTCAGTTCACACCAGGCCCTGACCTTGCACTCAAATATATTTTATAACATTTTTTCTTCAAGCTCAGAAATCAGAAACCCATTTCAGCTGGAGGAAAATTATCAATTTCCCAAGCCTGCAAAAAGAAATAGGAGCACAGAGGAGGGAGGAAGAGGCACAGAGGAGGAAGAAGAAACCCAGGGGTGAGGGGGAAAAAGAAACCCAGGGGTGAGGGGGAAAAAGAAACCCAGGGGTGAGGGCGAGTGGGGGGGGGGGGGGAGTGAGGGCGAGGGGGGGGGTGAGGGCGAGTGTGTGTGTGGGGGGTGAAAGAATCCCAGGGGGGAAAAGAAACCCAGGGGTGAGAGGGGGGAGGGAAAGAAACACAGGGGTGAGAGGGGGGGGGGTGAAAGAAACACAGGGGTGAGAGGGGGGGGGAAACCCAGGGGTGAGAGGGAGGGGGGGAAAGAAACACAGGGGTGAGAGGGAGGGGGGGAAAGAAACACAGGGGTGAGAGGGGGGGGAAAGAAACACAGGGGTGAGAGGGGGGAAAGAAACACAGGGGTGAGAGGGGGGGAGAGAAACACAGGGGTGAGAGGGGGGGGGAAAGAAACACAGGGGTGAGAGGGGGGGGGAAGAAACACAGGGGTGAGGGGGGGGGAAAGAAACACAGGGGTGAGAGGGGGGGGGTGAAAGAAACACAGGGGTGAGAGGGGGGGGTGAAAGAAACACAGGGGTGAGAGGGGGGGGGGGGTGAAAGAAACACAGGGGTGAGAGGGGGGGGTGAAAGAAACACAGGGGTGAGAGTGGGGGGAAACCCAGGGGTGAGAGGGAGGGGGGGAAAGAAACACAGGGGTGAGAGGGAGGGGGGGGGAAAGAAACACAGGGGTGAGAGGGGGGGGGGGGAAGAAACACAGGGGTGAGAGGGGGGGAAAGAAACACAGGGGTGAAAGAAACACAGAGGTGAGAGGGGGGGAAATAAACACAGGGGTAAGAGGGGGGGAAAGAAACACAGGGGTGAGAGAAACACAGGGGTGAGAGGGGGGGGAAAGAAACACAGGGGTGAGAGGGGGGGGAAAGAAACACAGGGGTGAGTGGATTTATTAGGCCCTCTCGGAGAGACATCAAAGTTTCTTTAGCTGGGATTAACTTACCTAAACTTTTGGTGGAAGATCTTTTAGAGTTAAAACAGGAGATAAATATAAAGGAAATTGAGTTATTGGGGGCCTGAAAGAAAATAAAGCCCTGGGCAGAGATAGCTTTGTAGGTACATATTATAAAATGTTCTCTTCAGTTCTCAACCCATACCTCTGTAGACTGTTTAATGGTATAAAGGAGTCTGGATATATGACCACCTGAGATGATGGAGGCTTGTATTATTAATATACTGAAACAAGAAAAAGTCCCAGAGCTATGCAAAGGACCCACATAACTGCTGAATATTGATTCCAAAATTTCTGCAAAGATCTTAGCGATTAGAGTTCAAAAATGTATATCCAAATTGATACATTTTGACCAGGTTGGGTTTCTGTATAATAGACAGACCAGAAGTATTATAGACCTTATCTCATATGCAAAGACCAATAGAGTGCCCATGTTGACCCTTTCTCTAGTTGCCAAGAAAGCATTTCACAGGGTCAACTGGGACTTTATAGATGCAGTTCTGCAGAGGTTCAGGTTTGAAAATTTTGGGGCCATAGCTATTAGGGCACTGTATAGAGAATCAGGAGCTATTGTATCAGGTGGAGCTTTTGAATCCAATAAGATAAATATTACCAACGGCACAAGACAAGGTTCCCCCCTTTCACCTCCAATATTTCTGTTCACATTGGAATCTCTTGCAGAGTTAATTAGGTCTTCTTCTGATATTTATGGTATCGAGATCGGTAAGAATCACTATAAAACCGCATTGTTTGCTGACAACATTGTAATGACTCTAACTAAACCTGAGCAGTCTTTGCTGTATTTCTTAATTTTTTTTGAATAATATAGCAGATTCTCATATTTTAAAATTAGTAAATCTAAATTGAACGTGCTGATGATGGGCATGAAAGATTCACAGATATCAATGTTTTAAAAAAAAAAAATATTTTATTGTTTTTTTACATAAAAAATATACACTGTACAGAAAAACACATATATACAAACATAAACATTCATGTAGCTGCCATTACATTTCATATTGCACACGTGTATTATAATATTACAGTATACTTTGACCATATCAAGCTTTTAAGCAGGTAATTATTCCTGTATCCTTTGTATTGACAATGCATATTGATCCCACAATGCCCAGTTTGCACACAGGCCCTTATTTAGAGGATTAAATTCTAAATCCTTCCTCATAATTTCCCGATTTATTTTTATTGTATTTACTACTTCATTCCATGAAGGAGTTATTGGTTGTTTCCAGTATTTTGTTAAGAGATGTTTTACAATCAAAAGAATATGAGAAATTAAAAATGTTGCTTTTGGAACTACCATATTTACATCTAAGTGTAATAGGGCCATCTGAGGGGTACCGCTTAGATGTTTGCCACAGATCGTTGATAGTTCTAGAAAACTTTTTACCCATAATGTAATGATACTTTCAGATTCCAACCATACATGTAGTGTAGAGCCTTGCATACCACATTCTTTCCAGCATAGATCGTCTGGTTGAAAGTTTAATTTTCCCATAAGCTGGGGAGGGAAATACCATCTCTGTGTAATTTTGAAATATTGCTCTTAATAGGAGGTATTAATCGCTGTTTTTTTTAACTAGTTGAAAGGAATTAGACCAGGAGGAGTGTTATAAAAACGGTTAAATTAATTAATCACAATATTATTATTCATAATCATATTAATTATGATTATAATAATTATTCTAATCTCATCCTGAGATCTTGCCTTCTACGGAAAACACTTAATAAATATATATATTCAAGAGGCGTTACAGATTTATGGTTACAAAATGTGCATTTATTAGAACACAATACTTAATACAAATACATTAATAATATATGATAATACTATGGAAACAACATCTCTTAACTCAGCAGAAAGGCATTCTAACACTACCAATTATGTCCATGTGTGTGTGTGAAAGTATAATACTTTACCAGGCCTTCACAGTGTAGTGAAGATAGAAGAGCTCCAGAGAGTTGTAGATTGTAATGAAGAGAGGGTTTGCCTATGTTTTATATGGCCTTATATACCCTATATTTAAATCCCACCAGCATACTCATATCCTAGCTCTCATTGGTCAATTAGGTCACATGTCCTTCACAAAGTCTCCTCACTGGTCAGCTGTCCAAACAAAGGATTCCTTAAGCCACATGTAAAACTAGACATATCCGGTTCTCAAAGTTACACACACCCATGCGTTCAAGAATACCATATATGGTCTTCTGCTAATTCACTGGATAAACTTGTGCTTAGTGAAATCCAGCGCCATCATGTGGTCATTCGGCAAATCCATCCACTACTCAGAGTGTACTCTCCAACTGAGTGAGGAAAAGAACGAATATAGATAGGCTTTCAGCCTTATATTAAAGCTGGTAATTATTCCTTACTTCTAACGCTAGGTGTGTGTTACAAGGAGGGCTCAAAAAACAAGTTTAATTCCGCCTCACATGCAAAAATAGCACTAGATTTAAAAAAAATAGACTCGTCAGACATCACCCTACTACATTTCGATATAATTTTAGAATCATCGTCCTTAGTCGCCAGGATCTCCATTTTAAATAAACTATCTTAATTCACTGGTTTGAATTTCCAAGGCATCATAGGCTTTTTTATTGATTCATATTCAAGCCACGAGATCTTACTAGTGTGAAATTTAGTTCGTAATGCGGTTAAATCCATTAATTTGCCCCCTGAGTACATATCGCCAATATAATTAATACCCAATAAGTAAGGGTCTGAGGGTTCTTTTTAGTTGTTAGAATTTCTATAGGCGAAGCCAAAGAGGGAATATGAATTAGATGATTTTGTAATCTGATTTTGAACCAGAATTTCAACATGGCTCTAAGCCCTCCTGGTAAATTACTAAGGGGAATAGACTCAATCTTTGAATGCCACAGAATTGTATGAATTGGTATATCCCCCAAAAGATTATCCTCAATATTTTTCCAAATTGCTCTGTTACTTTGGATATTCAAAACCATCAATTTTGAGATCAAAATTTTATCATGAATGTCCTTTATTGACGGTATACCCAAGCCTCCTTTTTCAAATTTTTTACATGCTATCGATTTCTAAATTCTTGCTTTTTTACCCAAGTAAATAAACTTATCTATGCTAGATTTAATCAAATTTAAGGAGATGTTAGAAACTTTCTCAAGTATGCATCTGAACACATAACTTAATTTCAGAATAATACACATATTTATTGCAGCGATTCTGGCCGACCAAGAAAGGCTTAGTATTTTCCATTCCTTAGTTAGCAGCTTTATATCTTTTGGGTGCTAAAGTTTTCTTTCATATAATTTTTCATAGTAAAGGAGAAATTCAAGCCGAAATATGTTATTAACCTTGAATTCCAATTGTACATAAATTGTTGTTTTATGGATTGCTTGGTTTCCCATTTGAGCTTTCTATATATTATGTCTGATTTTGGAGAATTTATTTTAAAGTATGACAGACTACCAAATTCCTGAAGTGTTTGATGCAAATTAACACATGAACTCAAAGGGTTCGTAAGTGTTAACAGTATATCATCCGTGAAGAGAATGATCTTATTCGCCTCTTCTCCTATCACCACTCCCTCAATCAAAACATTATTTCTTATGGATGCCGCAAAGGGCTCCATAAATAAAATAACCAGGAGGGGGGATATGGGGCATCCTTGGTGTGTAACATTACTGATAGTAAAACTCTCGGATTCAAATCCAGGTCCTGATATATATGCTGATGGATTAGTATAAAGGGCTTTAATAGCTTTAGAACCAAATTCGCCCAAACCATATTTCTCCAAAAATGCATCTAGAAAGTCCCAGGTGACCCTGTCAAATGCTTTTTCAGTGTCAAGCGACAGAGTCAGTAAGGGTAGATCTTTGCTCTTGGCGATTGTCATAATGTCGACCAAACGTCTTATATTATCTGAAGCTTGTCGCTTGTCGTCCCTGATTGATCCAAATGAATTAATTTTGGTATAATAGGATTTAATCTATTTGCCAATATTTTGGCGTACATTTTTACATCTACATTTATCAGGGAAATTGGACGGTAGCTTGAGCTAAGTTCTGGATTTTCCTCCTGCTTTAAGATATTTATTGTTTTGGCCTTAGATAATTCTGCTCTTAACTTGCCTGATATTTTGATCTCATTATACAGAGTACATAGATGATCGCAGATCTCCTTTGAGAATATTTGATAGTATAATTGATCAAACCTGTCAGTACCTGGTGCCTTATTTTTTTTCCCATTTTTTATAACGTCTAAAATGTCCTTACTGCTAATTTCCTCATTGAGGTTTTTTAAGTTCTTCCAAAGTCATTGAAGGCAATTTTATTTGGCTTAGAATTTTTTTAATATCCCTTAAATCTGGTTTTATAAAAAGTGGTTCCTGTTCCAGATTATATAGTGCTTTATAGAAATTCATGAAAATATTAGCAATTTTATCTGGATGGGAATATAGATTATTATCTAAGCCCTTAAGCCTTAGAATTCTATTTAGATTTTTTTTATTTTATTTAGTAGCCAAAAATTTCCTGTTTTACTGCCAAAAACAAAATGGCATATCTGAGATTATTGGCTTGTATTTGTAGTATTTTTTTAATCTGCAGATTTAAAGAAGTGATTCATTTTTGACACTCCTTATTAGGCTTTATCTTATTTAGGGCTAATGTTTTTTTCTAATTCGATGTATAAAAGCCTTAAAGATTTACCTCTTAACTTTTTTTGTTCTACTGCTTTGGAAATCAATAAGCCTCTCACAAAGGCCTTATTTGAACACAAAGTGACAGATGGAGAATCTACCGTATTTTGATTAATCTCATAAAAATTAGATATCTCGTCCTTTATTGTTCTGACAAAGGACTGATCTTTAAATAAAAAAGGATCAATTCTACAATTTTTTTTAGTTCAAATTTCCATAGAATCGTTTATCATAATAGTGAGCATACTGATGTCTTTATTTCAACGCTTTTTATCCTTCTTAAAGATTGGAGATCTACAAATAAATGATCAAGTCTGGAGTATCAACTAAACCAGCCTGAGAAAAAAGTATAATCTCCCTTGAACGGGTGTAGGACCCTCCATGCATCCAAAAGGTCAAAGCCGTTGATCAATTTAGAGAATTCATAAGAGGTTTTGATCAATTGAGATTCAGTTTTTATTTTTACATTTCCCGCTCTATCCTTTCCTGCATCTAGAACCATATTGAAATCTCCACAGATGTATAGATAGCCATTCCTTATTTTTTGAACATCTTTCAGTACCTTTTTGAGGTAGGAAATCAGTTTTTTATTTGGTAAGTATAAATTTACTAAAGTTATTGTTTTACCATTTACGGCTCCAATCCAGATAATATATCTACCATATGGATCGATCTTGGAATTTTTTTTCTTGAATATTGAAAATTGAATTGATTTCAAATTCAAGGGTGGTTTTATCTCAGATTTGGGTTGAATGTCCACATTTAAGTTCCATCTTTGTAGCAATAAAAGACCCTCTGCAGTAGAGTTCACATTATGCCATACTGAGTCCTTGCAAATCAAAAGGCCATTAGCTGATTTCCATTTGTAACTAATCTCTTCTTGACGCAGGCGATGTGTAATTGAGGATTACTCTTTTCTTTTGGCCAAAGTCTGTGGTGAAATATCCATAAAGATCTTAATTTTATTGTACAGCATTTCAAAATTTATCTTGTTAAACTATGCTTTGGTCAACTCTTCTTTAAAGGAGAGATAGTGTTAACGTATAATAATATCTCTAGAGGTAGTATTTTCCAATTTCTTTGGTAGGGGTAGTCTGGGTATAGCATCCATTTTCATGTCTTCATTGGGGAAGTTAGGTATTATACTCTTAAACAACTCTTCCACATAGGCTTTTAAATACTCCCCTTGTATAGATTCTGAAATCCACCTTATACGTAAATTATTTTTTCTAGAGCGGTCCTCAAGATTGCAGATCTTTTTAGATAGATCTTCAATTTTTGTTTCCAATAAAGAGGAGTATTTCAACAAAGAATTATTATCACAAATTAGTTTATCAGATTTACACTCCAAGTTTTCAATCTTAGTGGAGACCTCCGCTATTGAATTTGTATTTGCTATTATTTGTTTTGATAGCTCGAGGTAAGATTTATTTGAAATTCACCCAAAATTTCTCTCAATTTAGAGCAAGGTAATACTTTATCTTCTTGTGGTGAACTTGTTCTTTCAAATGAGGCTTGAAAGATCTTGTCCACCGATTGATTTGCTGTTTGAGCTAACAGTATAGACTCACTTTGGGAATTGTTTAGAACTACAAATTTGTTTTTTGGGGCAAAAAAATCTAAACTTTTTGTTCCATCTCCTTTTTAGTTTTTGGTTTGGAGGGCATTTTTGCTCTCTTATTGGACATCTCTTTTTCTCCTTCGCTTGTACTTATTGTTTTAACATTTTACAAGCTTTTATTTATCCAAAGAATTTTCTAGAACCTAAGCGAGCAGGTAATCTGTTCTGCTGCTGAGACTAGATGAGTATGTCTGATAGTTAGTAGATATTCCCTCCAAACTTGAAAGTCTATTAAAGTTGGAAATATGGTATTTTAGTAGAGATCTTTCCTTCTAACGTTAATTGGAAAGTAAAAGTAATCGGTACAGTCACAAATACACACTGTTATATATGTGTTTATACAATAGTTGTAATGTGATAACTTCTTTAAAGGCAATTTCATATTTACAAATTTATGTCCATTTTTCCTGCTCCACTCCCCTATATTTTGGTATGCAGAATAGATATAGAGATGCTGGTACTATTTTAAAAAACATATACAGCCTTATTAAATTGCAATTAGGAATTGAATAGAGCTCTATATAAGCACACAGCATATTTTTTTTACAAAAGTTTTTAGTTAGTGAACTTCTATCCAAAAGCAATGTCTTCACTAACTAAAAACTTCTGTAAAATCATTTGCTGTGCTTATATAGAGCCCTATTCAATTGGCCGAATCGCAATTTAATAAGGCTGATAGTACTTAAACGGTGAGGAAAAGGAGTACTTATCTTAGCGTTTTGTTGCTTCTTCTTCTTACTTCCCCCTCCTCTCAGCTGTCTTACGCAGGAGATTCTGGCCTCTGTATGGGACTCTTGGGTACTGGAAAAAGGTTGGTCTTTGGTCCTGTCTTCTCTGCAATAAGCTGCAATACTTAGCTGGTACAGGGGTGGATATCTCTATCTATGCATTGCAGCCACTTCTAGATGTCAGTACTTCTCCTCCTCTTTTCTTACCCCTTCTTGTGGCACCAGCACCTTCCTCTGTTAAGGTATGTGGAAATAGTAGGGAGGGAGCAGGACATTAGGGCGCCGTTCCTTGTGGCACTCCAACCATCCTAGCGTCCTGGATGCTGACGCATTAGATTATTTCCGGTTCAGCCCAGACAGTTCATGACTCTCTCCCACCCACAGATATCAATGTTGAAGAGCAGTTATGAATCTAATTGGAATAGTAATAAGATTAAAAATGTGGGTATCATTTTTACTTTGTCCATAAATAATATACTCAAGGACAATCTCATTGTGGTATTTAAGCAAATTAAAACAATTTTGTCTGGATGGAAATTGTCATATTCTTCATGGTGAGGAAGAATAGCTATATTAAAAATGACTGTAATCCCAAAGATCACCTACATCATGAGTTGTACTCCACAGATGGTACCCAGATATATTCTGAAACTGTTCCAAAATCTCATGAATAGATTTATGAATAAAGAGAAGTGGCCACACTTAAGGTTAGATATTATTAAAATAAGTTTTGATATAGGTGGTCTTGCTGCCCCTTCCATGGTGGATATTAATAAAGCCAATTTGAGTAACCATTTATTATGCTGGAATTTATCGTCAGGTCAATCGAAATGACTGAAACTGGAACAGGGTATGTTGAAGGGGTTCCCGTTGAATCTCCTTCTTTGGCTTCCAAAATTAGATAGGAAGAGAATTAAGACGTTGTCAAGAGGCATTGAATTATTATTATCCTTCTGGTATAAGTTTAGAGAAGGGTCAAAGTTAGCGAAATATCCCTCCCCTGCTTATCCTTTTGTATTTTTTCTGACACTTTATATTAGAACCTATTTGGACATTTCTGGAAATATTTTCTTTTGGATGCTACCATATTTATACAACATTTTAGACAATAGATAAACTTTTTTTTTTTTTTTTTTATTCAATTTTTTCCTTTATTTTGTTTATAAATTGAAAAAAACATAACATGAATAAACATATAACGTTTGAAGTAATACAAATTGCAAACAGTCGAGAAGTTTGTTTCAGAGTTCCCTTACAACTAGATTTCAAAACATAGCATTCGTAACATTCAAACTTGGACCAGCCTAGAAACAGTACCTGAGGACCTAGACGGGTCCTACCCTAGCGGCCCTTTGTGTCGTTTTGTGCAGAATTTGTGCCTTTACTAATAGATGAGTGAGAGTTTTAGAAATAGAACTAACCTCAGAGAGGATCCCGCAGCGTCCAGGTGTCCCAGCAGGAGGCCCAGCGTCTGTATTTCCCGTCTACTTCGGCCGATAGTGAGCTCATGTTTTGTATGTATCCTATTTTTTGCCTCACCTCAGTGTTCGATGGAGAAGTGGCTTTCCAGTGTTTTGCGATAACACATCTGGCTGCTAGAAACACCTGACTGGTCAAGAACTGCTCATTTTTTGAAAGACCCCTGATCGGAAGACCCAGTAGGGCTTCGCTTGGGTTCTGAGCTAGACGTGTCCCCCATAGTTTTTCTAAGGTGTCATAGGTAAAATCCCATGTTTGGCGAAATTTGGGGCATTCCCAGAGCATGTGTAGCATGGTGCCTTCATTGGGGCACCCTCTAGGGCACCTGGCGGGGTATGCGGGATTTGCACGATGCAGCCTAGTCGGAGTGAGGTACCACCTCATTATTGTTTTATAGGCATTCTCCTTAAGTGTTATGTTGAGAGAGACATTGTTTGCTTGTTTTAATATCTTACCCCATTCCTTGTCTTCTAACGTAACCTGTAAGTCTGTTTCCCAAGCTATTTGGTAGGGGAGTTTGGCGGGAGTATTGGTGTCAGAGAGTATTTTGTAGAAGGTGGAAATGTTACCTTTCCCCCCAGGGTTGTTGAGGAAGCATCGTTCAGTTACCGATCTGTCCCTAAGACTATTTAACTTATTTGTGTGTGTGAGCACCTCGTTAACCCCTATCAGATTGAGCCATTCTTTGAGCGCGTTAACGGAAATTGGTAAGGGGAATTCTCTATTTATATCCCACATGTCCGCTACCACCGTTAGTTTATTGTCTATCCACCAGCTCATTTAGGTTAGTCTGTCAAAGCGATAGTCTTTGTGTGGGGACCAGAGGGGTGACAATCCTGAACCTTCTTTCAAGAGGTTGGATTTCCTGTTACTCTCTCGCCAGATCTTTATGGAGTTGTCTATACAGGATGACAGCTTATCAAGTTGTAATTTGTGGTGTAGGCTCAACCATAAGATTTGGGGAAGGATTAGATGGTGATCTCCCAAAACATGTCTCTCAATTTCCACCCAAACAGGGTAGTTGTCTTTTTTATGCCAATTCGTCATTTGTGCTAATCTTGCAGCTCTGTAAAATCTAAGTAAATCTGGGAACCCCAACCCACCTTTTTGTTTTGGGGCGGTCAGCGTGGCTTTATTAATTCTGGGTTTTTTGTAACGCCATGTAAAGTTATTCAGAGTTTTTTGTATTAATTTAATTTCCTTAACATTAATCGGTGTCGGAATCGTTCTGAATAGGTATAGGATTTTGGGGATGACATTCATTTTAACTGCATTAATCCTCCCTAACCAGGACATATTAAGAGAGGACCAGTTGGTTATGTCTGCTCTTATTCTTTTGAATAGACGTGGGAAATTAACCTCATATATTTGATTTAGTGACTTTGGGATATTGATGCCCAGGTATGTTATAAATGTGGGAGCCCACTTGATGGGGAAATTGTGTTTTATGGATTCTACTAGCGCTTCAGGTAAGGTGATATTGAGAGCTATACTCTTGTTTGCATTGATTTTGAAGCCAGATATCTGTCCAAATTTCACAAGGAGCTGCATAAGATTAGGGAGGCTGATTAATGGATCAGATAACGTAGTCATGATATCATCAGCAAAGATACTTATTTTGTATTCTTTTCTACCCACTTGCAACCCTCTAACACTGGGGTGGTCCCTAATGGCTGCAGCTAAGGGTTCTATGCATAGTGCAAACAGTAGAGGAGATAGAGGACACCCCTGTCTTGTACCACTGAAGATGTTGATCGGGAGGGATCTAAATCCTTGATAGGAAATAAACGCTTTTGGGGATTTATATAGGGCCATGACCCCTTTTAAGAATCCCTCTCCTAGTCCCATTTTTAAGAGCGTCGCCTCCATGAAGGGCCAGTCTATACGGTCGAATGCCTTTTCTGCGTCTAATGATACCAACATTAAAGGCACTTTTACTTTGTGGGCCATGTCAATTAAATGTATTATTCTCCTTGTATTATCGGGGGCTTCCCTCCCCGCAATGAAGCCTACCTGGTCCGGATGGATCACATCGGGCAGAAGTGGGGCAAGTCTGTTTGCTATGATTTTTGAATATAGTTTAACGTCTGTGTTAATCAGGGATATAGGCCTATAACTACTGCATTGGGTACGGTCCTTGCCCTCCTTGGGGATGACAATCATTTTTGCTTCCAGGAATTCTGGTCTCATTTGATCACCTGCTAAAAACCTGTTAAATAACCTTGGATGTGAGGTAGTAAGGATACCATACAGTGTTTATAGTAATAGTTTGTGAATCCATCCTGGCCAGGGGCCCCATGCGCTTTGGAGTCGTTAATTGCTTTTTTTATTTCTTCAGAGGAGATGGGGCGTGCTAGGGCTTTAGCTTCATTTGCTTTAATTTGGGGGAGGTTGATAGAGGCAAGAAATTCCTCTATACGTTTCTTGTGAGGTTGGGTCCCAGAGTGGGTCGGGGCAGTGTATAGTTCTGTGTAAAACTTTTGGAACGTTCCGGTTATGAGATCTGGTTTGAATACGGGGTTATTTGCCGCGTCGGTGATTTTAGGTATATATGTGTCAGCTCTCTGTGCCTTAAGTCGCCTGGCTAGCATACTGTCTGGTTTATTTGTGCAGCGGAAGAATTTAGCTTGCGTCCTTTGCAGAATGGATACCATTTTTTTTTCTCATTACCTTGTTCAATTTCTGTTTGAGCCCAAGAATTTTGGTATAGATTTGTACATTGTTATGTTTAGCGAACTTTGCTTGTAAATCCAAAATCTCTAGATTCAATTTTGAAATCTGAGCTCGGTCTGCTTTCTTGGCTGCCGCCCCTAGCTGTATGCAGATTCCCCTGATCACCGCTTTATGTGCTGCCCATACTCCTGCTTCGTCTTTTACTTGTACGGTCTGGCTAGTAGCTGATACGTTGTTGATCTTATCTCTTAAGAGTCTTTAAGTGATTTTTAGAACATTATCTTAAAAGGGGAGGACCAAGGGAAAGAGAGGAATAAGTAAAAATGAGAAAAATAAATAAGAAAGTAAAAGGAAGGAACTTCTAGCTCTCTAAGTAAATCTAGACTAATGTTCGGACAGTCTAGACTCACCTATGCTAGGTCAAAGTGAATAGCAGCTGTTGTAAATTAACAGCACTTAACTAAGTAACTTTGGAGGTAGGGAAAAAAACTACCTACAGGAGAGCAACTTCTGGCTTCCTTAACCACTTGGTGAATCCAGTAGTGTTACAAGGGAACACTGAGTGGATTCGCCCTTCGTGTAAATTTAACAAAGGTGAAAAGCCCATAAGGGACACTATGAGTCACATAAATCTTTTTATAAGAGTGTGACGACTCTTGTCTGTAGCTAGCATTAACTAGGAAATTCTAAGCAGTTGTCTTAAGTGTAAAACAGAGTACCAAAAAAGGTGTTAGACAAGATAATATATACTGTACAATGAAGAAACAAAACGGTCTTAGGGGTTTGAAGCCTCTCTGTGTCTGTTGGTCCCTCTGTCTGGAGGTCTGCCGGTCAGAAGGTTCGGGGTTCTCTGTCGGAACTTGGAGTCTCGGCTTCTTTCTTGTACTGGGCGGGTGCCTGATGGGTATTTGGCGGCCTCTGGCAGCTGAATGTCCCATGAGGATAGCAGGTTGATTCCTTCCTCCAGGGATTTTATGTGGAAAAATTTGCCATCTCTTGCAATGGACAGTCGAAACGGGAAGCCCCAAGAGTATTTCCACCCATGTGAGAGAACACTGTCCAGGACGGGTCTCATCTTCCTCCTTTTGGCTAGCGTAAATTGAGAAATATCCGAGAATATGCTGGGCTGCTGCCCGTCAATGGCCGGGATTCCTGCTCTAGAGGCTCTCATAAAAAGGTCGTTTGTTGTATAATAGTGGAAGTGGGCAATAATGTCTCTGGGACGATCTGGCATCGTGGACCGGCCACCCAGTGCTCTGTGCACCCGGTCTAGTCGGTATTGTTCAGAGTTCATGTCTGGTGGGAGGAGTTCACACAGATGGAGATCAGTCACCGACTCCGGGACATTATGTAGTCTGACGTTCTGCCTCCTTGAGCGATTCTCTAGGTCCTCTTGAACAGACTGCTGAGATAGTTGTTCCTCTCTCAGGGCCTTGATATCAGCCTTCAGCTTGCTGTGTGCCTCTTTGAGGTCATTATATTTTCCCTCTAGTGTAACAGTCTTGGAGTCCACTTTTGTTATTTCGGCTGATAGGTCACCTGCCACCTTTTGGATCTCAGCTTTGACTTCTTCGCGGAATGATAATATCAGGTCTTTCAGATCCTGAATATCGCTCTTGGTGCTTGAGGCGGAGTGTTCCATGACTGTTGCGGTGGGAGTTTTTACTGACCCTTGGTCTTTTTGCTTTGAAGGTGGAGAGACCTTTGGAGCGTAATAAGATTGTATACTCTTAGTGCTCTTGCGAGTGGCCACTCCAGCCATATCCTATGGCGTATGTTGTCGTCACTTTTCCTTATGCCAGTGTCCCTTTGAGGTGGGCTTTTAGGAACTCTTACATCTCAGATTATGGTGATTCTGTTTTGTTAAGAGGGGGTCTTGGTGATGAGTATAGACGGTCTGTTGTGTTGCTACACCTCCCCTCAGGCTTGTAGTCATACAGTGTCAGACCTATACACTTCTGTGGGTCAATGTGTAGTTTCTCTATTGTCCACCTGTCAGGGTTCCTCTGGGTTTCTCACTTTCCCCAGATGAAAGCCCCTGGTTGCAGGCTTATGAGGCAGTTGCAGGTCACCAGGATTTGTCAAGCTTTTTAATCCTTGTTTATAGGAGCTGAGCTGTCCTTTTGTATTTTTTCTGACACTTTGTATTAGAAACTATTTGGACATTTCTGGATATATTTTCTTTTGGATGCTACCATATTTATACAGCATTTTAGACAATAGATAATATTTTTTTTTTATTTCTGTCATTTTTAGAAACATCCTTTTAGTGGGTGTTGGCAATAATAATTTTATTCCATAAACTAGCTCATTTATAGAACTATATTATGTTTGAAGATTATTTACATTAAAAGTTTATACAGTGGATCAATTTCGTGATCAAGATTTATTTTAATTCAAATTTTATAATTTGGTGTATAATGCCACTTGTGTTTATTTGATTATTACAAACCTAGGCTATAGTTATTGGAGTTAAGCCTTATGTGGTATCTTTCTTTCTCTGTGCTGTTGATACAGTTAAAGTTTTACATTAAGGAAGCACATTATTGGATGTCTTACAGGAGCCATTGAACCTTCCAAGATTGGTTCCCATGATAGCGCTACATAATATGTTGGCTCGTTACAAATAAAAAATAATAATAATTTAAAGCCCTGACTATTGTGTGTCAGTCTATGTGATCTATTGTTTATCTGAGTATATTGCCCTGCTGTTGCCTTTAGTCCAAACGAGCAGACATCCAGTGTGGTTCTCTAAGGCTGAGAGCAACTTGACATAGAATCACCACTCCAAGTGTTCAAACTGAGTTGGGTTGTTTATCCTCACATTGACTCACGGCTTCATGTATCCAGATATATAATATAGTCAGTGTCTCACTAGAGTGTAATCCATTGTGTTTCACAGGGTCAGTCTAATGCTTCAGAGAATGCTAAATCCAGGCCAGGTGATTTACCAGCTTGGACTACTGTAACTTATTCCTTAATGATCATCGAGTTCATGCATTCACTGTACTCCAAAATGTCTCCACCTGTGGCATATTCAATCTTTCACACTCAACCTAATCCTCCACCCTGCTAGTCCAGCCTATCACAACACCCAGCCTGGTGGATTTGCTACCCCAAGAAATCCCATTGGCCTGGGGGTGATGTCAGAGCAATGACCCAGACCTAAAACAGAGCAGTTATGGGTAAAGATGAAGATGTATTCCCCCACCAAGGACTCTTCCTTCACAGTATAGAATAACAGCACTACTATGCCCTGTAACTCTTCCCAGAAGGGCATAATACTTTATTCAACATATGGCATTTTACAAGACATAAAATAGTGAATAAAGATTAATATTAACTTCAGATGCACAACTTATTAAGGTAAACAATTTGTATTTCCCTCCCCATATAGCTCTGTCCAATCAGAGTCCTGCTAACGTTGGCACAATTATGATTTGGGTGGGCCAGTCGGGATAGGAGCCTCTAACATACTCATATTTCCTGCCCCAACTGAACAACCAATGAGACGGTGAAAGGGAAGGCCAACAGTATGGGAGGCTATTCGGCTAGGAAACATAAATGCCCCGAATCCAAGGAGAGCCTACTCTGGCACAAAGCATCTCTGGACCAACGTCAGCCTGTCTGAGTGTACGTGCCAATGGCCCTATCGGCAGGGGGTTATCCTTTATTATGAGCCAAGCACATAGTCTAATTTATGTTTTATGTTAAACTAGCGAATTGCCCGTCAAAAAATTACGGCAATACATTTTGTAGCCATGGCAATGCCGTTTACCACACAATGTAAGGCTTTTGCTTCTCTGAGGACCTTTGGCGCTTATTGCGAGCCCTGCGCTGAGTGCCTTCGGTGCTCATTGCTCCCCTCGTGTACTTCAAGTTACCTGCTTTGCAATGATCACCTTCGGTGCTCATCGAGAAGACAGATATATAAGTACAGTGTAAAATATAAAAACATTTTAGTACAGTGACTTAATAAATTAATATGAATGAATAAACTAATATACTTTACCTATTTATATTTAATATGCAGCAATAAATATCCTGAAGAGCTAACAATCTCTTTGGATTTTCCTGCATCAGAAAATGTATAGTTGGACTGTTGATCTCCTAAGGAGAAAGTGTCAGCAATGTGCCAAGTGTGCAATGTAAATAGGTTGGGGGCGCGAGGCCAAGCCGTTTGTTTAGGTAAAGCGTCATTTTAGAATCCTAATGTTATTATTTGCAAGTTAGTGTTGTAAATTGGCAGCTTTTTTCTATGCGTTACTCGGGTCACAAGTATTTTACGTCCGTTGTATAATTCCTACGTTCTTGGCTAACTCGTATGTGCCTGGTGGTGATTTGTGCGCCTCGGTCTCCTTTAGACTTGTTTTCAGCCGACATTTTTTTTTCTTGCTTAGCCCATTTTCGAGTGCCGTAACTCTGCAAATTCAGCTTAAATTTGCATGCAACCTCACTCCCAGGTGTCCTGGCGTTCCCTCCCAGTGATGTGCGCGAGTGTGTTTTTATTTTTTTTCTTGTTTTCCGATTTCCGCGGGTCAGCCATTAAATAAGTATTTTTGCAAGGTTGTTTTTTTTTGCCCACGAGATTCCGAGGTCGTTCCATCGCCTGAGTGCTCAGAGCTCGGAAGGCTTCTATGACGACAACTCGCAGTTTGACAACTATTATATGTGATCCACTGATGCCGGGTTCCCTCCCTAGTCCCCTGTAGCCATAGTTCTTTTAGGGAAGGGGTAGTGATCACTAGGTGGACACAGTTCAGTTTTTATTATACCTGAACTGTGCCAAGACTTTTAAAATTCTAACCCTAAACTACCCAAAAACTACTTCCATGGATTTTCACCTCCATATCTTGTCTTATTCCACAACATTCTCTTTACTCTAAATCTCTCTCAAAGCTTCCAAAGCCACTTCTTGCACCAGAATAAACTCCCACTTCACATCAAACAGTATCCAAACTTTGCACTCATTTCACATGTTAATCAAGACCCACTTTCTCTCTCTATTCAGCCTTGATCTAGCACAGATCCTATATCCTCCTGCTCTCTAGACTTACCTCCTGTCCCGTGACCCATGAGCTTGTCCTGTGTTAGGTTTCCATGAACTGATCTGACCTCCTACTCCAATGACCCTGAACTGACCTCTTATCCCATGACCTGACCTACTCCAATGACCCTGGATCATTGTAACCTTGCTCTGCTGTCTTTTTGTTTTGTATGGTAGGTAAATTTACCCCTCTATAACTATGTGACGTGTCTTGGATAAATGGGGCGGTTACAATCCAGGGGCGATGGGTCTGCTTTAACCACAAAATTCCTGCTTTTGAACTCCAGGAATGCACCCTCAGTATTGTAATGGCTTGGGCTTCTTAGTACCCAGCAAGTAGGTCAGGACCAACAGCAGGAAATCAGGAACATAGGATAAGCATCACCGGTGCAATCTTCTTTTCAGTAGGCTTGAAAAGGCCAAGGACACCAGTCCTATCTGCAGATCTCATCAGGTTAAACTATCCCCTTTTCATAGAACTGCAACAGAGATTCAGGATACAAGTAGTTAATATCCCAGTAAAATAATAATAAAAAAAATCTTCTCTCTGAAATGAAACACAACACCCACTTTTGTCCCAAACAGTGCATAACTTTAATGGTCCGTTCACCAATTTTTATATCATTCTTATATGCCAAACATCAATGAACAATTGTTTTAACCAATCAGAATATACCCGATATATCTCAAATAGCTCCAGGGACTTTGAGACACCCTGTCTCCACTGCCTCTAGGTGCCAAAGTCTGGTGATCCTGCCTTACCAGTTACTTTTGACAGGATTCAGGCACAGCTTGGAATTGTTAGGCATTATCCTGCTGGAGACATTCTGCTTCGCCCGGCAGAATCTGGGCATTGGAGGGGTTGATAAGATAACAATAGCCCTGGAGCCAGAATGTCTGGGTGAGGGGTCTCAAATAATAGATTTTGTCATGGTGAGTAACAACATAGAAGTTACACCAAAAAAAAAAAGGTAGAATACATAAAAATGGAATACCAATCACCAACCAAATTCTTGGTTCTAAAGAGCAACAATGTGGTGATATTAGATACCTTTATGATAACACAAGCTACTTGCCCATCAAAAATGACGGGATTATAATTGTAAGGCTGGCAATGCTGTTTGCCACACAATGTGAGGCTTTTGCTATTGGGAGCATCTTTGGTGCTTGAGAGCCCCGCGCTGAGCATCTTTGGCACTCATTGCAACCCTCTCCCCTGTATACTTCAACTTTCCTGCTTTGCACTGACCACCTTTGGCGCTGATCGCGAGTCCCACACTGGGCATCTTCGGCGCTCATTGCAGGGCTCGCAATGAGGGCCTTTGGTGCTAATTTCAAGCTTCTCCCGCTTGCTGTGCTCAGTGTGAGCCTTTCCTCCAGCCTACTGTACAGGCTGCTCATTGCAAGTTTCGTTAACCTGCAAGTTTTGTGCTTGGGAATGCCATGTGTGTCTTTCCACCATCTCCCCCCTGTCCCTTTCCTGTGTGTTTCTCCTCTGTGTGTGTGTGCTGAATGTTTGCATGTTACGCTCTGAAGACCGTTTGCGTGCCTGGCGTTGTTGGTCTAAGTGTTACTGTCTTTGCTGTCGTTTTTTGTCCGCCATTTTTTTCCTCGCTTAACCGATTTTGGATTGACGAAAAACCCCAAATATGAGTTTGCAACCTAAGTGCTGCGTGGCTGCTTTGCCTTGCTTTGTGAGTCTCGCATGTGTGACGGTGCCGCTGGCTGCAATAAGCACCTTCAGCTCTCATTGCAGCCCAAGTCCTGCACAGCTGCTTCGCGAGGCTCGCATGTTTGAAGGCGCTGCTGGCTGCAATGAGCGCCTTTGGCGTTCATTGCAGCTTAAGTGCTGCCCGGCTGCTTCGCCTCACTTTGCAAGGCTTGCATGTGTGATGGAGCGGCTGACTCGCCTCGCGGTTGCGTCCTGGTTTTGCGAGGCTCGCAAACGTCTCCAACACTGACAACGATATATGTGATTGTTGATGCGAGAGATTTGTGAGGAGTGCAGTAAAGTGGTACCTCAGCACTCCTCTGCTTCAAAACTCATTGAATTTGGTATTCAATGCATTTTAACAAGGAAAAAACGCTATAGGACCTGTATGAGTCAAGTTATATTACTCCTTATTAAAACTCCATATTGTTTGATACTCATTGTTTTTGCCACTTGCTGTGTCTCCTTGAACCAATTAACGATGAGTACCAAGGTACCACTGTTATTATAACTTCTAGTATCTAACAGCTATCTAAGTCACTATTATTTCTTATATCCAGTCCTTAGAAGTGATTGTTTTCTCTTGTGTAGCAACAATACGATGCAGTAGTGCTATTTCACAGCACTAGATGTTTCTAATACCCGAAGATAATTTATATAATAGTGTCACATCCTGAAGCACATTCTAAACACAAATAAACACTTAAAAATTACAAAAATGACCTGAGCCTGGTAGGCCGAAGTGACTCATTGGAATGGGCTCTTGGAGGCCCAGGGTCTGATGCCCAACATTACACCACACATAACTGGAAGAAGTGTCCCCATTCCTTAAAGCAAGTCTCATAGCCATTGTAATGGCTTTTGCGGTTGGTAACTAGTGTCCCTCCATGGTCAGTTGCCCCAAGGAACAGAGTCCATTAATCCAAGGCGTTGTGACATTACACTTTTGAGCCCTGAAGGGCCTTTGGTTGTGGGGTTCAGGTGTTTCCCACCCTTGGCCCAAAAAGAGTGTTGTGACAGGCTTTACACAAATTAAATAAAACAGGACATTCCTGTGTCAGTGCAGGGACTTGAGTCAATGATTTTCCTAGTACCCCCTTCTTTCTCTCTTCCTCAGTTCACACCAGGCCCTGACCTTGCACTCAAATATATTTTATAACATTTTTTCTTCAAGCTCAGAAATCAGAAACCCATTTCAGCTGGAGGAAAATTATCAATTTCCCAAGCCTGCAAAAAGAAATAGGAGCACAGAGGAGGGAGGAAGAGGCACAGAGGAGGAAGAAGAAACCCAGGGGTGAGGGGGAAAAAGAAACCCAGGGGTGAGGGGGAAAAAGAAACCCAGGGGTGAGGGCGAGTGGGGGGGGGGGGGGTGAGGGCGAGTGTGTGTGTGGGGGGTGAAAGAATCCCAGGGGGGAAAAGAAACCCAGGGGTGAGAGGGGGGAGGGAAAGAAACACAGGGGTGAGAGGGGGGGGGTGAAAGAAACACAGGGGTGAGAGGGGGGGGAAACCCAGGGGTGAGAGGGAGGGGGGGAAAGAAACACAGGGGTGAGAGGGAGGGGGGGAAAGAAACACAGGGGTGAGAGGGAGGGGGGGAAAGAAACACAGGGGTGAGAGGGGGGGGAAAGAAACACAGGGGTGAGAGGGGGGGAAAGAAACACAGGGGTGAGAGGGGGGGAGAGAAACACAGGGGTGAGAGGGGGGGGTGAAAGAAACACAGGGGTGAGAGGGGGGGGAAACCCAGGGGTGAGAGGGAGGGGGGGAAAGAAACACAGGGGTGAGAGGGAGGGGGGGAAAGAAACACAGGGGTGAGAGGGGGGGGAAAGAAACACAGGGGTGAGAGGGGGGGAAAGAAACACAGGGGTGAGAGGGGGGGAAAGAAACACAGGGGTGAGAGGGGGGGAGAGAAACACAGGGGTGAGAGGGGGGGGGAAAGAAACACAGGGGTGAGAGGGGGGGGAAAGAAACACAGGGGTGAGGGGGGGGGAAAGAAACACAGGGGTGAGAGGGGGGGGTGAAAGAAACACAGGGGTGAGAGGGGGGGTGAAAGAAACACAGGGGTGAGAGGGGGGGGTGAAAGAAACACAGGGGTGAGGGGGGGGGTGAAAGAAACACAGGGGTGAGGGTGGGGGGAAACCCAGGGGTGAGAGGGAGGGGGGGAAAGAAACACAGGGGTGAGAGGGAGGGGGGGAAAGAAACACAGGGGTTAGAGGGGGGGGGGAAGAAACACAGGGGTGAGAGGGGGGGAAAGAAACACAGGGGTGAAAGAAACACAGAGGTGAGAGGGGGGGAAATAAACACAGTGGTGAGAGGGGGGGAAAGAAACACAGGGGTGAGAGAAACACAGGGGTGAGAGGGGGGGGGGAAGAAACACAGGGGTGAGAGGGGGGGAAAGAAACACAGGGGTGAGTGGATTTATTAGGCCCTCTCGGAGAGACATCAAAGTTTCTTTAGCTGGGATTAACTTACCTAAACTTTTGGTGGAAGATCTTTTAGAGTTAAAACAGGAGATAAATATAAAGGAAATTGAGTTATTGGGGGCCTGAAAGAAAATAAAGCCCTGGGCAGAGATAGCTTTGTAGGTACATATTATAAAATGTTCTCTTCAGTTCTCAACCCATACCTCTGTAGACTGTTTAATGGTATAAAGGAGTCTGGATATATGACCACCTGAGATGATGGAGGCTTGTATTATTAATATACTGAAACAAGAAAAAGTCCCAGAGCTATGCAAAGGACCCACATCACTGCTGAATATTGATTCCAAAATTTCTGCAAAGATCTTAGCGATTAGAGTTCAAAAATGTATATCCAAATTGATACATTTTGACCAGGTTGGGTTTCTGTATAATAGACAGACCAGAAGTATTATAGACCTTATCTCATATGCAAAGACCAATAGAGTGCCCATGTTGACCCTTTCTCTAGTTGCCAAGAAAGCATTTCACAGGGTCAACTGGGACTTTATAGATACAGTTCTGCAGAGGTTCAGGTTTGAAAATTTTGGGGCCATAGCTATTAGGGCACTGTATAGAGAATCAGGAGCTATTGTATCAGGTGGAGCTTTTGAATCCAATAAGATAAATATTACCAACGGCACAAGACAAGGTTCCCCCCTTTCACCTCCAATATTTCTGTTCACATTGGAATCTCTTGCAGAGTTAATTAGGTCTTCTTCTGATATTTATGGTATCGAGATCGGTAAGAATCACTATAAAACCGCATTGTTTGCTGACAACATTGTAATGACTCTAACTAAACCTGAGCAGTCTTTGCTGTATTTCTTAATTTTTTTTGAATAATATAGCAGATTCTCATATTTTAAAATTAGTAAATCTAAATTGAACGTGCTGATGATGGGCATGAAAGATTCACAGATATCAATGTTTTTAAAAAAAAAAATATTTTATTGTTTTTTTACATAAAAAATATACACTGTACAGAAAAACACATATATACAAACATAAACATTCATGTAGCTGCCATTACATTTCATATTGCACACGTGTATTATAATATTACAGTATACTTTGACCATATCAAGCTTTTAAGCAGGTAATTATTCCTGTATCCTTTGTATTGACAATGCATATTGATCCCACAATGCCCAGTTTGCACACAGGCCCTTATTTAGAGGATTAAATTCTAAATCCTTCCTCATAATTTCCCGATTTATTTTTATTGTATTTACTACTTCATTCCATGAAGGAGTTATTGGTTGTTTCCAGTATTTTGTTAAGAGATGTTTTACAATCAAAAGAATATGAGAAATTAAAAATGTTGCTTTTGGAACTACCATATTTACATCTAAGTGTAATAGGGCCATCTGAGGGGTACCGCTTAGATGTTTGCCACAGATCGTTGATAGTTCTAGAAAACTTTTTACCCATAATGTAATGATACTTTCAGATTCCAACCATACATGTAGTGTAGAGCCTTGCATACCACATTCTTTCCAGCATAGATCGTCTGGTTGAAAGTTTAATTTTCCCATAAGCTGGGGAGGGAAATACCATCTCTGTGTAATTTTGAAATATTGCTCTTAATAGGAGGTATTAATCGCTGTTTTTTTTAACTAGTTGAAAGGAATTAGACCAGGAGGAGTGTTATAAAAACGGTTAAATTAATTAATCACAATATTATTATTCATAATCATATTAATTATGATTATAATAATTATTCTAATCTCATCCTGAGATCTTGCCTTCTACGGAAAACACTTAATAAATATATATATTCAAGAGGCGTTACAGATTTATGGTTACAAAATGTGCATTTATTAGAACACAATACTTAATACAAATACATTAATAATATATGATAATACTATGGAAACAACATCTCTTAACTCAGCAGAAAGGCATTCTAACACTACCAATTATGTCCATGTGTGTGTGTGAAAGTATAATACTTTACCAGGCCTTCACAGTGTAGTGAAGATAGAAGAGCTCCAGAGAGTTGTAGATTGTAATGAAGAGAGGGTTTGCCTATGTTTTATATGGCCTTATATACCCTATATTTAAATCCCACCAGCATACTCATATCCTAGCTCTCATTGGTCAATTAGGTCACATGTCCTTCACAAAGTCTCCTCACTGGTCAGCTGTCCAAACAAAGGATTCCTTAAGCCACATGTAAAACTAGACATATCCGGTTCTCAAAGTTACACACATCCATGCGTTCAAGAATACCATATATGGTCTTCTGCTAATTCACTGGATAAACTTGTGCTTAGTGAAATCCAGCGCCATCATGTGGTCATTCGGCAAATCCATCCACTACTCAGAGTGTACTCTCCAACTGAGTGAGGAAAAGAACGAATATAGATAGGCTTTCAGCCTTATATTAAAGCTGGTAATTATTCCTTACTTCTAACGCTAGGTGTGTGTTACAAGGAGGGCTCAAAAAACAAGTTTAATTCCGCCTCACATGCAAAAATAGCACTAGATTTAAAAAAAATAGACTCGTCAGACATCACCCTACTACATTTCGATATAATTTTAGAATCATCGTCCTTAGTCGCCAGGATCTCCATTTTAAATAAACTATCTTAATTCACTGGTTTGAATTTCCAAGGCATCATAGGCTTTTTTATTGATTCATATTCAAGCCACGAGATCTTACTAGTGTGAAATTTAGTTCGTAATGCGGTTAAATCCATTATTTGCCCCCTGAGTACATATCGCCAATATAATTAATACCCAATAAGTAAGGGTCTGAGGGTTCTTTTTAGTTGTTAGAATTTCTATAGGCGAAGCCAAAGAGGGAATATGAATTAGATGATTTTGTAATCTGATTTTGAACCAGAATTTCAACATGGCTCTAAGCCCTCCTGGTAAATTACTAAGGGGAATAGACTCAATCTTTGAATGCCACAGAATTGTATGAATTGGTATATCCCCCAAAAGATTATCCTCAATATTTTTCCAAATTGCTCTGTTACTTTGGATATTCAAAACCATCAATTTTGAGATCAAAATTTTATCATGAATGTCCTTTATTGACGGTATACCCAAGCCTCCTTTTTCAAATTTTTTACATGCTATCGATTTCTAAATTCTTGCTTTTTTACCCAAGTAAATAAACTTATCTATGCTAGATTTAATCAAATTTAAGGAGATGTTAGAAACTTTCTCAGGTATGCATCTGAACACATAACTTAATTTCAGAATAATACACATATTTATTGCAGCGATTCTGGCCGACCAAGAAAGGCTTAGTATTTTCCATTCCTTAGTTAGCAGCTTTATATCTTTTGGGTGCTAAAGTTTTCTTTCATATAATTTTTCATAGTAAAGGAGAAATTCAAGCCGAAATATGTTATTAACCTTGAATTCCAATTGTACATAAATTGTTGTTTTATGGATTGCTTGGTTTCCCATTTGAGCTTTCTATATATTATGTCTGATTTTGGAGAATTTATTTTAAAGTATGACAGACTACCAAATTCCTGAAGTGTTTGATGCAAATTAACACATGAACTCAAAGGGTTCGTAAGTGTTAACAGTATATCATCCGTGAAGAGAATGATCTTATTCGCCTCTTCTCCTATCACCACTCCCTCAATCAAAACATTATTTCTTATGGATGCCGCAAAGGGCTCCATAAATAAAATAACCAGGAGGGGGGATATGGGGCATCCTTGGTGTGTAACATTACTGATAGTAAAACTCTCGGATTCAAATCCAGGTCCTGATATATATGCTGATGGATTAGTATAAAGGGCTTTAATAGCTTTAGAACCAAATTCGCCCAAACCATATTTCTCCAAAAATGCATCTAGAAAGTCCCAGGTGACCCTGTCAAATGCTTTTTCAGTGTCAAGCGACAGAGTCAGTAAGGGTAGATCTTTGCTCTTGGCGATTGTCATAATGTCGACCAAACGTCTTATATTATCTGAAGCTTGTCGCTTGTCGTCCCTGATTGATCCAAATGAATTAATTTTGGTATAATAGGATTTAATCTATTTGCCAATATTTTGGCGTACATTTTTACATCTACATTTATCAGGGAAATTGGACGGTAGCTTGAGCTAAGTTCTGGATTTTCCTCCTGCTTTAAGATATTTATTGTTTTGGCCTTAGATAATTCTGCTCTTAACTTGCCTGATATTTTGATCTCATTATACAGAGTACATAGATGATCGCAGATCTCCTTTGAGAATATTTGATAGTATAATTGATCAAACCTGTCAGTACCTGGTGCCTTATTTTTTTTCCCATTTTTTATAACGTCTAAAATGTCCTTACTGCTAATTTCCTCATTGAGGTTTTTTAAGTTCTTCCAAAGTCATTGAAGGCAATTTTATTTGGCTTAGAATTTTTTTAATATCCCTTAAATCTGGTTTTATAAAAAGTGGTTCCTGTTCCAGATTATATAGTGCTTTATAGAAATTCATGAAAATATTAGCAATTTTATCTGGATGGGAATATAGATTATTATCTAAGCCCTTAAGCCTTAGAATTCTATTTAGATTTTTTTTATTTTATTTAGTAGCCAAAAATTTCCTGTTTTACTGCCAAAAACAAAATGGCATATCTGAGATTATTGGCTTGTATTTGTAGTATTTTTTTAATCTGCAGATTTAAAGAAGTGATTCATTTTTGACACTCCTTATTAGGCTTTATCTTATTTAGGGCTAATGTTTTTTTCTAATTCGATGTATAAAAGCCTTAAAGATTTACCTCTTAACTTTTTTTGTTCTACTGCTTTGGAAATCAATAAGCCTCTCACAAAGGCCTTATTTGAACACAAAGTGACAGATGGAGAATCTACCGTATTTTGATTAATCTCATAAAAATTAGATATCTCGTCCTTTATTGTTCTGACAAAGGACTGATCTTTAAATAAAAAAGGATCAATTCTACAATTTTTTTTAGTTCAAATTTCCATAGAATCGTTTATCATAATAGTGAGCATACTGATGTCTTTATTTCAACGCTTTTTATCCTTCTTAAAGATTGGAGATCTACAAATAAATGATCAAGTCTGGAGTATCAACTAAACCAGCCTGAGAAAAAAGTATAATCTCCCTTGAACGGGTGTAGGACCCTCCATGCATCCAAAAGGTCAAAGCCGTTGATCAATTTAGAGAATTCATAAGAGGTTTTGATCAATTGAGATTCAGTTTTTATTTTTACATTTCCCGCTCTATCCTTTCCTGCATCTAGAACCATATTGAAATCTCCACAGATGTATAGATAGCCATTCCTTATTTTTTGAACATCTTTCAGTACCTTTTTGAGGTAGGAAATCAGTTTTTTATTTGGTAAGTATAAATTTACTAAAGTTATTGTTTTACCATTTACGGCTCCAATCCAGATAATATATCTACCATATGGATCGATCTTGGAATTTTTTTTCTTGAATATTGAAAATTGAATTGATTTCAAATTCAAGGGTGGTTTTATCTCAGATTTGGGTTGAATGTCCACATTTAAGTTCCATCTTTGTAGCAATAAAAGACCCTCTGCAGTAGAGTTCACATTATGCCATACTGAGTCCTTGCAAATCAAAAGGCCATTAGCTGATTTCCATTTGTAACTAATCTCTTCTTGACGCAGGCGATGTGTAATTGAGGATTACTCTTTTCTTTTGGCCAAAGTCTGTGGTGAAATATCCATAAAGATCTTAATTTTATTGTACAGCATTTCAAAATTTATCTTGTTAAACTATGCTTTGGTCAACTCTTCTTTAAAGGAGAGATAGTGTTAACGTATAATAATATCTCTAGAGGTAGTATTTTCCAATTTCTTTGGTAGGGGTAGTCTGGGTATAGCATCCATTTTCATGTCTTCATTGGGGAAGTTAGGTATTATACTCTTAAACAACTCTTCCACATAGGCTTTTAAATACTCCCCTTGTATAGATTCTGAAATCCCCCTTATACGTAAATTATTTTTTCTAGAGCGGTCCTCAAGATTGCAGATCTTTTTAGATAGATCTTCAATTTTTGTTTCCAATAAAGAGGAGTATTTCAACAAAGAATTATTATCACAGATTAGTTTATCAGATTTACACTCCAAGTTTTCAATCTTAGTGGAGACCTCCGCTATTGAATTTGTATTTGCTATTATTTGTTTTGATAGCTCTGAGGTAAGATTTATTTGAAATTCACCCAAAATTTCTCTCAATTTAGAGCAAGGTAATACTTTATCTTCTTGTGGTGAACTTGTTCTTTCAAATGAGGCTTGAAAGATCTTGTCCACCGATTGATTTGCTGTTTGAGCTAACAGTATAGACTCACTTTGGGAATTGTTTAGAACTACAAATTTGTTTTTTGGGGCAAAAAAATCTAAACTTTTTGTTCCATCTCCTTTTTAGTTTTTGGTTTGGAGGGCATTTTTGCTCTCTTATTGGACATCTCTTTTTCTCCTTCGCTTGTACTTATTGTTTTAACATTTTACAAGCTTTTATTTATCCAAAGAATTTTCTAGAACCTAAGCGAGCAGGTAATCTGTTCTGCTGCTGAGACTAGATGAGTATGTCTGATAGTTAGTAGATATTCCCTCCAAACTTGAAAGTCTATTAAAGTTGGAAATATGGTATTTTAGTAGAGATCTTTCCTTCTAACGTTAATTGGAAAGTAAAAGTAATCGGTACAGTCACAAATACACACTGTTATATATGTGTTTATACAATAGTTGTAATGTGATAACTTCTTTAAAGGCAATTTCATATTTACAAATTTATGTCCATTTTTCCTGCTCCACTCCCCTATATTTTGGTATGCAGAATAGATATAGAGATGCTGGTACTATTTTAAAAAACATATACAGCCTTATTAAATTGCAATTAGGAATTGAATAGAGGTCTATATAAGCACACAGCATATTTTTTTTACAAAAGTTTTTAGTTAGTGAACTTCTATCCAAAAGCAATGTCTTCACTAACTAAAAACTTCTGTAAAATCATTTGCTGTGCTTATATAGAGCCCTATTCAATTGGCCGAATCGCAATTTAATAAGGCTGATAGTACTTAAACGGTGAGGAAAAGGAGTACTTATCTTAGCGTTTTGTTGCTTCTTCTTCTTACTTCCCCCTCCTCTCAGCTGTCTTACGCAGGAGATTCTGGCCTCTGTATGGGACTCTTGGGTACTGGAAAAAGGTTGGTCTTTGGTCCTGTCTTCTCTGCAATAAGCTGCAATACTTAGCTGGTACAGGGGTGGATATCTCTATCTATGCATTGCAGCCACTTCTAGATGTCAGTACTTCTCCTCCTCTTTTCTTACCCCTTCTTGTGGCACCAGCACCTTCCTCTGTTAAGGTATGTGGAAATAGTAGGGAGGGAGCAGGACATTAGGGCGCCGTTCCTTGTGGCACTCCAACCATCCTAGCGTCCTGGATGCTGACGCATTAGATTATTTCCGGTTCAGCCCAGACAGTTCATGACTCTCTCCCACCCACAGATATCAATGTTGAAGAGCAGTTATGAATCTAATTGGAATAGTAATAAGATTAAAAATGTGGGTATCATTTTTACTTTGTCCATAAATAATATACTCAAGGACAATCTCATTGTGGTATTTAAGCAAATTAAAACAATTTTGTCTGGATGGAAATTGTCATATTCTTCATGGTGAGGAAGAATAGCTATATTAAAAATGACTGTAATCCCAAAGATCACCTACATCATGAGTTGTACTCCACAGATGGTACCCAGATATATTCTGAAACTGTTCCAAAATCTCATGAATAGATTTATGAATAAAGAGAAGTGGCCACACTTAAGGTTAGATATTATTAAAATAAGTTTTGATATAGGTGGTCTTGCTGCCCCTTCCATGGTGGATATTAATAAAGCCAATTTAAGTAACCATTTATTATGCTGGAATTTATCGTCAGGTCAATCGAAATGACTGAAACTGGAACAGGGTATGTTGAAGGGGTTCCCGTTGAATCTCCTTCTTTGGCTTCCAAAATTAGATAGGAAGAGAATTAAGACGTTGTCAAGAGGCATTGAATTATTATTATCCTTCTGGTATAAGTTTAGAGAAGGGTCAAAGTTAGCGAAATATCCCTCCCCTGCTTATCCTTTTGTATTTTTTCTGACACTTTATATTAGAACCTATTTGGACATTTCTGGAAATATTTTCTTTTGGATGCTACCATATTTATACAACATTTTAGACAATAGATAAACTTTTTTTTTTTTTTTTTATTCAATTTTTTCCTTTATTTTGTTTATAAATTGAAAAAACATAACATGAATAAACATATAACGTTTGAAGTAATACAAATTGCAAACAGTCGAGAAGTTTGTTTCAGAGTTCCCTTACAACTAGATTTCAAAACATAGCATTCGTAACATTCAAACTTGGACCAGCCTAGAAACAGTACCTGAGGACCTAGACGGGTCCTACCCTAGCGGCCCTTTGTGTCGTTTTGTGCAGAATTTGTGCCTTTACTAATAGATGAGTGAGAGTTTTAGAAATAGAACTAATCTCAGAGAGGATCCCGCAGCGTCCAGGTGTCCCAGCAGGAGGCCCAGCGTCTGTATTTCCCGTCTACTTCGGCCGATAGTGAGCTCATGTTTTGTATGTATCCTATTTTTTGCCTCACCTCAGTGTTCGATGGAGAAGTGGCTTTCCAGTGTTTTGCGATAACACATCTGGCTGCTAGAAACACCTGACTGGTCAAGAACTGCTCATTTTTTGAAAGACCCCTGATCGGAAGACCCAGTAGGGCTTCGCTTGGGTTCTGAGCTAGACGTGTCCCCCATAGTTTTTCTAAGGTGTCATAGGTAAAATCCCATGTTTGGCGAAATTTGGGGCATTCCCAGAGCATGTGTAGCATGGTGCCTTCATTGGGGCACCCTCTAGGGCACCTGGCGGGGTATGCGGGATTTGCACGATGCAGCCTAGTCGGAGTGAGGTACCACCTCATTATTGTTTTATAGGCATTCTCCTTAAGTGTTATGTTGAGAGAGACATTGTTTGCTTGTTTTAATATCTTACCCCATTCCTTGTCTTCTAACGTAACCTGTAAGTCTGTTTCCCAAGCTATTTGGTAGGGGAGTTTGGCGGGAGTATTGGTGTCAGAGAGTATTTTGTAGAAGGTGGAAATGTTACCTTTCCCCCCAGGGTTGTTGAGGAAGCATCGTTCAGTTACCGATCTGTCCCTAAGACTATTTAACTTATTTGTGTGTGTGAGCACCTCGTTAACCCCTATCATATTGAGCCATTCTTTGAGCGCGTTAACGGAAATTGGTAAGGGGAATTCTCTATTTATATCCCACATGTCCGCTACCACCGTTAGTTTATTGTCTATCCACCAGCTCATTTGGGTTAGTCTGTCAAAGCGATAGTCTTTGTGTGGGGACCAGAGGGGTGACAATCCTGAACCTTCTTTCAAGAGGTTGGATTTCCTGTTACTCTCTCGCCAGATCTTTATGGAGTTGTCTATACAGGATGACAGCTTATCAAGTTGTAATTTGTGGTGTAGGCTCAACCATAAGATTTGGGGAAGGATTAGATGGTGATCTCCCAAAACATGTCTCTCAATTTCCACCCAAACAGGGTAGTTGTCTTTTTTATGCCAATTCGTCATTTGTGCTAATCTTGCAGCTCTGTAAAATCTAAGTAAATCTGGGAACCCCAACCCACCTTTTTGTTTTGGGGCGGTCAGCGTGGCTTTATTAATTCTGGGTTTTTTGTAACGCCATGTAAAGTTATTCAGAGTTTTTTGTATTAATTTAATTTCCTTAACATTAATCGGTGTCGGAATCGTTCTGAATAGGTATAGGATTTTGGGGATGACATTCATTTTAACTGCATTAATCCTCCCTAACCAGGACATATTAAGAGAGGACCAGTTGGTTATGTCTGCTCTTATTCTTTTGAATAGACGTGGGAAATTAACCTCATATATTTGATTTAGTGACTTTGGGATATTGATGCCCAGGTATGTTATAAATGTGGGAGCCCACTTGATGGGGAAATTGTGTTTTATGGATTCTACTAGCGCTTCAGGTAAGGTGATATTGAGAGCTATACTCTTGTTTGCATTGATTTTGAAGCCAGATATCTGTCCAAATTTCACAAGGAGCTGCATAAGATTAGGGAGGCTGATTAATGGATCAGATAACGTAGTCATGATATCATCAGCAAAGATACTTATTTTGTATTCTTTTCTACCCACTTGCAACCCTCTAACACTGGGGTGGTCCCTAATGGCTGCAGCTAAGGGTTCTATGCATAGTGCAAACAGTAGAGGAGATAGAGGACACCCCTGTCTTGTACCACTGTAGATGTTGATCGGGAGGGATCTAAATCCTTGATAGGAAATAAACGCTTTTGGGGATTTATATAGGGCCATGACCCCTTTTAAGAATCCCTCTCCTAGTCCCATTTTTAAGAGCGTCGCCTCCATGAAGGGCCAGTCTATACGGTCGAATGCCTTTTCTGCGTCTAATGATACCAACATTAAAGGCACTTTTACTTTGTGGGCCATGTCAATTAAATGTATTATTCTCCTTGTATTATCGGGGGCTTCCCTCCCCGCAATGAAGCCTACCTGGTCCGGATGGATCACATCGGGCAGAAGTGGGGCAAGTCTGTTTGCTATGATTTTTGAATATAGTTTAACGTCTGTGTTAATCAGGGATATAGGCCTATAACTACTGCATTGGGTACGGTCCTTGCCCTCCTTGGGGATGACAATCATTTTTGCTTCCAGGAATTCTGGTCTCATTTGATCACCTGCTAAAAACCTGTTAAATAACCTTGGATGTGAGGTAGTAAGGATACCATACAGTGTTTATAGTAATAGTTTGTGAATCCATCCTGGCCAGGGACCCCATGCGCTTTGGAGTCGTTAATTGCTTTTTTTATTTCTTCAGAGGAGATGGGGCGTGCTAGGGCTTTAGCTTCATTTGCTTTAATTTGGGGGAGGTTGATAGAGGCAAGAAATTCCTCTATACGTTTCTTGTGAGGTTGGGTCCCAGAGTGGGTCGGGGCAGTGTATAGTTCTGTGTAAAACTTTTGGAACGTTCCGGTTATGAGATCTGGTTTGAATACGGGGTTATTTGCCGCGTCGGTGATTTTAGGTATATATGTGTCAGCTCTCTGTGCCTTAAGTCGCCTGGCTAGCATACTGTCTGGTTTATTTGTGCAGCGGAAGAATTTAGCTTGCGTCCTTTGCAGAATGGATACCATTTTTTTTTCTCATTACCTTGTTCAATTTCTGTTTGAGCCCAAGAATTTTGGTATAGATTTGTACATTGTTATGTTTAGCGAACTTTGCTTGTAAATCCAAAATCTCTAGATTCAATTTTGAAATCTGAGCTCGGTCTGCTTTCTTGGCTGCCGCCCCTAGCTGTATGCAGATTCCCCTGATCACCGCTTTATGTGCTGCCCATACTCCTGCTTCGTCTACTTCTCCCCCCGCGTTTAATTTGAAGTACTCAATAATTGCTTTGTTTATTTTTTTGTTCATTTCTACTTCATTGAAGAGGTGAGGATTAAGGGACCAGTTGGGAGACCGACCTTTTGGTGCTATGCCCGAAAGGGCAATTTTAACCAGCTCGTGGTCCGACCAGGAGATAGAGTGAATGGAGGCTGTCGTTAGGCTGTTTGTCATATGTTGTTGAATTAGGAGATAATCTATGCGTGAGTGAGATTGGTGTCTTGCGGAGTAGAAGGTATATTCCCTGTCTAGCGGGTTCATTATTCTCCATGAGTCTACCATGCAGTTAGAACTTAAGATCGATTTAAATGCCTTGGTTGCAGTGGGGGTGGAATATGGCGCGGGGGGAGGTTATCTATCTTTACTCGGATCTAGGACGGCATTCATATCCCCTCCTATTATCCAGATTGAGTTTTCCCAGCTTGTAATGAAATTAGATATCTTATGGAAAAATTTTGCTTGGTCAGTGTTTGGGGCATACAGATTGAGGAAAGAAACTTTGTGTTCCTGGATAGTGCCGTGGACTGCTAGGTATCTCCCTTCAGCGTCTTTTTGTGTGCGATTATGGCGGAAGTTACGTTTATTGTGAAATAGGATTGACACCCCTCTTTTCTTTTCACTCGCTGTCGAGTGAAAGGTTTGTTTAAATACCTTCCCCCAGTACTTTGGGACCGCTGCTTTCTTAAAGTGTGTTTCCTGCAGCATTATTACGTCCACCCCCAGTCTTGTGTAGTCTTTCAGGGCTATACCTCTCTTAACCGGTTTGTTTAAGCCTTGAGTGTTGTGTGTAATGATGTTAATGCTCATGACTCACCGTAGCCTCAGGCTCAGGCACCGCCTAGGTGTGGGGTTAGATGCTGAACTTTCCTTGGGAGCTTCCTTAGGACTGTGGACCTCCTGCTGGGACCACACCGGAGCCTCGCTAGATCCAAATGGACCTACCTCCTGCGGGGATTGGAGCACAGTGAAAAATGGTACGTTAGATAGTGACAGCTGGCGTTAGCTATCCTAACTTAAAGCTTGCTGATCTCTAGTCCTATACAGAAAAGATTTTACTTGTACGGTCTGGCTAGTAGCTGATACGTTGTTGATCTTATCTCTTAAGAGTCTTTAAGTGATTTTTAGAACATTATCTTAAAAGGGGAGGACCAAGGGAAAGAGAGGAATAAGTAAAAATGAGAAAAATAAATAAGAAAGTAAAAGGAAGGAACTTCTAGCTCTCTAAGTAAATCTAGACTAATGTTCGGACAGTCTAGACTCACCTATGCTAGGTCAAAGTGAATAGCAGCTGTTGTAAATTAACAGCACATAACTAAGTAACTTTGGAGGTAGGGAAAAAAAACTACCTACAGGAGAGCAACTTCTGGCTTCCTTAACCACTTGGTGAATCCAGTAGTGTTACAAGGGAACACTGAGTGGATTCGCCCTTCGTGTAAATTTAACAAAGGTGAAAAGCCCATAAGGGACACTATGAGTCACATAAATCTTTTTATAAGAGTGTGACGACTCTTGTCTGTAGCTAGCATTAACTAGGAAATTCTAAGCAGTTGTCTTAAGTGTAAAACAGAGTACCAAAAAAGGTGTTAGACAAGATAATATATACTGTACAATGAAGAAACAAAACGGTCTTAGGGGTTTGAAGCCTCTCTGTGTCTGTTGGTCCCTCTGTCTGGAGGTCTGCCGGTCAGAAGGTTCGGAGTTCTCTGTCGGAACTTGGAGTCTCGGCTTCTTTCTCGTACTGGGCGGGTGCCTGATGGGTATTTGGCGGCCTCTGGCAGCTGAATGTCCCATGAGGATAGCAGGTTGATTCCTTCCTCCAGGGATTTTATGTGGAAAAATTTGCCATCTCTTGCAATGGACAGTCGAAACGGGAAGCCCCAAGAGTATTTCCACCCATGTGAGAGAACACTGTCCAGGACGGGTCTCATCTTCCTCCTTTTGGCTAGCGTAAGTTGAGAAATATCCGAGAATATGCTGGGCTGCTGCCCCTCAATGGCCGGGATTCCTGCTCTAGAGGCTCTCATAAAAAGGTTGTTTGTTGTATAATAGTGGAAGTGGGCAATAATGTCTCTGGGACGATCTGGCATCGTGGACCGGCCACCCAGTGCTCTGTGCACCCGGTCTAGTCGGTATTGTTCAGAGATCATGATTCACACAGATGGAGATCAGTCACCGACTCCGGGACATTATGTAGTCTGACGTTCTGCCTCCTTGAGCGATTCTCTAGGTCCTCTTGAACAGACTGCTGAGATAGTTGTTCCTCTCTCAGGGCCTTGATATCAGCCTTCAGCTTGCTGTGTGCCTCTTTGAGGTCATTATATTTTCCCTCTAGTGTAACAGTCTTGGAGTCCACTTTTGTTATTTCGGCTGATAGGTCACCTGCCACCTTTTGGATCTCAGCTTTGACTTCTTCGCGGAATGATAATATCAGGTCTTTCAGATCCTGAATATCGCTCTTGGTGCTTGAGGCGGAGTGTTCCATGACTGTTGCGGTGGGAGTTTTTACTGACCCTTGGTCTTTTTGCTTTGAAGGTGGAGAGACCTTTGGAGCGTAATAAGATTGTATACTCTTAGTGCTCTTGCGAGTGGCCACTCCAGCCATATCCTATGGCGTATGTTGTCGTCACTTTTCCTTATGCCAGTGTCCCTTTGAGGTGGGCTTTTAGGAACTCTTACATCTCAGATTATGGTGATTCTGTTTTGTTAAGAGGGGGTCTTGGTGATGAGTATAGACGGTCTGTTGTGTTGCTACACCTCCCCTCAGGCTTGTAGTCATACAGTGTCAGACCTATACACTTCTGTGGGTCAATGTGTAGTTTCTCTATTGTCCACCTGTCAGGGTTCCTCTGGGTTTCTCACTTTCCCCAGATGAAAGCCCCTGGTTGCAGGCTTATGAGGCAGTTGCAGGTCACCAGGATTTGTCAAGCTTTTTAATCCTTGTTTATAGGAGCTGAGCTGTCCTTTTGTATTTTTTCTGACACTTTGTATTAGAAACTATTTGGACATTTCTGGATATATTTTCTTTTGGATGCTACCATATTTATACAGCATTTTAGACAATAGATAATATTTTTTTTTTATTTCTGTCATTTTTAGAAACATCCTTTTAGTGGGTGTTGGCAATAATAATTTTATTCCATAAACTAGCTCATTTATAGAACTATATTATGTTTGAAGATTATTTACATTAAAAGTTTATACAGTGGATCAATTTCGTGATCAAGATTTATTTTAATTCAAATTTTATAATTTGGTGTATAATGCCACTTGTGTTTATTTGATTATTACAAACCTAGGCTATAGTTATTGGAGTTAAGCCTTATGTGGTATCTTTCTTTCTCTGTGCTGTTGATACAGTTAAAGTTTTACATTAAGGAAGCACATTATTGGATGTCTTACAGGAGCCATTGAACCTTCCAAGATTGGTTCCCATGATAGCGCTACATAATATGTTGGCTCGTTACAAATAAAAAATAATAATAATTTAAAGCCCTGACTATTGTGTGTCAGTCTATGTGATCTATTGTTTATCTGAGTATATTGCCCTGCTGTTGCCTTTAGCTGAGAGCAACTTGACATAGAATCACCACTCCAAGTGTTCAAACTGAGTTGGGTTGTTTATCCTCACATTGACTCACGGCTTCATGTATCCAGATATATAATATAGTCAGTGTCTCACTAGAGTGTAATCCATTGTGTTTCACAGGGTCAGTCTAATGCTTCAGAGAATGCTAAATCCAGGCCAGGTGATTTACCAGCTTGGACTACTGTAACTTATTCCTTAATGATCATCGAGTTCATGCATTCACTGTACTCCAAAATGTCTCCACCTGTGGCATATTCAATCTTTCACACTCAACCTAATCCTCCACCCTGCTAGTCCAGCCTATCACAACACCCAGCCTGGTGGATTTGCTACGCCAAGAAATCCCATTGGCCTGGGGGTGATGTCAGAGCAATGACCCAGACCTAAAACAGAGCAGTTATGGGTAAAGATGAAGATGTATTCCCCCACCAAGGACTCTTCCTTCACAGTATAGAATAACAGCACTACTATGCCCTGTAACTCTTCCCAGAAGGGCATAATACTTTATTCAACATATGGCATTTTACAAGACATAAAATAGTGAATAAAGATTAATATTAACTTCAGATGCACAACTTATTAAGGTAAACAATTTGTATTTCCCTCCCCATATAGCTCTGTCCAATCAGAGTCCTGCTAACGTTGGCACAATTATGATTTGGGTGGGCCAGTCGGGATAGGAGCCTCTAACATACTCATATTTCCTGCCCCAACTGAACAACCAATGAGACGGTGAAAGGGAAGGCCAACAGTATGGGAGGCTATTCGGCTAGGAAACATAAATGCCCCGAATCCAAGGAGAGCCTACTCTGGCACAAAGCATCTCTGGACCAACGTCAGCCTGTCTGAGTGTACGTGCCAATGGCCCTATCGGCAGGGGGTTATCCTTTATTATGAGCCAAGCACATAGTCTAATTTATGTTTTATGTTAAACTAGCGAATTGCCCGTCAAAAAATTACGGCAATACATTTTGTAGCCATGGCAATGCCGTTTACCACACAATGTAAGGCTTTTGCTTCTCTGAGGACCTTTGGCGCTTATTGCGAGCCCTGCGCTGAGTGCCTTCGGTGCTCATTGCTCCCCTCGTGTACTTCAAGTTACCTGCTTTGCAATGATCACCTTCGGCGCTCATCGAGAAGACAGATATATAAGTACAGTGTAAAATATAAAAACATTTTAGTACAGTGACTTAATAAATTAATATGAATGAATAAACTAATATACTTTACCTATTTATATTTAATATGCAGCAATAAATATCCTGAAGAGCTAACAATCTCTTTGGATTTTCCTGCATCAGAAAATGTATAGTTGGACTGTTGATCTCCTAAGGAGAAAGTGTCAGCAATGTGCCAAGTGTGCAATGTAAATAGGTTGGGGGCGCGAGGCCAAGCCGTTTGTTTAGGTAAAGCGTCATTTTAGAATCCTAATGTTATTATTTGCAAGTTAGTGTTGTAAATTGGCAGCTTTTTTCTATGCGTTACTCGGGTCACAAGTATTTTACGTCCGTTGTATAATTCCTACGTTCTTGGCTAACTCGTATGTGCCTGGTGGTGATTTGTGCGCCTCGGTCTCCTTTAGACTTGTTTTCAGCCGACATTTTTTTTTCTTGCTTAGCCCATTTTCGAGTGCCGTAACTCTGCAAATTCAGCTTAAATTTGCATGCAACCTCACTCCCAGGTGTCCTGGCGTTCCCTCCCAGTGATGTGCGCGAGTGTGTTTTTATTTTTTTTCTTGTTTTCCGATTTCCGCGGGTCAGCCATTAAATAAGTATTTTTGCAAGGTTGTTTTTTTTTGCCCACGAGATTCCGAGGTCGTTCCATCGCCTGAGTGCTCAGAGCTCGGAAGGCTTCTATGACGACAACTCGCAGTTTGACAACTATTATATGTGATCCACTGATGCCGGGTTCCCTCCCTAGTCCCCTGTAGCCATAGTTCTTTTAGGGAAGGGGTAGTGATCACTAGGTGGACACAGTTCAGTTTTTATTATACCTGAACTGTGCCAAGACTTTTAAAATTCTAACCCTAAACTACCCAAAAACTACTTCCATGGATTTTCACCTCCATATCTTGTCTTATTCCACAACATTCTCTTTACTCTAAATCTCTCTCAAAGCTTCCAAAGCCACTTCTTGCACCAGAATAAACTCCCACTTCACATCAAACAGTATCCAAACTTTGCACTCATTTCACATGTTAATCAAGACCCACTTTCTCTCTCTATTCAGCCTTGATCTAGCACAGATCCTATATCCTCCTGCTCTCTAGACTTACCTCCTGTCCCGTGACCCATGAGCTTGTCCTGTGTTAGGTTTCCATGAACTGATCTGACCTCCTACTCCAATGACCCTGAACTGACCTCTTATCCCATGACCTGACCTACTCCAATGACCCTGGATCATTGTAACCTTGCTCTGCTGTCTTTTTGTTTTGTATGGTAGGTAAATTTACCCCTCTATAACTATGTGACGTGTCTTGGATAAATGGGGCGGTTACAATCCAGGGGCGATGGGTCTGCTTTAACCACAAAATTCCTGCTTTTGAACTCCAGGAATGCACCCTCAGTATTGTAATGGCTTGGGCTTCTTAGTACCCAGCAAGTAGGTCAGGACCAACAGCAGGAAATCAGGAACATAGGATAAGCATCACCGGTGCAATCTTCTTTTCAGTAGGCTTGAAAAGGCCAAGGACACCAGTCCTATCTGCAGATCTCATCAGGTTAAACTATCCCCTTTTCATAGAACTGCAACAGAGATTCAGGATACAAGTAGTTAATATCCCAGTAAAATAATAATAAAAAAAATCTTCTCTCTGAAATGAAACACAACACCCACTTTTGTCCCAAACAGTGCATAACTTTAATGGTCCGTTCACCAATTTTTATATCATTCTTATATGCCAAACATCAATGAACAATTGTTTTAACCAATCAGAATATACCCGATATATCTCAAATAGCTCCAGGGACTTTGAGACACCCTGTCTCCACTGCCTCTAGGTGCCAAAGTCTGGTGATCCTGCCTTACCAGTTACTTTTGACAGGATTCAGGCACAGCTTGGAATTGTTAGGGATTATCCTGCTGGAGACATTCTGCTTCGCCCGGCAGAATCTGGGCATTGGAGGGGTTGATAAGATAACAATAGCCCTGGAGCCAGAATGTCTGGGTGAGGGGTCTCAAATAATAGATTTTGTCATGGTGAGTAACAACATAGAAGTTACACCAAAAAAAAAAAGGTAGAATACATAAAAATGGAATACCAATCACCAACCAAATTCTTGGTTCTAAAGAGCAACAATGTGGTGATATTAGATACCTTTATGATAACACAAGCTACTTGCCCATCAAAAATGACGGGATTATAATTGTAAGGCTGGCAATGCTGTTTGCCACACAATGTGAGGCTTTTGCTATTGGGAGCATCTTTGGTGCTTGAGAGCCCCGCGCTGAGCATCTTTGGCACTCATTGCAACCCTCTCCCCTGTATACTTCAACTTTCCTGCTTTGCACTGACCACCTTTGGCGCTGATCGCGAGTCCCACACTGGGCATCTTCGGCGCTCATTGCAGGGCTCGCAATGAGGGCCTTTGGTGCTAATTTCAAGCTTCTCCCGCTTGCTGTGCTCAGTGTGAGCCTTTCCTCCAGCCTACTGTACAGGCTGCTCATTGCAAGTTTCGTTAACCTGCAAGTTTTGTGCTTGGGAATGCCATGTGTGTCTTTCCACCATCTCCCCCCTGTCCCTTTCCTGTGTGTTTCTCCTCTGTGTGTGTGTGCTGAATGTTTGCATGTTACGCTCTGAAGACCGTTTGCGTGCCTGGCGTTGTTGGTCTAAGTGTTACTGTCTTTGCTGTCGTTTTTTGTCCGCCATTTTTTTCCTCGCTTAACCGATTTTGGATTGACGAAAAACCCCAAATATGAGTTTGCAACCTAAGTGCTGCGTGGCTGCTTTGCCTTGCTTTGTGAGTCTCGCATGTGTGACGGTGCCGCTGGCTGCAATAAGCACCTTCAGCTCTCATTGCAGCCCAAGTCCTGCACAGCTGCTTCGCGAGGCTCGCATGTTTGAAGGCGCTGCTGGCTGCAATGAGCGCCTTTGGCGTTCATTGCAGCTTAAGTGCTGCCCGGCTGCTTCGCCTCACTTTGCAAGGCTTGCATGTGTGATGGAGCGGCTGACTCGCCTCGCGGTTGCGTCCTGGTTTTGCGAGGCTCGCAAACGTCTCCAACACTGACAACGATATATGTGATTGTTGATGCGAGAGATTTGTGAGGAGTGCAGTAAAGTGGTACCTCAGCACTCCTCTGCTTCAAAACTCATTGAATTTGGTATTCAATGCATTTTAACAAGGAAAAAACGCTATAGGACCTGTATGAGTCAAGTTATATTACTCCTTATTAAAACTCCATATTGTTTGATACTCATTGTTTTTGCCACTTGCTGTGTCTCCTTGAACCAATTAACGATGAGTACCAAGGTACCACTGTTATTATAACTTCTAGTATCTAACAGCTATCTAAGTCACTATTATTTCTTATATCCAGTCCTTAGAAGTGATTGTTTTCTCTTGTGTAGCAACAATACGATGCAGTAGTGCTATTTCACAGCACTAGATGTTTCTAATACCCGAAGATAATTTATATAATAGTGTCACATCCTGAAGCACATTCTAAACACAAATAAACACTTAAAAATTACAAAAATGACCTGAGCCTGGTAGGCCGAAGTGACTCATTGGAATGGGCTCTTGGAGGCCCAGGGTCTGATGCCCAACATTACACCACACATAACTGGAAGAAGTGTCCCCATTCCTTAAAGCAAGTCTCATAGCCATTGTAATGGCTTTTGCGGTTGGTAACTAGTGTCCCTCCATGGTCAGTTGCCCCAAGGAACAGAGTCCATTAATCCAAGGCGTTGTGACATTACACTTTTGAGCCCTGAAGGGCCTTTGGTTGTGGGGTTCAGGTGTTTCCCACCCTTGGCCCAAAAAGAGTGTTGTGACAGGCTTTACACAAATTAAATAAAACAGGACATTCCTGTGTCAGTGCAGGGACTTGAGTCAATGATTTTCCTAGTACCCCCTTCTTTCTCTCTTCCTCAGTTCACACCAGGCCCTGACCTTGCACTCAAATATATTTTATAACATTTTTTCTTCAAGCTCAGAAATCAGAAACCCATTTCAGCTGGAGGAAAATTATCAATTTCCCAAGCCTGCAAAAAGAAATAGGAGCACAGAGGAGGGAGGAAGAGGCACAGAGGAGGAAGAAGAAACCCAGGGGTGAGGGGGAACAAGAAACCCAGGGGTGAGGGGGAAAAAGAAACCCAGGGGTGAGGGCGAGTGGGGGGGGGGGGGAGTGAGGGCGAGGGGGGGGGGGGGTGAGGGCGAGTGTGTGTGTGGGGGGTGAAAGAATCCCAGGGGGGGAAAAGAAACCCAGGGGTGAGAGGGGGGAGGGAAAGAAACACAGGGGTGAGAGGGGGGGGGTGAAAGAAACACAGGGGTGAGAGGGGGGGGAAACACAGGGGTGAGAGGGAGGGGGGGAAAGAAACACAGGGGTGAGAGGGAGGGGGGGAAAGAAACACAGGGGTGAGAGGGAGGGGGGGAAAGAAACACAGGGGTGAGAGGGGGGGGAAAGAAACACAGGGGTGAGAGGGGGGGAAAGAAACACAGGGGTGAGAGGGGGGGAGAGAAACACAGGGGTGAGAGGGGGGGGAAAGAAACACAGGGGTGAGAGGGGGGGGGAAGAAACACAGGGGTGAGGGGGGGGAAAGAAACACAGGGGTGAGAGGGGGGGTGAAAGAAACACAGGGGTGAGAGGGGGGGGTGAAAGAAACACAGGGGTGAGAGGGGGGGGTGAAAGAAACACAGGGGTGAGAGTGGGGGGAAACCCAGGGGTGAGAGGGAGGGGGGGAAAGAAACACAGGGGTGAGAGGGAGGGGGGGAAAGAAACACAGGGGTGAGAGGGGGTGGGGAAGAAACACAGGGGTGAGAGGGGGGGAAAGAAACACAGGGGTGAAAGAAACACAGAGGTGAGAGGGGGGGAAATAAACACAGGGGTGAGAGGGGGGGAAAGAAACACAGGGGTGAGAGAAACACAGGGGTGAGAGGGGGGGAAAGAAACACAGGGGTGAGAGGGGGGGGAAAGAAACACAGGGGTGAGTGGATTTATTAGGCCCTCTCGGAGAGACATCAAAGTTTCTTTAGCTGGGATTAACTTACCTAAACTTTTGGTGGAAGATCTTTTAGAGTTAAAACAGGAGATAAATATAAAGGAAATTGAGTTATTGGGGGCCTGAAAGAAAATAAAGCCCTGGGCAGAGATAGCTTTGTAGGTACATATTATAAAATGTTCTCTTCAGTTCTCAACCCATACCTCTGTAGACTGTTTAATGGTATAAAGGAGTCTGGATATATGACCACCTGAGATGATGGAGGCTTGTATTATTAATATACTGAAACAAGAAAAAGTCCCAGAGCTATGCAAAGGACCCACATCACTGCTGAATATTGATTCCAAAATTTCTGCAAAGATCTTAGCGATTAGAGTTCAAAAATGTATATCCAAATTGATACATTTTGACCAGGTTGGGTTTCTGTATAATAGACAGACCAGAAGTATTATAGACCTTATCTCATATGCAAAGACCAATAGAGTGCCCATGTTGACCCTTTCTCTAGTTGCCAAGAAAGCATTTCACAGGGTCAACTGGGACTTTATAGATGCAGTTCTGCAGAGGTTCAGGTTTGAAAATTTTGGGGCCATAGCTATTAGGGCACTGTATAGAGAATCAGGAGCTATTGTATCAGGTGGAGCTTTTGAATCCAATAAGATAAATATTACCAACGGCACAAGACAAGGTTCCCCCCTTTCACCTCCAATATTTCTGTTCACATTGGAATCTCTTGCAGAGTTAATTAGGTCTTCTTCTGATATTTATGGTATCGAGATCGGTAAGAATCACTATAAAACCGCATTGTTTGCTGACAACATTGTAATGACTCTAACTAAACCTGAGCAGTCTTTGCTGTATTTCTTAATTTTTTTTGAATAATATAGCAGATTCTCATATTTTAAAATTAGTAAATCTAAATTGAACGTGCTGATGATGGGCATGAAAGATTCACAGATATCAATGTTTTTAAAAAAAAAAATATTTTATTGTTTTTTTACATAAAAAATATACACTGTACAGAAAAACACATATATACAAACATAAACATTCATGTAGCTGCCATTACATTTCATATTGCACACGTGTATTATAATATTACAGTATACTTTGACCATATCAAGCTTTTAAGCAGGTAATTATTCCTGTATCCTTTGTATTGACAATGCATATTGATCCCACAATGCCCAGTTTGCACACAGGCCCTTATTTAGAGGATTAAATTCTAAATCCTTCCTCATAATTTCCCGATTTATTTTTATTGTATTTACTACTTCATTCCATGAAGGAGTTATTGGTTGTTTCCAGTATTTTGTTAAGAGATGTTTTACAATCAAAAGAATATGAGAAATTAAAAATGTTGCTTTTGGAACTACCATATTTACATCTAAGTGTAATAGGGCCATCTGAGGGGTACCGCTTAGATGTTTGCCACAGATCGTTGATAGTTCTAGAAAACTTTTTACCCATAATGTAATGATACTTTCAGATTCCAACCATACATGTAGTGTAGAGCCTTGCATACCACATTCTTTCCAGCATAGATCGTCTGGTTGAAAGTTTAATTTTCCCATAAGCTGGGGAGGGAAATACCATCTCTGTGTAATTTTGAAATATTGCTCTTAATAGGAGGTATTAATCGCTGTTTTTTTTAACTAGTTGAAAGGAATTAGACCAGGAGGAGTGTTATAAAAACGGTTAAATTAATTAATCACAATATTATTATTCATAATCATATTAATTATGATTATAATAATTATTCTAATCTCATCCTGAGATCTTGCCTTCTACGGAAAACACTTAATAAATATATATATTCAAGAGGCGTTACAGATTTATGGTTACAAAATGTGCATTTATTAGAACACAATACTTAATACAAATACATTAATAATATATGATAATACTATGGAAACAACATCTCTTAACTCAGCAGAAAGGCATTCTAACACTACCAATTATGTCCATGTGTGTGTGTGAAAGTATAATACTTTACCAGGCCTTCACAGTGTAGTGAAGATAGAAGAGCTCCAGAGAGTTGTAGATTGTAATGAAGAGAGGGTTTGCCTATGTTTTATATGGCCTTATATACCCTATATTTAAATCCCACCAGCATACTCATATCCTAGCTCTCATTGGTCAATTAGGTCACATGTCCTTCACAAAGTCTCCTCACTGGTCAGCTGTCCAAACAAAGGATTCCTTAAGCCACATGTAAAACTAGACCTATCCGGTTCTCAAAGTTACACACAACCCATGCGTTCAAGAATACCATATATGGTCTTCTGCTAATTCACTGGATAAACTTGTGCTTAGTGAAATCCAGCGCCATCATGTGGTCATTCGGCAAATCCATCCACTACTCAGAGTGTACTCTCCAACTGAGTGAGGAAAAGAACGAATATAGATAGGCTTTCAGCCTTATATTAAAGCTGGTAATTATTCCTTACTTCTAACGCTAGGTGTGTGTTACAAGGAGGGCTCAAAAAACAAGTTTAATTCCGCCTCACATGCAAAAATAGCACTAGATTTAAAAAAAATAGACTCGTCAGACATCACCCTACTACATTTCGATATAATTTTAGAATCATCGTCCTTAGTCGCCAGGATCTCCATTTTAAATAAACTATCTTAATTCACTGGTTTGAATTTCCAAGGCATCATAGGCTTTTTTATTGATTCATATTCAAGCCACGAGATCTTACTAGTGTGAAATTTAGTTCGTAATGCGGTTAAATCCATTAATTTGCCCCCTGAGTACATATCGCCAATATAATTAATACCCAATAAGTAAGGGTCTGAGGGTTCTTTTTAGTTGTTAGAATTTCTATAGGCGAAGCCAAAGAGGGAATATGAATTAGATGATTTTGTAATCTGATTTTGAACCAGAATTTCAACATGGCTCTAAGCCCTCCTGGTAAATTACTAAGGGGAATAGACTCAATCTTTGAATGCCACAGAATTGTATGAATTGGTATATCCCCCAAAAGATTATCCTCAATATTTTTCCAAATTGCTCTGTTACTTTGGATATTCAAAACCATCAATTTTGAGATCAAAATTTTATCATGAATGTCCTTTATTGACGGTATACCCAAGCCTCCTTTTTCAAATTTTTTACATGCTATCGATTTCTAAATTCTTGCTTTTTTACCCAAGTAAATAAACTTATCTATGCTAGATTTAATCAAATTTAAGGAGATGTTAGAAACTTTCTCAGGTATGCATCTGAACACATAACTTAATTTCAGAATAATACACATATTTATTGCAGCGATTCTGGCCGACCAAGAAAGGCTTAGTATTTTCCATTCCTTAGTTAGCAGCTTTATATCTTTTGGGTGCTAAAGTTTTCTTTCATATAATTTTTCATAGTAAAGGAGAAATTCAAGCCGAAATATGTTATTAACCTTGAATTCCAATTGTACATAAATTGTTGTTTTATGGATTGCTTGGTTTCCCATTTGAGCTTTCTATATATTATGTCTGATTTTGGAGAATTTATTTTAAAGTATGACAGACTACCAAATTCCTGAAGTGTTTGATGCAAATTAACACATGAACTCAAAGGGTTCGTAAGTGTTAACAGTATATCATCCGTGAAGAGAATGATCTTATTCGCCTCTTCTCCTATCACCACTCCCTCAATCAAAACATTATTTCTTATGGATGCCGCAAAGGGCTCCATAAATAAAATAACCAGGAGGGGGGATATGGGGCATCCTTGGTGTGTAACATTACTGATAGTAAAACTCTCGGATTCAAATCCAGGTCCTGATATATATGCTGATGGATTAGTATAAAGGGCTTTAATAGCTTTAGAACCAAATTCGCCCAAACCATATTTCTCCAAAAATGCATCTAGAAAGTCCCAGGTGACCCTGTCAAATGCTTTTTCAGTGTCAAGCGACAGAGTCAGTAAGGGTAGATCTTTGCTCTTGGCGATTGTCATAATGTCGACCAAACGTCTTATATTATCTGAAGCTTGTCGCTTGTCGTCCCTGATTGATCCAAATGAATTAATTTTGGTATAATAGGATTTAATCTATTTGCCAATATTTTGGCGTACATTTTTACATCTACATTTATCAGGGAAATTGGACGGTAGCTTGAGCTAAGTTCTGGATTTTCCTCCTGCTTTAAGATATTTATTGTTTTGGCCTTAGATAATTCTGCTCTTAACTTGCCTGATATTTTGATCTCATTATACAGAGTACATAGATGATCGCAGATCTCCTTTGAGAATATTTGATAGTATAATTGATCAAACCTGTCAGTACCTGGTGCCTTATTTTTTTTCCCATTTTTTATAACGTCTAAAATGTCCTTACTGCTAATTTCCTCATTGAGGTTTTTTAAGTTCTTCCAAAGTCATTGAAGGCAATTTTATTTGGCTTAGAATTTTTTTAATATCCCTTAAATCTGGTTTTATAAAAAGTGGTTCCTGTTCCAGATTATATAGTGCTTTATAGAAATTCATGAAAATATTAGCAATTTTATCTGGATGGGAATATAGATTATTATCTAAGCCCTTAAGCCTTAGAATTCTATTTAGATTTTTTTTATTTTATTTAGTAGCCAAAAATTTCCTGTTTTACTGCCAAAAACAAAATGGCATATCTGAGATTATTGGCTTGTATTTGTAGTATTTTTTTAATCTGCAGATTTAAAGAAGTGATTCATTTTTGACACTCCTTATTAGGCTTTATCTTATTTAGGGCTAATGTTTTTTTCTAATTCGATGTATAAAAGCCTTAAAGATTTACCTCTTAACTTTTTTTGTTCTACTGCTTTGGAAATCAATAAGCCTCTCACAAAGGCCTTATTTGAACACAAAGTGACAGATGGAGAATCTACCGTATTTTGATTAATCTCATAAAAATTAGATATCTCGTCCTTTATTGTTCTGACAAAGGACTGATCTTTAAATAAAAAAGGATCAATTCTACAATTTTTTTTAGTTCAAATTTCCATAGAATCGTTTATCATAATAGTGAGCATACTGATGTCTTTATTTCAACGCTTTTTATCCTTCTTAAAGATTGGAGATCTACAAATAAATGATCAAGTCTGGAGTATCAACTAAACCAGCCTGAGAAAAAAGTATAATCTCCCTTGAACGGGTGTAGGACCCTCCATGCATCCAAAAGGTCAAAGCCGTTGATCAATTTAGAGAATTCATAAGAGGTTTTGATCAATTGAGATTCAGTTTTTATTTTTACATTTCCCGCTCTATCCTTTCCTGCATCTAGAACCATATTGAAATCTCCACAGATGTATAGATAGCCATTCCTTATTTTTTGAACATCTTTCAGTACCTTTTTGAGGTAGGAAATCAGTTTTTTATTTGGTAAGTATAAATTTACTAAAGTTATTGTTTTACCATTTACGGCTCCAATCCAGATAATATATCTACCATATGGATCGATCTTGGAATTTTTTTTCTTGAATATTGAAAATTGAATTGATTTCAAATTCAAGGGTGGTTTTATCTCAGATTTGGGTTGAATGTCCACGTTTAAGTTCCATCTTTGTAGCAATAAAAGACCCTCTGCAGTAGAGTTCACATTATGCCATACTGAGTCCTTGCAAATCAAAAGGCCATTAGCTGATTTCCATTTGTAACTAATCTCTTCTTGACGCAGGCGATGTGTAATCAAGGCGTACTCTTTTCTTTTGGCCAAAGTCTGTGGTGAAATATCCATAAAGATCTTAATTTTATTGTACAGCATTTCAAAATTGCTCTTGTTAAAGTATGCTTTGGTCAACTCTTCTTTAAAGGAGAGATAGTGTTAACGTATAATAATATCTCTAGAGGTAGTATTTTCCAATTTCTTTGGTAGGGGTAGTCTGGGTAAAGCATCCATTTTCCTGTCTTCATTGGGGAAGTTAGGTATTATACTCTTAAACAACTCTTCCACATAGGCTTTTAAATCTTCCCCTTGTATAGATTCTGAAATCCCCCTTATACGTAAATTATTTTTTCTAGAGCGGTCCTCAAGATTGCAGATCTTTTTAGATAGATCTTCAATTTTTGTTTCCAATAAAGAGGAGTATTTCAACAAAGAATTATTATCACAGATTAGTTTATCAGATTTACACTCCAAGTTTTCAATCTTAGTGGAGACCTCCGCTATTGAATTTGTATTTGCTATTATTTGTTTTGATAGCTCTGAGGTAAGATTTATTTGAAATTCACCCAAAATTTCTCTCAATTTAGAGCAAGGTAATACTTTATCTTCTTGTGGTGAACTTGTTCTTTCAAATGAGGCTTGAGAGATCTTGTCCACCGATTGATTTGCTGTTTGAGCTAACAGTATAGACTCACTTTGGGAATTGTTTAGAACTACAAATTTGTTTTTTGGGGCAAAAAAATCTAAACTTTTTGTTCCATCTCCTTTTTAGTTTTTGGTTTGGAGAGCATTTTTACTCTCTTATTGGACATCTCTTTTTCTCCCTCGCTTGTACTTATTGTTTTGACTTTTTAAAAGCTTTTATTTATCCAAAGAATTTTCTAGAATCTAAGCGAGCAGGTAATCTGTTCTGCTGCTGAGACTAGATGAGTATGTCTGATAGTTAGTAGATATTCCCTCCAAACTTGAAAGTCTATTAAAGTTGGAAATATGGTATTTTAGTAGAGATCTTTCCTTCTAACGTTAATTGGAAAGTAAAAGTAATCGGCACAGTCACAAATACACACTGTTATATATGTGTTTATACAATAGTTGTAATGTGATAACTTCTTTAAAGGCAATTTCATATTTACAAATTTATGTCCATTTTTCCTGCTCCACTCCCCTATATTTTGTTATGCAGAATAGATATAGAGATGCTGGTACCATTTTAAAAAACATACACAGCCTTATTAAATTGCAATTAGGAATTGAATAGAGCTCTATATAAGCACACAGCATATGTTTTTTACAGAAGTTTTTAGTTAGTGAACTTCTATCCAAAAGCAATGTCTTCACTGACTAAAAACTTCTGTAAAATAATTTGCTGTGCTTATATAGAGCCCTATTCAATTGGCCGAATCGCAATTTAATAAGGCTGATAGTACTTAAACGGTGAGGAAAAGGAGTACTTATCTTAGCGTTTTGTTGCTTCTTTTTCTTACTTCCCCCTCCTCTCAGCTGTCTTACGCAGGAGATTCTGGCCTCTGTATGGGACTCTTGGGTACTGGAAAAAGGTTGGTCTTTGGCCCTGTCTTCTCTGCAATAAGCTGCAATACTTAGCTGGTACAGGGGTGGATATCTCTATCTATGCTATGCAGCCCCTCCTAGATGTCAGTACTTCTCCTCTTTTCTTACCCCTTCTTGTGGCACCAGCACCTTCCTCTGTTAAGGTATGTGGAAATAGTAGGGAGGGAGCAGTACATTAGGGCGCCGTTCCTTGTGGCACTCCACCCATCCTAGCGTCCTGGATACTGACGCATTAGATTATTTCCGGTTCAGCCCAAACCATTCATGACTCTCTCCCACCCACAGATATCAATGTTGAAGAGCAGTTATGAAGCTAATTGGAATAGTAATAAGATTAAAAATTTGGGTATCATTTTTACTTTGTCCATAAATAATATACTGAAGGACAATCTCATTGTGGTATTTAAGCAAATTAAAACAATTTTGTCTGGATGGGAATTGTCATATTCTTCATGGTCAGGAAGAATAGCTATATTAAAAATGACTGGAGTCCCAAAGATCACCTACATCATGAGTTGTATTCCACAGATGGTACGCAGATATATTCTGAAACTGTTCCAAAATCTCATGAATACATTTATGAATAAAGAGAAGTGGCCACGCTTAAGGTTAGATATTATTAAAATAAGTTTTGATAAAGGTGGTCTTGCTGCCCCTTCCATGGTGGATATTAATAAAGCCAATTTGAGTAACCATTTATTACGCTGGAATTTATCGTCAGGTCAATCGAAATGACTCAAACTAAACAGGGTATGTTGAAGGGGTTTCCGTTGAATCTCCTTCTTTGGCTTCCAAAATCAGATAGGAAGAGAATTAAGACGTTGTCAAGAGGCATTGAATTATTATTATCCTTCTGATATAAGTTTAGAGAAGGGTCAAAGTTAGCGAAATATCCCTCCCTTGCTTCTCCTTTTGTATTTTTTCTGACACTTTGTATTAGAAACTATTTGGACATTTCTGGATATATATTCTTTTGGATGCTACCATATTTATACAGCATTTTAGACAATAGATTATATTTTATTTTTAGCAATTTTCATATTTTATTTTTTTTCTGTCATTTTTAGAAACATCCTTTTAGTGGGTGTTGGCAATAATAATTTTATTCCATAAACTAGCTCATTTATAGAACTATATTATGTTTGAAGATTATTTATATTTACATTAAAAGTGTATACAGTGGATCAATTTCGTGATCAAGATTTATTTTAATTCAAATTTTATAATTTAGCGTATAATGCCACTTGTGTTTATTTGATTATTACAAATCTAGGCTATAGTTATAGGAGTTAAGCCTTATGTGGTATCTCTCTTTCTCTGTGCTGTTGATACAGTTCAAGTTTTACATTAAGGAATCACATTATTGGATGTCTTACAGGAGCCATTGAACCTTCCAAGATTGGTTCCTATGATAGCGCTACGGAATATGTTGGCTCGTTACAAATAAACAATAATAATTTAAAGCCCTGACTAGTGTGTGTCAGTCTATGTGATCTATTGTTTATCTGAGTATATTGCCCTGCTGTTGCCTTTAGTCCAAACGAGCAGACATCCAGTGTGGTTCTCTAAGGCTGAGAGCAACTTGACATAGAATCACCACTCCAAGTGTTCAAACTGAGTTGGGTTGTTTATCCTCACATTGACTAACGGCTTCATGTATCCAGATATATAGTGTGTGTAGTCAGTGTCTCACTAGAGTGTAATCCATTGTGTTTCACAGGGTCAGTCTAATGCTTCAGAGAATGCTAAATCCAGGCCAGGTGCTTTACCAGCCTGGACTACTGCTACTTATTCCTTAATGATCATCGAGTTCATGCATTCACTGTACTCCAAAATGTCTCCACCTGTGGCATATTCAATCTTTCACACTCAACCTAATCCTCCACCCTGCTAGTCCAGCTCCACTGGTTTCCTGTCTACTAACGCTGCCTATCACAGCACCCAGCCTGGTGGACTTGCTACGCCAAGAAATCCCATTGGCCTGGGGGTGATGTCAGAGCAATGACCCAGACCTAAAACAGAGCAGTTATGGGTAAAGATGAAGATGTATTCCCCCACCAAGGACTCTTCCTTCACAGTATAGAATAACAGCACTACTACTATGCCCTGTAACTCCTCCCAGAAGGGCATAATACTTTATTCAACATATGGCATTTTATAAAATAGTGAATAAAGATTAATATTGAATTCAAATGCACAACTTATTAAGGTAAACAATTTGTATTTCCCTCCCCATATAGCTCTGTCCAATCAGAGTCCTGCTAACGTCGGCACAATTATGATTTGTGTGGGTCGGTCGGCATAGGAGCCTCTAACGTACTCATATTTCCTGTCCCGACTGAACAACCAATGAGACGGTGAAAGGGAAGGCCAACAGTATGGGAGGCTATTCGGGAAGGAAACATGAATGCACCTAATCCCAGGAGAGCCTACTCTGGCACAAAGCCTCTCTGGACCAACCTCAGCCTGTCTTAGTGCACGTGCCAATGGCACTATCGGCAGGGGGTTATCCTTTATTATGAGCCAAGCACATAGTCTAATTTATGTTTTATGTAAAACTAGCGAATTGCCCGTCAAAAAATTACGGCAATACATTTTGTAGCCATGGCAATGCCGTTTACCACACAATGTAAGGCTTTTGCTTCTCTGAGGACCTTTGGCGCTTATTGCGAGCCCTGCGCTGAGTGCCTTCGGTGCTCATTGCTCCCCTCGTGTACTTCAAGTTACCTGCTTTGCAACGATCAGCTTCGGCGCTCATCGAGAAGACAGATATATAAGTACAGTGTAAAATATAAAAAAAAAATAGTACAGTGACTTAATAAATTAATATGAATAAATAAACTAATATACTTTACCTATTTATATTTAATATGCAGCAATCAATATCCTGAAGAGCTAACAATCTCTTTGGATTTTCCTGCATCAGAAAATGTACAGTTGGACTGTTGATCACCTAAGGAGAAAGTGTCAGCAATGTGCCAAGTGTGCAGTGTAAATAGGTTGGGGGCGCAAGGCCAAGCCGTTTGTTTAGGTTAAACGTCATTTTAGAATTGTAATGTTATTATTTGCAAGTTAGTGTTGTAAAATGGCAGCTTTTTTCTATGTGTTACTTGGCTCGCAAGTATTTTACGTCCGTTGTAATGGTATATTTCCTACGTTCTTGGCCAACCCGTACTTGCCTCGTGGTGATTTGCGCGCCTCGGTCACCTTTAGACTTGTTTTCATCCGACATTTTTTTTTCTTGCTTAGCCCATTTTCAAGTGCCAAAACTCTGCAAATTCGGCTTAAATTTGCATGCAACCTCACTCCCAGGTGTCCTGGCGTTCCCTCCCCGTGCTGTGCGTGTGTTTTTATTTTTTTTCTTGTTTTTCGATTTTTGCGCTTCAGCCTTTAAATTTGTATTTTTGCGAGGTCGTTTTTGTAGCCTTAGTTCTTTTTTTTTTTGTTTAATTGATTCTTATTAGACAGTTTAGACATAAAACGTTGAGCAAAAAACACATTAGAAGTGGTAAGTAGAAATTAACAATGAACATATTCATTACATCTGTTTTCTCATGTGTCGTCTGCCTGTCTAAAACTCCTCTTCTTTTTCTGTTTTCTAGTAGCTGAAAGTAGCTTTTAACTAAATTAGGGCTAAGGGGGAAACTATGCTTGATGAAGTCCCGTAACTATGGGATGAACTCTGTGAGCCGTGTTTCCTGTCCTCATGTTGCCCTGAGCCTAATTGGTAACAACTCATAGATTGTAGACTCTGTGCTTAGGTTACTATGTAGGGCTATTGATGTTGGGTAAATTAAGACTTCTCCTGCCATGGTTCCCTTACTAGTTCCTCTGGAAGGAAAGCGTTACTCACCTTATTCATCTGCCGAGTCTTGTTTCCCAGGCGGCCCAGCAGGAGGCCCAGCGCTTGTAGTTATGGTCAACCTCAGCGGATAAGATGCTCATGGACCAAACAAACTCAATTTTGCTTAGGACCACCTCGAACGATGGGGTGGGTGTTTTCCAATGGGCGGCTACTACTTTTCTAACTGCTAGGAAAATTTGGTTGGTTAGGAATTGTTGGACATCCTTTCTACCGGTAGACCCAAGATGGCCTCCTCTGGTCTCATGGGATAGCTTTGCACCATAGTTTCTCTAGGGTTTTGTAAGTATCTACCCAGGTGTGTCTAATCATAGGGCATTCCCATAGTTTATGGATTAGAGTCCCTTTCTGGTTACAACCCCTTTCACACGTGTCGCTAATCTCCGGGTTCTTTAGGTGCATTATTAATGGGGTTAAGTACTACCTCATAATAACTTTATATGAATTCTCCTTCAGAATTATGTTAAGCGATGCGTTGTTGGCTTGTTTCCGAATGTTGTTCCCTATTGGGCCCTATCTAAACTTACGTTGAGGTCTGCTTCCCACGCCGACTCGTAGTGGAGTTTGGGGGGCGTGGCTAAATCGTTTAAGTGGTTATATATTATGGAAATGTTTCCTTTCCCTCCCGGGAAGTTAATGCAACATTTTTCGAATATGGATTTGGTCTGTCCTCCTTTGTTCTTAATGTTGAGAGTTAGTCTTTGGTTTATAGCGAGTAGGTTAAGCCATTCCCCTGGAGGTAGGTGTTTGTCGTCTAAGAATGTGGTAGTGGACCATTTTTGATTAACTACTGGTAAATCTGCCGCAATTGAGCACTTATTTTCAATCCACCATCTGTATTGGGCATTAGTGTTTACTTTGGGGTTGATTGATTGTGGCCACAGGGGTCTAAGCCCGGATTCTGGGCTTAGGAGCCTGTTCCTCCTATTTATGTCTTTCCATAAGTTTATTGTGTGCCTCACACTAGTTGGAAGTGATTGGGGTAACTTGAAGCCCTGTGGGATGGAGAACCACGGCAACTGATGCATGATTAAGTCATTGGTCCTTAGTATGTGCTTCTCTATCTGAACCCATACCGGGGGGGGGGGGGGGGGGAATCTCTAACGTACCATTTAGCTAGTTGAGCTAGTCTAGCTGCTTTAAAGTAACTGGGAATTTCTGGAAATCCGAGTCCACCTCCCTTCTTAGTTGCGGTAATTGTTTCTCTGTTTATTCTAGGTTTTTTGTTGTTCCACAGAAAGCTCATCAATATTTTTTGTATCGTTTTCAATTCTTTTGCCAATATTGTTATAGGTATGGTCCTAAACAGGTAGAGCAGTTTGGGGAGTATGTTCATTTTGATGGCATGTAGCTTTCCTAGCCATGAGATCTTTAGCTCTGACCACCTGTGCAGGTCCCTTGTTATTTGTTTAATGAGGGTTGGGTAATTTGCTTCATATAGGGCCTTAGTTGATTTTGTTATTTGTATGCATAGATAATTAATAGAATTCAAGGCCCATTTTATCGGAAAATTATTGGCTAGTAGTTTTTCCATGGAGGGAGGAAGGGATAAGTTAAGGGCTATGCTTTTACTCGTGTTTACTTTGAACCCTGACAGTGGGCCAAATTTAGACAAAAGTTTGAATAGGTTGGGAAGACTAACTAGGGGGTTTGAGATTGTTAGAAGGATGTCATCTGCAAAGAGGCTTATTTTGTGATCTGTCAGGCCGACCCGTATTCCCGATATGTCTGTGTGTTGGCGAATGGCAATTGCTAGGGGCTCTATACTAAGGGCGAACAGCAGTGGGGACAGTGGGCACCCTTGTCGTGTACCTCTCGTGATTTTGAATTTGCGAATTGTGTCCTTGGTATGTTACCTGTGCAGTTGGTTCTGAGTATAGTGACGCGATGCTTCGAAGAAAACCTTCCGGTATTCCGAATTTGTTCAGTGTTGAGCTCATAAATGTTCAATCTTATCTGTCAAAAGCCTTCTCGGCATCAAGCGCCAACACCATCGCGTGGCCTTCACCTCTCTTAGTTATGTCAATAAGGTCAATAATTTTTCTGGTGTTGTCTGGCGCCTCTCTACCCTTAATGAACCCTACTTGGTCCGGATGTACTACCTCAGGTATCAAATCCGCTAGTCTGGACGCCAATATTTTAGTGTATATTTTTAAGTCTGTGTTGATCAGGGATATTGGTCGGTAGCTGGCACACTGGGTTGGGTCTTTTCCCGGTTTAGGAATCAGTATTATTTTAGCTTCTAAGAATTCCGGTTTTATTTTTCTCCCAGCTAAAAAGCTGTTAAATAGTTTGTGTAAGGTGGGGCTAAGTAAGTCGCTCATATGTTTGTAGTAGAGATTGGAATAGCCGTCTGGCCCTGGGGCCCTGTGCCCTTTTGTTGTCTTGATCGCCTCCTGTATTTCTTTGACTGAAATGGGCTCTAAGAGTGAGTTGGGTTTAGCAGGGTCCAGTTGGGGTATGTTTATGTTACTTAGTGTGTTTTCAATTTCTAGTTTGTGAGTTGGGGTACCTGAGTCGGCTGTTTTGGTATAAAGGTCTGCATAAAATTGTCTGAATTCGCTTACTATTTGATCTGGTTTAAAAACTATCTGCCTATTTTTGGTGATTAGTTTGGCAATGAATGAGTTTGCTCTCTTTTCTTTTAGTCTGGTGGCCAACATTCTATCGGGCTTGTTTGCGTATCTGAAGAATTTGGCTTTGGTTCGTTGTAGGATAGTGACCATTTTTCCTCTTAATATGGTGTTTAGTTCTTGTTTATACTCTAGTATCGTCTCGTAAGTGTGTCGTGACTTATCTTTAACATATAGTTTTTGGGCCTCTGATATTTTCTGGTTTAGGAGTAAAATTTGTGCTTGGTCCTTTTCTTTTTTGATCGAACTAATTTGTATGCAGACTCCCCTAATCACTGCTTTGTGAGCTGTCCAGATTCCGTCTATATCTATCTCCCCTACTGTGTTAAGATCAAGATATTCTGTGATTGCTGTTCTGACTTTATCTCGTGTGATTGGGTCGTTTAGTATACCGGGGTTTAATGACCACCTCGGGCTATTTCCTTTCGGTAGGAGGTTGTTCATGGAGATTTTGACTAGTTCATGGTCCGACCATGCTATGGGACAGATAGAGGCCTCAGTTAGGTTCCCTGCAACGTTTTGTTGAATCAGGATATAATCTATTCTGGAGGGCGATCCATGTCTGGCGGAAAAAAATGTGTATTCTCTTTCTGTGGGGTTCATTTTTCTCCAGGTATCAATCATGCAGTTTGATTTTGGGAGTATTTTAAGCGCTTTGGTCGCCGTGGGGGTTTTGTGTGAGTCTGGGTCATTTGACTTGTCTTTGAACGGGTCCAGGACCGCGTTCATGTCTCCTCCTATTATCTTAAGCCCGTCTTCCCAGCTATCTGTGAGTTTCTGTATTTTTTTAAAGAATGGCGTTTGCTCTGTGTTCGGGGCGTATATGTTCAAAAATGTAACCTTCCGTTCGTGTATGGTCCCATGTACTGCTATGTACCTGCCATCTTTATCCTTTTGGATTTTACTTAATTGGAAGTTGAGTCTTCTGTGGAACAAAATAGTGACTCCCTTTTGTTTGGTTTCTGAGGTAGAATGGAACGCCTGAGTAAAGACTCCCCCTCAGTAGTTTGGTACTGCTTGTTTTCTAAAGTGAGTTTCTTGAATCATTACGATATCTAGATTTAATTTTTGGTAATTCCTCAAGGCCACCCCCCTCTTGATGAGCATTATGTGACGCAATGACAATGTCCATGAAGAGTCTCTGTACTCAAAGGAAAGAAACAGTAGAAAGTGAGCCAAATTGTATATACTTAATCCTTTCGAATTAGGAAGACCTGGATCAGTAACTAATCAAATTGCTGCTCCTCCTCTAGTGGAGTTCCCTATGGTAACCCTGAGTACTAAGTCTAGGTTTGAGAGTCTGTTTGTGTGTCTCTCTGCTGGTCAGGAGAGCTCCTAGTTTGTTTGAATTTTATAGTGTTCCTTATTTAAATAAGGCGTGGTAACTTAAACTACTATGAGGAGAGCGGTTGCTGTCCTCTTTGTATTTTACTGGTGGGCCAATTAGTGTCTCTAAACGGACACTGAACCGGTCCGCCTAAACTTTCCCTACTGTGGGGATATGTGGCTGGCTACTTGTTAGCGCCCGTAGGGACGCCTTTTAGGTATATGTTGCTTTTGCCTCTACGGCCTGGGTTGTCTGTCTGTGGTGTGCGTTAGAACTTTCACTGGTGTGGGTGCTGCATTACTGGACCTACTCGTTTTAACATTCAACTAGCATTATTTGTCAGGATAGTAGGATACCAATAAAATGACAACTTATTGTGTTAAGTCTCTATCTCCGTTCAGGGGAGGTCTCCTCCCTCTAGGGCTTTCAGTTGTTTGCAGATTCTCTCCGTCAGTGACTTTGATGTTCCATTCTGCCAGCAAGTCGATTCCTTCTTCCAGTGTTCTAACTGTGAAAAACTTTCCCTCCTTGGAGATATTGAGGCGGAAAGGGAATCCCCACGTGTACCTCCATCCTTGAGCTAAGATACAGTCCAGTACAGGTTTCAATTGTCTTCTTTTGGCAAGGGTTACCGGAGCCAGATCAGAGAAGAGCAGAGGCTTGTGACCCTCAATGGAAGGAATGCCTTTTCTTGCGGCCTTCATAAATAATTCTTTGGTGGAGTAGTAGTGGAATCTGGCTATGATGTCTCTTGGGCGTTCCTGTGGAGATGGTCGGAAGCCTAGGGCTCTGTGGATTCTATCTATTCTCATATTTTCCGGATGAATGTTTGGGAGAAGAAATTTGCATAGATCACTTAGGTATGCGTGTAGGTCTTTGACTGTCTCCGGCACGTTTCTCAATCTTATGTTTTGTCGTCTAGATCTGTTTTCTAGGTCTTCCTGCTGCAGCTGCTGCCTTGATCGTTTGTCCTTCAAGGCCAAGATCTCCTCTTCTAGTCTGCTGTTATGTTGCATTATATCTGATATTTTTGTTTCTAGTTTTGTTGTTTTATCGCCCACCATTTTTATTTCTGTGGGTAGTTCTGTTGTCACTTTCCGGATGTCTGATTTAATCTCTTCTCTGAAGTTGGTTATTAAGTCTTCCTGGGTATCAAATTGTACCTCTCAAGGAGATGGGTCTCTCTCTGTATACTAGGGCTCCTTTGTGGCTCTGTACTGTAATGCTCTTTTTGTTGACAGAATCGGCAGAGCTGGAGCTCTGCACGTCTGCTCCTTTGCTGCGTTAGGTCACGCGCCCCCTGTAGCCATAGTTCTTTTAGGGAGGGGGTAGTGATCATTAGGTGGACACACACGCTGTGCCAAGCCTTTTACAATTCTAACCCTAAACTACCCAAAAACTACTTCCTTGGTTTTTTACCTCCATATCTTGCCTTATTCCACAACATTCTCTTAACTCTAAATCTCTCTCAAAGCTTCCAAAGCCACTTCTTGCACCAGAATAAACTCCCAGTTCACATCAAACAGTATCCAAACTTTGCACTCATTTCACGTGTTAATCAAGACCCACTTTCTCTCTCTGTTCAGCCTTGATATAGCACATATCCTATATCCTCCTGCTCTCGAGACTTACCTCCTGTCCCACGACCGTGACCCATGAGCTTGTCCTGTGTTAGGTTTCCATGACCTGATCTGACCTCCTACTCCAATGACCCTGAACTGACCTCTTATCCCATGACCTGACCTACTCCAATGACCCTGGATCATTGTAACCTTGCTCTGCTGTCTTATTGTTTTGTATGGTAGGTAAATTTACCCCTCTATAACTTTGTGACGTGTCTTGGATAAATGGGGCGGTTACAATCCAGGGGCGATGGGTCTGCTTTAACCACAAAATTCCTGCTTTTGAACTCCAGGAATGCACCCTCAGTATTGTAATGGCTTGGGCTTCTTAGTACCCAGCAAGTCGGTCAGGACCAACAGCAGGAAAAAAGGAACATAGGATAAGCATCACCGGTGCAATCTTCTTTTCAGTAGGCTTGAAAAGGCCAAGGAAACCAGTCCTATCTGCAGATCTCATCAGGTTAATCTATCTCTTTTCATAGAACTGCAACAGAGATTCAGGATACAAAGTAGTTAATATCCCAGTAAAATAATAATAAAAAAAATCTTCTCTCTGAAATGAAACACAACACCCACTTTTGTCCCAAACAGTGCATAACTTTAATGGTCCGTTCACCAATTTTTATATCATTCTTATATGCCAAACATCAATGAACAATTGTTTTAACCAATCAGAATATACCAGATATATCTCAAATAGCTCCAGGGACTTTGAGACACCCTGTCTCCACTGCCTCTAGGTGCCAAAGTCTGGTGATCCTGCCTTAGCAGTTACCTTTGACAGGATTCAGGCACAGCTTGGAATTGTTAGGCATTATTCTGCTGGAGATATTCTGCTTTGCCCGGCAGAATCTGGGCATTGGAGGGGTTGATAAGATAACAATAGCCCTGGAGCCAGAATGTCTGGGTGGGGGGTCTCAAATAATAGATTTTGTCATGGTGAGTAACAACATAGAAGTTACACCAAAAAAAAAAGGTAGAATACATAAAAATGGATTTCTTTTCCACCAATCACAACCAAATTCTTGGTTCTAAAGAGCAACAATGTGGTGATATTAGATACCTTTATGATAACACAAGCTACTGGCCCATCAAAAATGACGGGATTATAATTGTAAGGCTGGCAATGCTGTTTGCCACACAATGTAAAGGCTTTTGCTCTTTGGAGCGTCTTTGGGGGGGAAAAGAAACCCAGGGGTGAGGGGGAGGGGGGGGGAAGAAACCCAGTGGTGAGGGGGGGGGGGGGAAAGAAACCCAGGGGTGAGGGGGGGGGGAAAGAAACCCAGGGGTGAGGGGGGGGGGAAAGAAACCCAGGGGTGAGGGGGGGGGGGAAAGAAACCCAGGGGTGAGGGGGGGGGGGGAAAGAAACCCAGGGGTGAGGGGGGGGGAAAGAAACCCAGGGGTGAGGGGGGGGGAAAGAAACCCACGGGTGAGGGGGGGGGGGGAAGAAACCCAGGGGTGAGAGGGAGGGGGGGGGAAAGAAACCCAGGGGTGAGAGGGAGGGGGGGGGAAAGAAACCCAGGGGTGAGAGGGAGGGGGGGGGAAAGAAACCCAGGGGTGAGAGGGAGGAGGGGGGGGGGAAAGAAACCCAGGGGTGAGAGGGAGGGGGGGGAAAGAAACCCAGGGGTGAGAGGGAGGGGGGGGGGGAAAGAAACCCAGGGGTGAGAGGGAGGGGGGGGGAAAGAAACCCAGGGGTGAGAGGGAGGGGGGGGAAGAAACCCAGGGGTGAGAGGGATAGGGGGGGGAAAGAAACCCAGGGGTGAGAGGGAGGGGCGGGGGAAAGAAACCCAGGGGTGAGAGGGAGGGGCGGGGGAAAGAAACCCAGGGGTGAGAGGGAGGGGCGGGGGAAAGAAACCCAGGGGTGAGAGGGAGGGGGGGGGAAAGAAACCCAGGGGTGAGAGGGAGGGGCGGGGGAAAGAAACCCAGGGGTGAGAGGGAGGGGGGGGAAGAAACCCAGGGGTGAGAGGGAGGGGGGGGGGGGAAAGAAACCCAGGGGTGAGAGGGAGGGGGGGGAAAGAAACCCAGGGGTGAGAGGGAGGGGGGGGAAAGAAACCCAGGGGTGAGAGGGAGGGGGGGGGGAAGAAACCCAGGGGTGAGGGGGAAAGAAACCCAGGGGTGAGGGGGAAAGAAACCCAGGGGTGAGGGGGAAAGAAACCCAGGGGTGAGGGGGAAAGAAACCCAGGGGTGAGGGGGAAAGAAACCCAGGGGTGAGGGGGAAAGAAACCCAGGGGTGAGAGGGAAAGAAACCCAGGGGTGAGAGGGAGGGGGGGGAAAGAAACCCAGGGGTGAGAGGGAGGGGGGGAAAGAAACCCAGGGGTGAGAGGGAGGGGGGGAAAGAAACCCAGGGGTGAGAGGGAGGGGGGGGGGAAAGAAACCCAGGGGTGAGAGGGGGGGAAAGAAACCCAGGGGTGAGAGGGAGGGGCGGGGGAAAGAAACCCAGGGGTGAGAGGGAGGGGGGGGGAAAGAAACCCAGGGGTGAGAGGGGGGGAAAGAAACCCAGGGGTGAGAGGGGGGGAAAGAAACCCAGGGGTGAGAGGGAGGGGGGGGGAAAGAAACCCAGGGGTGAGAGGGAGGGGCGGGGGAAAGAAACCCAGGGGTGAGAGGGAGGGGGGGGAAGAAACCCAGGGGTGAGAGGGAGGGGGGGGGGGAAGAAACCCAGGGGTGAGAGGGAGGGGGGGGGGGGGAAAGAAACCCAGGGGTGAGAGGGAGGGGGGGGAAAGAAACCCAGGGGTGAGAGGGAGGGGGGGGGGAAGAAACCCCGGGGTGAGGGGGAAAGAAACCCAGGGGTGAGGGGGAAAGAAACCCAGGGGTGAGGGGGAAAGAAACCCAGGGGTGAGGGGGAAAGAAACCCAGGGGTGAGGGGGAAAGAAACCCAGGGGTGAGGGGGAAAGAAACCCAAGGGGTGAGGGGGAAAGAAACCCAGGGGTGAGGGGGAAAGAAACCCAGGGGTGAGAGGGAGGGGGGGGAAAGAAACCCAGGGGTGAGAGGGAGGGGGGGAAAGAAACCCAGGGGTGAGAGGGAGGGGGGGAAAGAAACCCAGGGGTGAGAGGGAGGGGGGGGGAAAGAAACCCAGGGGTGAGAGGGGGGGAAAGAAACCCAGGGGTGAGAGGGAGGGGCGGGGGAAAGAAACCCAGGGGTGAGAGGGAGGGGGGGGGGAAAGAAACCCAGGGGTGAGAGGGGGGGAAAGAAACCCAGGGGTGAGAGGGAGGGGCGGGGGAAAGAAACCCAGGGGTGAGAGGGAGGGGCGGGGGAAAGAAACCCAGGGGTGAGAGGGAGGGGGGAGGGAAAGAAACCCAGGGGTGTGAGGGAGGGGGGGGGGGGGAAAGAAACCCAGGGGTGTGAGGGTGGGGGGGGGGGGGAAAGAAACCCAGGGGTGTGAGGGAGGGGGGGGGGGGGAAAGAAACCCAGGGGTGTGAGGGAGGGGGGGGGGGAAAGAAACCCAGGGGTGGGAGGGAGGGGGGGGGGGGAAAAAAACCCAGGGGTGTGAGGGAGGGGGGGGGGAAAGAAACCCCGGGGTGAGAGGGAGGGGGGGGAAAGAAACCCAGGGGTGAGAGGGAGGGGCGGGGGAAAGAAACCCAGGGGTGAGAGGGAGGGGGGGGGGGGAAAGAAACCCAGGGGTGAGAGGGAGGGGGGGGGGAAAGAAACCCAGGGGTGAGAGGGAGGGGGGGGGGGGGGGGGAAAGAAACCCAGGGGTGAGAGGGAGGGGGGGGGGGGGGGAAAGAAACCCAGGGGTGAGAGGGAGGGGGGGGGGGGAAAGAAACCCAGGGGTGAGAGGGAGGGGGGGGGGAAAGAAACCCAGGGGTGAGAGGGAGGGGGGGGGGGAAGAAACCCAGGGGTGAGGGGGAAAGAAACCCAGGGGTGAGGGGGAAAGAAACCCAGGGGGGAGGGGGAAAGAAACCCAGGGGTGAGGGGGAAAGAAACCCAGGGGTGAGGGGGAAAGAAACCCAGGGGTGAGGGGGAAAGAAACCCAGGGGTGAGGGGGAAAGAAACCCTGTGTCAGTGCAGGGCCCCCAGGCCTGCCATAGCACCCCCTGTGTCAGTGCAGGGCTTCCAGGCCTACCATAGCGCCCCCTGTGTCAGTGCAGGGCCCCCAGGCCTGCCATAGCACCCCCTGTGTCAGTGCAAGACCCCCAGCACCCCCTGTGTCAGTGCAGGGACCCCAGGCCTGCCATAGCGCCCCCTGTGTCAGCGCAGGGCTTCCAGGCCTACCATAGCGCCCCCTGTGTCAGTGCAGGGCCCCCAGGCCTGCCATAGCACCCCCTGTGTCAGTGCAAGACCCCCAGCACCCCCTGTGTCAGTGCAGGGACCCCAGGCCTGCCATAGCGCCCCCTGTGTCAGCGCAGGGCCCCCAGGCCTGCCATAGCGCCCCCTGTGTCAGTGCAGGGCATCCAGGCCTGCCCTAGCACCCCATGTGTCAGTGCAGAGCCTCCAGGCCTGGCATAGCACCCCCAGGCCCTGATCTTGCACTCAGGTCCTGTATATATAATACACCCAAAAAGAGATTAGTACAAATGAGTCTGATATAAGAGGCTGATACACCTAGTTCAGCCGGGATTTCCAGGCACTGACGCAATTTTTGTTCTATTTTTGCCACAGTGCTATTCACTATTGCACGCCTTACTAACCGGGCAGGCCACGTAAGTCAGGACGCAGGTGCGTGTGGTGGGCGGGGCGTTGCTAGGGGATGGGGCAGTTTACCTTAGTTACCATGGCGGAGACCGACGCGGAGAGTGTTCGGACTGAGAGGACCGAGTCCCAGGCCGGAGATGACCCGTTATTATATCTGTCTGAATACAACATCGAGCACTTGGAGACCCTGAACCGGGAGCTGAGGTGAACAAAGAGAGAGCGGGGCCTGGGGGAGCGAGGCTGTGTAAGCCGAGTGTAGGCAGAGGATAACATGCTGTGATTGGACGGACCTGGTCAAGTGAACTGACAGAGCCGGCCTATATTCATAAAGTATGAACCCAATGAATGCAGCAGCCACTGAGGGAATAGCGAATTGTGATTGGATGAGGACGGTCACGTGAGTTCGGTCGCATGCATAGGGTATCAACCCAGTTACTTGCAACTTCCATGGGAGAACAGAGCTCTGTGATTGGATGTGGCAGGTCACGTGAGCTCTCAGATCAGCATCCATTGGCAGCCCAAATAAAGACTATTAATTAGTGTATTCATTTATCCACGTAGAGTTGCCATATTCACATAGCAGCAACTTCAAGCTTCTGTGCAGCCAATAACTCATCAAACCTGTAGAAACAGATCAGCAGAAAGTAAAATGGTGTCTCCCACTGAAGCATTCATTCATATTGTAGTTAAAACATCAAAGGCTTTATTTATTTATTTTTCTTTCCAAACACATTTTCAGATCAGAAATGCAGTGTCAGAAATGATGCACAGATTCCATAGCCAAATAGTTTCACTGTATGAGTAGTGGATATGTGCCGACTCCTATACTATCACTGACTGCTGTGTGTGGCATCACAATCTGCCAGCCCATGACACTAACCCACTAATCTGCCTCTTACAGCGATGTCGTCGCCTCACTCCAATCAGAGACTGAACTGTTTGAGAAGTTCTGCAGTCGGCTGGATCCAAAGGACCTTGAGCCGGCTCCAGCCACCAACATGGGAGCTCCCTCCGTAGACTTCAGCCAGGTATCAGGGTCTATCAGCACTATAGTGATCATGGAGGTCACTCATCATAGGGCTGTGTCACACACATAACAACTGATGTGCAGGTTGTCAGTCCTAAAGATCTCTACTTGTTTTATTAGGGATTCTAACTTGGAGTTCTGGGATCTATTATGAATCCCATGAATCAGAACAGTGGGGTTGAGCTCTGCGCCACAGCACCAACACCTGGTGGTGGAAAAATGTACTGCAGGCAAATAACTATTCCATCCTCCAACATGGCTCAACTCGAACAGAGTCAACAGCAAGGCCATCGCTATGTTCAGCGCGGGCACTCGGCCCCCCAGGGCTTCGGGGGCACCTCTCATAGCTCAAGGCCTCTTCTGTTGGCACACCTTATGAGCCAGATCAGAGGATGGAATAGTTATTTGGCTGCAGTATATTTTTTACATCCATAGGTGGTACTGTGGCGCAGAGTTCAACCCCAGTCTTCTGATGGGAACGGGATTCATAATAGAAAAGGACTGACTTCTGGCCTGCCTGTATCTTGAGGGGAGGGTTATATTACTTGGACTTATGCTTCTTCAAGTACCAGTTTGGCGAGGCAGTCTTACAACAGAACTGAATAGAGCTGTTGCACAGTTCCTTCCAGCTTTATAATCCATTAAGGGACAAAGGCAAACAATCTGCTGCCATTAAAGCAACATTGAGTATTATAGATAAAAAATAAATGCTGTATTTATTGATTTTAGGTCCCCTTGTGTTGTCTCCCTCCTTGGAATAAACTCCCACTTCAAACATTCTCCAAGCTTGCACCCACACCTCGAAGAAGACCCCCGTCCTCTCTCTGTCCAACCCTAATATAGCATAGATCCTCTCAAACATCTTGTCAGTAACCCATGACTTGACCTGCTTCTCCCATGGAGCTGGCTTCACCTCCTGTCCCATGACCCTGATCTCCTGCTCCCATGACCCTAACCTCTTGCTTCCCTGACTCTGACCTTATGTGTATATATATATATATATATATATATATATATATATATATATATATATATATATATAATCTCTCACTCACATATAACAGTTGTCCAACTGCGAGACCTTTTCGAGGTGAGTCCGACTTAAGTGATGAGCGCCACAGGCGCTCATCGCTGCAACTCTCGCGAAGCGAGACGTTAAACCGTAGCACTTAGCCCAGACAAGCCTCGCAAAGCGTGGAGGGCAGTTCAAATACAAGACGCGGGACTTACAACAACAAAAACAAATACGAGACGCAGGACTTAGAAAAAAAAAGATGCGAGACGCAGGACTTAAAAAAAAAAAAAAAAAAGATACAAGACGCGGGACTTAGAAAAAAAAAAAAAAGATACAAGACGCGGGACTTAGAAAAAAAAAAAAAGATACAAGACGCGGGACTTAGAAAAAAAAAAGATACAAGACGCGGGACTTAGAAAAAAAAAGATACGAGACGCAAAAATTTACGAGATTAGCGGCCAAACAAAAAAACAGAAAAACACTAAACAAGGAAAAAAATAGCCGCCGCAAAAATTAAAATGAGGCTACACGACCCCGGACCGCGCAAAACACTGCAAAAGGCGTTGCACTTTACACATCACACTACGAACTACAAGATACACTATTACAAAAGCCGGAAAATGCTCACAAGCCGCGTACCACATTAATAATATTACGACTATACACGACTATACAATGCCGCTTTACACAATAAACCAACGGCTTTACCTCGCGCACGCAGCCTATTTAGATGTACACTTGGAACATTCATTACACTTTATAAGCAGCGCACCAACACTCACAATGTATATTCTATGCAGACGCAAAATACAAACAGATTGTTAGCTCTTCAGCCTTTTGATCCTGATATGACTGCCGGTCACGGAGAGGCCCATTCCTTCTGAGAAGATTGCCAGCTGTAAGAGGGGAATTCCTGTAGCGCAAAGGCAGGAAGTGTTGGAGCTGAATAGCGCCCCTATCTGTAATCTTCACAGTCACCAATTATCAGATTTTTTCTCTCTTTGTCTATGTATTACCGTATATACTCGAGTATAAGCCCACCCGAGTATAAGCCGAGGCACCTATTTTACCACAAAATACTGGGTAAAATGAGTGACTCGAGTATAAGCCGAGGGTGGGAAATGTGCTGCCCCCTGTGTCAATTTTGTGCCTTCTGTGTCCCCCTCTCTCCCCCGTGTCTCTTCTCCCCTCTCCCTTCTCTGTGTCTCTTCCTCCGTCTCCCTTCCCTGTGTCTCTTCCCCCCTCCTCATTCTCAACCCCACTCCTCATCCTCAACCTCCCTCCTCCTCTTCCCTCCTCATCCTCAACCCCCCCATCCTCAACCCCCCTCCCCAACCTTCCCCCCCTCCTCAACCTCCCTCCTCAACCTCAACCCCCCTCCTCATCCTCAACCCCCTCCTCAACCCCCCATCCTCAACCCCCCCATCCTCAACCCCCCCATCCTCAACCCCAAATCCCCAACCTCCCTCCTCAACCTCGCCCCCACTCCTCATCCTTAACCCCCTCCTCAACCTCCCTCCTCATCCTCAACCCCCCTCAACCTCAACCCCCCATCCTCAACCTCCCTCCTCAACCCCCCTCCTCATCCTCAACTCCCTCCTCATCCTCAACCTCCCTCCTCATCCTCCCTCCTCAACCTCAACCCCCCCATCCTCAACCCCCCCATCCTCAACCCCCCCATCCTCAACCTCCCTCCTCAACTCCCTCCTCAACTCCCTCCTCATCCTCCATCCTCTTCCCCCCTCCTCAACCTCAACCCCCCCATCCTCAAACCCTCCTAAACCTCCCTCCTCATCCTCCACCCCCCCTTCTAACCCCCCCTCAATCTAAACCCCCCCTCCTCATTCTAAACCGCCCCAAAATACTACCCCTCTAAATACCCCCCCCCCCTCTCCCCTCACTTACCTGCTCCGGCCTCCGCTTCTTCTGGGTCTTGATGTGGCGCTCATGTGACTCCTCATCCTCAACCTCCCTCCTCAACCCCCTCCTCCTCAACCCCCCATCCTCATCCTCAACCCCCCATCCTCAAGCCCCTCCTCAACCTCCCTCCTCAACCTCAACCCCCCTCCTCATTCTCAACCCCCTCCTTAACCTCCCTCCTCAACCTCAACCCCCCCATCCTCAACCTCAACCCCCCATCCTCAACCTCCCTCCTCAACCTCCCTCCTCAACCTCGACCCCACTCCTCAACCTCGACCCCACTCCTCAACCTCCTTCCTCATCCTCAACCCCCTCCTCAACCTCCCTCCTCAACCTCAACCCCCCATCCTCCACCTCCCTCCTCAACCCCCCTCCTCATCCTCAACCCCCTCCTCAACCTCCCTCCTCATCCTCAACCGCCCTCCTCATCCTCCCTCCTCAACCTCAACCCCCCCATCCTCAACCCCCCATCCTCAACCCCCCCATCCTCAACACCCCCATCCTCAACCTCCCTCCTCATCCTCCATCCTCTTCCCCCCTCCTCAACCTCAACCCCCCCATCCTCAAACCCTCCTAAACCTCCCTCCTCATCCTCAACCCCCCCTCCTTCTAACCCCCCTCAATCTAAACCCCCCCTCCTCATTCTAAACGACCCCAAAATACTACCCCTCTAAATACCCCCCCCCCTCTCCCCTCACTTACCTGCTCCGGCCTCCGCTTCTTCTGGGTCTTGATGTGGCGCTCATGTGACTCCTCATCCTCAACCTCCCTCCTCAACCCCCTCCTCCTCAACCCCCCATCCTCATCCTCGTCCCCCCATCCTCAACCCCCTCCTCAACCTCCCACCTCAACCCCCCTCCTCATCCTCAACCCCCTCCTTAACCTCCCTCCTCAACCTCAACCCCCCCATCCTCAACCTCAACCCCCCATCCTCAACCTCGACCTCCTTCCTCATCCTCAACCCCCTCCTCAACCTCCCTCCTCAACCTCAACCCCCCATCCTCCACCTCCCTCCTCAACCCCCCTCCTCATCCTCAACCCCCTCCTCAACCTCCCTCCTCATCCTCAACCTCCCTCCTCATCCTCCCTCCTCAACCTCAACCCCCCCCATCCTCAACCCCCCCCATCCTCAACCTCCCTCCTCAACTCCCTCCTCCTCCACCCTCCTCATCCTCAGGCCTCATCCTCAGGCCCCCTCCTCATCCTCAGCCTCCCTCCTCAACCTCAACCCCCCCATCCTCAACCCCCTCCTAAACCTCCCTCCTCATCCTCAACCCCCCCTCCTTCTAACCCCCCCTCATTCTAAACCCCCCCTCCTCATTCTAAATTGCCCCCCCAAAATACTACCCCTCTAAATACCCTCTCCCCTCACTTACCTGCTCCGGCCTCCGCTCCTTCTGGGTCTTGATGTGGCGCTCATGTGATGTCACGGCATTAGCATATACCGGGTGCCGGCACCCGGTATATGCTAATGACGTTGTGCGCGTCTGATGGGGTAGAGAGACTAAGGGGGGGGGGGGGGGTAGAGAGACACGGGGGGGGGGGGGGGTAGAGAGACACAAGGGGGGGGAGAGAGACAAGGGTGGGGTTTAGAGAGACACAGGGTGGCAGAGTGACTCGAGTATAAGCCGAGGGGGCCCTTTTTAGCCATAAAAAAAGGGCTGAAAAACTCGTCTTATACTCGAGTATATACGGTACTTCATATTTATTATCTAGGTAGCACCAGTATTTCTTCCAGCCAAGGACTATTAGTGTATAGTGTTGTCCTTTTTCCTTTTCCTCTGGTCTGCACATTGGGTAGTTTGGTCCACCTGTGATGTGACTGTCGCTTTCTCTCTCTCTTTAGATGCGCAGTCGACGCAGGTCCAGGTCGCGCAGTCTAATGCAGGAGCGTTTGCAGAGACTGACTATTGAGCAGAAATGTGAACTGGTTCAGAAAGAGCTGGAGGAGATGAAAGCTGAAGTGCAACGGGATCACGAGAGCGCAGAGAGGATCATGCAGAGCTACAAGGTGAGAGATCCCTCCAAGTGGATCAGTGTGTGTATATATCAGTGATACTGCATACTTGGGTATTCATTGCACATTGTAGCAACCAGAGGGCCATGTAACTAAAAATGAAACTTACCGCAAGTCTCATTTAACTAAGTGTCAAAACTTGAATTTGGGAAGAACTTTAAAAATATTTATTGTGCATTTAAACAATACTAAATTGTCAGACCACAACTGAAATATGATATTGGATGGTTACTAGAAAGTATGTACGTGGTTAGCAGCTCAGGTCACACTGCTCCCTGCTACTAATGTGTGTTTCAGAGAGTGGTTTCAATTTGGATTTTCCTGTGTGGGTTCCATTCCAGCGACAAAACTTCATTTAGGTGGTGGGGAGATGTAGAGCTTATACAGCCGGGAGGATCAGTAAAAGTTTAATAACATTTTTTTTATTTCAGGCCATACCTAATTATTCGTTAGAGAGCCCTTTACAAAATCACTAAAATGGTCCTTTAATTGGACATGGAATTCACACACATCAAGCTTACATTAACAGTTGGCTTTTAAACATTGCTAAAAAATATTTCCATTAGATCCTTGTGCTGCAAAGATAATACTTTGGAAATTCAGCTTTGCAGCATTATTAGGACGTCCCTCTGTTTAAGGCCTGATAAGACTAAAAGAAAAAAGTATTTCTCAATTGATCTTTACAACTTTGCTGATCTGTTTCCACAGGCTAGAATGGAGGAGGCCGAGATCCGCAACACAGAAATAAAGAAAGCCAAGTACGAATTTGAGAGGGACATTATCAAACCTGAACTGAGCAGCAAGAAGGGTGAAAGGGGAAGCCCTGATAAAATCATCCACTACATGGAAGAGAAGACCCGCGCCAGAGTGAGTCCATGAGCCGTGTTTGTGTGCTCTCTAAGGAAAGCAGTGAGAACAGATATTTCCTATGAGTAATATCAATATTGTGAGGTTAAAGTGGCTGCATGTCTGCTCTCTCCTCTGTGGGTGATCAGATAGGCTTGTCTGCCCTCTCCTCTGTGGGCGATCCGATCGATGTGTCTGCTCTCTCCTCTGTGGGCGATCCGATCGGTGTGTCTGTCCTCTCCTCTGTGGGCGATCCGATCGCTGTGTCTGCCCTCTCCTCTGTGGGCGATCCGATCTCTGTGTCTGCCATCTCCACTGTTGGTGTTCCTTTTAAACATTTTGCGCAGGATGGAATTAGTACTAATAAAGCGAGAATTAATTTGTGTTTGGTACTTGGAACGTGCTGCTTATTGAGAAACTCAATTGAACACAATATAGGCTTTTACACAAAAATATGCTTTTACTCACTGCAGCACATATCTGGATAAAAACCATGAGTACAGAAACAGTAAAGCTACAGTATAATAAGTATGATAGTCGCAGCCTCAGTATCTCTGAGGATTTTGGAGAATTACTTTAGGGGCTATATTATTATTATTATTATTATAATTATTATTATTGTTTATTTGTAATGTGCCAACATATTCTGTAGAGCTAAACAGGGTTAAGTTCCAGGCAAAGGCAATTGCAATATTAACAAGCTGCCAATGATAGAGGTCCCTGTCTTTGAGCTTAGACTCCAGTGTCCAAAGTGCTTCCCAGAAGCACCATGCAAGATTGAAAACTCTCAAACTTACAAGTGTGAGAGATCACTGCCACGTTAGGGATTCGGTGCCTTAGTTTCCAGCACAACAATGTAGTACTCTGGAGCCCTTTGTATGTTTTATCAGATTTTTACTGAAAACTTGTCAGCAAACAACAGAAAACAAACACAGTGCAAAAACCAAAACCTAGCTTCTTTTGAAGCACTGACTAAACTATTTGCTGCAGTTCCCTCACTGCCCAAAATAATGTCCAAACAAAATAAAGCCCTATAATAGGCGTCTCTGGAACCTTACCCTTCCTGGGTGAACACGTTCAGGGTTTTACTGCAGCCACACCCATGCCATTTAAGCTGCTTGTTAACTGTCTCACTCCTGGGGAGAAATTGTGAAGTGCTTTCTTCTGACCTCTGGTGGCACCTCGTCACACAAGCTAAAGGTTTTGGGTGGGTACCAAAGTATTAGAGATGTGTAGTGCATGTTAGGGAGGAAGGTGATAGACTTCATTAAACAGATTTGTTTTAGTGAAGGTTTTGAGCATGGCAGTAGTTTGGTGGAGCGAGGCAAGAAGTTCCAGAGAATAGGGGCAGCACAAGAAAAGTCATTAAGGCGGGAGTGAGAGGAGGTGACAAGAGTGGTAGAAAGAAGAAGATCATTGACAGAAGGTAGAGGGCGGGTGGGGGAGTATTTGGAGATGAGAGCAGAGATGTAAGGGGTTGCGATGTTGTTGAGGGCTTTATATGTTAGGGTCATGATTTTAAATGTTATTCTAGAGGCTATGGGAAGCCAGTGGAGCGATTGACAGAGAGGAGCTGCAGACCTTGAACAATGTGTAAGGAAGATGAGTCTAGCAGAGGCATTCACTATGGATTGAAGAGGGGATAGACGAGTGATGGGCAAGCCAGCAAGCGAGTTGCAGCAGTCAAGATGAGAAATGATGAGAGAATGTATTAGAATCATAGTGTCTTGTGTAAGGTAGTGACATATTTTGGAAATGTTTTTTGATGGAGAAGGCAAGATTTTGTTAGTGACTCTGTTAGGGATGAAAGACAGGGCGGGGTCCAGTAGAACCCAAGACAACGGGCTTGGGAGGTGGGAGTGATAATGTAGTTGTTGAAGGTGAGAGAGATGTGAGGGGTATAAAGGAGTAACTAAAAATTACAATATCTAATTCAATTCTTGATCAATTAAAAACACAAATACACAACTTTTCTCACATGATTTTACGCCCTCTGTATAATGTTTTTTTCAGAAATTAGCTCGTAGCTCTATATCACATGTCTGACTGTGTAATCTTTGTCTTACAGGACAGTTTAGTGGACAAGCTTCGCCTAAAGAATACTTCCTTGAAGGTGCAAAAGAAGAAATTTCAGCTTCAGCTAAAACAGGTGAGTGTCCAGGCAGGCAAGGAGAGGGGCCTCCCTGTGCTGCCCTCCAGACTTGTGAGTGTTTCTATACCATACACCATTTTGTTCACCCTTATTTGAATATCTTACAATTCATTTACAACCTTCAGAGGGTAACAAAGCTGTACACAGGATTCTATGTGAGGTTGGACTGTAAGTTTCCATTAGTACTTCTCTTTATCTGCTGCTAAGGTCCTAATACACATCTAAACGTTCTACCAGCTTTATTTCTGCTTTGCTTCTCTACCTTCCCTACCCTGCAGTAGTTGTTTCCAGCAGAGGACTATTAACAGGACCCTGATGTCACAATGTTTTTATAATACATTTAAATGAGCAGATTTTAATTTTGGGGGAGAATTTACCATTTTAAGTGTATCTTTCATAACTATCACTCAATCAAGGAATGAAACCAGGATGCCAATCAAGCTTCTTTATTCAGGCTTGGAGAGCACCCCATATATCAAGAAAGATATATGCAGTGGTCTGATCTCATTTTTAATCGCACAACATATTATAGCTTCCTTAGCAGGTGTAGTTAAAGTTAAATACATTCTTTGACTGCTGTTTGGGGTGAAGCCACACCCAGGAAGCTGCTAGCACGCAGTGCTAACTGCGCTAAGATGGCCACCACACCTCAAGGAACAATGACTTAGCATCCTGGTCTCCACAAATGATTTCCCGCTGGAGTAGGGAGAACGCAGCCTGATACAGGACCTCACTCCCTAGGACCTCCGAAGGTGCTGTTTAGTCCTCCGGTGTAAGTTTTTGGAGCAGCTGAATCTGGCAGAGTTCCAGTATCGCAGAACTGAAGCAATTTGGCCATATGGTTCTGGGCGCCAGGGCATTGCAAAGCATGACTGGAGTGAACACCAGCTCATAATCGGAACCCAGAGAGAGGGAGTTTCACAGGATCCATAGTCCCAGAGTAACAGAGGACACTCAGCAGGACAAAAAATACAAAAATCCGCAGTGAGTTTGCAGATGGTACCTGCTGAAAGCACTACTTTTTAGCAATGTTGTGGAAAGCTGCAGGCAAACTGCACGGTAGAGCTGGTGCTTTATAAGCCCAGCATAAGAAAGAGCTTCACCCAAAGTAGGAATCCAAAGAAGGAGATTCTGTATTATAACTTAAGTGGTGATATAGCCCTAAAAGTGTAATCTGGTTGGAGTGTTCACCAGAAGCTTCTGGATACCAGAGGTATAAGCTGGGGGGCTATTTAAAAAGGGATCAAGTCAGTTTTCAAACCTCAGACCACTACTTGTGGCTTTTGGTTTTGAGTATAATGGTTTAATTGTGCATGAACCGAAGTGGTCCAGCCCAAATTTGTGCAAGACTGCCCCTGTAAAATCCCAACTCACCCTGTCAAATGCTTTTTCAGAATCTAATGACAGGGTGAGTGTGGGAATACTATTTTTTTTTTACCATGATAAAATATCTACAATTCGCCTTATATTATCCGTGCCCTGTCACCCACAGACGAAGGCCGTTTAGTCCTCTTTAATTAATTGTGGAATTACTCTACTCAATCTTTTGGCCAAAATACTCGAATATAGCTTTACATTAATATTGATAAGAGATATAGGTCTATCATTTTTTATATTTTCTGGATCCTTGTCTGGTTTCAAAATGTTAGATATAGATATATAGATCTCTGTTATTTATTGGGGGATATTTCCCTGGGTTTTGAAATCATTAAACATTCTACATAGAGGAGTTTTTAAGTTCCTCTACGAAAATCTTGTAATAGCAATTTAAGAAACCATCTCTCCCTGGAGATTTATATTGTTTTAAATCTTTAATAGCATTCATTATTCAGGTGTAATTTCCTCACTCAAACCCTCTAGCTCTCTATTAGAAATTCTTGGCAAGTTTATTTTATCTAGAAATTCAAGAATATCTGATTTGAGTTTTTTTTTTTATTTATCTAATGTTCTATATTATAAAAAAAATCATAATATATATATTTTTTTTGATCCCTTAATGTTTTTATTCTTTTTTGCATCTCCTGATTTTTTAATTTCTTAGCAAGAATTTTTCCGGCTTTATTTACTATTTGATATTGGGTTTTTGAAATCTCCAAATCATGTTTTCTGCCCGTAATTGGATAATCTTTCTTTTGTGACTTTGTAGCCTCTTTTGGATTTGTCTTATCCGGTAACTGTAATTTATTCAAGTCTACATATAACTCCCTCAAGGTTAAACCTCTTTTCCGTTTTTCTGCTGCAGCTTTAGAGATAAGAATGCCTCTCATAAAGGCATGAAGGGTACACCAAACCAAGGAGTTCGCACACTCCTTATTTTCATTGGATTCAAAAAAGTTTTTTAAGATTCCCAATCTGATCTTTCAATTTAAATAGTTGGATCCATCCTCCATTGTTTTCTGCGCCCTTCCATATTTCCTTCCCTTAAACTCAAACATATTGAAGGATGGTCTGAACATGAAATTTCATTTATTGTTATATTATCCACTCTAGCCAAAGTCTGTATGTCAGTTAGAAAATAGTCTATTCTTGTATAAGATAAATGGTGTTTGGAATAGAAAGTATAATCTCTTTCTATTGGATTTTTTGTTCTCCAGACGTCAAAAAAGTTATGAGTTAACATTAACCCACTAAATTGTTTAGCGACATCTATAGAATAGGAATCTGGCGCAGCTTTAACAGAGGAGGATCGATCAAAGATCGAATCTGCCACCATATTATAGTCCCCGCAGAGGATCAGTGAGCCTCTGCAGATTCTAAAGACCTGCTTAAAAAGTTTCTCACACAATGGATTTGTTGTTTATTAGGGGAATATAAGTTTACTATAGTATAATGTGCATTATTGATCTTGCCCACCCAAATTATGTATCTTCCCTCTTGATCTATGATATTATGTTCTTCTTGGAGAGCTAGATTCCAACAAAATAAAATTGAGACCCCTCCTGAAAACAGGCAACATCTGCCTTATATTTAATACGTTCCAGGATTGCTGCATTTCTCTTAAAGGGAGTATTCATACCCTGAGCATTATGGGACATAATTATTAGTTTCACTTGATCATAATATTAAACCTATCTGTCTGAGCTCTATGCCATTTCCCTACTTTCCCATCCACTTCACCCATATACATTCTAACATATGACCTTCTGAGATCGTTAAGATGAAAGCGATTCTCAAAAGGGCCATCTTGGGCTGACCTCGTTTTAGGAGGTGACTGGCAGAACAATATCATTATGGAACCCACACAGGCTCTGCAGGAAGATACATCCTTCCTCTCTTTCCATTTATTATTACATCTACCTGAGGCGTGGAAGCCGGGATAGAACCATTCAGAATTAATAGTCTATAACTAACTGTGTTTTGTATTCTAAACAAATAATAACAAAACATATTTTTATTTCCCAAATCATTATCTTGTCTCTATTTTTACTTTAAGCAACACTAAAAAACAAAAAACAAATAGTGATGCATTTGTTTACTAATTGTGTCTTTTATCTCATTTTCTAGTCTACTCTAATGTTAAATCCTTTTTATCACATGGAATTATTATGGTTATCAAATATATATTCTAGTTTGTTTCAAATTCCATTCCCTTTTCTTTTCCCTTAACTATATATACATTTGTGAAAATGTGCTTATTTAAATATCCTGATTTACTCGCCCCATCCAGATTAATTTTTCCAAAAGAAAGAGTGTAGGTCTTGTTCTCTTAAATCTCTCATTAACTCAATTCCCCATTCCTGTAATTGTCTTTCCCCATCTTTGACTGTGTTAATAGTATACCAAGTTGTATCTTTTTTAACAAATATTTTAACGGGAAACCCCATCTATATATACAGTTGCAAGCAAAAGTATGTGAACCCTTTGGAATGATATGGATTTCTGCACAAATTGGTCAAAAAATGTGATCTGATCTTCATCTAAGTAACAACAATAGACAATCACAGTCTGCTTAAACAAATAACACACAAAGTATTAAATGTTGCCATGTTTTTATAAAACACACCATGTAAACATTCACAGTGCAGGTGGAAAAAGTATGTGAACCCTTGGATTTAATAACTGGTTGAACCTCCTTTAGCAGAAATAACTACAACCAAACGTTTCCTGTAGTTGCAGATCAGATGTTCACAATGGTCAGGAGTAATTCTTGACCATTTCTCTTTACAGAACTGTTTCAGTTCAGCAATATTCTTGGGATGTCTGGTGTGAATCGCTTTCTTGAGGTCATGCCACAACATCTCAATCGGGTTGAGGTCAGGTTGACTGGGCCACTTCAGAAGGCGTATTTTCTTCTGTTTAACCCATTCTGTTGTTGATTTACTTACCGTATTTTTCGCCGTATAAGACGCACTTTTTCTTCCCCAAAACTGGGGGAGGAAAGTTGGTGCGTCTTATACGGCGACTATACCTTTTCAAACTGCCTCTGTCCTCTTGATTTCACCCCAGCGCTTCCTACCAGCATCGCGTCGGCCGGTGCGTCCTAGTGACGTCACACACGCAACGCTGCAGTACACGTGGAGTGCTGGTAGGAAGCGCTGGGGTGAGATCAAGATGGCAGAGATCAGAAGAAAGGTGAGGATCAGGGGGATCAGGGGGGTCAGGGAGGATCAGGGGGGTCAGGGAGGGTCAAGGGCTCCCAAATGCTCCCAAATGCTGCAGTATATGGATATGTATGTGTGTATGTGTGCATGTATGTGTGTGTATATATGTATGTATGTGTATGTATATTTATGTGTGTATGTATATGTATGTATGTGTATCTATAAAGGTGAGGATCAGGGGGGTCAGGGAGGATCAGGGAGGATCAGGACGGTCAGGGAGGATCAGGAGGGTCAGGGAGGATCAGGAGGGTCAGGGAGGGTCAATGGCTCCCAAATGCTGCAGTATATGGATATGTATGTGTATGTATGTGTGTGTGTATGTATGTGTGTGTATATATGTATGTATGTGTATTTTTTTTTATATATATATATATATATATATATATATATATATATATATATATATATATATTTGTGTGTAATGTAGGTGTGTATCTGTGTGTAAAGTGTATTTGTGATTGATTCAGATTTTTTTTTTCTTGTTTTCCTCCTCTAAAAACTAGGTGCGTCTTATCTGCCGGTGCGTCTTATAGGGAGAAAAATACGGTATATGCTTTGGGTCGTTGTCCTGTTGTAACACCCATCTTCTGTTGAGCTTCAGCTGGTCAACAGATGGCCTTAAGTTCTCCTGCAAAATGTCTTCATAAACTTGGGAATTAATTTTTCCTTCGATGATAGCAATCCGTCCAGGCCCTGACGCAGCAAAGCAGCCCCAAACCATGATGCCCCCACCACCGTACTTCACAGTTGGGATGAGGTTTTGATGTTGGTGTGCTGTGCCTCTTTTTCTCCACACATAGTGTTGTGTGTCTCTTCCAAACAACTCAACTTTAGTTTCATCTGTCCACAGAATATTTTGCCAGTACTGCTGTGGAACATCCAGGTGCTCTTGTGCAAACTGTAAACGTGCAGCAATGTTTTGCTTGGATAGCAGTGGCTTCCTCTGTGGTATCCTCCCATGAAATCCATTCTTGTTTAGTGTTTTACATATCGTAGATTCGCTAACAGGGATGTTAGCATATGCCAGAGACTTTTGTAAGTCTTTAGCTGACACTCTAGCATTCTTCTTCACCTCATTGAGCAGTCTGCGCTGTGCTCTTGCCGTCATCTTTACAGGACGGCCACTCCTAGGGAGAGTAGCAGCAGTGCTGAACTTTCTCCATTTATAGACAATTTGTCTTACTGTGGACTGATGAACAGCAAGGCTTTTGGAGATACTTTTATAACCCTTTCCAGCTTCATGCAAGTCAACAATTCTTAATCGTAGGTCTTCTGAGAGCTCTTTTGTGCGAGGCATCATTTACATCAGGCAATGCTTCTTGTGAAAAGCAAACCCAGAACTGTTGTGTGTTTTTTATAGGACAGGGCAGCTGTAACCAACACCTCCAATCTCATCTCATTGATTGGACTCCAGTTGGCTGACACCTCACTCCAATTAGCTTTTGGAGATGTCATTAGTCTAGGGGTTCACATACTTTTTCCACCTGCACTGTGAATGTTTACATGGTTTGTTCAATAACAACGTGGTAACATGTAATTCTTTGTGTGTTATCAGTTTAAGCAGAGTGTGATTGTCTATTGTTGTGACTTAGATGAAGATCAGATCACATTTTATGACCAATTTGTCCAGAAATCCATATCATTCCAAAGGGTTCACATACTTTTGCTTGCAACTGTAGATCCAGCCCTCTTTTCTGAAGGTTTTAGTAATTTCTGAGAACTCTCTCCTTCTTGATAAAGTAGATGGGGAAATATCTGGAAATAGCTTAATACTAGAAAATGGGGTCTCTAAACAGCATTTTTTTTAAACATTGCTCTTAATACCTTTTCCTTAAAATTAATCGAGTGGCATTTCACTATGACATCCCTTGGGAACTTAGTATCCAATCTAGACGGCAGGGGCAATCTGTGTGTTAAATCTAGTTCTATTTCCCCTTTAATCTCACATCCAAGCAATGCACAAAAAAATCTGTATAACCTGTGCTCTGAGATCTGTATTAGGAATAGATTCCTGTACACCTCTTATTTTTAAATTAAACTTTCTAGAGTAATCCTCTACTGTCACAATTTTACTTTTCAACTCTTGGATTGTTTGTTCTAATTTCTTAGAGTATCCTCTTAACTCCGAATAATCCTGTGTTTTTTTTTTCTAATTTTTTCTCTAAGAGTTCCACTTTTCCATCTATTTTCCTGATATCTCTTGTATTATCTACAATTTTCTGTCTAAATTCTGAAATCATAGATGACTGAAAATCAGCCAGTATATCCTTCATTTTTATCACAGTCAGTATCTTATCATTTATATTTACTGTTTCTCCGTGCTTCCCTTGCGGAGTAGATATATTTCCATTTGTGAAATGTTCCAACAGGGACATATCTGTATGAGTAAGGTCTCTGAGTTCTTGTTTTGAGAGAGAAAGAAGCTTGATGGAGATTTGGCTACTACTGATTTTTTTTATCTTTTTTCATTTTGTTGTTTTCTCTTTTCTTCATTATAAGGTTTTTCCACTCCTCCTTTGATTTACAACAGGATTAATAGCCTTTGAAAGATAAATAAATGTATCATATATCTTGTTGCTAGTCCTTTGGTGCTTTAAAAGGATGTATCCTTTCTTTAATTTTGCTTGATTTTGTTACCAGAAAGCCAGTGAGATTTGCTAAACCCAGAGATATCAATAAATCAGCACCTTTTTAATTTTCTTAATTTTATTTATCCTTTACTTTTTTCCCCCTTAGATGGCAATATTTCTGCCTTGTGCATAAATAGATCTATCTTATAGGTCGCTTGACTCTGGGATTGTTTCCTTTAACCCAGGTGGAGAGGAGGGGGCTGGTGAGGAATGTATCCTCCTTGTTATTCACATCTCTCTATAGGTTTCCCATTCACCCCTTTCCTCCTCAATAACATTCCATTTTCCATTAGCCAAAGCCTGGAATTACTTTTATTAAGGCAGTTTTTTTTCACTCTTCCATAGGAGTTGAGTACTTCACACTTAGTTATTACGTATTTTATACAACATTTCCCATGGGTATGTATCTGTTATTGGGAATCTGTCTCGGTTGACAGGGGAGACCGGCTGGCTGTTCACAGACCTGAACTTGGCTGTGGTATCCTCTTCCTACCTGCCTCCTGCCTCCATCGCTGAGCAGGTGATCTAGGGAAGCAGGTTGTCCTTCCAAGCCTTCGGGAACCCTTAGGAGAGCCACCGGGAGAGCGTGGTCATTAGGAGCCTTGCAATGCGTTCGACATTGCACGCTGTCCTCCTTCTTCCGCCTCACGCCATGAGCGTGTTCTGTTTGCGTCACATCTGGTTCAACACCCGTCTACAGGCTAGTTTGTAACACTTTCTACTCTGGATGTTTTCTCGGTCTGTATCATGTTAACATAAATGAATTCATGATTTTTTCTATGAAAAGGATACCTATTTCAAAAATGTAAAAAGTATTTCAACGTATTCTCAGTATTACATTACAGTGGTATGCTCCAAGTTGTGCTGAATTAACTTGCCCTTTAACTGGAGTTGTGGACACTGTATACATGCTCTCTGGAATACTTCATGTCCAAAGGCAGTGCCATTATTCAGTCTTTAAGAAATTTACTAAGATGGAATTCTGGATATATTAATTATCTCAATAATTTAAAATAACCTTAAAAGGTGGAATTCTCCTTATGTTTACATAGAGATTAGACCATTTCTAATTCTGTATAATATTCTGCCTGGAATAACTTTGCATGGAGGAGTACGTTTTATACTGTATGTACTCGAGTATAAGCCGAGTTTTTCAGCCCTCTTTTTAAGGCTGAAAAGGGCCCCCTCGGTTTATACACCACCCCCATGGCTCTCCTTCCCCCCAGTGTCTCTCTTTCCCCCTGTGTCTCTCTTTCCCCCCGTGTCTCTCTTTCCCCCCGTGTCTCTCTTTCCCCCCGTGTCTCTCTTTCCCCTGTGTCTCTCTTTCCCCTGTGTCTCTCTTTCCCCTCGTATCTCTCTTTCCCCTGTGTCTCTCTTTCCCCACCGTGTCTCTTTCCCCACCGTGTCTCTCTTCCCCCTTGTGTCCCCCCCGTGTCTCTCTTTCCCCCTGTGTCTCTCTTTCCTTCCCCCTCCCTTATCATCCTCAACCCCCCCATCCTAAATCTCCCATCCTCATCCTAAACCCCCCTCCTCATCCTAAACCCCCCCTCACTTTACCCCTCTAATTACCTCCCCCTCTCCCTTTCCCCTCACTTACCTTCCATCTGCAGCTGCTCCTCCATGCTCCTTCCCGGCCAATGCTAATGACGTGACGCGCATGTGATGTCACATCATTAGCATATGCCGGGTCCCCACGAAGACGGAAGGAGCGCGGATAGGAGGGGAAGAGACACAGGGGAGTGAGAGGGGGGGAGAGACACAGGGGAGGGAGAGGGGGGAAGAGACACAGGGGAGAGAGACGTGGGACACAAGAAAGAGGCACAGAGGGCACACAAGAGGGGGACACAGAGGGACACAGGGGGCAGCACATTTGCCACCCTTGGCTTATACTCGAGTCACTAAGTTTTCCCAGTATTTTGTGGTAAAATATGTGCCTCGGCTTATACTCGGGACGACTTATACTCGAGTATATATGGTAATTGCTATTTTGCTTATAGATCTGACAAACCCTTCTTTACTAATTCTGAGATGTGAAAGATGCCCTGAATTGAGAGTTTTAGGGAAAACTGCTATTAGATTATTGTATCAAAGGGCAATTTAAGCCCTATTATTGAATGTACATATTCCATTCAGCGACATTTTACCCACCTGGTTGTGTGTGGTAGCAGGCATCTGAAGTAGTTACTTATTTCACTATTCTTTACATTGATAATTATTAAATATTTAAAATGAAGAATAAGGATAATCACCCCACAAAAGAGAAAATGATGGATACTAAAAAACAAGGTAATACAACTAATCCACATATTGCGGATCAGAGGGGATCTTAAAAGGTTGAACTTGATGGACTGAAAGTCTTTTTTCAACCTCAATTACTATGTAAATATGGGTAGCTTTTTCTCACCAAGCTGAAATCTGCTCCTCTTGACGAGGAACAGACAAAGGGGTCTACAAGAAGATGATGTTATGTTAACTATTACAATTTAGAAATCATTATTAAATTATTTGAAATGCTCAATTATTTGACATGGCGCTTGTGTGTTACTGTCTTGGGTTGTGTTACTACTTTGGGTTAAGAGTTAGTGGCTTGGATTAAGTGTTACTGGCTTTCTGTAAGTGTTACTGTTTAGGGCTATTTCTAACGTCCTTCAGGCTAGTTTTACATCCTTGTGCCTCGTTTTTCGTTTTTTCGGCAGCCATTTTTTTTTCTCGCTAATTACAGCCTACGTCCCGCGTGGTCGACGCCTCACCTCGCTTTGCAAAGTGTGTGCAACATCATAAGCGTTCCCAACACTGACAACTATATATGTGATTATACTATGAAGGTTTTAGATTTTTGTAAGTAAGATGACCAAACCCGAACAAATAAAGTCATGGCGTATGCTAATCGTTGACAACTAGAATAAAGATAAAGAAGAATCCAGGAAATTAATCATGAGATTTTACACAATGTAATAAGAAGGTTTCACTTTATGTTTCTTTTCAAAAATTATAAAGGTTTTCACTGGGGGATTAATACTTGTTAGAATGACAGCCAGTTCTGAAGAGTCAATCAATTAGAAAAGTATTTCTTTTTTGAAAAGGCAATATTATCACAGACTCTCAGGCTCACTGTCACTCTGAATAGAATCACATTTTTTTTTATTTTTTATGCAAAGCAACGTACAAATTTATAAATTATTTAGTAAAGTAATAATAGAACTATATGTGTAAAAAGTTCTGGACCAGCTTTAAAGAGCAGTGTTTGATTAGAGATTGATGCATCTCCCTATAAATTACCCCCCCCCCCCCCCACATAGAAGATCTAGAATTATTTAAAATTATTTAATAATTGAGATAAAAGCTGTTCCTTGAAATGGGTGGCTATTAGTAAGCTATTAGCATCAGAATTACAAATGTTGAACAAGGAATTTTCGAACAATGAAATCTCCTCCGCAATAGCGGAATTAAAGATCTTCATGACCCCAGGTCCAGATGGGTTCACAAATATTTATTAAAGATCGTGTTGTGGGGTGTTTGTCGAACATCTTAGAGGAATGTTTAACGAAATTAAAGGGAAAGTTGAAGCGCCCACTGAATCACTGGAAACTAAAATTATTATAATTTTAAAATATGATCGGGAGCTTACAGAGTGTAAAAACTATAGGCCTATATCGCTAATGAATTCCAGTATTAAGATCTACGCAAAAATCTTAGCGAATAGAGTGATACACAAATTAATCGCAATGGACCAAACAGGTTTTTATAGTTGGTAGACAGGGCTCTGATAATACCCGAAAGCTTATAGACCTTATCTCCTTTTCAAATTAAATGATATATAATTTTGTCTCTGGACGCTGAAAAAGTGTTTGACTGGGTGGGGTGGGATTACATGTATCTGACTGTTAAAATTTGGATTAGGAGAATTATCAAGACAAACCATCAAGACTTTGTATTCGTGCCCATCTGCCTTTGTTACAGGAGCAGATTTAAAATCAGCTAAATTTACCATAGCTAACTGCACAAGACAGGGTTGCCCTCTCTCCCCTGTAGCGGAGGCTATTCGTAAGTCGTCCACTGTTAAAGGCATTACAATAGGAGAAACTGAACATAACATTTCATTATATACTTATGATATCATGATGACAATTACAGATCCAGCTAACTCTCTCTCACAATTACATCGTATTATAGAACGGTTTGGCAGGATCTCAAATTATAACTCAATATCATGAAAACAAAAGCATTAGCATTACATTTATCGGATAAAAGTACAGACAGAGTTAATAGTGAAATATAAATATGTATGGAAAGACAAAAATCTTAAACGTCTGTGAATATTTTTGGATAAGGATATTCAGCATATGATTACAATTAACTACCATAATCTATATTTGAAGTTATCGACTATTTTATCCTCCTGAAAACACATGAATTTATCTTTGACGGTATATAGCGGCTACCAAAATGACACTTTTACCTAGGTTTAATTACCTGTTAAGATGTATACCTTTTCAACTCCCTAAATATTTAATAGATCAGTTTAAAAAACTATTAAATAAGCTTATCTATTATGGTAAAAAAATGAGAATTATGTTAAATGGTTAGATAATAGCTTTTCGAACCACTGGCTACTTATTGAAAGAGTGTGTGTTCAAGGAGGTAATTTTAGCACTTTGTTATTAGGAAAAGGTTCTAAGAAATCAATGGTCTTAACAAAATCTCGAAATTATTAAATGGGGATTGAAATTTTGGAAGAAAGCTTTGGTCCAGTCGGATCTAGCACCATTCCCAAGCCAAATAATATCTATTGAAATGTTGAAACGGAAATAGGTTTCTCTTTCCTTTTAGAATGGATAAACCGAGGAATTAAAGAGTTAAAACATCTATTCATTAATGACTCATTAGCCTCATTCTCGCAATTAATAAAGCAATTTAACTTGCCAAAACAATATTGGCTTAATTACATAATTAAATCAGCATGGCAAAGATCAAAATACTCATTCATGACTCTAAGATCTTTAACAGATTTTGATAAATTGATTCTGAGCAAAAACAAATCTCATTTAGCATTTAAGTGCTGTAATTGCTTATCTAGGTACCTAAATAGTTATAAAACCATCAAAATGGTCAGTTGGGAGAGAGACATTCAGAGGACATGGTTGGAAGAATGCTGACTGAAAGCTTTAAATAGTACTGAAAGATTTATAGAAGGCTTTTTCAAGGTTATGAACAAGTGGTATCTGGTACCTACTAGAATTGAATTTCTCATATACTCTTCTGTATACACCGGGATTGCTGTGTGTTTGCTATAAGGAAGAAGCAGGTGTTCAGTGAGACCCTGGCGACCCGGGTGATCTAGTGGTCTAAGCTACGCCACTTGTAATATAAGTATTAGTTCATCTTTCTGCATAACGCAGGCTGGTGTGGTAAACGGTTCCTGAGGCGGTGTACTCCGAGAAGGGCGATTGGATGTGAGTTCTGATCATTCATTGGACATACAGGACATAAGGGACTATAAGTTGCCCGGAGGGGGTAATCATAAGGGCTAAGCATGGGGGCTCAATAAAACACCCTTTGTCAAAGATCTAAATAGTCTAAAACATGTTTACCATCATTAAGAGTGAGTTGACTACTCTACTTCAAGAGGAACTGCCAAGTTATATATATGCTGCCAACGTCTCTATATGTCACTTTGCTTACAAGTACTATAAGGCGTATTTAAGCTGTCATAGGTGTAGGAATGAATATAATAAGAAATGTCCTCCTTGGCTCTACCTACTTGTGAAGACACTGGTTCTCTCTAAAAATTACTCCCACCCCCCTTTTTTTAATAGATATGTTTATGTACCGTAGTAGTGGGTGCTTCAAGAGTTTCTAGCCTGTATATATCAACTAGGAGTACCTAATGACAAGTTACGTGTGTTTGTTCTTGAACTTATTTTGAATTACGACGATGGTGATGGGTCATAAAGGTTCAGTCACTCAGGTTATATAAGCTTAAGTCAGGACCAATAGCAACAGGGCACACTGGTATAGGCCTGTACATTTGATGTTAAATTGTCTATCTTAGTTGATATTGGGGTGACAGTTGCCTTATTGGGTAATATAGTATTTTTCTCTAGGTAATATTCTGGACAGTAGGGCCCGGGAGGGTGGTGGTGTTCCCAAAATAATGAGAAAAGGGGATAAAATTGATGCCAGGGGGGAACTAAAGGGCAAGAGAAAAAGAAAATGTGGCATCAGGGTCAACCACCTTTTTTTCCCCCCAGAGACACTAACAAGAGGAAAAAACTAAATGTCTCCCATTCTAATTTTTCATTTGAAACCTTGGCAGGTAGCGAGCTGGTGAATTCGACTGAAATAGTGGATCTCCCAGAGAACCTTAAAGGGGTTGAGTTAGATACATTAACTGTAGCATCCTTGGAAAAACTTTTTAGTAATTTTGAAGACAAACTGAGAAACAATATTCTCATAGAAGTTACAAATAACACTTAGGCAGTCAACTCTCTTTTAGAAAGGATAGATCATCTAGAGGAGAGACAAGAGAAAATATGTTCAGATAATCAAAAACTAGCTACGCGAGTAACTCTCCTGGAGGAAGAATTGATAATACTTAAACACAGATTCTGTAAGTTTGAAGATCACTCCAGAAGAAACAATTTGAGATTAAGAGGAATTCCAGAAAAGAAACCTGCGAGTGATTTGAAAGATTATGCCACTAGATTTTTTAATTCTTTGGTGGGCTCTGAGAGTCATCCTGAGAATAAAATAGAATCCACAGAATTCCTCTGCCCAAGAGCTTTTCTGGAGATAGTGCCCGTGATATTATAGTCAGAATGCATTGTTTTTCTTTTAAAGAAATAGTTACTAAAAGTGAATAGAGAAACAAAGAATTTTAATCCTCCATACAAAAATATAAAAATCTTTCAAGATTTATTTAGGGAGACATTAGATAAAAGGAGGGAATTCTCAAAAATCACGAGAGAGAAAATATCCTATATAAATGGGGATTTCCTGTAAAGTTACTTATAAAAAAAGATGATCAAAAAATTGTGTTCAATTCGGTATCTGATAGTACAAAAATGCTTGAAAAATGGGGACTTCAGCCAGATCTTACCCCAAAAGTCTCTCAGATGAAGTTAACATCGCCTGAGTATATAACGTAAGTTTTAGGAGAGTATAGGGGATGTAGATAAGGGGCAGAGTGAGCAAGCCAATAGGCAGTAACCTAGTGGGACATTTTGAGTTAGTATCTGTCGATAGGGTTGTGGACGTAAGGTCAAATATAGTGGAAGGGTTCCATTTGTTTTATAAGCTGTACAAGGATATGGGGTATGAAAAATAAGGGTAAGTGGTTTAGGTAATGGGGAATTTACTTGCTATTTCTAGGTAATTTTTATCACATTTTGTCCTTCTGTAGAATTTCTGCATGTTTTAGTGAGTATCCATATAGGATAGTGTAGAAATTCAGGTTAAGTAAAATATTTACTCTTACTGTTTGGTGAGAGCTACTGAGGACTCCCTGTTCTCCACACATGCTTTTGGGCTAAGGAATAGCTATGCCTGAATGGCGGATGATATAATATGCTAAGGGGGTTCACCCTGTTATTTCAACACTTTTATGTGCTAAGAAATAGTTTAGTACGCCTGATGGCAGAAGATAGAATATGCACTTAGGAGTTGTAAGATTTTATAAAGGTAGTTTGAGTTGACCTTAAGTGTTTGTTTTTTTTGTTCTGGGAAATATTAGGTACAGTTTATTCTGCTCTCTCAATAATCTCTCGGGGGAGAGAGTTCACTCCATTTGGACTAGTCAAAGTTTCTCCCAATGGTACTAGTCAATTACATCTATTATAACAGTATTTGTTTAATTTTTTTACTGTCTGGAGAAGATTGATTGTTGTATATTGCTTTTTAGGGTTAGTTTTTGAATTATGTTGAAATGTGAAAGGTATGGAGATGACTCTGCTTAGTAACAGGAAGGGAAGCCTTTATGTAAGCACATATTTTGCTGGTAAGGAGGAAATGTACTCAAGTAATAAATCCAGTTTAGAGTGGAAATACTTGATTAAACTTGAATGGCGGCCTTGTTGAATATTTTGTCTCAAAATGTAAAAAGGCTTAACTCACCCTGTAAAAGACATACAGCCCTATATCATTTTCAGAAAGAAGACGTTGTGTGTATTCAGGAAAGGCATTGGGTTAGGGATAAAGAACCCAGTTTACCAGACAACATTTTTAACTTGCGTTTTGACTCTAGTTTCAGGAAAAAGACTAGGGAGTATCTATACTATTTAATAGAAGAAATGATATAATAACCAAACATGCTGCAAGAAACTTGGAGGGCAGATCCATTGTTTGGAAAGGCCAAATAAATAGACAACTGTATAGTATTGCCAATTTATTTGTGCCGAAATGTGAACCAAACAGTTTTTTTGTCTAAACTAAGCACTATCTTTAAGATTAAATTGGTTTGTCTAATTATTTGTGTCGACATGAATATGTTCCAAAACCCAAATATGGATAGTACAATCTGTGCCAGACAAAGAGACTATGAGAAAAGCAAAGCGTTTTAATGAGATTTTGAATAAATATAATTTATACGACCTTTGGAAAGTAGGTCATTCCGAAGAATTGGTCTACATGTTCTTTTCCTGTCGCCATAGAGTTTACACCAGAATAGATTCTTTTTTTGTTGATTTTAGACAGCCTGTGGATAGTGAACAAGGTAAAAATTTGCCCAATGGCCTGGTCTGATCATGGCCATGTCATCATAGCCATGTCAAAAAGGGCCACATGAATCCCTTCAATAATAAGACAATAAGAATTGATCCTTATCTATTCGTTGGAGCCACAGACAGACTGGAAATTTAGAAGGAAAACAAATATTTTTTTTACTTTAACAAGAATTCAGTCAGTTCTAATATAGTGCTATGGAATACACATAAGGCATTTATGGGAGGCTTAATAAAATCAAGAATGGTTAAAAGAAACTGTATTTAGACCTTTATGAGTTAACAAAGTAAACAAATATTCGCCGGATACAGGAGTAACAGCTGAAATATGTAAAATTCAGGCCCAGATTAAAATGATTTTTAAATCCCAGATTGATAGGAAGTTATGGGTGCTTCATCAAAAACACTATTATATGGGTAACAAAGCAAACAGGTTATTAGTGCACACTGTTAAGAATAAAAATAACAACAAAAGGTAAGAATCGAAAGGTAAAATAAAATTTAATCCCAGAGAAATAGGTGACATTTTTGCTGAATACTACCGTTCATTGTATAATCTTGAGGATAATCACAATTTCTCTAAACCATCTGAGTGAAAAATATCTGATTTGCTTAATAAATTAAACTTACAAAAGATAACAAAGTAACAACTTGAGATTCTAGAAGAAGACATATCGGTCTTAGAAATAGAAAATTGTGTTAGATGCTTGAATAACAACAAAGCACCACGTCCAGATGGCTTCCCAACTAGTTACTATAATCTGTTTTCAACATCCTTAGTAGAACATATGGCTAAGACCTTCAATGAGATCAAGGATTCAGATAGGACACCGAAAGAGATGCTTGAAGCAGCAATTATATAAATCCCTAAAGAGGGTAAAGATGCTTCAATTTGTACTAACTATAGGCCAATCTCTTTATTAAATATAGACATACAAATATATTCAACAATTTTAGCTCAACGTTTAAACACGCTCTTGCAGCAGCTTGTAGATTCGGACCAGTCTGCATTTGTAAAGTCCAGGCAGGGATTGTATAATGTACGAAAACTTATTGCCATTTTTGTTTATACTAAAATGAATGGAATCCCAATGCTGGTGGTAGGGCTGGACGCTGAAAAAGCATTTGATAGAATCAATTGGGATTTTAGTAAAGTGACGCTGGATGTGAAGGGTTTTGGCAGATTTGGCTCTAAGACCATTATGGCCTTGTATTCCAACCCTTTTGCATTTGTAATTGGCTTTGATTTTAGATCTGACCAATTTTTATTAAAGAACGGAACTAGACAGTGGTGCCCGGTTTCTCCACTAATTTGTGACCTTTGCATAGAAGTGTTAGCCCAGATGATAAGAGGAAATAAGCATATAAAGGGCATTGATTGTGGTGAGGTAGAGTCAAAGCTAACCTTATTCGCTGACGATATCGTAATGGTCTTATCAGACCCGGTTAATTCCATAAACCATTTTAATGCAGAGTTTGGATAACTATAGTCATATGTCATACTATAAGATTAACTCTATGAAATCAGAGGTGTTACGGATAAATTTGAGCCATAAGGATATAGGGTCACTAATGAAAAGCTATGCCTTTTAGATGGAAACAAAATCGTATCACACATTTGGGGATAGACTTTACTATATGTCTTTCTTTTATGATGAAGTATAATCTAGAAAATATTTATCTCCCAATTTGCAGAAGTCTTAAGTCGTGGGCAGGCTTGAATCTATCTTGGTCTGGCAGAATTGCCTGCGTAAAAATGTTTACCCTTCCAAAAATGTTATACATTCTGAGGTGTATACCGCTTTTTTGTTCAAAAGGTTTAATTAATACATAAAAAAAAATATAGATCAGTTTATTTATAGAGCGTGGAGGGCTAGGTTGAGCTATGATATTGTCAAGAGGAAGTATAAGCAGGGAAGGCTGGCTGCACCTAAAATACTGGATTATGCGGAGGCAATAATCTATATTATTTTATATGAAATTTAGTGAGAAGGGATATAAGGCTAAATGTATGCAGATTGAAGCAAGTATGTCTCCATTAATTAAATTACATCATTTAATGTGGCATAAAAAAGTAGCACATAGGGGGCTTATCAACACCCCTGTGGTGATTAAGCATTGCCTGGTAACTTGGCAAAAAATTAATATAAGATTTAAATTGGCTCCCATTCCCTCGCCATTAACACCTATTCAGATGCTGTATGAGTTAAATCCTCAAGAAAACCAGGAGAACTGGTATAAGTGGAATTTGAAGTCAGTTTCAGATCTTTATATAAATGTTTTTTTTTTTAAGTCCTTTGAAGAGCTAATTTTATATAATACGATTCCAAAGACTCTTTGGCTGCATTATAAAGCATGGAAACATTTAATGGCGAAGTCAGGGTATCTCTTGAGTGATTGCAGAGAACCTACCTTATTTGAAAAATTATATTTTGCGGGGAAGAACAAATTCTCTGTTTCTAACTGTTATAAACTTTTAGAAGAAATGCGAGGGACATATCAATCTAAGGCCATGAGTAGTTGGGATCTTGATTTCGGCCTAAACAGGGGTGCTACGGATTGGTGTAATGCCTGTGTGGTTACGGAAAAGAATATAAAGTGTATTTCACTTAGGGAGATACACTTTAAAATTGTGCAGAAATGAGACATAGTTCCTGAATTTTTGAACCAATAGCTAACCCAGATTCATGTTGAAGAGGTTGCATGGAGAAGGGAACCTAAGCTCATATGTGGTGGAAATGTGAAAAAAATTAGAAATTTTTGGTTGATGTTTGCAGAACATATAACTAGAATAGTAAAAAAGGAGATAAAACCTTCTCCGGAGGTATTTTTATTTCACATTTTCCCCCAAGGATCTGGACAGTACCACATACAATACATATCCTCCTTATTGCCAAATGGTTGATCGTATATAGATGGAAAAATGGCCCTCTTCCCAGTTGAAAAGATGTTAGCACTGCCATGGCATGTAAGAGACAAAATTGGATTATCTTAATATGGATAAAAAATATAGAATCATGTCTAAATGGCTATTGTAAAACTCATATCCCGCAAATAATTCTCCAACAAATTTCTAAGCAAAGTGAAAACTTCCTTCTCCTCACCTTGTAGTGTATGTTTGTATTTATGGGTATTTATGTATCAATTATATATTCCTTGTGAGATGCTTTTTCTATTTTTTATATTTCGGAAAAAAAAAAGAATTTCTTAAATTACACGTAATGTAAGTCTAAAATCTTTTCATAGGAATTGTGGCCAGATAGATTTCTACTTCCATGTCTGGTATGAATACCAGGTGATTCTGCAATTATGGAAAGACTGCTTGAACCATATTATGTCCCTATTAAATATTCTTTTTCAAGTCACTCCAGCATTAGTTCATTTTCACTTCTTCCCTGAGAATTTGTCTCTGGACATAAATGCTTGCCTTATACAAATTCTTTCTACTGCAAAATGGTTAATTGCCTCTAAACTGGAACAAATTTAAGGCCATAGTCAGTAAAAATAGGGCTCTGGAAAATGGATTCCAAAAGCTTGGGGTGATCAAAACTCAAGTTATAAGATACTGAGTGTGGGACTTGTATATAAGTAACTAAACAATGAAGTTGATGTATTATAAAAGATGTGGCCACAAATGTTCCAGACCACAATTCGGGAGGGACCATATCCAACGTTCAAGACGTTTTTATTATGTATTGTTCTATGTTTTATGTTTGTCAGACACCAACTCATGGATAATTTCATACACATGTATGAGACTTTACACATGATTAAACAAGAGTTTTATGAGACCACCTTGGGGGTATATACAGGAAGCCAGAAAATTATCTTTTCCTTGCCAGATTGGTTCTCACTCTTAATTGCTAGAGTTTAATCCCTTGATTGTTTGTTCATGGTTCTAACACAAATAATGGGAATTGAGAATAAAAATGTAATATAAAAATTAAACTTATTATTTAAACACTTTATTTTTATTCCATATGACACCTTCTACAGCTCTGATCAAGCACGTCATTCCTCCTTTGCTGCTGCGTCACACAAGATGATTTCTAAGTAAATTATTCAGCATGTTAGTGAGTGAGCCTAGAAGCAGCTCTGTTCTCCGCCTCACACACCCCGATAATTTACATTAAAACAATAATTTTTCATGCCTATAAAATATTTTGCTGTGTCTAAAACCTATTATTTTAAAGTCATGATAACACTTTTGGGACTTTTTAAAGAATTATTTAAGTTTGTATATTGGACTAAATGTATTTCCTGTGGAAATAGTAATTGATAGGTTCAGGCTTCTCATCCTGATCTCTGTAGAAGGAGGAGATGGGTGAGATCTTGCACGAGGTGGATTTCCAGCAGCTCAAGATAGAAAATGCTCAATTTTTGGAAAGGATCGATGAGCGGAACCAGGATATGTTACAGCTGAAACTGACGACTGCGGAGGCACTGCAGCTTCTGAATACATACAAGGTATGAGGGCTCAATACAGTGACAGGAAAGAGAGAGGGAGTGATGTCCAAGGTTATCCACAAACTATCCCCAAGTCACATGTTATTAACTATCCCCCAAATCACATATTATAATTGTCAAACTGCGATTCGTCATCACGCCTTACGACGAAACGCAGTTTGACAACGATCCGATCGCAAAGGCATGAGCCGCGCATGCGCAGAGCGCGGCGTGAGCCATGCATTGCGCATGCGTGCGCCTAAGGGGAGGGGGAAGAGACACAGAGGGAGAGTTGGGGAAGAGACACAGAGGGAGAGTGGGGGAAGAGACACAGAGGGAGAGAGGGGGAAAGAGACACAGAGGGAGAGAGGGGGAAAGAGACACAGAGGGAGAGTGGGGGAAGAGACACAGAGGAAGAGAGGGGGAAAGAGTCACAGAGTGAGAGAGGGTGAAAGAGACAGAGAGGAAGAGAGGGTGAAAGAGACACAGAGGGAGAGAGGGAGAAAGAGACACAGAGGGAGAGAGGGTGAAAGAGACACAGAGGGAGAGAGGGTGAAAGAGACACAGAGGGAGAGAGGGTGAAAGAGACACAGAGGGAGAAAGGCTGAAAGAGACACAGAAGGAGAGCGGGTGAAAGAGACACAGAGGGAGGGGGGGAAGAGACACAGGGGAGGGAGAGGAGGGGGAAAAGAGACACAGAGGGAGAGGAAGGGGGGAAGAGACACAGGGCAGGGAGAGGGGGGAAGAGACACAGGAAGGGAGGGGGGGAAGAGACATGGGGGGAGAGGGGGAAGAGACACGGGGGGAGAGGGGAGGGAAAGAGACACGGGGGGAGAGGGGGGGGAAGAGACACGGGGGGGAGAGGGGGGAAAGAGACACACGAGGGAGAGGTGGGGAAGAGATACAGGAGGGAAAGAAACATGGAAGGGAGAGGAGGGGGAAAAGAGACACAGGGAAGGGAGAGGAGGGGGGAAGAGACAGGGGAGTGAGAGGAGGGGGAAGAGACAGGGGAGGGAGAGGAGGGGGGAAGATGCACAAGGGAGGGGGGAACAGACACAGGGGGAGTGGGGACAGGAGGGAAAGACACAGGGGAGGGAGAGGGCGGAAAGAGACACAAGGGAGGGGGAAAGAGACACAGGAGAGGGGAAAGAGACACAGGAGAGGGGAAAGAGACACACTGGAGGTGGTTACAGACACAGGAGGGAGAGGGGGGTAAAAACACGGGGGGGGGGAGGCGATACAAGGGAGGGAGAGGAGGGGGAAAGGAGACACAAGAGAGGGAGAGACTCGCAATGAGCTCCAAAGGCGCTCATTACGAGGCCCGTGATGAGCGCCAAAGGCGCTCATCGCGAGCCCAGTAAAGTAGAGAGGGAGAGGCTCCCATTGTGTGGCAAACAGCATTGCCAGGCTTCAAATTTTATTGCCGTCATTTTTGACGGGCAAGTCGCTAGTGTGTATATATATATATATATATATATATATATATATATATATATATATACTAGCAACTTGCCCGTCAAAAATGACGGCAATAAAATAAAATTTGAAGCCAAGAGAATGCTGTTTGCCACACAATGTAAACCTTTTTGTACTCTGAGGACCTTCGTCACTCGTTGTAAAGAGAGATATATATATATTTATCTATATTTAGTTAATCAATAATGAATTAATTAGTTCTTGAATAAATTGATATACTTTACCTATTTGTAATAATTAATATATCCAGCAATCAATAGCCTGAAGAGCTAACAATCTGTTTATTTTTTCCATCAGCATACAATGTACAGTTTGAGTGTTGGTGCTCTGATGATAAAGTGTAATGAATGTCCCAACTGTGCATTAGAAATAGGCTGCGTGCGCGAGGGAAATTCGTTGGTGTAGTTGTGTAAAGCGCCATTAGATTTGTAATGTTATTAATGTGTTACGCGACTCGCAAGCATTTTCCATCATTTGTAATAGTGTATTTTGTAGTTTGTTCATTCCTGTGTCAAAGTGCTATGTGTTTGGCAATGTTTTGTGCGGTCCAGGGTCGTGTAGCCTTGTTTTCAGTTTTTTCGGTGCCCATTTTTTTGCTCGCTTAGTCGATTTTTGTGCGGCGAAAGTCGTTGAAATCTCCGTAAATGTGCGTTCCACCTCACTCCCAGACGTCCTGGCTGTTCCCCTGTGCTGTGGGTGATGTTTTTTGTTGTTTTTATTTGTATTTTCTTCGTGTTGTTTTTTATTTTCGCGGTTCGGCCTTTAACCTCGTATTTTTGCTATCTCGTATTTTTTTTTCTTCAAAGTCCCACGTCTCGTAATTTGTTTTTTTTCTAAGTCCTGCGTTTGTCAAGTGCTTGGAGGCTAATGCAATTGCACGTTTACTAAGTGTTGGCTAAGTCCCGCGTGTTTCATTGCCTTCACTGCTCGCCTTGCAACATTGCTTTTGTGATGCAAGTTTAATTACCTTAACAGCTCGCCTCGCTATGCGAGGCTTGCAGGCGATGAGCGCCTCATCGCCTAAGTGCTACACATTAATGGCTCGCCTCGCTTCCTGTGACAACTATTATATGTGATATATATATATATATATTCCAGTATAAATGTTATTCCTCAATATCGCACACTGTGTATGGGATCACACATGACTTTAAAGGACAACTGTTATTGAATAAAAAGGACACTTTATTGTCAACTTTGTACCTAACTAACATATCAGCAGCCATTTAAGCCATCAATATCAACTATTTTTAGGAAATTCTGAATTTTTAAAAACTCTGTTTATTAGCAGATAAATCCATTTAGTATTGTTTGTATGTCACTTCCTCAGAGCTGGATGATGGGTATGTGTGTGTGTGTTTATAGTTATCAGTGGAGGGAGCAGTGGGAAGTAGGGAACAGACATGTTCATTACATGAGCTGCTAGCAATGTACATATACTTCCTAGTGCCCTCCCACTATTGGAGATGTTTTCCCCTCTGGACGGCTACCACTCCAGAGACACATTATCATTCAGGAGGTGGAGAGATAAAGAGCTCATGTTGCCTGGCTCATGATTATAAAATATAGCGGTACTTCTTATATTTAGAAACATTGTATAAAGTCTCTTATAGGGAGGTGGAGGTAGCGATAGAGATAGCTGCCTTTTAGATATTTCTACTGGTTATTCTGTTTGTTTAAGTCTATTGACACAATAGTTTAAATCCTGGACAGTGAATCTGTCAGCATGAGCTTAAAAGGCTGTATGTCCAGTCCAAAACTTTGTAAATGGCAAATCTCAGGAATTGGGCTAAATCTTTGCAATTCATGCTTTCCTCTCACTCAATAGAAGAGACTTCACAACATGACAACCGAGTCTTCAAACCTTGTTAAAGAGATCATTGGAAGGAAGGAGATGCTTCAGAAGATTGAGCTGGAGACACAAGTAGTGGAGAAGGTACAATGGTAGTGTGAATATGGGGTAACTGGCCAAGCCCACACTAGATAATAATTATTATCTGAGTATAGTCCTTAGAGTACAAAAGTCTACAAAGATGTTGATCTTATAAGGATCAAATACTACAAATGGTGCATGATGTCATGTAACATAATTTGTGCACCTCACATGAATTTTGTGAATCACTGTGTGTTTTTATGTTTTGAAGGAGAGGCAGAAAGCAGAGAGTCTGAACAAGAGGCTGAGGAAGCAGCTGAGTGATTACCGAGTGCCAGAGGTCATGGAGTACGTCCAGGAGAAGATGGAGCTGGAGGAACTGGAGAGGAATATGCGCACGTGGGAGAGGAAGGTGGAGCTTGCAGAGGTAATGTATGGGGGCTCACAACATGAAAGAGTTTTTTCCCCAATGCATCTCTCCTGCCAGTTTATGGCAACTGTTGATCAGTCCCACACATCATCTTGGAGGAACTTAGTCCCATCCTTCCTTGCACAACTGCTTCAGCTCAGTGATGTTGGTGGGCTCTCTTCCATGAACTTCATGTCCAGCCATAACATTTCTGTCAAATTAGCTCTTTTTTTTTTTTTTTTTTCATATTTAAATTTTTATTGTTTTTAGAAACAGACAACCAAAACAAAATACATACAGTAAAACAATACTTACATCGAAATCATACACAGTCACCCACCTACATACCCCCACCCACCCCTTGTCTCCTTCTGTAAATAATGAGAATATTGCCAATACCCGAAACCTATTATATAATTAAAGTAACATCGCTAAAGGCAACAAAAACAAAAAAAAATATATCTATTAACAAAAAGGCCCGGCAAACATTTCTTCGTCCCATCTTGCCCATTTCTTAACCACTGATAATCTTAACTTGGAATCAAAACTTAAATATTCCATTTCATACTCTTTATTCTTTTCCATAGTACTACAAATCTCATTCCATTTAGGCAATTCCCCACTTCTCCATCTCCGTACAATCCACCATTCAATTATCATGACAACCTGCACCACTATCCCTATTGTTTCTCTAGACCAATCCCTTGGAAAAATATGTAATAGAAAAGCTTCTGGGTTTAAGGTAACTTCCTTGCATCCCATACCCACCAACTTGGTGACACACCTTTCCCAAAGCCCTTTGATCTTAGCACATTTCCACCACATGTGGCTTTGGGTGCCTATTTCCGAGCACTCTCTCCAACACAGCTCACTATATTTGCTTGGATCTATTTTAGACAGAAGCTCTGGAACTATGTACCATTTTTGTGTAATTTTAAAATGGATTTCTCTGTAAGTTGTACAAATCAAGATATCTTTTGTTAGCTGATACGCTTTTCCCCAATCCTCCAGATTTTTCTTTATTCTAAAATCAGTTTCCCAGCTTTCCATGGCTACAGATTTTCCAGAACTTCTGTACTCGTCTAAAATTTTTAAGCATTCCAACACTGAACTCTTATTACTTGTACTTAATGACAAGAATTTTTCGAGAGGTGTCAAATCCCTGACTAGTCTTACATCAAAACCTTCTTTTGTTAATGTCTTCTTAAGGGTCAGAAATTGCAGCCACATTGATAGTGGGACCTCTTTCACTCTCCTTAGTTCCTCAAATTTAATAAAGCCCTCATTTCTGATTAAATCCTTAATTTTATCAATACCCAATTTCCCCCACTCTACCTTATCTATTTCGGGGTGTATATCGTAAATTACTTCCAATGGTGTTAATGGAGATGGAAACGGGAGCAACTTCAATTTTTAATTCATTTTAAGCCAACTAGCCCAACATTGTTTCCCTATTCTGAACTCTATCTGAGTCTTAAAGTTGGACAATTTCTTATGCAATAGAGCTTTCTGCAGAACTATTTTGGGGCTTAAGGCTTCTTCTAACTGGACAAACTTGGTTCCTTCCACTCCTTCTGTCCATCTCAGAAAGTGGTACAATTTTATAGCCTCTGCATACTTCCAGAGGTTAATTGCCCCATATCCACCTTCTATATACTTTTTATTTACTTGGGCCCTCATTCAATTGCAATTTGGCCAATTGAATAGGGGTCTAAATAAGCACCTAACATATTTTTTTAAAGAAGATTTTAGTTAGTAAACATCTGTTCAAAAGCAAGATTTTCACTAACTAAAAACTTATTTAAAAAAAATATGTTATGTGCTTATTTAGAGCACTATTCAATTGGCCAAATCGCAATTGAATGAGGGCCTTGATCTTTACTGACTCTAACCCTATTTCCTTTATATATAAAATGAACTACCACTTTCTGAAATTTAGTAATACTTCCTCTGGATATAAATAGAGGGATTGCTCTAAAAAAATAAGTAAGTAGAAGGAACATCTTAACACATACGATTCTACCTGACCAGGTTAGGTTTAGCCTCTCCCATGACTTGAGTAGTTTGCACACTGAAACAAAAGTTATTTCCAAGTTATTCTTTAACATGGTAGCAACACACGGAGTCAACTCTATTCCCAAATGTTCTAGTTTATTCTGCTCCCATCTAAATGGAAATTTCTCTCATAACAAGGTTTTAGTTTCTAAGTTCACTTTGGAAGAATTCATTTTATAATAAGATAGGCAACCAAAGGTTTTTAACTCCTTCATGAGGTACACCAATGATTCTAGTGGCTCTGATAAAACTACAACTGCATCATCTGCGAATAGAGTGATCTTCGATTCTATAGCTCCACATATGATTCCTCTTATCCTATCATTCTTCCTTATCATTTGAGCCAGCACTTCTATACACAAGTTGAAGATCATTGGGGATAGCGGGCATCCTTATCTCGTCCCATTACTAATCTTGAACGATTCTGACTGAAAGTCTATACCTTTTATGAAGGCTTAAGGGTTAGAGTATAGCGCCATAATCGCTCTTGACCCGAATTTGCCCAATCCGATTTCTTCTAGGGTACACTTGATTAACTCCCAGTTGAGCCTGTCGAAGGCTTTTTCCGCATCTAACCCTACTGCCACCAACGGGATTTTATTATCTTTAGAGTGTGCCAATATATCAATAAGCTTTCACAGGTTATCTGTCCCTTGTCGGCCTTTAATAAAACCTGTTTGATCTGACTCAATTAACTGGTCTAAAAGAGGATTTAATCTTTGTGCTAGTATCTTTGAATATATTTTGATATTGATGTTAAAGAGATGGGCCTGTAGTTAACATAATTTGCCAGATCTTTTCCCTCCTTCGGTATCATGATTATTGCTGCTTCTAATGTCTCCTTGGGAGCCCATCCTAAGTCTTTAATTTTGTTAAATACTTTTACCAGGTGAGCCCCCAATTCTGGCAAGAATTGTTTGTAATACAGTATCAGGAACCCATCTGGTCCTGGGGATTTTTGGACATCTAAACCGGACACACAGTTCTCGATTTCCTCCAATAGTATCTTCCCATTTAGTAGTTCCATTTGCTCGTCGGAATTTTTTTTTAGATTCAACTTTTTAAACAAATCTTGTATTTGCCCTTTATCAGGTTTAACCCACCCTGGTTTCTTTTCCAGATTATATAAGGTGCTATAGTACTCCACCGCAATTCTACCTATTTCAATAGGATCCTTTTTCATAATTCCTTTGGAATCGAGAAATTTCACTATCCTTTTGTTGCTCCGCTTTTTCCCAATAAGGTCCACTAGTGATTTATTTGCTTTATTGCCTAGATGATAATTTTTTATTTTTAGCTCCCTTAACTTCTTATCTATTTGACTTTGTATGATCATATTTATCTGTGCTTGAATCTTATAGATCTGTTCCGTCAACAAGTTATCCTGGCATTTTTTGTTGGCATATGATAGCTTATAGAGTTCTAAATATAAATCATGAAGCGATTTCCCCTTGCCCCTCCTCTTCTTAATCATTCTTGTTTTCAAAAAACCCCTCATAAACGCTTTATGCGCATTCCAAATACTTAAATCTGAGGTTATAGAGCCACTGTTAACTCTAAAGAACTCTTCAATTACTTCCTTAATTTCTTTTTTTTCTTCTGTTGTATAAAATACTTCTGAGTTAATATTTTCTCTTTTGTTTCCATTGCTAGTCCCCCGACCTTGCAGTACTATTTTTACCAGGGCGTGGTCTGACCATGATATAACCCCTACCTTCGCATCATCCACTTCTCTCCATGTCTCTATGTCAACCAGTATGAAATTAATCCTTGTGTATAGACTATGTCTCGGAGAATAATAAGTATAGTCCCGGACCTCAGGATTTTTTACCCTCCAAGAGTCATATAATTTGTATTTCAACAATATCTCATTAAATCTTCTAGACAGTCTTTCCAGAGATAAATCGCTCGTCCTTAAACTCCTATCAATTTTTATGTCCAGGACCATATTCAAATCCCCACATATAATAAGCTTACCCACTTTTAGTTTGGAAATAATTTTTAAGCACTTACTCAAAAAGCTTATTTGATTCACATTCGGAGAATATAAATTGGCAATTGGAAATGACTGACCATTTACCTGTCCTAACCAAATGATAAATCTCCCTTCTCCATCATATTCTACATGGTCCGTTACAATCACATTCTTATCATGAAACAAAATAGCAACCCCTCTAGCCTTTTTCCTGAAGCTAGATGGGAAACCCAACTCAAACTGTTTGTATCCTATTCTAGGTTCTTTCCCCTTTACCCAGTGGGTTTCTTGTAGATAAATAACATCCAATTCTTCTTTTATAAATTGACGGAAAGCACAGTGCCGTTTGCCGGGTGAGTTTAAGCCTCTAGCATTTTGCGATATCACTTTTAACATCAAAGTGACTTACTTGATAACCTCCGAGTCCCCTCCTTCCCTATCATACAATTTTTATTGCCTTCACTATCCCTCCCCTTCTAACAACATACAAACTCCACACATACCGGCAAGAAAAACTTAATGCCATCTTTTAAGATGTCTGGTCCTCCGGGGCGGAGAAAAAACTTTAAAAAGAAAAAATAAAACCCCGGCAGAACCTTGGGAGTGCGCACGTTGCCCCCTCACCCTACTCCTAGAAGCACTCAACTACACATTAAATATTTCCTTCACGTCCAAAACTTTTAATTGACCCTACAATAGAATGTTAAAACATTTCCCAAAGTTGTCTCGGACAAGTAGCATCATTTTATACATTTTATTTTCCTTTTTTTTTTCTCCCTTTCTCTCTATTCACCTACGTACTTCACTTTCACTTTCCCGTTTTACCGCCTCCATCGGATTAGCTCTTCAATTGGCAAATACATAATGGAGAACTCAAGTTACAGTGGCAAATTATTTTATGCTTTTAAAGTGTATAGCTTTATATAATTATTCTAGATATTTGACATATATATAAATAAAATATCTGTATATATATATATATATATATTGTGACAAAGCTGTACAAAGAAGTGGTAGAAAGGCATATATGTGAGCTTTAGGTTATACCCAAACCAGCCCAGAGGGAGTTAGTACAATTAGCTGCCCCTGTATTCATTGACAGAGAGACCCTATTTAGGTCTCAGGTGTAGTTGGACCTGGTGGGGAGGGATGACCATGTGAGAGACAGAAGAAGAACAGGAACCCCAGAGTTTGATACAAATATTTCGGCCTTTGCTTGCTCTTGATTGTCCAAATTACAAGACATTTTGCTGCCTTCAAGGTACATTGTAAATGTTTATTTTGGGATGTTTTCATGAAAAAAAGTGTTTTCATACACTACTGCTTCTCCTCTATCGGATTCTTCATAATCCAGGAAACCTAGATATGCCTTTTAAGTACTAATTTGTGTATTACCAGTGTTAAGCACTATAGGGAAATATTACTCCTGAAATATTACTCCATAATTACCATTCTTATTTTTTTTATACATATAGCAGCTGTAGCAGTCCAGAGAATAACTTTATATAACTTATATAGTATTATCGAAGAGTTAACTTATTACTTATACTGGAAAGTGGCTGCAATGTGACAAGTTAACTTATCTTTTACAGCTGGAGGGTTAAGGTCTTGACTTCGATTCAGCCAATCTGTAGCACAACATTTCTTCTGCATCAACCATTTATTCCATAGACTGACAGTTTAGGATGCTTGTCTTGCTAAACAGTAGTCTCATTGATCAGTAGTATTTGATACCCCCCCCCCCCCCACAAACTCTCAGAAGAATTACAAAGTGAACACCCTGACCATAAACAGAGTGTTATAAAAGAAAGGTTTTCCCTAAAAATGTTGGTAATTTGTTACATCACAAACTTGTAATGAGTTTTTCCTATAGTACACTGGCCTTTTTTTTAATGACTCCTGTTGTAAAGAAACACACATTTTAATGCTTAAAATATCAACATTAGGTTAAACCTTGTACTTTATTATTGACATCTGTGTTAGTTCTGTTCGTCCTGACTGTGGTCTGTTTTGCAGCTTTCTTACAAAACACATCGCAGAGCTTGGGAACAGCTGAAGAGCAGCAGCATCCAGGCCTAGGCCTTCACCGACTGACAGACACCTGAATTGAATCCTTGGATCTCCAGTCAGGCCAAGAAACGAGTAAAATTAGGAGATTGCTTTACAGATCATACAAGCTTGTATATTAGTTTTGCATTTCCCAAGTAGCAATGCAAGTTATCTGATGACTAATAAAGGCTTTCAAACCTGATTGGACACTTTATGCAGCAACTGGACTGAAAGGTGCCTGTTGGTGCTTGGGGTGGGGGGAGTAGAAAACATTTTCTGCACTACAAGAGTGACTCAGGGATACTATAAACCTCTCTCCAAGATACTCTTTTTAGGCACGAAAATATACAACTGTGTTCGCTCTGTTCAGTCATCACATGATTTAGTGAGTGTCATTGTGGAGAAGTTGATAGGAGCAGTGAACGGGGTTAAGGAACCATGATGAGCATAAAAAGGGATTCAAATGGTGCATGCAGTTGGCAGATGAGAGGATAAAGGAAGAAGGTGCACAGTCTGGTCAGTAATGGTCTATTTGGCATGTTGTCTCCTCCTCAGAGTAATGAATAGTTAAAGGGTGACTGTGAAGAATATGGTAGCTGAAGGGTTAAGAGGAGCAGAGTGCTGGGTCAAGCAGAGGAGGGTTTAAAATTATCTGTGTATGAATCGGACTATATTAATGGACACAATGTACTTGGACTATGAGCATATTGAGCAAGAAAAATGTCACTACGCTAGTTTTTAATTAGATCAAAAAATATTGATGCCCCTGTTGGTCCCTGGACATAATAATGACATTTTGATGAAGGTTACAGTTATCATTGTCACATCCTGCTCTGAGCATGTGGGAAAAGTGTGTAAGTGTCAAATACCAACACCTCCTCAACCTGTCTCAAGTCAGACAAAATGGAAAATTCTTGTATGCAAAAAATAATATTTGTGTTTTTATGTTCATGGCTCACACAGCTGCCAGTTTGTTATATGCATGAGCCTTTGTTCGGTAATCAGACCTAGCACTAGAGAGTTATGTAGTGTGTCGTTCAGGGCCTGGCAGTGGAGGGGTTAGAGGAATTAAGCTTTGTGGTATTGGGAGTTTTTCAGTGGAGGAATTAAGCATTTTGGTATTTTGATCCTGACTGTGCAGGGGTAAATTTATATGGTATCTTGAACATGGAAGTGGAGGGGTTCCCAGCATCATGGATCCTCTCCTTAGAACACATGGTCTCAGTAGAGTAGGGTAAAGGCGAGGAGACCCCATGTCAGAGGAGTGAAAGGCTGGATTTGATTCCCCTGTTCTAACAGCTCTTCCTCCTCGTAGTAATCATAGAACAGTGGCGTTGGTCTTGTCATAGCTCTTGCTTCAACTGTTTCAAGCTCGAAGAGCCCCTCTGGGGCGTCAGTGGGAGAGTACTCCAGTTTGTTAATGATGATGGTCGGGTGGAACGGTTCCTTGGCCTCAGATGTTTGATTGGTGATCCAGTCTACATAAAAAGAAGTCCGTGTGTACAGAAAAGGCCCATAATCCATCATCCCTCCGCTAGTCAGCATCCCTGCCAACACCCACAGGTTATTTTCGGTCACTTGGCAGGACACAATGTTTCCTTGCTTACCCTGAAGAAGAGGTAATGCAGACCAAATAGTTACATGGGTTCTTTCCATATTTATGTACAATTGAAAGACATTTTTTAACAGTAAGACTTACATATTAATTAACATTAAAAATACATGTGTAAACCGCAGCAAATAAAAGCTTTAACTGGAAAATATACCGGTAACTTAAAAACAATGTTCCCCTAAATTATGACCTCTGCACTGCTGCACCCATTTACGTCTTTGTCCTGAGTACTAGTGACCAGAACACAAAAAATTTGACATAAATTGCATCAATTATGCAGGACACGTAACCTGGAGCATGCTCTGTAGGATAAGGCGCTAGGGTTGCAACCCCATAACCCTCATCTTCCTTTAAATTACAGATATGTGAAGCAAAAGCTACAGTCAGTGTTAGGATCATAAAGTGTCTCGTATAACATGATTACTGCAGCACTAATATACATACCAGCTTTTTGTAATGATGAACAATCCGTTTTTGATAAATATCCCTATTCTCACACAATGGCTGCCAGTCTACGTTAGCCATGTCCCTGCACACTGCAGCTGCCTTCCTGACCCAGTCTAGTCCCTCTCGCTCCTAGTGTAGTGCCACTGGATTTTGATTGAGTTCACCCATTTCTAGTCTATTTGACTTGCACAGGCTCCCAGACCATTTATGTTGCTTCTTCATTCACATCCTGTCCCGCTGTGCTCCTGCCCCTCCGTATCTGCCCATATGATCTTTTGAGTGTCTCACGCAATGATAAATACTGACACATGGATGCAAGCATAATGATTCATAGTGACACATGGATAAAGACGCAGTAAACACATATACGCACACAATCACAAATACAGTGGTATTCACACATACTGACATAAGACACTAGAAAGACACCTAGTAGTGAATCCACTTCATAATACTGGATTATAGTTAATCTCCCTTTTTTGATGGAATGTTCTGGATTTCTCTCATAGTTATACTCACATTGTTTGATTATAATTAATATATCCCACTGTGCGGTTTTATAAAAGGACCATGCACAAAGTTATCTGTCCTGCATAATTAGTGCACACTAGGTTGGATCTCCCTAATAAGCATTATATTGTAGAGGATCTATAGTTCTTGATTTTAGTGGACCTCCCTGATGGATCTGACTGGATCTGTCACATATTGTTGACCTCCCTGATGGCTCTTACTCTTACTCTATCTCATAGTGTTGGGTTGTGACGGATCTTCCTCATAGTGTTGAATTGTACTGGCTCTATCTCACAGTGTGTTGGGTTTTGGTGGATGTTCTAATTGGTTCTGGATCTGCACTATCTTTTAAAGAATAAGTAAAGCTACAGCAGGAAGGGGCAGTGCTTCTTTAGAGAGAAGTCATTGATAAGATGCTAAATTCTGTGGGTTTATAAGGAATGAAACATTTCTAATGAATGAAAAGGATGCGATGCATCCCCCCCCCCCCCCCTCTTACCACATTGCCATTAATGATGTTGAGCTGGTGGTGGCCGCAGCACTCCGTTGCCATGGTGCGGGGCAATGGACACAATTCTGCATTCACCACAGAGATTTTGTCCCAGGCTCCAACATAACTGGTTCCTGTCTGAAACAAAGAGAGAGACTCTGAGATCATGACCTGCAAACCATTAATAAAATGCCAGCATTCAGTACTCTTCTAACTACTAACCAGTTCTACACACTGACATTTCATTCCTTCTGCTTTAGTCTACATGTTAATGTTCACACCTTATCTCGTCACACTGGCCTAGTGAGTTTGAAAAAGAGAGTTTTGGAGAATTTCGAAAGCTCTGTTTCATCTAAGAAGACCCTTCCGGATGTTATTAAAATTATTTTACCAACTGTAACCACCTGGATTATTTACTGAGATGTGGGAAGGGTGCATCCCATGTTTTCCATTTCTTTATAGATTTATCAGAGCGATTATTAGATAATTTCCAATAATCGGTTTCAATCAATTATTTTCTTTCTATAACCTCATTTTAAGATGGTACTGAAGGTTGATTCCACATTTTCACTATAGACCATTTAGCTGCCAGTAGTATTTGTGCAATCACATTTTTAAGAGATTGATTTACTTCTTCACTTGGATTATTTTCATAGTCAACACAATTGTTGACAAGTGGGGTAACCTCCTCTACAACATGAGAATGATTATATATTTGGTTACTTCCACTTTCCTAATCTCGCTTTCCTCATGGTTTTGTGCAGTAGAAAATGATAGTGCCAACAAAGTAGAGGCAAAATATAAAACAGGAAGTCAAGGATGGGAGAGCATTTTATACCAAGCGAGAGCAAGAAGAAAAGATCTACCAGTTCAATGGAATCTCATTTACTCTCCTGTCCATTGTAATGACAAAGCTGTGCAAACTGAATATAAGAACGTCTGAACTTTGACCATTGTGACGTCCATGTCAGAAAGCTGATCTGTGAAGGCATCACTACTGGAATAGTTGTTATGCAGACTACACATCACTGTGACTAGCACACGGATTGCAGAGTAGCTTTGTTACATTGAGCCCTCACTCTTAATCATATGTTGAAATGCGCAGTAATGGGAAATAATGTCCTATAATATGAGAGACTGTGAGTTCAAATCCCAGTTGGACCGTTTTAATACTTTTATTTTGTTAACATGATAAAACAATCCAAGAACAAGTAAAAACTGTATGGTCTGTTGGCAGTCACAGTCACTCATTACACTTGATCAGAGCTTCACTCGTTCTTCCAATTGCATTGCGCCATAAGATATCACTGAAAATGGAGATAACTGGTGGGAATTTAACTTTTTTATATCAGAGGCAACTGACCTACCTCTGAGCTACATCTCCACACCACCATCCCTGAGTGTACAAATCTATACAGCTAATATGCGCTTAAACTTCCTCACATATGCACACAGCCGTTCAAGTTAATGCCTTGGTCGATGCAACCTAATATATACAGCAGATTCAGGAGTGAAACACTCCAATGTAAACAGTCTTCTGGGAGCAGATCGATTAGTAAGTTATTGTATATTTGGATGATATACTATATATTTCAAGTACTCTACACACCATCAGAAACATGCCTGTAAAGTGCTTCAACATCAAGCCCAGTAACTCGCTTGAAGTTATTGAACCAGTCACAGATATTATGGATACTTGGTAATGGTCACCGCAGATGCAGTTGGCATTCCTCAGACTTCAAAAGGATTTTTGTCAATTCTTGTTTTAGTTCAACCTGATACTTTCCATACATTTATTGTGAAAACTTGTATTTCCGGTGAAGTTTGGGCTTTAATGTATGGAAGGATAGATTTCAGAGGTTCATTGCATCACTGCAAGTTGCCCCCCCCCCCCCCCCTTTCCAGCAGAAAATGGTTGTGACAAGAAACTAATCTTTTAAGAATGGGCTACTATCCCTGCCATGATGCTGACGAACCTAGAAAAACGTAATGAAAAAGTTGAAAATGCCTGAAATTTTAATTATCTCCATACGCTGCTGAGATTAACTCCTTGATACCATCCCAACCATTAAAAAAAACTCCAAAGCTGACACTGTCTCAAATAATTTCAGATATAACCTATAGGCATATGTCTATTCTTCCAAACTGCCATTTCCTTACTACTTTCTCACAGGAGCCCTCTCAGTCCATCCAAGAGGCACAGAGCTCATGCCTGAAGATGTAATTTTTCCTATTAATCAATTATATGTACCACCAGCATCTAGAGTGTCACTGTTCTAGTGGCATTCATGACTAGAATTTTACACTGGAGAATGTTGGAATCTGGATTTGATCTCTAGAATCTTTTGGTGGCTGAACATGGTTAAGATGCAAAGTTGTATGCATCTAAATATACAACATATGCACAAACCAAGTTGTCTCACAGATTATCGAGTTACCAGTTCAACTTCTTCCTATTCATGAGAGGCCAGAAATTCACATCTGTATGGATTCTGCTGCTGTGCTGATTTTTTATGAAAGATATCAGGATCCCTGTATCGCATTCAGTTCTGGCTGTCATGGGTTCTCCATATAATGTCATCTAACAAATCAACCAAATGTTGTATTGTCTGCAGCTCCCTCCAAGTCTACATATCTCCCCCATCACCCTTGTCTCATTGCTAAAGCCCTGATTTCTTAATTACTTTATTCATGCTTTCATACTAACTGGTCCACTGCTGGTGGAGCACCAACCCCAGTAAGAAGATAAACACATAAAGGATTCCTGCAGATTTTGGGAACATCTCTTCTGTTATACACATTGGAAGGTCTATGGCCCTGAAGATAATTCCTGGGACCTTGCTTGTTTATTATTTACTCAGAAGATTCCACACCCATTTCATCACAGGGCTGTTTACTTTTTCTCCTCCCCTATCTATAATTGCTGGAGTTATTTTCCCTGGTATCGCCAGTAAATGGACTATGTGGGTAACATGGGTTGAAGAAGATGTCAGTTTGAACACCAGGAAGATTGCCACCTTGAGTCTTTGAAAGGGCCCCAACTTGCATAATAAAGGTGAAATCCTGACAGATGGCTGCCCAGTACCGGGTTAATTGGACTGATGTACAGTGCTACACTCCTGGTTCTCCAGCTATACGCTACCTCCTCCTGGGGTCTGGGATTGTCTTGTTCTCCTAACTCACTAATAGGCAGGGTCCCTATGTCCTCCCCCTGTTTACTACACCAACAATCTACCAGCTGTGTCTTAACCAGAAGATTTTTTTATTAAACAGGGTACAGCATATTTATAGGAAAAATACAATGGTAATTAAAAACATTAACACAAAGTAATTAAACACTATTACTTGGTAATTAAGATTGCTTGGCCAAGTTAACCTAATTGCTCAGAGCTATTGCATAAACACTATTAGCTGGTAACGTAATTAAGATCACTGGATAAGATGGCCAAGTGAACCTATTTATTGAGAGCTGTTGCTTAATTTCTGTCTGGGTTGGTTGCATCTCTCTACAGGAGGCATTCAATGATAAACTGTCCCATTTTTAAACAGGTAGTGGACATATTGTATCAGATCTTTCTTTACAAACAATAATTTGATTGCACCTTAGACCAGGTCACACAGCATACATTGAATTACCAAAAACTACATATAACAAATATCAGGCATGTTTAACATGAATATAATCACTATAGCAAGCTGTTAATCACAAATATAATGAATCCAGCATTACAGTACAGTGGCACAACCACCTCCATAGTAAAGTGAATATAACAGAACTGAAAATAGTACTACCAGTACAGTAAATCTCTTAGGCTTTAGGCTCAGTGCAAAGAGAATACTCCACACAGCCCTCACTCCAACAGATGTCTGAATGTACTGCAGGGTCAATCTTATTAAAAAATGTCAGGACAATATACCATTTGTTTAGAATCCTAAAGTGAGTTTCTCTGAGTGTAATACATTTTATGTTCATTTCAGTAATTGTGCAGGCTTTAAACCAGTCTTTTACCTCCCAGTTTGTTTCTAGTTTTTTTCCCAACTAATCATTCCTGCAGATTTATATTTTCCAGAGGCATCATCTAACAACTTAAAACAGAAATTGAAAAATTTACTTTTACCCTCCACACACAATTTTCGAAATTAAGTAAAATCTGTCCTCTTGGTTAGAGATGTTGCGAATAGTTCGCCGACGGACTGTTCCCGGCGAACATAGCATATTCGACCCGCCCCCTATACTTTATCATTGAGCAAACTTTGACCCTGCAACTCACAGTCAGCAGACACATTCCAGCCAATCAGCATCATACCCTGCCTTCCAGACCCTTCTAACTCATGGACAGCAGCCATTTTTAAATCATAACTAACTTGCAGTCTTACTGAGAGGAGGCTGAGTGTAGGTGATACTGCATCAATAGGGAAAACCATAGCTAGGCTACTGTACACAGTGTGCAATACAGTCCTGAAGGACTCTTTTGATCTCTGCTGCAAGGACACCCCTGTGTTTCTTCCCCCCCCCTTATTATCCTCCCCTCACCTTAGCACCCAACCCTAACACCCCTCACACTTATCCATAACACCCATCAACCTAACACCTAACCCTAACACCCCTCACACTTATCCCTAAGACCTAACACCCCTCACACTTATTCCTAACATGCCTCACCCTAACACCCCTTACACTTATCCTTAACACCCCTCACCCTAACACCTAACCCTAACACCCCTCACACTTATCCCTAACACCCCTTACCCTAACCCTAACACCCCTCACACTTATCCCTAACACCTAACCCTAACATCCCTCACCCTAACACCTAACCCTAACACCCCTCACCCTAACCCTAACACCCCTCACACTTATCCCTAACACATAACCCTAACATCCCTCACCCTAACACTTAACCCTAACAACTAACCCTAACACCCCTTACCCTAACCCTAACACCCCTCACACGTATCCCTAACACCTAACCCTAACATCCCTCACCCTAACACCTAACCCTAACACCCCTTACACTTATCCCTAACACCCCTCACCCTAACACCTAACCCTAACACCCCTCACACTTATCCCTAACACCCCCTCACCCTAACACCCCTCACACTTATCCCTAAAATCCCCTCACCCTAACCCTAACACCCCTCACACTAATCCCTAACATCCCTCACCCTAACACCTAACCCAAACACCCCTAAAACGTATCCCTAACACCCCTCACCCTAACCCTAACACCCCTCACACTTATGCCTAACACCTAACCCTAACATCCCTCACCCTAACACCCCTCACACTTATCCCTAACACCCCTCACACTTATCCCTAACACCTAACCCTAACACCCCTCACACTTATCCCTAACACCCCTTACCCTAACCCTAACACCCCTCACACTTATCCCTAATACCTAACCCTAACATCCCTCACCCTAACACCTAACCCTAACACCCCTTACACTTATCCCTAACACCCCTCACCCTAACACCTAACCCTAACACCCCTCACACTTATGCCTAACACCCCTCACCCTAACACCTAACCCTAACACCCCTCAAACGTATCCCTAACACCCCTCACACTTATCTCTAACACCCCTCACACTTATCCCTAACACCCCTTACCCTAACACCCCTCACACTTATCCCTAACACCTAACCCTAACATCCCTCACCCTAACACCTAACCCTAACACCCCTCACACTTATCCCTAACACCCCTCACCCTAACCCTAACACCCCTCACACTTATCCCTAACACCTAACCCTAACATCCCTCACCCTAACACCTAACCCTAACACCCCTCACACTTATCCCTAACACCCCTCACCCTAACCCTAACACCCCTCACACTTATCCCTAACACCTAACCCTAACATCCCTCACCCTAACACCTAACCCTAACATCCCTCATCCTAACACCTAACCCTAACACCCCTTACACTTATCCCTAACACCCCTCACCCTAACATCTAACCCTAACACCCCTCACACTTATCCCTAACACCCCTCACCCTAACACCTAACCCTAACACCCCTCACACTTATCCCTAACACCCCTCACCCTAACCCTAACACCCCTCACACTTATCCCTAACACCTAACCCTAACATCCCTCACCCTAACACCCCTCACACTTATCCCTAACACCCCTCACCCTAACCCTAACACCCCTCACACTTATCCCTAACACCTAACCCTAACATCCTTCACCCTAACACCTAACCCTAGCACCTAACCCTAACACCCCTTACACTTATCCCTAACAGCCCTCACCCTAACACCTAACCCTAACACCCCTCACACTTATCCCTAACACCCCTCACCCTAACACCTAACCCTAACACCCCTCACACTTATCCCTAACACCCCTCACCCTAACACCTAACCCTAACACCCCTCACACTTATCCCTAACACCCCTCATCCTAACCCCTCACAGTTATCCCTAACACCTAACCCTAACATCCCTCACCCTAACACCTAACCCTAACACCCCTTACACCTATCCCTAACACCCCTCACACTTATCCATAACACCCATCAACCTAACACCTAACCCTAACATTCTCACACTTATCCCAAAGACCTAACACCCCCCACACTTATCCCTAACACCCTTCACCCTAACACCTAACCCTAATACCCCCTTACACTTATCCCTAACACCCCTCACACTTATCCCTGTGTCTCTTCCCCCCCTTATCATCAAGGGAGGGGGGAGGATGATGAGGGAGGGGGGAAGAGACACAGGGGAGGATGATGAGGGAGGGGGGATGAGACACAGGGGAGGGTGATGAGGAAGGGGGAAAGAGACACAGGGGAGGATGATGAGGGAGGGGGGGAAGAGACACAGGGGAAGATGATGAGGGAGGGGGAAAAGAGACACAGGGGAGGATGATGAGGGAGGAGGGAAAGAGACACAGGGGAGGATGATGAGGGAGGGGGGGAAGAGACACAGGGGAGGATGATGAGGGAGGGGGGAAAGAGACACAGGGGAGGATGATGATGGAGGGGGGAAGAGACACAGGGGAGGATGATGAGGGAGGGGGTAAAGAGATACAGGGGAGGGTGATGAGAAAGGGAAGAAAGAGACACAGGGGAGGATGATGACGGAGGGGGTAAAGAGATACAGGGGAGGATGATGATGGAGGGGGATGTTAGGTTATTTATGCCCTTTATGGATTAAAACCAGACTCTGCATCAACTATGTAATTTTCCGTGGGAGTTTTGACATGGATCCCCCTCCAGCATGCCACAGTCCAGGTGTTAGTCCCCTTAAAACAACTTTTCCATCACTATTGTGGCCAGAAAGAGTCCCTGTGGGTTTTAAAATCCGCCTGCCCATTGAAGTCTATGGCGGTTCGCCGGTTCGCGAACATTTGCGGCGGTTCGCATTCGCGAACCGAAAATTTTATGTTCGCGACATCACTACTCTTGGTTAGCCTATAGTCAGAGTTAAACACAATGGCCCTCATTCTATTATCGGCCATAAATCGGCCGCAAAGCTGCGATTCCTTGCGGCCGGCCGTATATCTTGCAACCGGCCGTAAGCTCAGAAATCTTTAAAAGCAAAAATAAATTCAAGATGGCACTGTAAAGCTTTGTAAATGCTAGGGATCATAATGGGGGACATAAGGATTAATAGCACCCCCCTCTCAAGCTTGCACATCAGCCCAAATCCGAGATTTCATTAACTGTTTATTTTCCGTCCGCAGCGTGGGCGGGTCTGAGGTGCTCCAAGCCCTCTGGACTTTTTCCACAGATATTTGACATAAATTAAAATAAAATGTATTTACAGATTTTAGTGTAGGGGAATGTTGTGCTATGAATGTTAACACCTACAATCACTTTATAGTCTCCTCAGAGTGCAGGATGGCTTTATTATGGCTTTATAATGTGCTTAAATGTGTGCCTGCGGGACCTTTTTGCTGCAAGTAAGCTGCGGCTCGGTTTTAGCCTTGCAGAGAGGGTTCCTGGAGCAATTGAATAGCAACCAGGATTTTCTTGCGGCCGAAACTCTTGCGGCCGTTTAAGATCAAAGGCTTTCCTCCGGCACGTGCGGCCGCAAGGGATAACAAGGCGCCGGCCGCAAGCCTGCCGGAGTCCCCGGCCGGAAGGGAATAGAATAGGCAAATAGCTTGCGGCCGGTCCTTGCGGCCCCGCATCTCCTATGGCCGATAATAGAATGAGGCCCAATTTGTTTTCATATATTATAATATAGTCGATAGGATCTAGGTACATTATTATTTTGTACTAATTCTTCAAAAGATCTAAATCAACCATTGGTGTAGAAGTCTGCTAGAATATTCAGTTTCCATAAACTCCATTTCACCTTTTGTTCTAACTGATGTAAATCATATAACATTTGAATTGGAGTTGCCGGTGATGGAAAGGGTACTAAATTCCATAAGTAATCTTTGTGAATCTTTTTATAACAGATCAAATGATCCAACTTTAAATTTTGATAAAGATATATTTCAATCAGGATGAATTTTGGGGTATAATTAACTTCCCTACATTTAATAAAATTGTGTCAATTTATTGCCTCAGAATAATCTGCTAGATTAGATTTTTTTACAATAGCTTTCCACCTTTTATTGATGAACTGATCCAATACTGATTGAAATGTATTAATTATACACTTCAGGGTATACAAAGGTATGCATCTTAGTATGTAAGTGATTTTAGTTAGGATAAACATTTTAACACTTGCTATCCTACCTGACCATGAAAGATTTAGTCTAACCCAATCCTTCAGCATCCTGCCTATCAAGGTGTATAATTTTCCCAAGTTGCTTTTCATCATTATTTTTAAGTTTGGAGTAAAAGTAATCCCTAAGTGAGTTATGCTATTTTGTTCCCATCTAAAGGGGTATTCTTTTTTAAGCATCAAGTGCTCTTCTATGACCAAATGTAATCTTATAACTTCTTTCTTTGTGGAATTTACCTTGTAATATGAGAGGTTACTATAAATATCAATAGTAGTCAAGAGATGTTTTATTTAGTTTATAGGGTCTGTCATCATAACTGCAACATTGTCAATGATTAAAGTTATCTTGGAAACAGAATTTATACACTCTAAAAGTTTTTATTGCTTCATTACCTCTCATCTTGTGGACCAAAGTTTCTATACATAAAGCAAAAATCAGAGGGGATATGGGACAACCCTGTCTTGTTCTATTTCTTATCTGGAATGTGTCTGATCTAAATCCTGTTCCTTATACAAATGCAGAAACATTTGAGTAAAGTGCCTTTATCGCTTTAGACTCAAACCTGCTGAATCCAATTTTTAAATCAATGAATTCCCAATTAATGCGGTCAAAAGCTTTTTCGGCATCTAACGAGACTGCCACTACTGGGGTCTGATTTAGAGTATTTTAATAGGTCTATCGATTTGCATGTGTTGTTCCACCCTTGTCTCAATTTTATAAACCCATTTTGATCCAAGTCAATAAGTTAGTTTAATAAAGGGTTTAAGCGGTAGGCAATAATTTTAGCATAAATATTTATGTCTATATTTAACAATGAGATTAGATGATAGTTTGTACAAATAGATATTTCTTTACCTTCTTTCGGGATTTTTATGATCTCTGCTTCAAGCATCTCTTTTGGTGGGGCCCTCATATTTTTTAAACTCATTGAAGGTATTTTTCATATGTCTTATTAGGGATTTTAAGAATAGTCTATAATAACTACTTGGATAACCATCTGGTCCTGGGGCTTTGTTATTCTTCAAATAATTAACACATATTTCTATTTCTTTTTCAGAGATATCTTTTTCTAACATCTCCAGTTGCTCATTTATTTTGTGAAGATTTAAACTCTTCAAAAATTTAGATTTTAATGATTTATAATAATCCACAAAAATATCACCTATATCTTTAGGGTTATGTTTTACGTTTCCTTTTGAATCCACCATTTTCTGAATCCTTTTACAATTATTTTTGTTTTTTATTTGATTTACTAATAATCAACTTACTTTGTTTCAAGGGTGATAATTTTTTTTGCTGTAGGAGCCAAAGCTTTTTATCAACCTTTTAGTTGGTGGATTTTTTTGATCTGGGCTTGGATTTTACAAGTTTCAGCAGATACCCCCAAACCAGGAGAAATGTTATTAGATCTTTCTAGCCTATTAAGTTCTATAGGTAATTTTCTAAAAGGAGTTCCTCTTTCTCTATTTTTTTGGACAGCTTGAAATGTTAATTTTTACAATTATTTTTTTAGAGTGTTCGTTCAGGAAAAGTTTACGTGACTATGATTTGACCATGCAATTGATCCAATTTCTGACTTGACCATTTTGTCTAAATTGGATTGATCCACTAGAAAGTAATCTATTCTAGAATAGGATTTGTGCCGGCAAGAATAAAAAGTATAATCCAATTAGCTTGGGTGAGAGACTCTCCAGGCGACAAATAGGTTATATTTGATTTGAGTCTCATTAAATGTCCTAGCTCTCCTCTCAGTAATACTCCAGGTCTGGAGATGGTTTACATTTAGATTTTCTGTCAAATTGTGGATTGAGACACACAAGTCTCCATATATTACCAGTAGATCTTTTTTAATTCTGAAAATGAGCTTTAACATTTTAACAAGAAACCAGTTTTGATTTGCATTAGGTGCATATAAATTAACAATAGCGTAGAATTCCTTATTTACTTGTCCGGTCCATATGATGTATCTACCTTTTTGAGTCAGTTTGAACGTGGTCGTTTATAATAACTGTAACGGAGTTGAAACACGAATCCAATCTCTCTGCTGGTATACGGTAAAATAACAAAGAAGACCTACAGTCTCACCATCCCCAACCTCCCATATTGGACGACACTCAATTGGGAGTCAAATGAATACTGACTTTATTTTGTTATGTGCAGAAATATATATACACATCTCTTCCCACAGGCAATACACATCCCCCATAGTTGGCCACACAATACACATAGAGAGACAATAGATGGGTCACACCTCCCTGAGGCTACCTGGCAACTTTGATACAATCAGACATTGATTAGATCATCCTTCCCTTTGTTCTTATGTCTCACAATGAAAACACGTTATACAATAGACTTCCTTATCTTATGAGGAGTCGCTGTAATAGGATTATCTATTAGCCTAGTAGCTGTAATATTCTGAGCCAATATATTCTGTAAAACATAAACCAACATATCTACAGTATAGCAATGTGATCATATTTTAACCAAGAATTAAATAACCATAAAACAGGGTAAAACAGTGATGGGTTCCGTTACACACCTCCCCTGTGACCATAAGCCGGCATACACGGTCTGATCCCCACGGATCGGCCTGAGGATGTCCGGACAAAAGTATTTGTTGGTCAATTCTCAGGTTTGACAACCCATCAGCATTACTGCAATTCACATTTACTCACATTTCACATATCCCCAGATAGCTGGGATCTGAGCGCACAAAACTACAGAATAACGCTCAGATCCTATTCACACAGTTCAATTGCCATGTAGCTAAAGTCTTTCCCATAGTCATTCATTATATGAATGGGCTCCATGGCATAGCTATCTGGGGTATCACCGCTCCTACAGGGCAAGTACCGAATGACCCCCCTGTATTTAAAGGGCCAGAATGAGAGACATACACTCTGGTATGGCCGAATACTGTGTTTAAAGGGCAATATGTCCCAGGGCTATAGTCGCAGGGCAGGAGGCTGGCAATAAGTCCTCTCCAGGACAAAGTGGCGAAGGGCACTTCATCACACATCTCCCTTTGGGGGGATGTCTAACCAGGCACCTGGATATTTCGCTGTGGTGATGGGGCAACACGCTGAGGGGACTTGAGGGGCAGAGGCCAGCGGCACTTTGCCCTGATGCCAGCTCTTCTGCTGGTATAACCTGCAGGACATCCTGCTCTGTACCAGGGACAAAGGGGGGGCAGAGGCCGACTGCACTCTGCCCCACTGTCAGCTCTTCTGCTGGGGTACTTGGGACATATTCCGGCTCAGTAGCCAGGGAAAGGTGGGGGTCAGTGGGGGTTAACATTTCCTCTGTTAACCCTGGGGCCACATTAGGAGTTAGCTGGGGAGGGGAATTTGTACTTACCCCCTCCTCCGGTTGTCCCAGTGAGGGTAGTTGGGGATCTGGACAGGCTGTCCAGCATCCCGGTAGGTCAGGCACAGAGACCACGGTCCCATCTGCGCCGTCTGGGAGATTGGTGTCTCCCCTTGTTAGGGTAAGTTGGAGCTGGGGAGAGAGGGCGACACCTTCAGCTTCCTGGGGTTCACATTGCCGCTGGGGGGGAAGGACGACACCTTCGGCCCCCTGGGGTACACACTGCCGCTGGGGAGGAAGGATCACACCTTCGGCCCCCTGGGGTACACACTGCCGCTGGGGAGGAAGGACGACACCTTCTGCTCCCTGGGGTACACACTGCCGCTGGGGAGGAAGGACGGCCCCTTCTGCTCCCTGGGGTACACACTGCCGCTGGGGAGGAAGGACGGCCCCTTCTGCTCCATGGGGTACACACTGCCGCTGGGGAGGAAGGACGGCACCTTCTGCTCCCTTGGGTACACACTGTCGCTGGGGAGGAAGGACGGCACCTTCTGCTCCCTGGGGTACACACTGCCGCTGGGGAGGAAGGACAGCACCTTCTGCTACCTGGGGTACACACTGCCGCTGGGGAGGAAGGACGGCACCTTCTGCTCCCTGGGATACACATGGTCGCTGGGGAGGAAGGACGGCACCTTCTGCTACCTTGGATACACACTGTCGCTGGGAAGGAAGGACGGCACCTTCTGCTCCCTGGAATACACACTGTCGCTGGGAAGGGGAATTGGTTGGAGTATTCCACGTGGAGCGGTTTCTGTTTCTGGGACAGTCTCTCTGCATGTGGCCTTGCTGGTTACACGTGTGGCACCTGATGTACCGTGGAGGGGTTTGGTAGTTCCCACCACCTGGACGCAGTGCTGGGGGGGGGGGGGGTTAATGGTGGGAGGTGGGTTATCAGTGTAACGGATCTACTGGCACCCCGACCGGGTACCTCCGTTGATAGACGCGTCCTAGTTTGCGCCGAGGCCTACAAGCACCGCACCGGACACCTCAACCACCACAGACTCCACAACCGCCGTAGTTTAGCTGGAGCCGCGCCGTCTTCCTTCCACCCTGTATGAATCTCCAGCATCCAGGACCGTGTGGGGAAGACCTCTCCTCCAAAAAGAGTACATCAGGAACAAGCGTTCAGTAGTTACAGCTCAAGGGAGTATGCAAAAGCATAGCAATCCCCAGTATGATAGAGCCATCCCCTCCAATAACGAGATGAGACTACGTTTTGAAGGGTCAAGAAGAACTATCCTTTAATGACAGGGGATCTCCTTTTATGCAATGGTGCCCTCTGAAGGGCTACACCCACATAATTATCACAGCCAATTAGATACATGGTTCAACCCCCACGTCTCCTCCCCTCAGATAACAGGTAACACAATTAAAACAGACACAATTTTAACCACATTCTGGATGTACCCCAAAAACAGGGGGTACACCTTTAAGTCCAGCACCGTTCAATATCTCTCACCCAGGGGAACAACATATAAAAAAATGGCATGAATCAGACCAGGGGTTCAAAAGTTAGTAAAAGTATGTTTTTCACATAACACACAGACATTTCACATATCCCCCACACAATACACATATAGGACAATAGGTGTGGTCACCCCTCCCTGAGGCAACTTGATATAATCAGACAATGATTAAATCAGCCTTCTTTGTTCATATGTTTGAATAGACTCCCTTATCTGTAACAGGATTATCTCTCCTGCCAAGGTCTGCACTAGCCTGGGGCCAATATTCTGCAGAGCATAAACCAACATACATACCGTATATTACTAGGATCATATTTTAACCAAGAATTAAATAACCATAAACAGGGTAAAACAGTGATGGGTTCCGTTACAGCTGGGATCTGAGCGCACAAAACTACCGAATAGCGCTCAGATCATCTTCACACAGTTCAATTGCCATGTAGCTAAAGTCTTTCCCATAGTCTTTCATCATATGAATGGGCTCCATGGCATATCTATCTGTGGTATCATGGTTCACACAGGGCAAGTACCGAATGACCCCCCCCCCCCGTATGTAAAGGGCCAGAATGAGTGACATACACTCTGGTATGGCCGAATACTGTGTTTGAAGGGCAATATGTACCAGGGCCATAGTCGCAGGGCAGGAGGCTGGCAAACAGTCCTCTCCAAGACAAAGTGGCGAAGGGCACTTCGTCACAATCAGCTCTCAAGATGGACCGCTCCCGTGCCCGCTGCTTTTCCATTATGTATTTGTGGACATCTGTCATTAAGCATTCCAAGGTTATTATGGGAATCGTACCTGGGAAAAAGGCCAGTCTGCTTTGGAGTTCTCTTCCAAGCTCAGTCTGTGTGCTGTCCGTAAGAGGTGCTGTAGCCGCTGCCCGGTCTCCCTCCCTGAGGTCCTTTCTGTCTGCATCCCTGTAGTCCGCGGCCGCCTCCTCCTCCTCATCATGGAACGCTGTCCGAAAACTAGCCGGTTCCATCCTGCTGTAGCCAGGGGCGCTGTACGGATACTAGCGTTGCCCTCAATTTGTAACTCCACGGAATGGTGTCTGCTGTAGCTGTCCTTCTGACCGTGGGAACAATTCCGCCACTTGCCACCAAATGTAACGGAGTTGAAACGCAAATCCAATATCTCCGCTGGTATACGGTAAAATATCCAAGAAGCACTACAGTCTCACCATCCCCAACCTCCCATATTGGACGACACTCAATTGGGAGTCAAATAAATACTGACTTTATCTTGTTATGTGCAGAAATATATATACACATCTCTTCCCACAGGCAATACACATCCCCCATAGTTGGCCACACAATACACATAGAGGGACAATAGGTGGGTCACACCTCCCTAAGGCTACCTGGCAACTTTGATACAATCAGACATTGATTAGATCATCCTTCCCTTTGTTCTTATGTCTCACAATGAAAACACGTTATACAATAGACTTCCTTATCTTATGAGGAGTCTCTGTAATAGGATTATCTATTAGCCTAGTAGCTGTAATATTCTGAGCCAATATATTCTGTAAAACATAAACCAACATATCTACGGTATAGCAATGTGATCATATTTTAACCAAGAATTAAATAACCATAAAACAGGGTAAAACAGTGATGGGTTCCGTTACAATAACATTCCTCTTATTAAACAGAATAGACACTCCTATTGTTTTACTCTTATAACTAGAGTTAAAATTAGAATTAAAGATTTTTATCTTTATCTTTATCTTTAATCCAATGAATTTTTTGACCCTTCACATTCTGTGACAAAATAATCAAGGAAGAAATCATTCAGTGCGTTGAATTCTCTTAGTGCATCAGTATGCCTTCTATAACTCCTCTTAATACCAAAGTTGTCTTTTACCAAAAGTATATCCTTCCCAGTTTTGGGTCCGACATATACTCCACCACAGCCTTGACTTTGCCATAGGTACCTACATAGGAACCAACCTTCCCCATACTAAGCAAAGACACTTTTTTACACCTTTTACAAGAAAGACATTATAACAACAAACTATACAAGCATATTTACCTATATACAAAAACAATTCCTCTCCAGACAGTATGAACACAGTTTAATACTGTCATAATTAAGATGAAGACTAGTTTAAATGTGAGAGACTATTTATTAGTCATTAATGAGCGAACGTAAACCTCTTCTAATCCCTATTTTCCCTTTACTAATCGGAGAGCTAATTGGGAGTTGCTATTTTGATTTTATATAGATGTTCCAAGTCTTTTAGTCTTTTCCCTTCGTTATTCCTTGTCTTTTCTTTTATCCTTTTCTTTTCTTCCTCCTATCCCTCCCTTCTCCTCTTTTCTCTCTTCCTATTCATTATTCTAGACTCTTTTAATAAAGGGAGTTTTCATCAATTATATTGCTAAGAGCTAAAACAGCTAATATTCTTTTAATTACTAGGAAGAGAGAATGTTTGTTACTTAAAACTACATTTTTCTAGCATCTACCCACGACATGAGTTTAATATGCAAGAGAAAAACAAATAAGTCCAAGACAATGTAATAGGTCTCTATGTACGGAGGTATTTCTCCTTCTCCCTCTAAACTCCTCTCCATCTCCTGGAGAGACCTGTCCTGGTCACTACCACAGGAAGGTTACTGAGACTCCTGGAAGTGCTGATTCCTGATGGAGGGACCCTGACTGATACAGAAGCCAGATGTCAGGGTGCTGGTGCCAAGATTTCCAAGAACCCAACGGTCCTTGTGGGTAGATAAACCTGTAGTCTATAGCAGGTGGCTCTGGGCTTGTATAGCCCCTACTCAAGGATCTTAACATGGTTACAAGTTAGGCAGCTTACATAAAAAATTATATAGAAAATTAATATGCCCATATAAATATTGCAAATATTATTTAAAGTGCATAAGAGCTAGATATACATAAATCCAGCTCAAATAGTTAGCTGGCTAATGCACTTTATGGATATGAGTTCCTTTGTTTATCGCTTGAGGTTAGATACTGTCCTTTCTTTCCCTTTTCTGATGTGGGTCTCCAGCAGGTACAGTTATTCAGGGTAAATATTTTTTTCTCCTTTCTCCCTTTTTTTCTTCCCTCTCTCCTCCCCCCCCCCCCCGAAGAGGGAGGGCTTCTTCCACTTATTTTGAACAGGTATGTTCCAAGAATGAAAGGGGGGATTTTCCTTTAGCTAAATTATCTTATTTCTATTGACCCGGCTATTTATATTTATATGTATGTCACCTGTATGTCACCATATATGTCACCTTTCTCCTGACCGGAGCCATACAACATAATTGGATAGATCTCACCCTTATCCAGTGGCTTCTTCCTTCAGTACAGCCGTAGGAGGTGAGGTGCAGCTTAGTCAGGGATATCGGGCAGCAATGATACTGCTGTTGTGGGGACTGCACTTACCAGCACTCCACTGCCCCAATCCTCTGGTCTCTGTGGCAGCTGATCTCCATTCACAGCTCTAGGCACTCTCTACTTGATCCCACGCGTTCCTCCGCTGTATGAAGGGAGCTTGCTCCTTGATCACTTGGGACTTAAACCAGATGGAAGGTGCTTCAGCACAACTCAAGCAAATCCAACCCCTGCCCAAAGAAGCGAACTTCCACCGCCACGGCCAATCCCGTTCTCCCAAACAATGAGCCCGTCCACAGACCTCTCTGATGCCAAAGCACTTCAACATGGGGTCTGGGCAGCAAGGGGTTCTGGGAAGGAGTCAGCAACCAATGTAGCCAAACTCAGTCCACTCAGAGAGGACCATTCCAACCACCACAGCTGTCCCCACACTATCTGCTGCAACTTCCAAGGTAATTGGGTACAATGTACCACTATCAAGCCCACTTCATCGGAAATAGCTCGGGATCTGCTCTCTCTCTCAGAGGTTTAGCGTTCACTCCGTTCTCCCGAGCTAGCGCTCGCTAGTGCACTTCCTGGGAGTGGCCATGTGCCGGCTAGAATGAGGCTCAGGCTGATTAAATGACCAACTGCAGAGGCTTGAACTTTGGGAACAGATAAAATTGAAAATAGGAGCACTATTTGCTGGTGTTGGTGCTTTTTACTGAACTTAAGTGAAATGTTGAAATATTAGAGAAATATGTTTGATATGTGCGCAATACTTTAATAGTCGTATGTTCTCCAGAACAGAACAAACCTTGAGAGAAACCAGGGAAAGAAAGATGGACATGTTCACTCTAAAAAAGAGAGATTTGCATTTAATTTCTATTTTTTGAGCAGTGGGATTTTATAATAGGATAATTGGGAGATATGCTATTTCCAGATTTTGCTTCTACACTATCTCTGATGTCTTTAGGATTGATTGAGAGTATTTTCTATCTTAAAACCCAAGACCAGAGCTACAATGTTTAGGACAAGCCCTTCCTGTTGAGTTCAATTAGTTCCTACCTAAAAAGTGACAATCTGACCCCACCGCCCTACTTAATTTGTTGTTGTTTTGTTTCTTGAACACTATAACACAATCAGATACTCTTCTCCAGTTATTTTAACTTTTAAATGGCATTAAGGTATCTCATGGTTTGTGGGTGAGCAGAACCCGTTGTATCCCCCGTCTCACCACTTATCTTTGTGTCATTCCAGATGGACAGCAGGCAGTTGCTCAGTGCACTGTTTTCTGGATCTTTACTTGGGAAGCAGATGGGTTGTTTCAGAATCCCAAAGTGTATCTTCTGCTCCGTCATTAACAACATGATGTCATTAATATTCTGAATTGCATCAAACTTCTCGTGGATAATCACCTTCCGGATGGGATAAATGGCTGTATTTGAACTGTTGTCTGTTTTCAGCACAGCCATCAGATTAGACCTAAGAGAGAGAAAGACTCAGGAAAGGTGGTATAAGGAGACTGAAAGATCAACACTATCTGGTTTTATAATTGAAATCTATCTGTCTGTCTGTCTATCCATCTTTATCTATGTATACATCTATAAAATGTATATATTTATTTATCTATTTATATAAATATGGAATAGGAAAAAATGGTCAGGTCTCCATCTTGATGTTAATCTTAACTTATCCTGTCCCTGACAGTATCATCATACTGTGTGCCGTGTGTAGACAGCAGGTAAAGTGTATACATATTGTTTTGAAAAGCTATTTGGTTTATTTCAATGGAAGGTGAGTGTGCCGAGGTCATTGAGCAGGTATATACCTCTTTTCCAAGCCAGACGGAGCAGTCACTATCCACCACTCGCTAATAATGGCTCCTACAATGAGGTGGGTCCCATATTTGTCTTGCACCGAGACCAGCCAAGGCAAAGCAGTGACCTCATCCTGCAGCTTGGTATTTTGAGCATCCGCTATCACACCTTGGTACGTCCCGCAGCCTGAGAAGCACAACCAATAAAATGTGAGTAACAGCCACTGGGGTCGCTTAAATAACTACATGTGATAATGGGTAAAATGTTTTTAGTAAGAGCATTTTTATTTTTCCAAATACATTTTGAACATTTTCCATTATAATTTCTGATTTTTTTTTAATTTTAAATATAGGACCAGAGGCATTTGGTGAAAAAGGATTGATCATCTTAAAGGGTTATTTTCTTTTGGGCAGAAACATTAGTTTTATAAACTATATAACAAACTATCGACATTAGCAGCTATGGGAGCCATAATCACAGAGAAAATAATTTTTCAAACTTAACTTGTGTCACAGGGGCTTCCTCTAACATAGAAATATAGGTTTGGTGGCAGATAAGAATTAGACCCATATGGTTTGCCCATTATATCTACACTAGCGAATTGCCCGTCAAAAAATGACAGCAATGAAATTGTAAGGTAGCTAAATTAGTAAATGAATATAGTGTACCTATTTTGAAGCATTGTGATGAAGAGCTTGCAATCTGTGTTGATGTTGCTGCAGCATTAGTGGTGTGGAGCTGCTGTGTAAGCGTGCTGAATGTGTGCAGTGTAACACTGTGCGTGCGCGAGACCAAACCGTTAGCGTAGTCGTGTACTTCCGCATTGGCGTAAAATGGCGAGTAATGTGTGGTATAGGTCTGTATCGGAATATCCGTAGGTGTTTTGTGGTGTTTTGCGAGTTTAGAGTGCTGTAGCCTCGTTTTCGTTTTGTTCGGCGGCCATTTTTTCTCTCGCTTAGATTTTTTTTTAGTCTCTAAACTGTATTATTTCGAGTAAAATCGAGGTGTAAGTTGCATTTTTGAGGTCCTGGGTGCTCCCTCTTGGTGTAGGTAAGGTTTTTATGTATGTGCTGTGTATATGTATTGTGTTTTAAATGTTTGTATGTCGGCGTGTTGCGTCCGATGTTTGCGAGGTCGTAATGTGTGGTAACGTGTTTCGTACGTTGTTTGCGTTCCTCGTAAAATTTAGCGAGTGTCGTAATTTGTGTGTCGTGTTTTTTGAGTAGCGACGTGAAGTTTGCGAGGGTTTGAGGCCCTTGCCCAGTGACCTCGCCAGAAACTGAGTCCCTCGCTTCGCGAGGGGCCTCAGTTGCTGGCATGGAGCGCCTTCGGCGCTCCATGCCAGCAACTGAGGCCCTTGCCCAGTGACCTCGCCAGCAACTGAGGCCCTCGCTTCGCGAGGGGCCTCAGTTGCTGACATGGAGCGCCTTCGGCGCTCCATGCCAGCAACTGAGGCCCGTGCCCAGTGACCTCGCCAGCAACTGAGGCCCTCGCTTTGCGAGGGGCCTCAGTTGCTGGCATGGAGCGCCTTCGGCGCTCCATGCCAGCAACTGAGGCCCTTGCCCAGTGACCTCGCTACGCGAGCCCGCAAGCGTGAGCAACGACCCGTACGCTCACAACTATATATGTGATAAAGTTTTTACTTAATTAAGCCTCAGGATGGTGTTATGCTTATCTCAGACATGGTTAAATTCCTTGACTCTACCACTTCCACTGGAAGACTGTTTCACTGTTCTACTTCCCTTTCAGAAAAGTAAAACTTTCACTTAATACCCCTAAATCTTCCATCTTCCAACTACAAATCATGACCTCTGGTTCTTGCATTGCTCTTTATGTTTGGCTGGTGCCTGAGGAGACATGCTTAGCCAGTTTACCAGTAGACCTACAGCCACATCCAATAAATAGAGCCTGTTGACTCAACCCTATCATGTCTTTTACCCCCCTGCCTCCCTCCCCCAGTTCCTGTCCTCTCAAATGTAAGGTGTGTGGAGCAGGAAACCCTTTTATAGGCACCACTATGTAGAACATATCATCGGTTTATACAAACATTGTTATTATATTTTATTATATTAATATATTATGTGCAGGATTCTTGGTCCATTTTCAGTATCAATGTCATCTCATCTGATTAACCCTTCCAGTACTGCCTATTTGCCTCACACAGGGAGTTGTAATCTATAGAATTGTACTCACTAGCCAAACAGCAAGAGATAAGCATGCAGAGCAGCAGACACCACACCTCTCCGACGATCCTAAAACACACAAAATGTTCAGCGTAATGTATTGGTGATAGAATTACTGTGTGTCCAGGCCTCAGGGTTCTTACTGTGTAGGCCACTCATCTGACCTCAAGCACAGAGACCCATAACATTATGGCTTCAGAACATGAGAAGACTGTGGGCAGCTCCAGCCATACATTGTCCATGTTACTAGTACCATCCTCTTCCATATAATCAGAGGCATAATGTAATCTGTTCTTGCCCATAGTGTACAATACACACTCCTTGCGCGCTCATGACAAGCCTCTCCCCATATGTACTTTTAATCGTCTGAGCACCTTCAGTGCACATGGCAAGCTCCGCGCTGAGAGCCTTTGGCACTCATTGTGAGCCTCTCCCCTTGTGTCGTTTTGCTCCGCTGAGCACCTGTGAGCTCCGCGCTGAGCGCCTTTGGTAAACCGAGTGACTCTTCTGCTCTGTTTTTTTTCTATAAATATATATATTTTTTTATAATAATTAATTAATTAATTAATTAAATAATAAATTAATATACCGTAATTTACCGATTTGTAATGAATATATCAAGGAATCAACATGCTGAAGAGCTAACGATTGCTGTTGTGTTTCTGCAGCATAAAATGTACAGTTGGACTGTTGGTGATCTGAGGAGAAAGTGTCAGCAATGTGGCAAGTGTGCAGTGTAAATAGGCTGCGTGCGCGAGGGCAAAGCATTTGTTATTTGTGTAATGCGTTATTTTAGATTGGTAATGTTATTAGTTTTAAATGGCGGAGAGTCTGGAGCATTTTCCGTCCTTCCTAATAGTGTATTTTGTACCTCATACTTGCCTGTGTAAAAATCTTATGCGCTTGGTGGTGTTATGCGTGTTTAGGGGTCGTGTAGCCTTGTTTTTTTTTTTCCACTTTCCTTTTTGCAAGTGTTACGGGACGTAATTTTTCCACGTTTTTTTTTCAAACTGCTACGGGTCTCGCATTGTGAATGGTCTAATTGAGATTTCTGTTGATGTGTAGTTCTGCGGGTCGTAGGGATGAGCGCCATAGGCGCTCCCTGCCTAAGTCTTACAGAGTCGTAGGGATGAGCACCTATGGCGCTTATCTCCACTAGTGCAGTGAGCGTCTTCAGCGCTCCCTGCCTAAGTTGTACAGGGTCGTAGGGATGAGTGCCTATGGCGCTCATCTCCACCAGCACAAGGAGAGCCTTTAGTGCTCCTTGCCAGCAACTGCGGCCCTCACTTTGCGTTAGCAACAACCCGTATTGCATTGCTCACAACCCGCATTGCTCACAACTATATATGTGATTATGATTATACAGTATGCAACATTAACATCTAATGTCTGCTATGTTGATTATACAGTATGCGACACTGACATCTATGGTCTGCTGTGTCCATTATACAGCATGACACACTGAAGTCTGTGGTCTATTGCGTCCACTTTACTGTATGCCGTGATGACATATATGGTTTGCTCCATTCAGTCTGACGTCTATGCTCTGCTTTTCCCACATTCTGCTCTGTGAAATATACAGTATGCCACACTAATATCCATGGTCTGCTGTGCCCACTATACGGTATGCCTCACTGACAGCTACTGTCTCTTCTGTCCGCTGTACAGTATTACAGTCTTATATATGCAGCTGTACAGTAAGCTGCTGTCACATTTTCAGTCTGTTTTGTCCGGTCAGTTCCTATCTGTTCTGTAACGGATACTTACCTGATAGAATTTACCAGTGCCATGCTAGTCCATTTCATGTAGAACTCTTCTTATCTGTCTAGAGAACACTTTTTGACATCACTTTTATGATGTCACAGAATGTATCTGCCAATGAAGCATTAGAGTTAAAGGTGTAAGCAGGAGCCTGAATTCTGTCATGATGGTGGAGGGAATCAATAGGTCATGAAACAATACACTGAAGAGACACAGAAGAGTAATGGATTGATTCCAGCTTTTTTTTAAAGGAAGATGGAGATATGATGCTCCACAAATATATATATATATATATATATATATATATATATATATATATATATATATATATATATATATATTTATTCCTGTTAAGTTTATGCTCCACAATTTAATTATTATATCAAAACTATTGACTTGCCTGTCTAAAATGACGGGGCAATAAAAAAGTGTTGAAATTCTGTTTGTCACACAATGTGAGTGTACTGGGTGCCTCAACTATATAGACCCCTATAGCACACTAATGAACCCATGTAATAACACTATAAGTGCCATGAGAGTCATCCAGGACCATCATGACACAAAGTGTAAGCACTACACTTTTTAAACCCGGTCTCTTAAGGGTGTTTATTTAGACCCTCATAAGCCTCTTTTTAACCCCATTAGTCCCATAAGGGTATATAAAGACCCTCATGGGATAGTTAAAAGCCAAACATTACCCCATAAGTGCTATGAGGGTTCTCCAGGACCCTCATGACACTAAGTACAAACACTACACTGAACTATCCCCCCCCCAATAAAACATTAAATCTAAACTAACCCCCTCTACACTAACCTATTAACACCTACACTACCTACCTACCTGCTAATAAACCCCCACCCCACTCATTACAGAAAAAAAAAAACCTAACTTAAAAAAATAATAAAACCTAGGTCACAAAAAAAAAAAAAATCATCATTATAGAAAAAAAGCTACATTACAACTTCCCACTACAGAAAAAAAAATAATCAAACCTGAAAAGGAAATACATACAAAATATATATATAACAATACAATACAATACAAATCAAATAAAATACAATAACCTCCTATGTAAAATACATACATACGCCACTATCTAAAAATCATTAAATCATATGTAAAATACACACGTACCCCCCTATCTAATATATATTAAATCCTATCTAAAATACGCACATACCCCTATCTAAAATACATTAAATCCTATCTAAAATACATACATACCCCTATCTAAAATACATTAAATCCTATCTAAAATACATACATACCCCCTATCTAACATAAAAGAAATCCTATCTAAAATACATACATACCCCTCTATCTAACATACAATAAATCATATCTACAAACACAAACCCTAAATCTAAACTAATATAGAATAATTAAGACCACTTACCTTTGCAGATGTCCCTTCAGATCGGCCCCCTAGAAAAAAAAATATTAGTACAACACACTACAAAGAATAAATAAACATTCTAAATATTCTCTTACCTTTCCAGCATGTCCTCGTCCTTCTTATTTTCTTCTCCGGCTCGGCCACTGTTAAAAATAAACAGTAGATTAGTACTAAATACATACACACAAAATCAAATCAAATAAACATAATATACATTGAACTTACCTTGGCGCAATGTCCCCTGCTCCTCCTCTTCTGTCCCGGCTGGGCCCTGGAAGAATCCGCTCTCTAAAAAAATAAATAAAAAAAAAGCTCCCCAACGCTAATGAGGCCCTTAGAGCCTTTTTAAGAAGAAATTTGGCATATCCCATTCTGATTGGCTAATGCACCTGTCAATCTTTTTTTAAACCAATCAGAAGGGATACACCTCCACGGGGTGATTGGCTGGAGGCATCTGCGTATTCTGATTGGCTACAGTCACAACAGCCAATCAGAAGGCACTATTCCCTTCAGCCAATCACAATGGGATAAACCCCCATTGGGTGATTGGCTGAAGGCATCTGTGCCTTCTGATTGGCTGTTGTCACTGTCAATCAGATTACAGTCAAACAGAAGGGGTTAAATAGGCCCATTTAGGAAACAATAGGTTCAGTTAGGGTTACGTAGGTACTGTTAGGGTTAAATGTGTAATGTTCTGATTAAATAGTCCCATCATTGGGTTAATGGGGTATAGTTAGGGTTAATAGTGTAGTGCTTACAATTTGTGTCATGAGGGTCCTGGATGACCCTCCTGGTACTTATAGTGTTATTACATGGGTTATTAGTGTCCTATAGGGTTCTATATAGACCCCTATTGGACTGATAGGGTTAATTATTGGCTTATGGGAGTCTGTATTGACCTCCATGTGTGTCAGGGTTAATTAAGGAATTTTGGGGGTCTGTATTGATACCTATGAGTGACAGGGTTAATGAAGGGATTATGGGGGTCTATATTGACCCCCATGATTTCCAGGGTTAAAGAAAAGAGTTTATGGGGGTCTGTATTGAACCCTATGAGTGACAGGGTGAATTAAAGGATTATGGGAGTCTGTATGGACCCCCATGAGTGACAGGGTTAATTAAAGGTTCATGGGGGTCTGTACTGACCCCTATGAGTGACAGGGTAAATGAAGGGCTTATGGGGATCTGTATTGACTTCTATGAGTGACAGGGTTATTTAATGGATAATAGGGGCCTGTATTGACCTCCATGAGTGTCAGGGTTAATTAAGGGATTATGGGGGTCTGTATTGACCCCCATGACTGTCAGGGTTTATTAAGGGATTATGGGGGCCTGCATTGACCCCCATGATTTCCAGGGATAACTAATGGATTATGGGGATCTGTATTGACCCCCATGAGTGTCAGGGTTAAAGAAGGGCTTATGGGGTCTGTATTGACCCCCATGAGTGACAGGTTTAATTAAGGGTTTATAGGGGTCTGTTTTGATCCCATGAGTGACAGGGTTAATGAAGGGATTATGCGGGTCTGTATTGACTCCCACGAGTGACTGGGTTAATTATGGTTTCATGGGGGCCTGTATTGATCCCCATGAGATACAGGGTTAATGAAGTGCTTATTGGGTTCTGTATTGACCCCTAAGAGTGACAGGGTAAATTAATGGATTATGGGGGTCTTTATTGACCCCCCATGAGTGACAGGGTTAATTGAGGGTTTATGGGGGTCTGTATTGCCCCGATGAGTTACAGGGTTAATGAAGAGCTTATGGGGAGCTGTATTGACCCCTATTAGTGACAGGGTTAATTAATGGATTATGGTGGTCTGTATTGACCCCCATGAGTGTCAGGGTAATTAAGGGATTATGGGGGTCTGCACTGACCCCTATGAGTGACAGGGTTAATTAAGGGTTTATGGGGTCTGTATTGACCCCTATGAGTGACAGGGTTAATTAATGGATTATGGGGGTCTGTATTAACCCCCATGGGTGACATGGTTAATTAAGGGTTTATCGGGGTCAGTATTGACCTCCATGAGTGACAGGGTTAATGAAGGGCTTATAGGGGTCTGCATTGTCCCGCATGAGTGGCAGGGCTAATTAATGGATTATGGGGGTCTGTATTTGCACCCATGAGTGACAGGGTTAAAGAAAGGCTTATGGGGGTCTGTATTGACCCCCACGAGTGACAGGGTCAATGAAGTGCTTATGGGGATCTGTATTGACCCCCATGAGTGTCAGGCTTAATTAAGGGATTAGGGGGTCTGTATTGACCCCCATGAGTGACAGGGTTTATTAAGGGTTTATAGGGGTCTGTATTGATTCCATGAGGGACAGGGTTAAAGAAGGGCTTATGGGGGTCTGAATTGACCCCCACGAGTGACAGGGTCAATGAAGGGCTTATGGGGGTCTGTATTGACCCCTATGAGTGACAGGGTTAATTCACGTATTATGGGGGTCTGTATTGACCTTCATGAGTGTCAGGGTTAATAAGGGCTGATGGGGGTCTGTATTGACCCCTATGAGTGACTGGGTTTATAAAGGGTTTATGGGGTTCTGTATTGACCCCCATGAGTGACAGGGTTAATTATGGGTTCATGGGGGCCTGTATTGACCCCCATGAGTGACAGGGTTAATTATGGGTTCATGGGGGTCTGTATTGATCACCATGAGTGACAGGGTAAATGAAGGGATTATGGGGATCTGTATTTACCCCAGTGAGTGACAGGGTTAATGAAGGGATTATGGGGGTCTGTATTGACCCCCATGAGTGTCAGGTTTAATTAATGGATTATGAGGATCTGTATTTACCCCAGTGTCAGGGTTAATGAAGGGCTGATGGGGGTCTGTATTGTCCCCCATGAGTGTCAGGGTTAATTAATAGGTTATGCGGATCTGTAATGACCCCCATGAGTGATAGGGTTAATTAATGGTTTATAGGGGTCTCTATTGATCCCATGAGTGACAGGGTTAATAAAGGGTTTATAGGGGTCTGAAATGATCCCATGAGTGATAGGGTTAAAGAAGGGCTTATGGAGGTCTGTATTGACCCCTATGAGTGAAAGGGTTAATTAATGGATTATGGGGGTCTGTATTGACCCCCATGATCGACAGGGTTAATTAAGGGTTTATAGGGGTCTATATTGACCCCCATGAGTGACAGGGTTAATGAAGGGCTTATCTGGTTTCTATTTACCCTTATACGTTACTGGGTTAATTAAGGGATTATGAGGGTCTGTATTGACCCTTATGAGTGTCAGGGTTAATTAATGGATTATGGGGGTCTGTATTGACCCCTATGAGTGTCAGGGTTAATTAATGGATTATGGGGATCTGTATTTACCCCCATGAGTGACAGGGTTAATTAAGGGTTTATGGGGGTCTGTATTGACCCCCATGAGTTAAAGGATTAATGAAAGGCTTGTGGGGATCTGCATTTACCCACATGAGTGTCTGGGTTAATTAAGGGATTATGGGGGTCTGTATTGACCCCCATGAGTGACAGGGTTATTTAAGGGTTTATAGGGGTCTGTATTGATCCCCTGAGTGACAGGGTTAAAGAAGGGATTATGGGGGTCTATTTTGACCCCCATGGGCGACATGGTTAATTAAGGGTTTATGGGGGTTTGTATTGATCTCCATGAGTGACAGGGTTAATGAAGGGCTTATGGGGGTCTGTATTGTCCCCCATGAGTGTCAGGGTTAATAAATAGGTTATGGGGATCTGTATTGACCCCCATGAGTGACAGGGTTATTAAAGGGTTTATAGGGGTCTGTATTGATCCCATGAGTGACAGGGTTAAAGAAGGGCTTATGGAGGTCTGTATTGACCCCTATGAGTGACAGGGTTAATTAAGGGTTTATAGGGGTCTGTATTGACCCCCATGAGTGGCAGGTTTAATTATGGGTTCATGGGGGCCTGTATTGACCCCCATGAGTGACAGGGTTAATGAAGGGCTTATCTGGTTTCTATTTACCCTTATGAGTGACAGGGTTAATTAAGGGATTATGGGGGTGACAAGGATAATTTATCGATTATGGGGGTCTGTATTGACCCCGATGGGTGACTGGGTTAATTAATGGATTATGGGGGTCTGTGTTTACCCCCATGAATGTCAGGGTTTATTAAGGGATTATGAGGGTCTGTATTGACCCCCATGAGTGACAGGGTTAATGAAGGGATTATGGGGGCCTGTATTGACCCCCATGATTTCCAGGGATAACTAATGGATTATGGTGGTCTGTATTTACCCCCATGAGTGTCAGGGTTAATTAAGGGATTATGGGGGTCTGTATTGACCCCCATGAGTGACAGGGTTATTTAACGGTTTATAGGGGTCTGTATTGATCCCATGAGTGACAGGGTTAATTAATGCATTATGGGGGTCTGTATTGACCCCCATGAGTGACAGGGTAAATTAAGGGATTATGTGGTCTGTATTGACCCCCATGAGTGACAGGATTAATGAAGGGATTAAGGGGTTCTGTATTGATCCCCATGAGTGACAGGGATTTCCAGGGATAACTAATGGATTATGGGGGTCTGTATTGACCCTTATGAGTGTCAGGGTCAATTAATGGATTATGGGGTCTGTATTGACCCCGATGGGTGACAGGGTTAATTAAGAGCTTATGAGGGTCTGTATTGACCTCCATTAGTGACAGGTTTATTGAAGGGATTATGGGGGTGGGTATTGACACCCATGATTTCCAGGGTTATTTAATGGATTATGGGGGTCTGTATTGACCCCTATGATTGTCAGGGTTAATTAAATGATTATGGGGGTCTGTATTGACCCCCATGAGTAACAGGGTTAATGAAGGAATTATGGGGGTCTGTATTGACCCCCATGATTTCCAGGTTAATGAAGGGTTTATGGGGGTCTGTATTGACCCCTATTAGGGACAGGGTTAATTAATGCATTATGGGGGTCTGTATTGACCCTCATGTGTGTCAGGGTTAATTAATGGATTATGGGGGTCTGTATTGACCCTCCATGAGTGACAGGGTAAATTAAGGGATTATGTGGTCTGTATTGACCCCCATGAGTGACAGGATCAATGAAGGGCTTATGGGGTTCTGTATTGATCCCCATGAGTGACAGAGTTAATGTAGGGATTATGGGGATCTATATTGACCCCCATGATTTCCAGGGTTAATTAAGGGTTTATGGGGGTCTGTATTGACCCTTATGAGTGTCAGGGTAAATTAATGGATTATGGGGGTCTGTATTGACCCCGATGGGTGACAGGGTTAATTAAGGGTTTATCAGGGTCTGTATTGACCCCCATGAGTGACAGGGTTAATTAAGAGCTTATGAGGGTCTGTATTGACCTCCATTAGTGACAGGTTTATTGAAGGGATTATGGGGGTGGGTATTGACACCCATGATTTCCAGGGTTATTTAATGGATTATGGGGGTCTGTATTGACCCCTATGATTGTCAGGGTTAATTTAAATCCTTCACAATTAATCTGGTCCAATTTCAAAGTCCTTTTTTGGGATTCATATTTCTCAATAGCATGACAATTGCCCATTTTTTAAGTTGCAAAACATGTGGTGGCATTCCAGAGGGAGTTAAAGAATGTATAAATTCCATAGTAAAGTTGCTTCACTATCTTTGTCATCAGTCAGAACCGAATCTGCACTGTAATAGTTTCTTTTGGGTGCATTGATTATTTTTAATATTTCCTTGTTTAGATTCAAGGCATCTATATTTTTTTATGTCATTATGACTTTGCTTGCAATGTCTGAGTAAGCCTCATTATTGATAGTATTGAGGAAGATTGTAGAAATTAGTGGTTCTTTTGAAATCATTTCTGGTGGAATTTGTACAGCATCATCAGGTAAATTATTTATTTTTGGCTGTTTTCCTTCTCCAATCTAAATGAGCCAATCATTGAATTGATTTTGGCCTTCAGATCTCATATTTACTTCTAATTTAAGGTGTGTAAATATTTTCCTTAGCTTACTTCTTTTTATACACATTTCGACAATGTCAGTCCGATTGCCATGTGGCACCACAGGTAATGTTTGCCTGAAATCTCCTAACAACATCACCTTTCCACCAAATGGCAAATCATTAGCCATAACTTCTTTTAATAATTGATCAATACATTGGAGGGCATGACATGACATCACAGTTGCCTCATCTATTATAATTAATTTACTGTTGTGCAATTTTTTGGCTTGTAATGAATTAATTTGAATATACAACACTGATGTTTCCAGAATGGGAACTGGCAGTTTAAATCCACTATGCATAGTTCTACCACCTTCTAACAAAAGTGCGGCAATTCCAGTGGTTGCAAATGGCAGTGCTATTTGACCCTGTGCTTGAATGCAACTCCTCAACAAATTATATAGATACTTTTTTCCTGATCCACCAGGGCCATCCGTTCTTTGAGCCTATCATCTTCTATTGCATTTGTGATGGCGTTAAATGCTTCCAATTGCAATGCATTTAAAGTTCCAATTTTTTCTTGTGTTGTTTGGTATTCAATATCGGTGTCATACTCATCAAAGTTAATTTCATCTATAAATCCTAGATCAGGCAGATTAAAATTGACACTATTTAATCCATGAGAAATAAATATTTCCTGTATTTCCATTAATGCTTTAAATTGTGCAATGTTCTCATTATAACGTTGCAAGAAATCGTCACATATATGTAATTTAAATGTTTCCCACAAAGTTAAGGCATCTGGTACATTGCAAAAGATACAAATAAAAGCAAATTGTTTTCTCATTTGCTTTGGCATTTGACATAGTGCTGCTTCCTCGAGACATCTCTCCCATTTTGTATCATCTGCTAGAACATTTTGATGTCTTGCAGCTAACTGAAAAGTGTCATTGACTGTGCGTAAATGTTCATAACTTTGTGCGGGAACATGTAAAAGCAGTAATCTTAAAATGAAACGTTCAATGTCTCTTGGACTGACGGTATATATTCTTGAGATAATTTTATAATTATGTTTCTTTCGTTGTCTCCTTTCAGCATTTACAAATCCATAGTGATTTGGAATGTCAATGTATAAAAATTGTCTGGCCTGAGTGTCCTGACAATTTAATTGAAACCAAGCAGTAAGCGTTGTTGCTCTATGTTCACTTTGTGCTAAAGCATTTGTTTCATTGCTGGCATTGAAGCAAACAAATTGACTTTGTGGCAAATGGACAGCTAATCGATACACAGCATGTGACCGATCATGCGTCTCAAATTTGAGAAGACGCCACATTGCTTTGGGAGCACTTACACAGCGAGCATCTAAATAAGAAGAAAGTTCATCATGTAAAATGGGGTTTTCTGTTTCATTGTGTGCACCTTGCACAACAACAGTTGCTGCATCATATCCTTTATATATATATATATTTATACACATACTTGATGGATTTGATGGAAGTGCATGCTTCCACATTGATATGTGCATTGTACTTCATCAGCAAATGTGGATTGTATGGAACCACATATGATGCATTATCGACCTTTTGGCCACGGATAATAGCTGTTTGTCCTTCTCTTCTTTTATACAAAGGGTATCCATCACAATTAACATAAGTCTGCATTTGAAATTGTTTTGGAAACTCTTTTATGGAATGTCTCCATTTGTAGCCAATTCAGCGACATAATCCATCAATCCACAATATTGTTCTACTCAAAGCTTGTTTTGTTGAAATTTGACAAAATTTAGATTATTTGCTTTGACTTGTAGATAAGAATCAATAATCCATTGTTGTGTGAGTTTACCCCCACATAAAATAGGATTATAATGATCCCGGACAGCAGTTTGTGCCACTTTATATTCCAGCATGGAAATATTGTTTCTAACACAAACTTTACTATTGGGATAACGTTGCAACTGTAATTTTGGTTGCCATCCTGGCTTGACATTTGGAAAGAAAATGGGATATGTCATAGGATCCAAATTACTGCTTAAAATATTTATGTTTATAAAAGGTTGTTCTTGATTGCGTGGATAGATTCTAATATCCTGCTCAAACTCTCCATCAGTTGGTCGTTCTTTGAGAAAATGATAGGCCCCACAAAACTGACAAACCACATTCATTAATCCACAATAATGAGTGTCTACTGTTAGTGCTCTAAATAAAGGACTAGCATGACCTTCCTCAATATAGATCTCAGTTGAACTTTCTATATCTACATTGGTGTCAGGAGGCAAAATAGGTTCATTAGAGAATGTTTAACAGACATTTTTTTGTTTACTTTTTCTTTTCTTTGAATCTCCAGCAGACTAATTTTGTTGTTTTTGAGCCATTTTTTATATTATTTAGAAGTCTCTGTCGATCTTCTTCTCTTAAACATTGTGATGTCTCAGGGGTCTGTGCATCTCTCCATCTCTGCTTCCTTTCCCTTGCCACTCTACTTTTATATTCTTTCTTATCTTCTGCATTGTCCGCCACTGTAATCTGTTATTGGAAACAGAGTTGTAAGAATTGCATTAGTTTTATTATACATATTTTTTAACCTGTCATATATTTCTAAAACATTTAATGGTAATCTGTCTCTATCTGCATCTCTGGGTGTCTGTGTCTCTGGGTGTCTGTGTCTCTGGGTGTCTGTGTCTCTGGGTGTCTGTGTCTCTGGGTGTCTGTGTCTCTGGGTGCGTGTGTGCCGTGCTGTGTGTGTCTGTCTCTCTGTCTCTGTCTCTCTGTCTCTCTGTCTCTCTGTCTCTCTGTCTCATGAATGCAAAAACATAAACAGGTAATCATGTGTTCCTAAAGAAGAGCTACGCAAAAGTGCTATTAGCAAACTATAGATTGACATGACAAAACATCTGAAGTGTCATTCTCATTCATGTAAACATAAATGTGTTTTCATATACTGTATATACTCGAGTATAAGCCAAGTTTTTCAGCCCTTTTTTTAAGGCTAAAAAGGGCCCCCTCGGCTTATACTCGAGTCACTCTTCCCCCTCGTGTCTCTCTAACCCCCCCGTGTCTCCCCCGTGTCTCTCTAACCCCCCCTTGTGTCTCTCTACCCCCCGTGTCTCTTTCCCTCCCCCCTCCTCATCCTCAACCCCCCCCCTCATACTACCCCTCTAAATACCCCCCTCCCCTCACTTACCTGCTGCGGCCTCCGCTCCTTCTGGGTCTTGATGTGGCGCGCATGTGACGTCACATGAGCACCTCGTCATTATCATATACCGGGGGCCGGCACCCGGTATATGCTAATGCCGTGACGTCACACGTGCGCCACGTCATTAGCATATACCGGGTGCCGGCACCCGGTATATGCTAATGACGTGGCGCGAATGTGACGTCGCATGCGCGCCACATCAAGACCTGGAAGGAGCAGAGGCCGGAGAAGGTAAGTGAGGGGAGTGGGGGGTATTTAGAGGGGTAGTATGAGGGGGGGTTAGAATGAGGGGGGGTTGAGGATGCGGAGGGAGGTTGAGGAGGGAGGTTTAGGAGGAGGTTGAGGATGGGGGGGTTGAGGTTGAGGAGGGGGTTGAGGATGGGGGGTTGAGGTTGAGGAGGGAGGTTGAGAAGGGGATTGAGGATGGGGGGTTGAGGAGGGAGGTTGAGGAGGGGGGCTGAGGATGAGGAGGGGGCTGAGGATGAGGAGGGTGGTTGAGGAGGAAGGTTGAGGAGGGAGGTTGAGAAGGGGGTTGAGGATGGGGGGGTTGAGGTTGAGGAGGGAGGATGAGGAGGGCGGCTGAGGATGAGGAGGGGGGCTGAGGATGAGGAGGGGGGCTGAGGATGAGGAGGGGGGCTGAGGATGAGGAGGGGGGCTGAGGCTGAGGAGGGGCCTGAGGATGAGGAGGGTGGCTGAGGATGAGGAGGGAGGCTGAGGATGAGGAGGGTAGTTGAGGAGGAGGTTGAGGATGGGGGGGGTTGAGGATGGGGGGTTGAGGATGGGGGGTTGAGGATTGGGGGTTGAGGATTGGGGGTTGAGGATTGGGGGTTGAGGAGGGCGGTTGAGGAGGGAGGAGGGAGGTTGAGGAGGGGGGTTGAGGTTGAGGAGGGAGGAGGGAGGTTGAGGAGGGGGTTGAGGATGAGGAGGGGGGTTGAGGTTGAGGAGGGAGGTTGAGGACGGGTTTGAGGATGAGGAGGGGGGTTGAAGTTGAGGATGAGGATGGGGTTGAGGAGGAGGGGGTTGAGGATGAGGGGGTTGAGGAGGGAGGTTGAGGATGAGGAGGGATGATGAGGAGGGAGGTTGAGGATGAGGAGTGGGGTTGAGGAGGGAGGTTGAGAATGAGGAGGGGGAAGAGACACAGGGAAGGGAGAGGGGGGAAGAGACAAAGGGAAGGGAGAGGGGGGGAAGAGACACAGGAAGGCGAGAGGGGATAAGAGACACGGGAGAAAGAGGGGGACACAAAAGGCACACGGGGCAGCACATTTCCCACCCTCGGCTTATACTCGAGTCACTCATTTTACCCAGTATTTTGTGGTAAAATAGGTGCCTCGGCTTATACCCGGGTCGGCTTATACTCGAGTATATACGGTATGTATTTTTTAATTAATGACAACCTGTGAATAATGTTGATGAAAAAACAGTTGCGTTTTAACTAATTGAACAGTGCTGTATATAACCACATAACATATTTTGGTTATGTAAGTTTGTAGTTAGTTATCTTCTATCGAAAAGCACGGTCTTCAGTAAGTAAGTATTTGTGTTCCAAAATATGCTATGTGGTTATATCGAGCTCTATTCCATAGGGCAAATTGCAATGTAAAAAGGGTGTTAATTCTGTTTTTATAAATAACTAGCGGCTTGCCCGTCAAATATGACGAGGCAATAAAAAAAAAAGTTTAAATGCTGTTTGTCACACAATGTGAGTGTACTGTGTGCCTCAACTATATAGACCCCTTTAACACACTAATGAACGCATGTTATAACACTATAAGTGCCATGAGGGTCATCCAGGACCCTTATGACCCAAAGTGTAAGCACTACCCCATTTTAACCAGGTCTCTTATGGGGGTCTATACAGACCCTCATAAGCCTCTATTAAACCCCATTAGTCCCATAAGGGTATTTAAAGACCCTCATGGGACAGTTAGAAGCCTAACATTACCCCATAAGTGCTATGAGGGTTCTCCAGTACCCTCATGACACTAAGAATAAACACTACACTGCACTATAGCCCCCCCAATAAACCATTAAATCTAAACTAACCCCCCTCTACACTAACCTATTAACACCTACACTACCTACCTACCCCCTAATACTCCCCCCCACTCTAATAACAGAAAAAAAAAAAACTAAAATCACCAAAAATAAAAATTCTACATTACATAAAATAAAAAAACCTAAGCCACCAAAAATAAAAGATGGAACATTACAGAAAATAAAAAAAATACATTACAATCCCCCCCCCCCCCCCCCCCCCCACTACAGGAAAAAAAAATACACACCTGAAAAGAAAATACATAGAATACATACAATACAAATACAATACAATACCCCCCTATCTAACATACAATCAATACTATCTATCTAAAATGCATCCCCCAATCTATCTAATATACAATACATCCTATCTATCTAAAACACATACCCCTAATATACATACTATAGTATATAATATACAATACATCCAATCTATCTAAAATACATACACCCAACATACATACAATCACATATATAGTTGTGAGCATGCGAGTTGTTGCTAATGCTTGCAGGCTCGCGTAGCGAGCCTGCGGCCCTTGCAAAAAAGTATGAGACACGTTACGACTAATTACGACCTCGCAAAAATTGTCCGCAACCCGCGGACATGAAAAACACAATAAATACACACAACACATACATAAAAAGCTTACCTACAGCAAGAAGGAGCATCCAGGACCTCAAAAATTTAAGTTACACCTCAATTTACCTTTAAAATAAAAGAGTTTACACACTAAAAAATTCTCTAAGCGAGAGAAAAAATGGCCACCGAACAAAACGAAAACGAGGCTACAGGACTCTAAATACGCAAAACACCACCAGAAACACGCAAAACACCAAAAAACAACTACGGATATTCCGCCACAGCTTCTTCTACAATGCGGAAGTACACAGCTACGCTAATGTTTTTGTCTCGCGCACGCACACTACTACACTACACACATTCATCACGCTTACACAGCAACTCCACAGCACTAATTCTGCAGGAACATCAAAACAGATTGCTAGCTCTTCAACAGAATGCTTCCTCTATATATTACTTGAAAATAGGTAAAGTATATTACTTTATTAATGTATTATTTATTTTATTATTATACACCAAACAGCATTAGCTCACTTACAATTTAATTGCTGTCATTTTTTGATGGGCAATTCGCTAGTACTATATAATATACAATACATCCTATCTATCTAATATACATCCCACAATCTAACATAGAATACTATATAATATACAATACATCCCATCTATCTAAAATACATCCCCCAATCTAATATACAATAAATCCTAACTATCTAAAAAACATCCCCCTATCTAACATACAATAAATGCTATCTCTATATACAAACCCTAAATTTAAGCTAAAATAAAATAAATAAGACCACTAACCTTTGCAGATGTCCCTTCAGATCAGCAACCTTGGGGAAAATAAAAGTTAGTACAACACATTTACAGAAAATAAGTAAACATTCTAAATATTCTACTCACCTCTCCAGCATGTCCCCGTCGTCCTTCTTTTCTTCTCCGGCACGGCCCCTGTTGGAAAAAAAAAACATTACATTAGTACAACATACATAAACATAAAAACAAAGTAAAATAAACATAATATACATTGTACTTACCTGCCCGCAATGTCCCCAGCCTCCTCCTCTTCTGCCCCGTCCTCAAACAATCTGCACTCTATAATAAAATAAAAATAAAAAAAATAACGGAGATCCGCTAATGAGCCTCCTACTGAGTTTATAGTATAGTTTTGAAAAGCCATCTGGCCCGGGGGATTTGCCTAGTTTGAGAGCTTTAATGGTGTCTCTGACTTCCTCTTCTGTTACCTCTGAGTTGAGTAAATCTAAGTCGGAGTTTCCCAGAACCGGAAGGTCCAGCCCCCCAAGAAAGCCTGTCAGGGAGTCCCCATCTGACGTACCTGAGAGGTGTATATATCCTGGTAAAATGTTCGTAAGGTGTCCTGGATCTTAGCCTGACTATTTGCGACTGAGCCTGATCTAGTCTTGATTTGGGTGACCCTTGCTTGCTGGAATCTGGCGTTCAGCCTGCTGGCCAATAAGGGTCCCGGCTTATTTGCCTGCGCAAAAAAAATTCTCTGGGTTTTCCTTAATGCCTTCTCTGTTTGAGCTGACAGGATGTTATCCAGTTCTACTCTAATCGCGTCTATCCGTTGACGGCTCAGACCGACTGCTGTTGTTGTTGGTTTTGTTTTTCTAGGGTAGCTAGTTCCTTCATCAGTAAGCTCTCCTTTTCCCTCACTTTTTTTTATATGCTGAGGCTAGCGTTATAAAGCTACCCCTTATAAATGCTTTATGCATTACCCAGAACCACCCCGCACCCGAGGAAGGGCTAGAGTTAGTGGAAACAAAGTCCCTCAACTCTCTAGAAATCTGGTCCAGCACACTCAGGATTGAAAGAAGCCTATTATTGAGCCGCCATGTGTAGGGAATTTTGAAGTTGGGGGTTAGATTCAGGCCTAGTGTGACCTGACTATGATCTGACCATGGGCAGGGGACTATGTCCGAAGATGTGGCTTGTTCTAGTAAAGTGGTGTCTATAACAAGAGTGTCAATACGTGAGTAGGACTTGTGTGTGGGTGAATAAAACGTGCATTCCCTCTCTCGAAGTTGTAGTCCCCTCCAAGCATCTACTAGTCCCCTGTTTCTTGGACCTATCCACTTCTGGGTTTAGCACTAGGTTAAAGCCCCCCCCCCCCCCCCCTATAATAACTTTGCCTGTGTCCTGGGAGTCCAGCGTCTCCAATAGATTTATAATAGCTTTATGGGGGCCACTGTAGGGGCGTAGAGTGACACCAGGGTGAGCTTAGTGTTGAGCAGGTTGCCCGTAATAATCACGAAGTTACCTTCTTTGTCTATTTTTTTGTGGAAAACTTGAAATGGGAAGTTTTTGTGGATCAGTATCACAGCACCTGCCCTCTTAGTTTTTTGGCTGGAGGTGTAAAAGATTGGATAGTCTTTGTGTAAAAACGAGGGGAGACAGACCAGGAACACCTGTGTGCGCACCCGGAAGGGGTGGTGAGGAGAGAGAATTTAGTCAGTACATTGGAAAAGATGTCAAACTCTAGTGGTTAAACCCCCAAACAGTAAATATATTGCCAACAACTTACTATCGTAAACAAAATTAACATAACAATTCTAAGCAATAAGTCCCATACCGGACTCTAACAGGCATTGCTAGAATTACCTCAAGCTACTGCTAAATTCGTAATCTAACGAAGTTGAAATTTTAATCTTCCCTAGCAGTCAACCATGGTACTAGTGGGTTGGCAGTGGGTATTAAACTACGGAATGCTGGAAATCCTAGGCTTTATGTAAACATATAACTATAACGAGGTATCTCGGCCTAGGCCACCATTAATTAAACTCTAAACATTGTATTCTACCGATTATGCTAAATAAGTATAATGGCTACAGTTCCGGGGAGGACAGAAAGATAAATGCAAACAAACGTCCATCAGTCCAAGCTTAAGTGACTCTTGATGTGCTTGGGAGGTTGGCTGAGGTGTCGGGGCTCAGGGTCAGCTGAGTGTCTCTGATCGCCCCAGGCCGATGCGACTTCTTGGTCGTTGACCAGATTCTGGAAGGTATTGCTTTGGGCGCCTGCTATGGAATTGAGCCCCTCTCAGCTGAGTCCGCCAAGTGAAGACGGTTTAGGAGTTTGGCACATTCCTCCGGTGTGTGTGTCAAGTAGACAGTCCCTTGGTGTTGGAATGAGAGAGAGAAAGGAAAGCCCCATCTATATGGTAGCTTGCACTTAATCAGGATAGCAAGGGCCGGCTTCATTGCTCTGCGTTTCTCTAATGTTCGTGGGGAAAGGTCCATGGAAATTTGAAGGGAGGCACCATCAGGACCTTTGATGTTGGGCAATTTTCTTGTGGCGTTCAGGATCAGGTCCCTGTTTTTTTGCCTCAGGAAACGAACAATTATGTCCTTCGGTAGCTCCTGGTTTCTTGTGGCTCACAGGGCTCTGTGGGCTCGTTCAATCTCCCAGGAGTTGTCTGCCACCTCTGGTAGGATGTTGGAGATGACCACTGTTAGATATTGCAGCAGGTCAGGGACCGAGTTTGGCACCCCGCTTACCCTGATGTTGTGTCTCCTCGATCTGTTTTCCAGGTCATCAAGTTTGTCATCTAGGAGAGGGATTTTCGCCGCCAAAGTGGTGATTTCAGGTCTGTCTTGTTCCTGGGCTTCCAGGATTTTTTCAGTTGTCTCCTCCAGGACGTTGGTTCTCTGGCCCAGCTCAAAAAGGTCATCCCTGATCTCTTTAACCAGCTAAATTGAGCCTGCAGCATTTGCCCTATGATCTCCAGGGATTTTTCCAAGAGATTCATGTCTGGTGATGGGTTGGTATCGTCTCTAGAGTCAGCTAGAGTCTGACTTGGTGAAAATGGGCAAATAAAAAAAAAGCGTGCCTTCTAAGAGCATTCAGGAGCTCTTCCACAAGCCCTCGGCCTCTGGCAGGTCTCTTTGTTCAGGGGTGGGGCTTCCCGCCTGTGAGGGGGTGCCTCCGGCTTGTGGAAGAGCTCCTGAATGCTCTTAGAAGGCACACTTTTTTTTGATTTGCCCATTTTCACCAAGTCAGACTCTAGCGGCAAATAATTTGTAAATGAGGTAACGTAGTAGATATAAGCTGCCTCTGGTTTAAATCATTTGAAGTGAGGAGTAGATAGCTCGTGCTGGGAATAGGTAACAATTGTGAGGCGCCCTCAGCATATGTGGAGTCATGCCTGTCTAGAGCTGCCTGTCTCTAAGCTCCTTGTCCCATAATGTTCATGGGGGTGATATTAGAGATCAAACACTCACGTGATTGAGGTCAGCTCTCTGCCTCCGGGTTAGGGGTCTGTTAAAGTATATTCTGCTGCTTCAGACCTTCAGGCTTGCAAGAGGCTAGTAGAGTGAACACCCAATAGAGTATATTTCAATAAGCCACCTTTAGCTTCTCTATAGCTGGGCAAGCTAGTTGCCAGGATACGCTTTAAGTCCTCTGCTTTGTTCAAAAGTGTCTCTGGGAGGTGGGTTGGGGGGCCTTCAGGCCCTCCAGTTGTTCTGATAGGGACCCTCACTCCTCTGCTCAGTGTTTCTGTGAGCTCAGTATGCCCAGGGTCTGTGGGTTGGCAAATATTCAGGGTGTTATTCTCCCCCCTTCAGGGGTTACTCTGCCTGTGCCTGGATCTCTGCACAGTAATCCCCCTTCTTCTTCTATTCCCCTAGTGGGAAAATGGCTGCCCTTTTGGCGGAAAAGCTCCCCCCAGGGTGTCTGTTTGGGGCCTTTTTGCCTCCTGTGCCTCTGGCCTGGTTCAGGGGCCTTGTGTCTGTGCCTCGTCCATCGGGCGCCTGATCATCCCCTCTCAGGCGTCTCTGTGGCCTTGCTGGGAGAAGGGGGGGGGGCCTCCGGCAACGCCCTAGCTCCTATGGGGAATATGGTGGCCTCCCAGTCTAGGCTCGGGACCCCGGTACAGCCGGAGCTCCTCGGGCCTCTGGCTGGGCCTTCCTCACCTCCGAGCCGGCTCCGGAAGTAAGCCTGCCCAGTGTGGGGACTGCTGTGGGGTGCTGTGGGGTTCTGCGGTGTGGCCCGCTTGCCGCCTACACGGCTCCCCCACGAGCTCTTGCTTACCCCAGCCTCCGCTTCTCCTGGCGCCATTATAGAACATCTACTTCATAGGTATATGATTTTGTGATGACATTCTTTACAAATATAGGATTAACGATTTCTTACAGCCCATGGATGACAGATATTGCTTCATTCAAGTCATTTATTTTACAAAATATGAAATCATTAGAAGGAAAAAAAGAAAATCAAAAAAATATATATTTAGAGATTTTATTCATGTGTATTTCTTTATTCAATCATTCATCATTATGTTACTGCTCATTGTCAGGGATAGCACCTTAGAAGCAGTTACATATTTAATTTCATGTACTATATTCGCTCACTTTTTAACATTTTAAAATGCATTTAACATATATTTATGATTAGGATTTACATTTGCTATGTATGCCAATTAAAATGCATATTTACTAAATATTTATATGTCATTTTACAGATCCAACATCTCTGCACCTCCCTGAACACACAAAGTGACATCTGCAGTAATTCAGTTCATATCGCATCTAATTGACAGGTATCATTCTTGATGACATTAAAAATAGAATTAACACCCTCAGTACGTTGTAAGTTGCCCTATGAAATTGAGATTGATATAACCACATAGCATAAATTTAAATAAACATACTTACTTACTGAACAACTTGCTTTTGGATGCAACATAACTAACTACAACCTAACATAAACCAAATATGTTATGTGGTTATATAGAGCACTATTCAATACATTAAAACGCTAACACCTACAGAGAGACACGTACAGAGAGACACCTACAGAGAGACACCTATAGACACAGAGAGAGACACGCAGTCAGACACACGTAGCGAGACACCCAGAGATACAGACACCCACACACACGCAGAGGGACAGACACCTACAGACACGCAGAGAGACAGACACCTACAGACACCCAGAGACACAGATATCCAGACAGACACCCAGAAAGACAGACACCCACAGAGACAGACACCTACAGACACACAGATAGACAGACACCTATAGACACCCAGAGAGACAGACACCCAGATAGACACACAAACACATACACCCAGACAGACACACATACACTCAGAGACACACACACACACAGACAGACATCCACAGACAGACACCCACAGACAGACACCCACAGAGACACAGACACCTACAGAGAGACAGACACCTACAGAGAGACAGACACCCCGAGAGAGATTGACAAACACAGAAACACAGAGAGACAGAGAGAGACAGACAGAGACACACAGACACCCACATACACAGAGAGACACCCAGAGAGACAGACACCCAGAGAGACAGACAGCCAGAGAGACAGACAGCCAGAGAGACAGACAGCCAGAGAGACACACAGCCAGAGAGACACACAGCCAGAGAGACACACAGCCAGAGAGACAGACACCCACAGACACAGACACCCAGAGACACAAACACCCAGAGACACAGACAGCCAGAGACACAGACAGCCAGAGACACAGACAGCCAGAGACACAGACAGGCAGAGACACAGACAGCCAGAGACACAGACACCCAGAGACACAGACACCCAGAGAGACAGGCAGAGACAGATTACCATTGCATTTTTGAGAAATATATGACAGGGTAAAAAATATGTCTAATAAAACTAATGTAATTCTTACAACTCTATTTCCAATAACAGATTACAATGGCGGACAATGCAGATGAAAATAAAGAATATAAAAGAAGAATGGAAAGGGAAAGGAAGCAGAGATGGAGAGATGCACAGACCCCTGAGACTTAACAACGTTTAAGAGTAGAAGATTGACAGTGACTTCTAAATAAGAGAAAAAGTAAACAAAAAATTTTGAACCTATTTTGCCTCCTGACACCAATATTGATAGAGATGACAATAATGTAGCTATAGAAAGTTCAAATGAGATCTATATTGAGGAAGGTTATGATAGTCCTTTGTTTAGAGCACTAACAGTAGACACCCATTATTGTGGATTAATGAATGTGCTTTGTGGGGCCTATCCTTTTCTGAAAGAATGACCAACTGATGGAGAGTTTATTAGTTGCTGTGAGAAAGGAAAGGTAAGACTTCCAGAAAGACACACATTCCCAGAATATTTAAAAAGAATCATGAGTGATCCTACATTTTCCAATTACACCAATTGTAAGAAAAACATTCGCTCTTATAACAGTGCAATTTTATTTGCTTCAATGGGTGCAACATTAGCCGAAAATGTGCCAGGACATGGTCTTTATTGTTTTAAAGTCCAAGGACAAATATACCACCAGATTTCACATTTACACCCAGAAACAGGAGAACAAAGGACATTTGCACAGCTATATGTCCTTGATACAATGGAAGCTGTTGAACAATGAATGATGCTTCCTGAAAATAAACAATGCTTACCCATAGTCTTTGAACAGCTTTATAACATTAGGGTGAACCACCCTTATAGTAAAGCATACCAAAAATTAGCGGAGGTTGAAAAAGAACAACTGGCACATGCGCAAAGACATCAATTGCCAATGCCAAGAGTAAATATGGTTCTCAAAAGGGATCGCCATACTGATCAAAGACAGTATAATTTACAAACAGCAAATGAGGTTGCCATGGTATTTAAAAATGATGATGGTGAACCACCATTTGAGCGGGATATTAGAATATATCCACACAATCAAGAAAAACCTTTTATAAACATAAATATTTTAAGCAGTAATTTGGATCCTATGACATATCCCATTTTCTTTCCAAATTGGGAGCCAGGATGGCAACCAAAATTACAGTTGCAAAGTTATCCCAAATGGTAAAGTTTGTGTTAGAAACAATATTTCCATACTGGAATATAAAGTGGCACAAACTGCTGTCCGGTATCATTATAATCCTATTTTATGTGGGGGTAAACTCACACAACAATGGATTATTGATTCTTATCTACAAGTCGAAGCAAATAATCAAAATTTTGTCAAATGTCAACAAAACAAGCTTTGAGTAGAACAATATTGTGGATTGATGGATTCTGTTGCTGATTTGCCTGCAAACAGAGACCTTCCTGCTGGACGAGCAATGATTTTACCATCCTCTTTCAAAGGATCTCCTCGCAATATGCGAGAAAGATACAATGATGCCATGGCTATTGTCACTAAATTTGGTAAACCAGATTTATTCATTACATTTACATGTAATCCACAATGGCCAGAGATCAAAGAAAATTTAGTGCTTGGACAAACTACTTCTGACAGACCAGATTTGGTGGCAAGAGTATTCAAAATAAAACTTAAATTTGTTAATTCATGATATCACTAAAGCAGACTTATTTCAAAAAAGAGGCCTGCCACATGCACATATACTTTTAATTTTGCAAGAAAAAGATAAATTGAATACGGCGGATAGAGTGAATTCAGTAATCACTGCTTAACTGCTACATCCAGAGAAACATTCAAGACTTTATGAGATTGTAACTCATAGAATGATACATGGTCCATGTGGAGAGAGCAATCCCAAGTCACCATGTATGTAAAATAAGAAATGCATAAAAAAGTTTCCAAAACAATTTCAAATGTAGACTTATGTTAATTGTAATGGATACCCTTTGTATAAAAGAAGAGAAGGACAAACAGCTATTATCCGTGGCCAAAAGGTCGATAATGGATATGTGGTTCCATACAATCCACATTTGCTGATGAAGTACAATGCACATATCAATGTGGAAGCTTACACTTCCATCAAATCTATGTATAAATATATATATATATATATATATATATATATATATATATATATATATATATATATATATATATATATATATATATATATATATATAAAGGATATGATGCAGCAACTGTTGTTGTGCAAGGTGCACAGAATGAAAAAGACAACCCCATTTTACATGTCAACCTTTCTTCTTATTTAGATGCTTGCTATGCAAGTGCTCCCGAAGCAATGTGGTGTCTTCTCAAATTTGAGATGCATGATCGGTCACATGCTGTGTATCGATTAGCTGTCCATTTGCCACAAAGTCAATTTGTTTGCTTCACTGCCGGCAATGAAACAAATGCTTTAGCACAAAGTGAACATAGAGCAACAATGCTTACTGCTTGGTTTCAATTAAATTGTCAGGACACTCAGGCCAAACAATTTTTATACATTGACATTCCAAATCACTATGTATTCATAAATGCTGAATGGAGACAACGAAATAAACATAATTATAAAATCATCCCAAAAATATATACCGTCAGTCCACGAGACATTGAACGTTTCAGTATAAGATTACTGCTTTTACATGTTCCCGGTGCACAAAGTTATGAACATTTACGCACAGTCAATGACACTTTCCAGTTAGCTGCAAGACATCAAAACTTTCTAGCAGATGATACAGAATGGGAGAGATGTCTCGAGGAAGGAGCACTATGTCAAATCCCAAAGCAAATGAGAGAACAATTTGCTTTTATTTGTATCTTTTGCAGTGTACCAGATGCCTTAACTTTGTGGGAAACATTTAAATTACATATATGTGAAGACTTCTTGCAACGTTATAATGAGAACATTGCACAATTTAAAGCATTAATGGAAATACAGGAAATATTTATTTATCATGGATTAAATTGTGCCACTTTTAATCTGCCTGATCCAGGATTTATAGATGAAATTAACTTTGATGAGTATGACACTGATATTGAAAAAACACAAGAAAAAATTGGAACTTTAAATGCACTGCAATTGAAAGCATTTAACGCCATCACAAATGCAATAGAAGATGATATGCTCAAAGAACGTTATTTCTATCTGGATGGCCCTGGTGGATCAGGAAAAATGTATCGTTATAATTTGTTGATGAGTTGCATTCAAATTAATTTATTACAAGCCAAAAAATTGTACAAGAGTAAATTAATTAGAATAGATGAGGCATCTATGATGTCATGCCATGCCCTCCAATGTATTGCTTGATTATTAAAATAAGTTATGGCTAATGATTTGCCATTTGGTGGAAAGGGGATGTTGTTAGGAGGAGATTTCCGGCAAACATTACCTATGGTGCCACATGGCAATCGGACTGACATTGTCGAAATGTGTATAAAAAGAAGTAAGCTATGGAAAATATTTACACATCTTAAATTAGAAGTAAATATGAGATCTGAAGGCTGAAATCAATTCAATGATTGGCTCATTCACATTGGAGAAGGAAAACAGCCAAAAATAAATAATGTATCTGATGATGCAGTACAAATTCCACCAGAAATGATTTCAACAGAACCACTAATTTCAACAATCTTCCTCAATACCATCAATAACGAGGATTACTCAGACATTGCAAGCAAAGTCATATTGACATCAAAAAATATTGATGCCTTGAATCTAAACAATGAAATATTAAAATTAATCAATGCTCCCCAAAAAAACTATCACAGTGCAGATTCTGTTCTGGCTGACGACAAAGATAGTGAAGCAAACTTTAGTATGGAATTTATTAATTCTTTAACTCCCTCTGGAATGCCACCACATGTTTTGCAACTTAGAAAAGGGGCAATTATCATGCTTTTGAGAAATATGAATCCCAAAAAAGGACTTTGTAATGGGACCAGAATAATTGTGAAGTATTTAAAGGATCATTTTATACATGCAAAAATTATGAGTGGTACCCATAAAGGCGAACCAGTTCTTATACCGAGAATTGATTTGGCTCAAAGTGAGAGTGGTTTGCCTTTTGTCCATGACCATCAATAAATCCCAAGGACAAACTTTTAAGTCTGTGGGTATTTTTTTGAAGGAACCTGTGTTTGCACATGGGCAACTATATGTTGCATTTTCAAGATGCAATAATTCAGAGGAAATTAAAGTAAATGTTGAAGAAAACCCAAGTCAGGGTGATTTATTGGAAGATGGATGTGTTTTTACAAAAAAACATTGTGTACTATGAGGTGCTCTAAATATAGAGGACAGTGGTTTCCTTTCGACAACAATATTTTATGTTACTCAGACTGTTTAGAGTACCACTATTTCAAGAAGAAACTCAATACAATGGCAAAAAAACATAGAGAACAGTGGTTTTACTTCCAGGACAACATTTTAACTCTCTGGGACTCTTTAAATAGGGAACCACTATTTCACTTAGGAAACTCTATGTGCCATTTGAACAAAGTACAACAAGAACAAAAAAAAAAATGATCAAAAAAAAAACAACAGTAAACAGTGGTTATACAGATTGGAATGTGTTAGAAGTTACATTTTTACATGATTGGCCCCACAAAATAATTAGGTGGCATTTTCTTTAATTGGAAGCTTAAATGTTAATGTTTTTTGTACTATTTCACAGGTTAACATTGTCTTTTCTAAGTTGTGGAAAGTTGGTTCAAGCTATATTGTATATAGTCAAAGATTTATGTTACTTCAAGTTTAATCATTTGTTTATATATTGAACGGTATAATTTAATACAGAATATTGATTCAGGGAGTAATCCAATCGCCAGTTAATGGGGCCAGGAAGGAATTATTTTTTTCCCCTCTTTGATACAATTGGCCAAATTTCAATGGGGAGTTTTATGGTTTGCCTTCCTCTGGATTTAATGCCAATTTAGTTTAACAAGAGTTTAAAAAAAAGGAATGTTACAAAGCATGTAATTGTTCAAAATTGTTATTTACTGAAACTTTACATAGTCTTCAGTTATTCATGGATAACTATCAATTCAAAGTGTCGTATTTTAAACAATCTTGTAACCTTTTTTTAACAATACTAAAGTTGCATGTTAGAAATGTCTATGTTATGGTTTACAATATCTATTCATGAAAACTTCACACATTGTTATATGGTTATTCCATATATGACAATTAAAAGAGTTAATATTTAAAAAAATATATATTATATACCTGTTAGTGAAATACAAGTTGAAATTTAAAATTTTTGTATTTCTTGCTACATAATAAAAAAAAGGTTAAGAATGTCAGAGACCCATATTGTGTGGCAAACAGTTTTTACAGCATTAAAATGTTATTGACCATCATTTTTTGACGGGCAAGTCGCTAGTGTGATTATAAGAGGTAAAATATTATATATAACATATGTGGAATTGGTAGAAATGCTCTGCATAGAAGTTAGCTGCAGATCATTGCACACTCACACATACAGAACTTGGGTCAAGACAGATGTATGTACTTCAAGTAGTCCTAAGCAAACACTTGAGTTTAACATAAAGGTTTTTCCACTAGCCAGCTATAGATATCTGGTGAATTTGATCTCAAGAGCTTTGATAGCCCAAGGTTGCAAGCCAGATGGGCTGACATCACACACACACAAATGTACACAAGGGTGTGGTATTGGAGAGTATAAATATGTTGTTTTGATCATTTAATAAAGGATGAGAGATAGTTTTCACATATACAAGACTATTTCTGTGTGTTGTATCCTGACTTGGGGAGTGGTCTTTCCATGGGCCACTTGTAACCTGTATGCATTATTCTCTGTCAGTACCTTTTGGGCCTTGCCCTATTCAAAAGCCATCTTTTGTGTCACAGAGAACAGGAACTACACGATTCTGCTGGGGTAGGTTTGAACTAGGTTCATATCAAGCCCCCTTGAAGAAGCAGACTGTGACATATACATTTTGCTATTAATTGTACCAATCAAAATTGTAAATCTACCCTCCTCATGTACTTGTATAAAATCCTCTTGAACTAAATTAGTTTTTTTTATCAGGATAGCCATACCTCTCGACTTTTTTCTGAACCTGGATACTGCACAAAGATATAAGATAAAGATAAAGAAATGTATTCATTGACCAATGTGTTTCTTGAACACATACAATATCTGGGTTCTCTAACTGAAAAAACTTAGATAAGACAGTTCTCCTATAAGGGGAATTTAGCCCTCTCACATTTAATGTAATCATTTTAATAGACTGCTCCATTTAATATGGGTAAAAAAACCTCTTAGAACAGTAGTTGACTGTTTCATAGCTACCTTCCTATAACCATCATAAAATGCATGTCTTATATAGCTCTTCCGTATTTGCAGTTCTTCCTCCCAATGGGATTCTAATCCTCTAGACAGTTGAACAATCTTAAAAACCGTCGTTGTTGGATATAGCTCTGGACAGAAAGAGGACCACTGACCAGGGCCTCAGAGCAATGGTGACCACACAATATCAACTTTTACTGAATCAAAATACATATTTTATCAAATTTAATTAAATACCACCATGCACTTGAAAGACAGTAATATATAACGCCTCAAAGACCCCAGTCTAGGTCCTCATCTTAACCTATTAGGACCTTGTATTCTCTTTGGCGTGTTCAACTTCATCCCAGTTAATTATTAATTAATGAATGGACATTAGTAATTAATCAATCACTAAATATATTATAAAGAGTTAATCAATAATGTTATCATAAAGTAAAGGTAGTGACAATTGTATAATTTTTTTAATATAATTAATAAATTAATGTCCATTACAAATTAATTAATCAATTAATAAACATATTTGAAATGGTTAATGATTAATACCGTGCTAACCATACTTATGCCACATAGAGGTATGCTGGCAAAACACCTCAATATGTTATCAATTGGAGTTAATTAATCAGGTATGAGAACCACTCAGACCTCTAATAGCAATCCTTTCCTAGGTATTACTACAATATATACATCTATACATTAGCACTAATTAATCTGATTATCTGGGTAGTTAGGATTGGAAAGAAGCCAGTTAAGCTATGGGAATATAACTCAAGAGCCCTACTACATCTTTGGCCACTACCCCCTTAAGTTGGGATTACACTCTTCAGCAATGATGTTAAATACTCTTAAGTGTCAAGTATGGGAAACATTTTCCCTCGAGACAGTCCCAAGGATGGACAGTGTTGTTAATGTCCAAATATGGGAGCAATGTCCCCAAAAAGTCCCCCCAAAAAAGATGAAGAAATGTCTGTGTTGGGGTGTATAGACCCTCGTGCAAACAGTCCCACACTAGAATACTAAAAGACTATTGGGTATCCAAAAATAAGAGTATTAACCCAAAAAGGGACGCTTAAAAGTTGGATAAAGGATATCGAGTATATGTAAGGGTACTATAAGCCACCCTACTCATAAACTGTTACTCTTATATATCGCCCCATTCTAGCTGTAAAGTCATGGATATGAGTCCATACACAGAATAATTCCAGTGTGGGAAATTCTCTGGGGCCAATTTCACCTGCTCTTAAAGTCCTAATAAATAAATAATGAACCTGGGTTACGTAATGTATGCCCAACAAGGGCCAAAGAAAACGCTTGCGGTCCTAAATTCAATGTTGAGAGCAATCTAGTGATGGTGGTGATGTTCGGAAATCAGAGGGGGAACTATGTCAGGTAACAGCATCTCCAGTTTTGGATAGTACAAATAATGATCAGTCTCTTAAGGGCACCATATCTCTGGATAAAGACAGTGTCTCAGAGAAATCCCTAATAAAACAACACCAAGCTCTGTAAGCAGCACAGAGTAGTGGTGCTTATATATCAATACATATATCTTGCATAGTTGTCCATCAGCAGTTCACAAGGCAGATAAAAAAAATTACACACTCCCACCTAGGGGTACATTACGCAGTCTCCTTCTACGGAGTACCGGAACTCTGGAGCCAACCAGGCTATCCCCACTGAAGTCTTCCCGGGTCTCCCAGGGACCAAACACAGCCAAAGGAGCCAGGTAACAGCCCGGACAACCCCCTACAAACACCTCGTGCCTATAGCCGGTAGCCGCTAGCCAGAAATACATTTCAATAGATGGGGCTGGGGAGTTATCACAAAGCTATGCCATGTATCATCAGGGCTTTCCTACCCTGCCTTTAACAGCATGAGGGATATTTCTCTAATTTATGCCCCCTCTCCTCAGTCTGCCCCCTCTCCTTTCTGTACCTTCTCCTTTCTGTCCCCTTTCCTCATTCTGACCCCTCTCCTGTCTATCTCCTATCCGGTCTGTCCCCTCTCCTCAGGCTGTCCCCTCTCCCCAGGCTGTCCCCTCTCCCCAGTCTGTCCCCTCTCCCCAGGCTGTCCCCTCTCTTCAGGCTGTCCCCTCTCCTCAGGCTGTCCCCTCTCCCCAGTCTGTCCCCTCTCCCCAGTCTGTCCCCTCTCCCCAGTCTGTCCCCTCTCCCCAGTCTGTCCCCTCTCCCCAGTCTGTCCCCTCTCCTCAGGCTGTCCCCTCTCCCCAGTCTGTCCCCTCTCCTCAGTGTGTCCCCTCTCCCCAGGCTGTCCCCTCTCCTCAGGCTGTCCCTTCTCCTGTCTGTCTCCTCTCCTCAGTCTGTCCCTTCTCCTGTCTGTCTCCTCTTCTCAGTCTGTCCCTCGTCTTTCTCCTCTCTTGTCTGTCCCCTGTGCAGAGTCTGTCCCCTCTCCTGTCTGTTCCCTCTCCTTAGTCTATCCCTTCTCCTCAATCTGTCCCCTCTCCATTCTTTACCCTCTCCTATGTCTGTCCCCTCTCTACTATGTCTGTCCCCTCTCTACTATGTCTGTCCCCTCTCCTGTCTGTCCCCTCTCCTCAGTCTGTCCCCTCTCCTCAGTCTGTCCCCTCTCCTGTCTGTCTCCTCTCCTTAGTCTGTTGTAACAGTGCCCCTAGAGGTGAGAGTGATTACGAGTTTTCTCCAGGAAAGAGAGAGTTAACGAGTGAGAGAGTGAGAGAGAGCCCCTGCAATAAGGCTCTGTTTGGCCTAGCAGAGTGAGACCAGGGCCTCACACAAGCTAAGAAGGACGCTTGTAGTTATCTGCCTGTGAAGGCAGTGTTTTGACTTTGTCTGCTGGAAGCAGAAATGTCTCCCCCCCCCCCCCCTCCTATCCCTCCCTTGTTTCTCCTTTTTAACCTCCTCTTCCTTCCTTGTCTCATTCCCCCCTCCTCCCTCGTGTCTTCTTTACCCCATCTTATCTCTCCCTTGTAGCTTCTTTAACCCCTCTCTCCCTTTCTTGTGTCTTCTTCCCCCTCCTATTATCTCCTTGTTTTTTCTTTACCTCCTCCTCTGTCCCTTTTGTCCCCTTTCTTCCCTCCCTTGTGTCTTCTTTCCCACCTTCTCACCCTCCCTTGTGTCCCCATTTCCCCCTCTTCTCTGTCTCTTTCCCTCCCTCCTCTTACTCTCCTGTGTCTCATTTGCCAAATCTGACCCAGTGTGTCCTCTCCCCCTCTCGCCTCTCCCTCCCCTGTGTCTCCTTCCCTCCTATCACTTCTTCCCCCTCCTCTCAATCCCTTGTGTCTTGTTTCCGCCTCCTTTCCGTCCCTTGTGTTGCATTTCACCCTTCCTTCTGTCTAATGTTCCCACCTTTCTCTTCCTTGTGTCTCATTACCCCCCCCCTCTCCCTTCCTTATGTCTTCTTTCCCCATCTTATATCTCCCTTGTAGCTTATTTAACCCTCCTCTCCCTCCCTTGTGTCCCCTTCCCTCCCTTGTCTCTCCCTTTTCCCCTTTCTCCCTCCCTTGTGTCTCTTTTTAACCTCTGCTTCCTTCCTTTTGTCTCATTTTCTCCTCCTCTCCCTCCCTTGTATCTTCTTTCCCCTCTCCTCTCCCTCCTTTGTGTCTCCTTACAGAACTTCTTTCCCTTCCTTATGTCTCCTGCCCCCTCCTGTTCCTCACTTGTTTCTCTATTCACACTTTTCTCTCTCTCCCTTGTGTCTTCTGTCCCCCTCCTCTCCCTCCCTTGTGTCCTCTGTCCCCCTCCTCTCCCTCCCTTGTGTCTTCTGTCCCCCTCCTCTCCCTCCCTTGTGTCTTCTGTCCCCCTCCTCCCTCCCTTGTGTCTGCTTTATCTCCTCCTCTCCCTCCCTTGTGTCTACTCCCTCCTCTCCCTCACTTGTGTCTTCTTTCTCCATTCCTCTTCCTTCTTTGTGTCTTTCCTTTCCTTCCGTTCCCTTCCCTTCCCTTTCCTTCCCTTCCCTTTCCTTTCCTTCCCTTTCCTTCCTATTTCCCATCCTCTCCTTCCCTTGTGTCCTCTTTCCCACATTCTTGCCCTCCCTTGTGTCTCTTTTCCCCCTCCTCTACCTCACTTGTTTCTCTATGTTACCTTCCTCACCCTCCTTTTTCTTCTTTCCCCCTCCTCTCCCTTCCTTGTGTCTCATTTCCCCTGACCACTCCCTCCGTTGTGTTTCCTTACCCCTCCTCTCCCTCCCTTGTCTCTCATTTCCCAATTGCTCTATTTCCCTTGTGTCCCCTTTCCCCCTCTTCTCCAATCCTTGTGTCTTCTCCCCCCTCCTCCCCTCACTTGTGTTTTCTTACTCCCTTCCTCCCCCTGCCTTTTTGTATTATTTCTGTTATTATTATTATTATTTCTGTACCTCCATTTTTTTCTCCTTTTTAACTTCCTTCCTTGTGTCTTATTTCCCCACCACCCTCCAATGCATCCCCTTTTCCCCGCCTTCCTCCCTTGTGTCTTGTCGCCCCCTCCTCTACCTCACTTGTGTCTTCTTTCTCCCTTCCTTTCCCTCCTTTGTGTCTCCCCCTTCTCCCTCCCTTGTGTCCCTTTTCCTCCTACTCTCCCTCCCTTGTGTCCCTTTTCCCCTACTCTTCCTCCCTTGTGTCTTCATTCCCCCCTACTCTCCATAGTGTCTTTTTCCCCTCCTCTTCCTTCTGTGTCTCCTTTCCCACCTCCTCTCCCTCCCTTGTGTCTCAGCCCCCTTCTCTCCCTCCCTTGTGTCCCTTTCCCCCTACTCTTCCTCCCTTGTGTCCCCATTCCCCTCTCCTCCTTTGTGTCTCTCCCTTCTCCCTCCCTTGTGTCCCTTTTCCTCCTACTCTCCCTTCCTTGTGTCCCTTTTCTCCCTACTCTTCCTCCCTTGTGTCTTCATTCCCCCCTACTCTCCATAGTGTCTTTTCCCCTCCTCTTCCTTCTGTGTCTCCTTTCCCACCTCCTCTCCCTCCCTTGTGTCTCAGCCCCCCTTCTCTCCTTCCCTTGTGTCCCTTTCCCCCTACTCTTCCTCCCTTGTGTCCCCATTCCCCTATCCTCGACTTCCCCTTCTCTGCCTTTACCCCTCCTCTCCCTCTCTTGTGTCTTCTTTAAGCCTCCTCATCCTCCCTTATGTCTAATTTCCTCCTCCTTTCCCTCACTTGAGATGCATTTCCCCCTTCCTTGTGCTTCATTTCCCCCTCCTCTCCCTCTGTTGTGTTTTTCTATACCTTCTCCTCTGTCTCCCTTGTGTCTTCGTTCCCCTCCTCCCTTGTGTCTTTTCCCCCCTCCTCTTCCTCCTTTGTGTCTCCTTCCCCCTCCTCTCCCTCCCTTGTCTCCATTCCTCCTCCTCTACCTTACTTATGTCTTCTTTCTCCCTTCCTTTCCCTGCTTTGTGTCTTTTCCCCCCTCCCCCCCATGTCTCCTTTCCCCATGTCTCCTTGGGAGAGAGTGTGAAAGGTGCTCAGGAGAGTGTGGGAATAGTGCCTCAGAGAGAGTGGGAATGGTGCTGGGGAGAGAGTGATGAAGGTGCTGGGGGAAGAGTGGAAAAGATGCTGGGGGAAGAGTGGAAAAGATGCTGGGGGAAGAGTGGAAAAGATGCTGGGGGAAGAGTGGAAAAGATGCTGGGGGAAGAGTGGAAAAGATGCTGGGGGAAGAGTGGAAAAGATGCTGGGGGAAGAGTGGAAAAGATGCTGGGGGAGAGTGTGGGGAAGGTGCTGGGGAGAGATTGGGAAAGGTGCTGGGGAGAGATTGGGAAAGGTGCTGGGGAGAGATTGGGAAAGGTGCTGGGGAGAGATTGGGAAAGGTGCTGGGGAGAGATTGGGAAAGGTGCTGGGGAGAGATTGGGAAAGGTGCTGGGGAGAGATTGGGAAAGGTGCTGGGGAGAGATTGGGAAAGGTGCTGGGGAGAGATTGGGAAAGGTGCTGGGGAGAGATTGGGAAAGGTGCTGGGGAGAGATTGGGAAAGGTGCTGAGGGGGACAGGGAATTATGCTGGGGAGATAGAGAGGGGAAGGTGCTGGTGGAGAGAGGGAATGGTGCTGGGGTGAGTGTGGGAATGGTGCTGGGGTGAGTGTGGGAATGGTGCTGGGGAGAGAGTGGGAATGGTGCTGGGGAGAGAGTGGAAAAGGTTCTGGTGATAGTGTGGGGAAGGTGCTGGGGAAAAAGAGAGGGGAAGGTGCTGCAGATAGAGTGGAAGGTACTGTGGAGACAGTGGAAAAGTTGCTGGGGAGAGAGCGGGGAAAGGTGCTGGGGAGAGAGCGGGGAAAGGTGCTGGGGAGAGAGCGGTGAAAGGTGCTGGGGAGAGAGCGGGGAAAGGTGCTGGGGAGAGAGCGGGGAAAGGTGCTGGGGAGAGAGCGGGGAAAGGTGCTGGGGAGAGAGCGGGGAAAGGTGCTGGGGAGAGAGCGGGGAAAGGTGCTGGGGAGAGAGCGGGGAAAGGTGCTGGGGAGAGAGCGGGGAAAGGTGCTGGGGAGAGAGCGGGGAAAGGTGCTGGGGAGAGAGCGGGGAAAGGTGCTGGGGATAGAGCGGGGAAAGGTGCTGGGGATAGAGCGGGGAAAGGTGCTGGGGAGAGAGCGGGGAAAGGTGCTGGGGAGAGAGCGGGGAAAGGTGCTGGGGAGAGAGCGGGGAAAGGTGCTAGGGAGAGAGCGGGAAAAGGTGCTGGGGAGAGAGAGAGGGGAAGGTGCTGGGGAGAGAGAGAGGGGAAGGTGCTGGGGAGAGAGAGAGGGGAAGGTGCTGGGGAGAGAGAGAGGGGAAGGTGCTGGGGAGAGAGAGAGGGGAAGGTGCTGGGGAGAGAGAGAGGGGAAGGTGCTGGGGAGAGAGAGGGGAAGGTGCTAGGGAGAGAGAGGGGAAGGTGCTGGGGAGAGAGAGGGAAAGGTGCTGGGGATAGAGCGGGGAAAGGTGCTAGGGAGAGAGCGGGAAAAGGTGCTGGGGAGAGAGCGGGGAAAGGTGCTAGGGAGAGAGCGGGGAAAGGTGCTGGGGAGAGTGAAAAAGGTGCTGGGCAGAGTGTGGTCAAAGTGCATGGGGGAAAGGGATTTGTGCTGGGGAGATAGAGAGGGGAATGTGCTGGGAAAGAGAGAGGGGAAGGTGCTGGGGAGAGAGAGGGGAAGGTGCTGGGGAGAGAGAGGGGAAGGTGCTGGGGAGAGAGAGGGGAAGGTGCTGGGGAGAGAGAGGGGAAGGTGCTAGGGAGAGAGAGGGGAAGGTGCTGGGGAGAGAGAGGGGAAGGTGCAGGGGAGAGAGAGGGGAAGGTGCAGGGGAGAGAGAGGGGAAGGTGCTGGGGAGAGAGCGGGGAAGGTGCTGGGGAGAAAGATGGGAAGAAGGGAAGGTGCTGGGAAAGAGAGAAGGTGAGGGGCTGGGGAGAGAGAGGGGAAGGTGCTGGGGAGAGAGCGGGGAAGGTGCTGGGGAGAGAGCGGGGAAGGTGCTGGGGAGAGAGCGGGGAAGGTGCTAGGGAGAGAGAGGGGAAGGTGCTGGGGAGAGAGAGGGGAAGGTGCTGGGGAGAGAGAGGGGAAGGTGCTGGGGAGAGAGAGGGGAAGGTGCTGGGGAGAGAGAGAGGGGAAGGTGCTGGGGAGAGAGAGAGGGGAAGGTGCTGGGGAGAGAGAGAGGGGAAGGTGCTGGGGAGAGAGAGAGTGGAAGGTGCTGGGGAGAGAGAGGCGAAGGTGCTGGGGAGAGAGAGGGGAAGGCGCTGGGGAGAGAGAGGGGAAGGTGCTAGGGAGAGAGAGGGGAAGGTGCAGGGGAGAGAGAGGGGAAGGTGCAGGGGAGAGAGAGGGGAAGGTGCTGGGGAGAGAGAGGGGAAGGTGCTGGGGAGAGAGCGGGGAAGGTGCTGGGGAGAAAGATGGGAAGAAGGGAAGGTGCTGGGAAAGAGAGAAGGTAAGGGGCTGGGGAGAGAGAGGGGAAGGTGCTGGGGAGAGAGAGGGGAAGGTGCTAGGGAGAGAGAGGGGAAGGTGCTGGGGAGAGAGAGGGGAAGGTGCTGGGGAGAGAGAGGGGAAGGTGCTGGGGAGAAAGATGGGAAGAAGGGAAGGTGCTGGGAAAGAGAGAAGGTAAGGGGCTGGGGAGAGAGAGGGGAAGGTGCTGGGGAGAGAGCGGGGAAGGTGCTGGGGAGAGAGCGGGGAAGGTGCTAGGGAGAGAGAGGGGAAGGTGCTGGGGAGAGAGAGAGGGGAAGGTGCTGGGGAGAGAGAGAGGGGGAGGTGCTGGGGAGAGAGAGAGGGGAAGGTGCTGGGGAGAGAGAGAGGGGAAGGTGCTGGGGAGAGAGAGGGGAAGGCGCTGGGGAGAGAGAGGGGAAGGTGCTGGGGAGAGAGAGGGGAAGTTGCTGGGGAGAAAGATGGGAAGAAGGGAAGGTGCTGGGAAAGAGAGAAGGTAAGGGGCTGGGGAGAGAGAGGGGAAGGTGCTGGGGAGAGAGCGGGGAAGGTGCTGGGGAGAGAGCGGGGAAGGTGCTGGGGAGAGAGCGGGGAAGGTGCTGGGGAGAGAGCGGGGAAGGTGCTGGGGAGAGAGCGGGGAAGGTGCTGGGGAGAGAGAGGGGAAGGTGCTAGGGAGAGAGAGGGGAAGGTGCTGGGGAGAGAGAGAGGGGAAGGTGCTGGGGAGAGAGAGAGGGGAAGGTGCTGGGGAGAGAGAGAGGGGAAGGTGCTGGGGAGAGAGAGAGGGGAAGGTGCTGGGGAGAGAGAGGGGAAGGCGCTGGGGAGAGAGAGGGGAAGGTGCTGGGGAGAGAGAGGGGAAGGTGCTGGGGAGAGAGAGGGGAAGAAGGGAAGGTGCCTGGGAGAGAGAGGGGAAGGTGCCTGGGAGAGAGAGGGGAAGGTGCCTGGGAGAGAGAGGGGAAGGTGCCTGGTGCCTGGGAGAGAGAGGGGAAGGTGCCTGGGAGAGAGAGGGGAAGGTGCCTGGGAGAGAGAGGGGAAGGTGCCTTGGAGAGAGAGGGGAAGGTGCTGGGGAGAGAGAGGGGAAGGTGCTGGGAAGAGAGAGGGGAAGAAGGGAAGGTGCTGGGAAAGAGAGAGGGGAAGAAGGGAAGGTGCTGGGAAAGAGAGAGGGGAAGGTGCCTGGGAGAGAGAGGGGAAGGTGCCTGGGAGAGAGAGGGGAAGGTGCCTGGGAGAGAGAGGGGAAGGTGCCGGGGAGAGAGCAGGGGAAGGTGCCGGGGAGAGAGCAGGGGAAGGTGCCGGGGAGAGAGCGGGGAAAGGTGCCGGGGAGAGAGCGGGGAAAGGTGCCGGGGAGAGAGCGGGGAAAGGTGCCGGGGAGAGAGCGGGGAAAGGTGCTGGGGAGAGTGAAAAAGGTGCTGGGCAGAGTGTGGTCAAAGTGTGTGGGGGACAGGGATTTGTGCTGGGGAGATAGAGAGGGGAATGAGCTGGGGTGAGTTTTGGAATGGTGCTTGAGAGAGAGCGGGAATGGTGATGGGGAGAGAGAGGGGAAGGTGCTGGGAAAGAGAGAGGGGAAGAAGGGAAGGTGCTGGGAAAGAGAGAGGGGAAGTTCTGTGGAGAGAGAGGGTGGAAGGTGCTGGGGAGAGAGCGGGGAAAGGTGCTGGGGAGAGAGCGGGGAAAGGTGCTGGGGAGAGAGCGGGGAAAGGTGCTGGGGAGAGAGCAGGGAAAGGTGCTGGGGAGAGTGAAAAAGGTGCTGGGCAGAGTGTGGTCAAAGTGCGTAGGGGAAAGGGATTTGTGCTGGGGAGATAGAGAGGGGAATGTGCTGGGGTGAGTTTTGGAATGGTGCTTAAGAGAGAGTGGGAATGGTGATGGGGAGAGAGAGGGGAAGGAGCTAAGGAGAGAGTGAGGAAGGTGCTGGGGAGGGACTGGGAATGGTGCTGGGAAAGAGAGAAGGAAAGGTGCTGGGGTGAGAGAGGGGAAGGTGCTGGGGAGAGAGAGAGAAAGCTGCTGGGAAGAAAGTGGGAATGGTGCTTTAGAGAGTGTGGGAAAGCTGCTGGGAAGAAAGTGAGAAAGGTGCTGGGGAGATAGTGGGAAAGGTGCTGGGGAGATAGTGGGAAAGCTGCTGGGAAGAAAGTGAAAAAGGTGCTTGGAGATAGTGGGAAAGCTGCTGGGAAGAAAGTGAGAAAGGTGCTTGGAGAAAGTGGGAAAGCTGCTGGGTTGACAGTGGGGAAGGTGCTTTGGAGAGAGATGGGAATGGGTAGAGAGAGGGGTAGTTGCTGGGGAGACGGTGCGGATTGTGCTTGGGAGAGAGTGTGAAAAGTGTTCGGGAGAGTGTGGGAATGGTGCTGGGGAGAAATCAGCAGACTTCTCAATATGCACTGTAAAACATGGCAAAAAAGAAGAGAGAATAAAATGTCTGTAAAATTGACTATCCATTTGTTTCATTATTTTATAATTTGCCATTTTGGTTTCTTCAAAATCAGATCAAGCTTTTGAGATCCTTTTTGTATATTCTCCACCTCCATTTTCCACGATAAAAGTAGAGCTTCTCCTTCTTTTACTGAAGAAATTCTATGCCAGTGTGTGTCCTTTGAAATCATCAGACCTTCAAGGTAGCTGTAATTTCCATATATGTTTTCCGTAAGGCTAGAGTAGCCAGGGCTATATCGGAAAATATTTTTATTTCGTTATAAGGAGGGGGAAAACTTGGAAATTTATAGCTAGCTCTCAAAATTTCTTCTTGCCAAATACACGTTGGAAGCTAATCATCACATCTCTGGGTTGCGCGTTTGTCAACTTAGCTGGAAGTGGGATTCTATGTAGATTATCAAAAATGTTAGTTTCCTGACTAATTCCAGGTATAAATGAAGAAAAAAATCTCTTCGTCTTTAAGATCTACATCAAAAACCGCCTCAGGTATTCCTCTTAAATCTGAGATTTCTTCTTCTGGATTGGTTTTCCAAATTTGTAATATTATGTTCTAACTCAGTGACTTTATTTTATAGGGATGTAGTCTAAGTTATTACTGAAGCATGATCTATCACTAATTTATCAAATTTAAATTCTATATCTTCAATTCTTCCATGAATCTCTTTAATAGCTTTATAGTTTTCCCCTATTTGCAGTTTAAGATCTGCTGTTAAATTAACCTGAAACTCACTCAAGATTTCTTAAACTTTTGAAGTAGTGAGCACTTCCTCCTGAGTTTCATTTAACTCTATTAAAACAGATGACTCGTCGTTGCCTATTGAACTCTGATTGCTTTCTCTACCAACACATGGCTTTCTGAAATAGATTTATTTAGCATGCTGGAGTTAGGGGCAAAAAAGGTTTCAACGTTTCTGAAATATAAACTTTTTTACTTCTACCTTGGATTTATTAGACGTTTTTTTATTTAATAGCTGAAAGAGTGAATTATTTAACAGATGATCTAAAACCCAGTAACTCCAAAGGTATGGCGTAGAGATTTTCAACCGTCCATACATTTTTAAATGAATTATTTATATATTGAGAGCTGCTTAGAAATTTCAAATTTTTGTGGCAAAATTATTAACACTTGATATATGATATAATATCACCTGCTCCAGCTCTTAAAAACAAAAGGGGTTTCATCAGTAGAACAAAAATGAAAGGGGACAGGGGACACCCCTGTCTTGTGTCGTTTTGTAATTCAATTTTTACTATATCGAAGCCTAGACCATGAATTAGTGTTTTAGAGTTATAATAAAGTGCTCTAATTCCCAATACTGAATTTGTTCATTACTACGTAAATAAGGTCTTAGCTGACTGTCAAATGCTTTGTCAAGACAGAGCCAGCATGGGAATATTTAATTTATTTGCATATGAGAGAATATTTATGAGGCATCTGGTATTCTTTGGGTGATGCGATGTGTTGGGTTGGGTTTGCGCCAGACATAGTGTTTTCTTTGATGGCCGAAAAGTTAAATGTTAGTCTTATCAGACCAGAGCACCTAACCCCATACATTTTGGAAGTCACCCACATACCTTTTCGCAAACTCAAAACGTGCCATTTTGTTTTTTGCTTTAAGTAATGGCTTTCTTCTGGCCACTCTTCTATAAAGAACAACTCTATGGAGCGTAAGGCTTATTGTCATCCTATGTACAGATACTCCTGTCTCTGCTGTGGAACCATGCAGCTCCTCCAGGGTTACCTTAGGTCTGTGCTGCCTCTCTGATTAATGCCCTTCTTGCCCGGTCTATGAGTTTTGGTGGGCGGCCGTCTCTCGGCAGGTTTGCTGTTGTGCCATGTTCTTTCCATTTGGTTATTATAGATTTGATGGTGCTCGTGGGGATCATCAAAGATTTGGATATTTTTTTTTTTATAACCTAACCCTAACTTGTACTTCTCAACAGCATTGTCCCTTACTTGTTTGAAGAGCTCCTTGGTCTTCATGGCAATGTATGGTTAGTGGTGCCTCTTGCTTAGGTATTGCAGCCTCTGGGCATTTAAAAAAAGGTGTGTATATGAAATGACACTTACATTGCACACAGGTGGACATAATTTCACTAATTATGTGACTTCTGAAGGTAATTGGTTGCACTAGAGCTTTTTATGGGCTTTATAACAAAGGGGGGGGTGAATACATTTGCACATGCCAATTTTCTGTTTTTTATTTCTAAAAAAAATAGTTTTGATGTATATATTTTGCTCATTTCACTTCACCAACTTAGACTTTTGTGTTCTGATCCATCACATAAAATTCAGATAAAAAAACATTGAACTTACGGCTGTAAGGTAACAAAATAGGTAAAAAGTCAAGGGGGGTAAATACTTTTGCAAGGCACCGTATATGGAGTCTTAATCTCTTCCAGTACCAAAGTCTATTTGCAAATTTGTGCTTTCATCTTATTTTTACTCTCTTTAATATGGATGTACAAACATTGCACTACAGAGTCTGTAGTCTGCAATAAAATAAAATGCTTCAATTAAATATTACTTGTAAAATTGCATTTGTATCCTTTGTTGCTCAAATCTCATATTCTGGTTATACCAGCATTTTGTAAAATATAGTCTATATTACATCTAGAATTTAAAAAGAGTGACACCTACTATAAAAGTATGTTTTTGTACAGTAAAAATGTATCTCTAAAGACAGATTTAATTTTGCTCCTATATGCTTGGACTCACACTTACATATATAAATGTAGCCAGCATGCCTAACAGATCAGAGGTACAGATGCATGCAAGGACACAAAGCAGACAAAGCACAACACTGAATAAACAGGAACTCTTCAGATATACTGCAAAAAAATGAAAAGTGTATTACCAAGACGACTCAACATTTACAACAAAAAAAGAAAATGCACAGCCCTAAAAGAGAAATGAACAGCTCATATATACTTTACAGAAAAAAAAAACATGAATAGAGCAGCATCACATGAGATTAAATTAATTGGATTTTTGGCAGATTGTTCAACGTACGTATGTAGGTGCATAGCAGCTCATTTGTGGTCTCAGTATACAATAGGCTCTATGCCTGGGAGAATTTTTTTTTGACTCACACATCTCTGATTGTGGGTCATATTAAGATCAAAAAGTTTGCTGTAGACTTTTTTGGGCTTTCGTCATTTGTATCTTGTGGTAAATATACTATATATATATATATATATATATATATATATATATATATATATATATATATATATATATATATATATATATATATATATATATACACTAGCGACTTGCCCGTCAAAAAATTACGGCAATGAGATGTGTATGTTTGGAAAGTTGTTTAGTTATTAATATATGTATTTGACACTTGTAAGATTTTAGTTATGATGAAATAAGTAATATTGTGATATTAAACATTTTTAGTTTTGTAAAATGTTCTCTTGGTGAACAGTAACTCTTAAAGCATTTTGTATTAAAAGTATTAACAATTGAATGTAAGAACAGTTGAAATTTAAATTAATCAGTATTTTAAACTTGAGGTAATGGTTTTTTAACATGCAATTTGTATCTGAAGAATTGTTAACATCAATAGACATTGAATCCAGAGGAAGGCAAACAGTAAAAACCTTCCTTGAAACGTACCCAATTTTAACATGAACTTTGTAATATATTTAAGTAAGAAACTTGACATTATATTTTTTGAAACTTGAACTTTCTTATCTGTGTAACTAAAGAACTTGAAAAAACATTTTTCCAACTTGGAACATTATAAACAGTAACATAGTGAATTAAGATTTTAACATAATTTTGTATTAAAAGTATTAACATTTGAATGTAAAAACAGTTGAACTTTAAACTAATCAGTATTGTAAACTTGAGGTAATGTTTTTTTAACTCAAGAATTGTTAACTTAAATATACATTGAATGCAGAGGAAGGCAAACAGTAAAAACCCTACTTGAAACGTACCCAATTAAATTAATTCCTTCCTGACCCGATGAACTGGCGATAAGATTACTCCCTGGATTAATGTTTAACATAACAGACAATATTTACATTGTGACTTAAAACGTTGTTGAGCTCTTAACATAAACTTTGTAATATGTTGAAGTAAAGAACTTGAAAGTATATTTTTTGAAACTTGAAGTTTCTTATCAGTCTAAGTAATGAACTTGAAAATATTGTTAATTAACATTTTAACATAATTTGTAAAATGAATGCAAGGCAAGTGTTTTGTGAGGCTAATCATTTATAAACAGTACTTCCATTAATTATGACTGAATTGTTTATGGTTTTGTATTTTTGAATGCTTTTACATTTGTTTTGAATGTTTTTTTTTTCTTTAATGAAAAGTTATAGCACTTCATAGTAGACAATGTTTTTAGTAAAAATACGTCCATCTTCTAATAAATCACCTTGACTTTCATTCTTTTCAATGTAAACTTTAATAGCCTGTGGATTTTTGCACCGTGATAACGCAACGTACAATTGGCCATGTGCAAATACTGGTTCTTGTAAGAAAATACCATCAGATTTGAACGTTTGTCCTTGTGATTTATTAATGGTCATTGCAAATGCCATAATGATGGGAAATTGTCTTCTTTAAAGTATAAAAGGGAGACTACTTTCACTTGGTGCTAAATCTATTCTTGGTATGAAAAGTCTCTCTCCTTTATGGGTATCGGTTAAAATTTCAGCATCTATAAAATGGTCCTTTAATTGTTGAACAATTAATCTTGTCCCATTGCATAGGCCTTTTTTGGGGTTCATATTTTGCAGTAACATGACAATTGCACCTTTCTTTAGCTGCAAAATATGTGGTGGCATTCCAGAAGGAGTTAGTGAGTTTATGAATTCAGTTGAAAAGTTAGCCTGACTTTCATTGTCATCGGCAAGTACAGAATCAGCACTGTGATAATTTCTTTGTGGTGCATTATTTTTTTTTAAAGATTTCATTATTGAGGATTAATGCATCCTTATTTTTACAAGTTAGTATGACTTGGTTGGCAAGCTCTGAATATTTCTGGTTATTTATGCTACCTTCAAATATAGCCGATATAATATCTTGGTGACAAATCATATGAGGTGGGATCTCTACAGTGTCCTCAAGTAAATGTGTTATTTTTTCTGTTCTGCCTTCTCCAATTTTGATAAGCAAATCATTGAAATCAGTTTGGCCTTCTGATCTCATGTTTTGTTGCAGTTGAAGTTAGGTAAAATGTTTCCATAGTGTGCTTGACTTTATACAGGTCTCAAAAATATGAGAGTTCGATTTCCATGTACAACGACAGGTAATGTTTGTCTAAAATCGCCACTTAACAACATTTCCATTTGGTGGAAAGGTAAAGTATTATCCATGACTTCACGAAGCAAACGGTCAATACATTGGAGGGCATAGCATGACATCATTGTGGCCTCATCTATTATAATTAATTTACTTTTTTTCAATTTCTTTGCTTGTAATGATGTCATGTGAATATCTGACACAGAGGTTTCTAAAATAGGCACTGGCAGTTTAAAGCCACTATGTACAGTTCTTCCACCTTCTAACAAAAGTGCAGCAATTCCAGTAGTGGCAAACGCCAATGCTATTTGACCTTATGCTCGTACAGAACTCATTAATAAACTATATAGATAAGTTTTTCCTGATCTGCCAGGTCCATCAAGATAGAAATAACGCTCTGTCACCATGTCATCATCTATTGCATTTTTAATGGCATTAAATGCTTGCAATTGTAACGTATTTAAAGTTGCAAGTCTTTCTTCTGTTCTTTCTACTTGTAGTTGAATGTCATAGTCTTCAAAGTTTATGTCATCTATAAGACCTGGATCAGGCAAATTAAAACTTGCACAACTTAATCCATGAGTTAAAAATACTTCTTGGATTTCCATTAACGCTTTCAAGTGTGCAATCGGTTCGTTGTATCGTCGCATAAAGTCTTCAGCCATATTTCTTTTAAATCTCTCCCACAAAGCTAATGCATTTGGAGCATTTGAGAAGATACAAATAAATGCAAATTGTTCTCTCATCTGCCGTGGCATTTGACATTGTGCTGCTTCTTCTAAACATCTTTCCCATTCTGTATCATCAGCTAGTAGGTTTCTATGTCTTGCAGCTAAATGGAAGGATTTATATACTATGTCATTAACAGTTCTTAAGTGTTCAAAACTTTGTGCTCCAGGAACATTTAAAAGTAATATCCATAAGCAAAAACGTTCAACATCTCTTGGACTGACTGTGTAAATTCTTGGGATTAATTTATTGCCTCTGCTTTTTCTCGGTCTCCATAATCTATTCACAAAAACATAGTGATATGGAATTTCAATATATAAGAATAGTGTTGCTTGTGAATCTGTGGAATTTAATGCAAACCATGCAGTTAGTGTAGTGTCACTATCTTCACTTTGGGCCAATGCATTACTTTCATTTCCAGCATGGAAATACACTAAATGTCTTTGTGGCAAATGTACTGCTAATCTATATACTGCATGTGATCTATCATGTATTTCAAATTTTAAAAGCCGCCACATAGCTTCTGGCGCACTGACATAGCGAGCATCTACATGAGATGCAAGTTCATCATGTACTAACTCACTACTTTCAGGGTTGTCTGCACTTTTGACAACTACAGTAGCTTCATTATAGCCTTTGTAAATATATTTGTAGACATATTTAATGGATTTGATGGAAATGCAGGCGTTATACTTCATGAGTAAATGTTGATTGTAGGGTACTACATACAGTCAGGTCCATAACTATTGGGACATCGACACAATTCTAAACTTTTTGGCTCTATACACCACCACAATGGATTTGAAATGAAACTAACAAGATGTGCTTTAACTGCAGACTTTCAGCTTTAATTTGAGGGTATTTACATCCAAATCAGGTGAACGGTGTAGGAATTACAACAGTTTGTATATGTGCCTCCCACTTTTTAAGGGACCAAAAGTAATGGGACAGATTAACAGTCATAAAACAAACTTTCACTTTTTAATACTTGGTTGCAAATCCTTTGCAGTCAATTACAGCCTGCAGTCTGGAACGCATAGACATCACCAGACGCTGGGTTTCATCCCTGGTGATGCTCTGCCAGACCTCTATTGCAACTGTCTTCAGTTCCTGCTTGTTCTTGGGGCATTTTCCCTTCAGTTTTGTCTTCAGCAAGTGAAATGCATGCTCAATCGGATTCAGATCAGGTGATTGACTTGGCAATTGCATAACATTCCACTTCTTTCCCTTATGTAAAACAACATTTAACAGTAAACACAAACTTTAATCTATAAAAAAAAATGTAACAACATATAACAGGATAGTCCAATAAATAGGCAAGACACATACAATACAAAATTTAATTTTTTTAATTCACAGCCCCAACTTACAATGTTAACCACAAAAACTAACCACAAACATAAAAGACAATACTACAACAAATACTACAAAGACCTAACAAACAACAATATAACACAACATATAAGCCTTTAAGTTAAATAGAAGAAGAGTATTCCACAAATCCCCTGCAGTAGAAATTACAAAGAGCAATATATTACTATCATTTTTTTCCCTCTACTATGCCTCTAAGCCAACCCTACAAACCTACAAAATTAAAAACAATGAACAACAAAAACTAAATTAAAAAGCTCATTTAACACTATAAACCTACTACATCTCCAATAAGCTATTATTCAATTACCTTGCGTGCCATATGCATCTAACCCAAAAATAACAAAATACAACACATAAAGTAGGAGCCAAAAAATAAAACACACTCATTTAACAATAGAAAGCAAGTTTAGCTACATGGAACTACAATCACATACAAACAAAGTTAATTTACAATCACAACACTGTTGCAACAAAAACATTTCACAAACCAACTTAACATCTGAAAGTAAACAAATGATACATTATTTTCATTTACAGATTAAGATGGCTGATAACGAGACCAAACAGGAAAAGATAAGACGTCAAGCTAGAGAACGACAACAAAGATGGGCAAACCAGCAGACGCCGGAGCAGAAGGAAATTTGACGAGAAAAAGAACGGAAAAGACTTGCAAGCAAAAGACTGCAAAAATAAAAGATACACCAAAAAAAAAAAACACTAAACAAAAGCATTTAGAACCTGTTCCTCAAACATCACATGACATTTCAAATTATGAATTACAAACTGAAACGGATATATGCTCTTCAAATTGTCCTTTACTCAAATCTTTAGCAGTAGAGGTTCATAATTGTGGTGACATGAATACTTAATGTCACAACAATGTGACAACAATTCCCAATATATTTATAAAACATTATGACTGAACCTATTTTTCCAAACTATAAAAATTTCAAGACAAACATAAGATCCTACAATAGTGCCATATCCTTTGCATCTATGGGGGCATCATTAGCTGCTAATGTACCAGGACATGGTCCTTACTGTTTTAAAGTCCAAGGCCAAATTTATCATCGGACTTCACATTTACATCCAGAGGATGGAGAGCAAAGAAAATTCGCTCAACAATATGTCCTAGATACAATGGAAGCTGTTGACCAACGTATGCAGCTGCAAGAAAATAAAAAATGCTTACCCAGTGTTTTTATAGAGCTAGATAAAATTACGGACAATAACCCCTACACTGAAGCTTATAAAAAATTGGCAGAAGTAGAAAATGAACAACAACTTCATGCAGAAAGAACAACCATTTCAAAGAGACATTAGAATATATCCCAGAAATGAGAAGCAACCATTCATTAATATGAGTATCTTAAATCCAAATTTAGATCCAATGAAATATCCCATTTTTTTTGCCACACAGAGAAGCAGGTTGGCAACCAAATTAACCCTTCCAAGTTACCCAAATGCTAAAGCCAGAATGCGCAATAATGTGTCCATGCTTGAATTTAAAGAAGCTCAAATTGCCATTCGAAATACATTTAATCCAATTTTATGTGGTGGAAAACTAACACAACAATGGATTATTGATTCCCATTTGCAAGTTGAGGCCAACAATTTAAACTTCATAAAATATCAACAAGATAAACTAATAAACTACGTGTAGAACAATATTGTGGATTAATGGACTATGTCGCTGAGGTGGCTACAAGCAGAGACATGACAGCGGGCAAAGCTATCATTTTAAAATAATTTTACCATCTTCTTTCCAGGGATCTCCTCGAAATATGAGAGCAAGATACAATGATGCCATGGCTATTGTCACCAAATTTGGAAAACCCGATTTATTTATTACATTTACATGTAATCCCCAATGGCCAGAAATTATACAAAATTTACTTCTTGCCCAAAGTGCTTCCGAAAGACCAGATTTAGAGTTTTCAAAATGAAATTCAATTAATTAATACGTGACATCACTATAAGTCACTTATTTGGCAAATGTCTTGCTTATGTATACAGTGGATATAAAAAGTCTACACACCCCTGTTAAAATGTCAGGTTTCTGTGCTATAAAAAAATGAGACAAAGATAAATCATATCAGAACTTTTTCCACCTTTAATGTGACCTATAAACTGTACAACTCAATTGAAAAACAAACTGAAATCTTTTAGGTAGAGGGAAGAAAAAGAAAAATAATGTGGTTGCATAAGTCTGCACACCCTCTTATAACTGGGGATGTAGCTGTGTTCAGAATTAAGCAATCACATTCCAAATCGTGTTAAATAGGAGTCAGCATACACCTGCCATCATTTAAAGTGCCTCTGATTAACCCCAAATAAAGTTCAGCTGCTCTAGTTGGTCTTTCCTGAAATGTTCTTCGTCGCATCCCGAAGCAAAAGCCATGGTCCACAGAGAGCTTCCAAAGCATCAGAGGGATCTCATTGTTAAAAAGGTATCAGTCAGGATACCTAAGGGTACAAAATAATTTCCAAGGCATTAGATATACCATGGAACACAGTGAAGACAGTCATCATCAAGTGGAGAAAATATGGCACAATAGTGACATTACCAAGAACTGGAGCTCCCTCCAAAATTGATGAAAAAACAAGAAAACTGGTCTGGGAGGCTACCAAGAGGACTACAGCAACATTAAAGAAGCTGCAGGACTATCTGGCAAGTACTGGCTGTGTGGTACATGTGACAACAATCTCCTGTATTCTTCATATGTCTGGGCTATGGGATAGAGTGGCAAGACGAAAGCCTTTTCTTACAAAGAAAAACATGCCAGCCTGGCTAAATTTTGCAAAAACACATCTGAAGTCTCCCAAAAGCATGTGGGAAAAGGTGTTATGGTCTGATGAAACCAAGGTTGAACTTTTTGGCCATAATTCCAAAAGATATGTTTGGCGCAAAAACAACACTGCACATCACCAAAAGAACACCATACCCACAGTGAAGCATGTTGGTGGCAGCATCATGCTTTGGGGCTGTTTTTCTACAGGTGGAAATGGGACCTTAGTTAAGATAGAGGGAATTATGAACAGTTCCAAATACCAGTCAATATTGGCAAAACACCTTCAGGCTTCTGCTAGAAAGCTGAATATGAAGAGGAACATCTTTCAGCATGACAACGACCCAAAACATACATCCAAATCAACAAAGGAATGGCTTCACCAGAAGAAGATTAAAGTTTTGGAATGGCCCAGCCAGAGCCCAGACCTGAATCCGATTGAAAATCTGTGGGGTGATCTGAAGAGGGCTGTGCACAGGAGATGCCCTCGCAATCTGACAGATTTGATGTGTTTTTGCAAAGAAGAGTGGGCAAATCTTGCCATGTCAAAATGTGCCATGCTGATAGACTCATACCCAAAAAGACTGAGTGCTGTAATAAAATCAAAAGGTGCTTCAACAAAGTATTCGTTTAAGGGTGTGCATACTTATGCAACCATATTATTTTATTTTTATATTTTTTCTTCCCTCTACCTAAAAGATTTCAGTTTGTTTTTCAATTGAGTTGTACAGTTTATAGGTCACATTAAAAAGGTGGAAAAGGTTCTGAAATTATTTATCTTTGTCTAATTTTTTTACAGCACAGAAACCTGACATTTTAACAGGGGTGTGTAGACTTTTTATATCCACTGTATACAATTGAATTTAAAAAAAAAGAGGCCTTCCACATGCACATCTTCTCATAATCCTTCAAGAAAAAGATAAATTAGATACTGGTGACAAAGTGGATTCAGTCATTGTTGCTCAACTACCAGATCCAGAACTATATGGTAGACTATATATGAGATTGTAACTCATCGTATGATTCATGGACCCTGTGGCGAGCTTAATCCACAATCACCATGGAAAATAATAAATGTTCCAAATAATTTCCAAAAGATTAGAGACAAAACTTATGCCAATTGTGATGGCTATCCACTATATAGAAGAGAAGGAGATAGTGCCATTATTAGTGGAAAAAAGGTTGACAATAGATATGTGGTACCATACAATCCACATTTACTTATGAAGTATAATGCACAAATTAATGTAGAAGCCTGAACTTCCATCAAATCCATTAAATATGTCTACAAATATATTTACAAAGGCTATGATGCAGCTACTGTAGTCGTCAAAAGTGCAGACAAGCAGTGAGTTAGTACATGATGAACTTGCATCTCCTGTAGATGCTCGCTATGTCAGTGCGCCAGAAGCTATGTGGCGGCTTTTAAAATTTGAAATGCATGATAGATCACATGCAGTATATAGATTGGCAGTACATTTGCCACAAAGACATTTAGTGTATTTCCATGCTGGAATGAAAGTAATGCATTGGCCCAAAGTGAGCATTGTCACACTACACTAACTGCATGGTTTCAATTAAATGCTACAGATTCACAAGCAACACAATTCTTATATATTGAAATTCCACATCACTATATTTTTGTGAATGGATTATGGAGACCAGGAAAAAGCAGAGGAAATAAAAGAATACCAATAATTTACACGGTCAGTCCAAGGGACCTTGAACGTTTCTGCTTACGACTACTACTTTTAAATGTTCCTGGAGCACAAAGTTTTGAACACTTAAGAACTGTTAATGACATAGTATATGAATCCTTCCATTTAGCTGCAAGACATAGAAACTTACTAGCTGATGATACAGAATGGGAAAGGTGTCTAGAAGAAGCAGCACTATGTCAAATGCCACGGCAGATGAGGGAACAATTTGCATTCATTTTTATCTTCTCAAATGCTCCAAATGCATTAGCTTTGTGGGACACATTTAAAAGTAATATGGCTGAAGACTTTATGCAACGATACAATAAACCTATTGCACACGTAAAAGCATTCATGGAAATGCAAGAAGTTTTTTTTAACTCATGGATTAAGTTGTGCAAGTTTTAATCTGCCTGATACAGGTCTTATAGATGACATAAACTTTGAAGACTATGACATTCAATTACAAGTACAAAGGACAGAAGAAAGACTTGCAACTATAAATACATTACAATTGCAAGCATTTAATGCCATCTAAAATGCACTAGATGATGACATGGTCAAAGCGCGTTATTTCTATCTTGATCGACCTGGCGGATCAGGAAAAACATATCTATATAATTTATTAATGAGTTTTGTACGAGCACAAGGTCAAATAGCACTGCCGTTTGCCACCACTGGAATTGATGCACTTTTGTTAGAAGGTGGAAGAACTGTATATGGGCACTGGCAGTTTAAACCCACTATTTTAGAAACCTCAGTGTCAGATATTCGCATGACATCATTACAAGCAAAAAAAACTGAAAAAAAGTAAATTAATTATAATAGATGAGGCCCCAATGATGTCATGCTATGCCCTCCAATGTATTGACCGTTTGCTTGGTGAAGTCATAGATAATACTTTTCCATTTGGTGGAAAGGTAATGTTGTTAGGTGGTGATTTTAGACAAACATTACCTGCCGTTGTACATGGAAATCGAACTGACATTATCGAAACATGTATAAAGTCAAGTACACTATGGAAACATTTTACCCATCTTCAACTCCAACAAAATATGAGATCAGAAGGCCAAAATGATTTCAATGATTGGCTTATTAAAATTGGAGAAGACAAAACAGAAAAAATACCGAATTTACCTGACGACACTGTGCACATCCCACCTCATACGATTTGTCACCAAGATCTTATATCGGCTATATTTGAGAGTACAATAAATAACCAGGAGTATTCAGAACTTGCCAACCAAGTCATCCTAACCTGTAAAAAATAGGATGCATTAATCATCAATAATGAAATATTTAAAAAAATGAATGCACCCCAAAGAAATTATCACAGAGCTGATTCTGTACTTGCTGATGACAAAGAAAGTCAGGCAAACTTTTCAACTGAATTCATAAACTCATTAACTCCTTCTGGAATGCCACCACATATTTTGCAGCTAAAGAAAGGTTCAATTGTCCTGTTACTGTAAAATATGAACCCAAAAAAAGGCCTATGCAATGGGACAAGATTAATTGTTCAACAATTAAAGGACCATTTCATAGATACTGAAATTTTAACTGGTACCCATAAAGGAGAGAGAGTTTTCATACCAAGGATAGATTTAGCACCAAGTGAAAGTAGTCTCCCTTTTATACTTCAAAGAAGACAATTTCCCATCATTATGGCATTTGCCATGACCATTAATAAATCACAAGGACAAACATTTTTAAATGTCGTTAAATGTTATACATTTTATCAATGTTAGTGCATCTAGTCAGGCATGAACAGAAAGAAACAACAATGGTAAATGCAAATAAAATAGCCTCACATAATGTTTACCAAACAGCGCCCAACTATTTAATTGCCAATACCTAGACCATAGAATCAATTTTGCCTTATACCTGTTTTATTGTTCCTAATAGGTATTGGGATGATGGATGTGAAAGTAGCAAGATTATCATGATGATTAACTTCAGCTGGAACATAAATAGAACAATTATCATAAACCACTACACAAACACTTCGTAGAATACAATTTTGCACTGATATTACTAACAACCCTGAGATTATTCTTTTCCTAGTTACTCTCCTTAATAAGAGGTTAGTATATTATATATCCTAGCAAGTTGATAGAAGCAAAGGGATAGTACAAAAGGAAGACAGGGCTAGGAAAGAGTAGAAAAAAAAAAAGACAAAACAGTGAAAACATAGGCTCAGACAATCTTCATACAAACCCAGTCTTACACATCACAGTTAGCCAGGCCCCTCTGAGGTAATATGGTATACTTCTCTGGTCAAGGCAATGACCCATCATGTGCAGATTTCAAGACACAGAACAAGGAGTGTGTGACTCACAGATCTTTGCATTTGTGTATCAGGTACAGACAAGAGTTTGGCCCATCCCTTTTTTTGGGTGCGGGATCACAGCATATCTTGACTTTATCTCTTAGTCAGTAAGCTCTCTATCTGAGCTTCTATCTGTCATTATCTTTGTCATCAGTATAGTCACTTGGTAGTCACTTTCTCTCATCATAAACCAGGACAAGCTTGTGGCACAGTTATTACTTTCTTCGCTTTTTTTTTCTTCTTTTTTATAGGCACTCATAGTCTTCTTCTTCTGAGGGGGAGGCAATTGTGACAAAAAGAAAAAAAAATCCAAACATTCAAGATCTGTCATATAAGACTTTACATATATCTTTCAAACATACATCCTCTCATCATACACACTTAGCCTAGGCTCCTCACTAACTAGATATGACATTTTACATATGCATAACTCTAATTACCTAGTGATGGTATATAAATCAAAATCAATAAAGTCAGTAATTACATTTATGCAGGGGTTAAAATAACATGGATATGTACAATATATTGCTTTTACTCCTGCTAAAGCAGCAAGATTGTCTTAAAAAGGTTATAATATTACTATATTATGTCTTTTATAAGTGACTAGATAAATATTTGCTTTTCCTTGTCATTGGATATATATTGGAGAATAAACTAATAATTATTTTGTATCATGCTTTGACATTTAAAACAAAAACATAGCTCCAAAACATGAATCTCACTACTATCACAACAGATAAGAGCCCATGATAAGGTTCTTTACCATCTCATACTATGGAATCAACAGATAAGATTTAGAAGGTACATAGGCCTCGATCTCCCGTCAACAGTGCTAATCTGTTTTGGAGCACCATTTTAGCCACAAAATCCATCTAAACGTGCAAATTGAAGATTGATCTTTTATGCCCTCATTTACACCTCATAACCCGGTAGCATGTTATGCACTGATTATTGACATAGGCACCCTCTGCAGCATCCCCCTTGGGAGAAAACACGAGACAGAGATTATGCATATCATGTACATTTTGATAGAGGGAAATGTCAATTTGCTTTATCATTCCTTAAAATTACAGTAACACAAGGCATAAAAAAATTACAGCTCAAAAAAAAAAATTAACTGGCCAACAAATCAGGCCTGCAAAGAAACAAAAAAGAAAATTAAAGAAAAAGAACAATTATTACATTATTATTCTGGTTTGATTGACATTTCTGATTGATCTTACATGCGTATTGTAACACATAAAATATCAGACCCAGTTGGTTACTATTATCAACCTTAACGATGAGCATATCTTTGAAACAAAGTACAGTATTTATATTTGTACGGGTTATTGTAAATGGAGTTTACTTCAATCCATCAATAACTCCATGTGCAATTATAAAATGCTTTTTACCTGATAGTTATTAAGTACTTAATCAGCATTTCACTTTGGGATATAAAGATTGGTTACCAGACAAACCCTCATTCGTTTCTGTTAATATATCACCTCAATAATATTTAAAACAAAATAGAAATTAAATCTAGATAAAACATTTATTAATAAATATCCAACAGCATATAAACATAAACTATAATATTCATCCAGAAGTGATCAGGCTCTGGAATATATATTTCATTAAAACAGTTGATAAAAAATGTCTGTTATTCAAAATGTATATCCTATGCATAGGATTTTTATACCAGTATTAAAATATTCTTATAGAAAAAAAAAACACAAAGACAAAATTCACATAAGACAAACATCAGAAAACATTAACCAGCTTACTGTGAGCTCACAAAAAGTAATATGTATGTGCATAGTTCACAAACCACTTATTAATGACAGATTTGATTTTTTTTATATTTTTTAACCTTAAAATATAATTGAAGGAATTGAAGAGAAACAAAAATAAATATTTTACAACAACCAAACCTGCAAAAGTATATGACATGAAATTTGTTTCTCAAATCATCAATGATTGTTATTCTCTGAGTCATAGTAACAATTTATATTATCATTGTAGCGCTACCTCTGCCTTCCCCAATTATTATTATTATTATGGTACATAGAGGTAGAGGGTGGGTGCTTTCTTTTTCAGTGGTGCTGTAAAAACTCCACCTGCATCTTTAACTCTGACTGGCTCAATCCATTCTTGTACACCTTTCCTATGCCAATCATCAATAAATTGCCTAGTCTGTGACACAATAGGATGCAGATTGGCCATGGCATGTTGCACAAATAGTGCTCCCATGTCTAGGGTCAATCCACATTCTTCCAACCAACATCTCTTAAATATGACTACAAAATCTGACACGTTATATGCAAGGTTATCATATCTTATCACAATAAACAATATAAATGCAAAGGAAGCTTGTGGTTTACAGATAATATTATGCGTAACCAGCAATAAAAAAAGCAGAACAGTATATGCAATGTGCTTAATGAAGCGTAGACAAAAAAGAAAAGTTATTACAGCATTAAATGCAATATGTATATCACAATTGTTTTTAGCCTAGAAGAGAGAGTACAGGAGGGTGATAAATCACAAAATATGGACTTAATACCCTTGTCACAGACTCTGAGCTGTGACAAAAAAAGTGCTCTTCTCCAATTCAATAATTTATGCAAGATATTTCTACAGAAGAGGGCGAGTGTTCTGAAGAATATCCCCAGATGTAGCCCCCAAATTGATAGATAGAAGGATTTTCTCCACTACTTAGGAAAAGCCCAGGACCCAGGGGTCAGCAACTCTTATCCACCTTCCTCTCGGTCTCTCCCTTCTCTTAGCTCAGGTCCCTGGAAGTCAAAGTCAATAACACAGACAAGGTAGTATTATCAACTATGGCTTAGCTTTATTTGATATGACAGACATATTTATAGTAGTTTAATCATATGCCAGTAGGTATAATTGTGAAATATCCTGGTCTATGACAAATGTTTTCTTTTATCATATGTGTTTGCGGTTAAGTAAATGGAAGCAAACATAGTTCCTGTACAGATTTAAGAAAGAGGAAGTAACAGCATTTTACTGGAACGTATTGCACATGCTTTCCTGCAAACATTCTACAGTGGTCACGTACTATGGAAAATTACAAATGAAGCTATATGATTAAGACCTTTAATGCATCAAAGCCCCCTAAATACTCTAACAAGGATGTGGTCAGTCAGGTAAAAATCAGATTTTCTCTAAAATATTTTATGTTTATATCTTGCAGACCTGATAATGTTGTTATTTTTTCACTAACATGGGACGTTCTTACTAACTTACGATGGTCCTTTAACCTTAAATTTACTGCACTCCTGTTTGTGTAAACTCATATAAATATTGTTACATGTGGCACATTTGGAACTGGCCTGAAACAACCCAGTGCCCCGATCCACAATGGCTTTGGGGTATCCATCAGAAAGACTTTACATATCGGTTGGTCTAGGCTGACCGTCCCAAGTCACTGTTCTTGGTCAGTGTCATTGGTTCCTAGCTCTCAGAGCTTTCGTTGGCCTGTTTGTTCTGTCTTGGAGTCCTGGCTAGTTCTACCTTCAAGGAATGACCATTGATGTTCAGACCATCCAGGCTACACAAGACCTTCTCAGCCTGGCTCCTATCTCTATAGTCCAGGAAGGCTCTATGCTGAGCTCCTTGCCATGTGAGGCGCAGTGGGGTCGCTCCTCTCTCTCTCAACATGCTCTTCAGCTCACTCACTCGAGTGCTTGAGGGGATGTTTCCTATGTACACCGCAGCCACTTCTTGTGTTGTGTCCTGGGGAATGTACTCTTCTTTATTGGATGCCCTAACCCTCCTCCCTGATACCAAGGACCGGGGCTTCCCTACATCACCTCCAGAAACAGACTCCCCGTTATTCTTCAGAGAAACATCCTTTCCAGCTCTTCTCTCGATGTCCAGAAGTTTTCGTAATATTGGGATCTTGCTCAAAGTTTCATGACTGATCTGTAACAAACAAAAAACATGTTCTTGAAACCTCAATTCTGATTGGATGTTTATTACTATCACAGGACACATTATGAATAGCCAAGATTACTGATCCCACTTACTGGAAGGTTGTGTCAGGAGTCCACTACTCATTCCTTAAAGGGACATGGACACTTTTAATATTAAAATCTACTACTTAATTGTTTATTTGCATATGAAAACATAATTGTATTAACTAGTGCTTAAGCACTTAATAAAGTTATATTTAAATATACAAATAAACACTTTATTTATATTCATATTAAAACAGGGAACCTTCCATATGCCTTTAAACGCAGTAATTAATTGTGTGATTATGTCAAACGTGCGTTGGGCTTAGCTTCCTGTGCAGTTTACACTCCTGGATTGAAGTGGCGGTCTGTTGCTCTTCCCCATTGGTTTGGGGGTAACTGTGTATCTTTATTTAGTTAAATTGGAGTTATATTAGGGGTTAGCCACTAGGACAACCTTCCAGGAAGGATGTACCCACAGAGGTCATAGCCAGTGTATTGTAGTGCAGGGTTTTTACACAGTGTGGCCTTTCAGGCTGCCACTTCAACCAGGAAGACTGTATGTATTGTATTTATGTATGGCAATGATTTTATTGTGTATGTATTTTTAATGATTCTATTAAAGGTTATGTTTTATTCCCATTTCACATAAATTACTTCTATAAATGTGTTATGCACTAGAAGATATACATGTTAATTTGTTTAATTCATTACATTATTACTTAGTCTTACTCTATATGAAATTGATATCATGACACTGAAAACTTGCTATCATGCATTTAAGTCAATTTAGAAAATTACTAAAGATTTCATATGCATGAAAAATCATTGCTGAAAAAATGAAAAAAATAAATATATATTTTAATCCCTATACAAACTGCTTTTGTAAGACCTTCTATTTATAGTCTGCCAGAGCCAGCACAAGTTGAGACTGGATCTCTATGAAAAAATAAAATGCTCCCTCTAGTGGATGAATCCAGTACCACTAAAAATAAAATTAGGAGTTCCATATTTTGCTTCAAATGCAATTGTTATAGGCTTAAGAAGAATATTTTTACGCTTGGTAGCAATCATTTTTATGCACGCAAACACTTTTGTAACATTTAAAATCTGCTCTTTAAAATGCATGACAGCATATTTGTGATTTCAGTGTCTCTTTAAGAATCAAACTATGGCAAACTTCACAGAGATCCTGATGAAATAGTCATCATTATTTGAAGATGATGCAACATAAAGGGACAAGGTCACCCCAATAACAAATTGGTTTCGGTATTAAAAACTGTATTAGACTTTTTTCACTGCAGTAAATTATTCCTCCAATATTCAAGAATGTTTGTGTTGCTCCTTTATGTTATTGTTCTCATCAATATTTTGCAACTCAGATTGTTTAAGAAAGGTACAGGAAGGGGATCTATTCACATGATTAACTTTAGGTGGCATCGTTTTTGCTGCCACTGAGTAAGAGAAGTAAAATGTATGCCAAAAGCCAAAGAACTCGGATTGCTGTAGCAAAAAAAAAATCATCTTTTTCTCTAATCTTAAAAGGAAATAGCTAAAGGTCTTATTACAAGGAATAAATAAGAATTAGGGGGGGGGGGGGGGGCTTGTAACTCATGGTCCTTTCAGGACCTGAGAGCTTCCAGCTTTTTCTCCTCATAGGCTCAATATATCAGCTAGTGCAACAAAGCTGGGGATAAAACCCAAAGGTAAACACTTTCCCTTCTGGATCGCTACCTTGCTGTGGTCAAGGGACTTGTGTACCTCAATGAAGCTGTGAGCTATACCATGTAGCGTCACCCAAGATGGGCCAAGAACCCACTCCAGTATCATTGCTGCATTTTGCTAGGTATATAATATACTTGTGTACTTTACTTTAATAAAAAAAACATTTATATACTCTGTTGGTACTGTATAAAATCAAACAAACAAATAGTCCCTGTATGGGTCTGCCCTCTGCAGCATATATAGACACATACTTTATAGTGCTGGATGTGCAGTGTAGTGTCCTAGCCTATCAGAGTATGTCTCAGCAGCATGCCGCAGAGAGCTGGTCACTGATTGATTTGTATGAGACACTACAGACTATCTGTCTTCGTGAGCTGCAGCAAGCAGAACCAAGTAAATAATATTTGTTTTATTTAAGGCAGTAAAAAACAAGGCTTATATGCAATTCTTAATAAACAAAAATTAAATAGAACTAAATAAATAGATACACAGGGATATTTCATACAGTGCCTTGCAAAAGTATTCACCCCCCTTGACTTTTTACCTATTTTGTTACATTACAGCCTTAAGTTCAAGGTTTTGTTAACCTGAATCTAATTTGATGGATCAGAAGACAATAGTCTTAGTTGGTGAAGTGAAATGAGAAAAATATATACATAAAACATTTTTTTAGAAATAGAAAACAGAAAATTGGCATGTGCGTATGCATTCACCCCCTTTGTTATGAAGCCCATAAAAAGCTCTGGTGCAACCAATTACCTTCAGAAGTCACATAATTAGTGAAATGATGTCCACCTGTGTGCAATCTAAGTGTCACATGATCTGTCATTACATATACACACCTTTATTGAAAGGCCCCAGTGACTGCAACACCTTAGCAATAGGCACCACTAACGAAACACTGCCATGAAGACCAAGGAACTCTCCAAACAAGTAAGGGACAATGTTGTTAAGAAGTACAAGTCAGGGTTAGGTTATAAAAAAATATCCAAATCTTTGATGATCCCCAGGAGCACCATCAAATCTATCACAACCAAAAGGAAAGAACATGGCACAACAGCAAACCTTCCAAGAGACGTCCGCCCACCAAAACTCACAGACCGGGCAAGGAGGGCATTAATCAGAGAGACAGCACAGAGACCTAAGGTAACCCTGGAGGAGCTGCAGAGATCCACAGCAGAGACTGGAGTATCTGTACATAGGACGACAATAAGCCGTACGCTCCATAGAGTTGGGCTTTATGGCAGAGTGGCCAGAAGAAAGCCATTACTTTCAGCAAAAAACAAAATGGCACATTTTGAGTTTGCGAAAAGGCATGTGGGAGACTCCCAAAATGTGTGGAGGAAGGTGCTCTGGTCTGATGGGACTAAAATTTAACTTTTTGGCCAAAGAAAACGTTATGTCTGGCGCAAACCCAACACATCACATCACCCAAAGAACACTGGGAAACTGGTCAGAGTTGAGGGAAAGATGGATGGTGCTAAATACAGGTATATTCTTGAGTAAAACCTGTACCTCTTCTGTGCGTGATGTGAGGCTAGGATGGATGTTCACCTTCCAGCAGGACAATGACCCCAAACACACTGCTAAAGCAACACTTGGGGGGTTTAAAGGGAAACATGTAAATGTGTTGGAATGGCCTAGTCACAGCCCAGACCTCAATCCAATAGAAAATCTGTGGTCAGACTTAAAGATTGCTGTTCACAAGCGCAAACCATCCAACTTGAAGGAGCTGGAGCAGTTTTGCAAGGAGGAATGGGCAAAAATCCCAGTGGTAAGATGTGGCAAGCTGATAGAGACTTATCCAAAGCGACTTGGAGCTGTGATTGCCGCAAAAGGTGGCTCTACAAAGTATTGACTTTAGGTGGGTGAATAGTTATGCACATTAACTTTTTCTGTTATTTTGTCCTATTTGTTGTTTGCTTCACACAAAAAAAAAAAAGAAGAAAAACACCCTCAAAGTTGTGGGCATGTTCTGTAAATTAAATGATGCAATTTCTCAAACAATCCATGTTAATTCCAGGTTGTGAGGCAACAAGACACGAAAAATGCCAAGGGGGTGAAAACTTTTGCAAGGCACTGTATCTACAAAAATCCAGGTACCTTCCATGTCCCTTTAGGCACTTCCCCATTGAAGAAACAGGTAATTGTAACAACTAATGATAATCTGACAATTCGGAGGAATTCATGTAACAAGTTACCCGAGACAAAAGCTGAACAAATACTAGGTTTAACAACAATGCAATTAGTCCTGCTGACAGGTATTAGGAGGTCCGCGCGTTACACACTAATAGGAGGTAATTACTGACACGTCTGTGTATTGTGTCCCTGAGCAGCCTGAAGCCCAGAGATGTCTGTGCACAATACAGAAGATCTGATACTGGGACAGGGAATTACAGCTAAACGAGGGGTCTCAGGGAAAGGATGTACAGCTAGATAAACACACAGATAGGCGGCTGCAGGCAGGATAAGAAAGTGCTGAGGAATTCTAAATATCAGAAATTAGGTTTTCAACTAAAAGTGACATAGAACACACATGCATTTGAAAGTTAGATATTTTAAGCAACAAAAAAAACAAAAAAACATAACATTTCCTAAGATGATAAAAAGTACTTAATCAGCTGAATGTTATTAAAAAGTTTATTTTCTTACCATAAATGTACATTGATGTTTGCAATTTTTACCCACCAGTCTTTTTTATTCATTCGTCAAGCATAGTCTATCATTTGTAAGGGTGATTATTGCTAATAATTGTCAATTATAATGTGGGGTTCTGGCTGTACTGTTTAGTCTAAAGCCATATTGGAGCAGGGGGGTGGGATGCCGTCTCTGTCCTATTGCCTTCATAGGGATGACTCAATATCTAACCATGACGATGCTGAGCAGTTTGGAAAGCTCTATAACTCTTTCCAGGTTCCCTTGTGGTCCAGTGGTTAGGATTCAGTGCTTTCATTGCTGCAACCTGGGTTTAATTCCAGTCAAGGAACCAAGAGCTACAGTGAGTTACAGTAAGAGGAAGTGTAAATAAGGATTCATAGAGAACCTGTTAATCCCACTTACATTTAAAACCAATGGCAACAGAATCACAATATGTTACAGTTATTCTGTCCTTCAGTCGTGTCTGACTCTCAGTGACCATATGGATGCAGCACGCCAGGGACATCTGTCCGTGTTTCTGCTTGTGCCTATACATATGGTTTCCTTGGAAAAGATAATGGAGTGGGTTGCCAGTTCCTTTTCCAGTGGACTGAGATTTGTCTGACTTCTCTTCTATGATCTGCCCATCTCTGGTGACTCTTTATATTAAAAATATTTTTCAACACTTAAAATAAATTATTTCTCATACAAAATACTGATTGTTATATTTAATGCCTGCTAGAATTCTTTGTACTACTGTGGTACATTAAAAAAATATTGAACATATTGCACAATATCACGCATGCACTAAAATCATGGGAAGAAAATCATAATTTAAAACAAATAATAATATAAATGATACAAAGTGTCAAGCTGAAGTCGAACATAATTTCATGTATCTGAATGATTATTTTGTGCTTTCTAGGAGTCGCTGTCTCTACATATAATCAGCACCTATTGGTGGTACCTTAGACCATATGATCCCTTGTGGCTTTGCACGTTTGCAGTCTGTTTTAATCACTCGTGTCGGGGTCAGGATGTAATCCACTGTCAGATCATGATCCCCCAACAGCTCCTCCGAAAAGTCAATCACCTTAAATACATTGAACAAATGGTGAGTCTGAATTCATTCTACATAGTGATTCACAATACCATAAGAAGAGCTTACAATCTAACTGTGCCAATGTTATGTCGTGGTCACATTTTGAAATATGTAGATAAATATATGATCTCTAATAACACCAATAAAACTCAGAATCAGAATGGGAAAGTACTGTAATGCCGGACCACTCCAATGGCCACAGTTCCCAAGTCCTCAAAACACACCAACATAATGCATGAAAATGAGATTAAGATTTGAAGCTGGAAGATGTATGGGTAATGTATGGAATTATTATTACTAGATAAGTAGCCTTAAAGTGGAAGTGGTAAGGACAAACACATCAAGGAAACTCAAGTATGTCTGGGACAAGCATAAGGCACTATGAGAAATAATTAAAGGGACTCTGTCACTCCAAAATCAAGTAGATTTTTTTAGGTTATTCTTAAAGAGCATGACAGTCTTGTTATATGTTATTCATTTTTTTTCTAAAGTGAATCAATCCTGGGAAATTCCATGTTGTTGTTGCTGTATTTATATGCAAATGTGTGGCTCATGTATATTAATTAGCTGCTTTGATGTGCTAATTAGGATCGCAGTCTGCTTGTCTGTCTGTAGAGGATAAAATAAATACCCCCAGTGTTATCTAGTAGTTAGACCCCTTTTCCCACCCTTAATAAGATCTCTGGACATACAGTAGCCACACAACCAAATATTGCAGAAATTATTTACTGTAGAAAAAAAGTTTCTGGCACAATGTGTAGCCAGTTTATAATACTCTTTAAAATTAAGTCAACTTTTCGTTAAGGTGACAGAGTCCTTTTAAGCCAAGCTCTCCAGGCAAAAAAAAAATTGCCAGCCTGTATAGACCTTATCCCCACTCAATTTATTTATATGCATGTATCAGTCGGTAACATTGTTACCACTTTCTGATAAAATCACTAGAGCAGCTTTATAAGCTGAATTTATATTTTATCAACAGTTACTTTATTTTCCAGTCCCTATTTGAAATGTACTCGTCAAAATGCTACTGCTAGCACTAAATGGTAAATGCCTTTTTGGATCAGGCTCTCTCACCTGCAATAAAGACATTAAAAAAAAGGAGAGTGGCTGCACATTCGAGATGAATTAAAGATTAATAAAAAATGACAGCACACATGAAATAGCCAGTGACATTTAGGAGCGGTTATGGGTTTCCAGCAATTTCAATAATATAAAGCGGACAGACATATACCTGACAGTCATGGACTATTGTGACTACTATGGTGCGTTCAGTGACTGCTCCCATAGCCACCATCATGGCGTACTCCATGTCCGCAAAACCTTCCCCTTTCCCGATCCGCCAGCCTGCGCAGACAACACAAAATATATACAATTTGCATTTATTATCTAAAATATACAAAAAGTACCTTCTGTACTAACACCATTTGCTTCTGAGAAGGGGCTAATGATATACAGTATTAAAGCAACATTTTTGGTCAAATTTTTTCTAAACAAATTTTTTTTGAATAACTTAACTTGATAATGGACAATTTGTTTTCTAGAAATCAAATAAATAAAATAAAATTTTTGCATCCTGACTTTAACATAAAACTACTCTTTACAGCCAGTGGTGGAGCCAGGGCCTTGGTGCAAAATGATGTGGGGCCCCTCTTGCAGCTTTACTTTACTAGCTAAGGTATGTGTCAATAAAACATATGAAAATATATGTAGGGGTTCCCTGGTGGTCCAGTGGTTAGGATTTGGTTCTTTCACTGCGGCGACCTGCAGATTGTTTTGGGCTCCTAGGCCCATGGTCAGGAACCTGATCATCAGGAAAAAAAAGATTTTTACAGCACTATAATTGCATATAAAAGTAACATGTTATATACAAGGCATTGCTTTTTTTTTATAATCTAAAAACATTTAGCCTTTTATCAGGTGCAGTTCTTTGAAAGTTTATTTTTAATATAGGACACAGCAGCCCTTTAAATGTGTCCAGGAAACCAACTGGTTGCTGAAGACAGTTCCTGTTTATTTTCTTGTTTACCTTGTTCAGATACGGCTACGGATCCCACGACTACAAGATCCACGTGGACTTTGGCTTCCAAGCCCATCGGGACACTGAAATCTTTCACTCCCTGACGAAATAAACAAACAAAAACGCTACTGTATCTTTACTGGATACCAAGAGTCTTGGCGACAGCTTGAGAATGTCCGAAACTTTTCTTAGAGTGTATTAAGATATGTATAATAAAATAATGATATAGTAGATGTCAGTATTTAATACAGTACCACTTTATATATGGATATTTAAAGTGGTAATGGATTAAAGAGTGAAAATGTAGTAATGTAATTACACAGAGAGTGACTACGAAACACAGAAAACAAAACATGGTAGCCATAATGTTTATATTAACATTGTACTTTTTTTTGTATTGATATTTGTTTTGCTTATAGTTATATTTTCAAATTAAACAAGAGTGCCTGCTATAAATGTACAAAAATGAAATACTTTTACAAAAATGACTAAAAGACTACCCACTTTTATGTTGTGGAAATACATTAGCAACTATATTTCAGTCTGACCTGTGAGGTTGAACACACTCTCAGCACTTCTTTACTTGCCGCTGGTGGAGGGGTGATTTTGTTGAAGAGCCCAGTCCGGAGCCGTGGAGTTGGGACTAGTAAGGTTTTATTTGCCTGTAGATGCAGATACATTGACTGAGTATAGAATATAAATGCTTGAATAGTATACATATCGGTATATACCTACTTATATACTAATTGGTCATATACATTGGTATAGAAGTGGATGGGACCAGAGCCCCCTCAAGGACATTACCACAATAAGTCTCCATGGAAAGCTTCTTGAGAAAGTCTAAGCAGATATATTTAATGCTGGGAATCACGTATTTGCACTTAATTAAAAAACGTAGAAAGGGCCATAGAAAGAACCAACAGGTCAATTTAGCCTAGCCAATTCTATCTATCATCAATACTTGGCTTAAGTAAACCACAGGGTGCTAAGAGTTTATTAAAGGACCACAGCAGTTCAAGAAAAAAAAAAAAAGACACTTGTTTGCCAAGTAGCAAACTAAAAAATTAAAAGCTGTGTGTGACATTCCAGGGGTAGTGGCTATTACTGCCCAGGGCCACCTGTTATAGACTACAGGTTAACTACCCACAAGGACCGTTGGGTTCTTGGAAATCTTGGCACCAGCACCCCGATATCTGGCTTCTGTATCAGTCAGAATCTCTCCATCAGGAATCAGCGCTTCCAGGAGTCTCAGTAACCTTTTTGTGGTAGTGACCAGGACAAGTTACTTGCAGGGTAAAGATAGGATCAGTATCGCAGCCATCAGGAGCACAATAAGAGATACACGATTTCTATATGCCTCAGAGTGAACTGATTTATTTTGAAAAGTCAGCAGTATTTATAAGGGATAGATACAGAGGGGGTGTACACAAAGTAACAATGAGAGGGTGTGACAGACAATTACAGGAGACGCACATGGGGTCTAGCACTACCTTGATAGCCGGCACCTGAGAACAATAGGGCTACCTTCTAATACACATCATGCTGACTCTGTGTCGGAGTGGTCCAAATCTTAGAAAGAGTACATGGCAGATGGGAATAACTTAATTTGCTAACAATGAACAGATGACAGTACAATAGAGGTGTCTGATCATTGCGGACTCAGCACACCCTGCTTTAACCCCATCATGACCACTGGTCACAGTTTAAACATAATACAGAATACAGTAATATTACATGGGGAATAACATATAGTATACAGGATAAGGCAGATACATAAGCCATAATATGAGGCATGGTGGCACATTATGGCCCTATGTTTTGGGGCTATTCACTCATTACCCACCTGCCCACATTTACCATGAGGCAATATAATTCCCCTACCCATTTTCCAATGTGGCGGAATGTCCTCTATGGTGGCGCAATGCACCAGGATCCAGGCCCTGGAAAGGGGTCCTTGACACTGTGTAAGCTATAGACATTCATTTTTTGGGAAAATATAACTTATTGAAGATTCTGTTTATGGGCACAGGAATCTGGATGATATGTGTTTATGAGTATAGGAATCCATTTTGTGTTAGTTAAATCCTGAGAGGTGGATGATGGGTGTGTTTGTTTTTACCAGTGGAGAAAGGTGCAGGGGAGGAGGGGACAGGCAGAAGTCGGGAGCCTTTGTTTGATAAATGGATTATATTGAAATTGACACCACATCCCTTCCCCTCACTTGCCCAGAAGCAGACACCTTGTATCATTCAATGTAACCACAACGCTCCAGAAATATTATCGACCCTCTGACACCAATATAGCATGAATCCCACAGGGTCCTCCAGAGGCATCAATATATATATATTTTTATTAAGAGCTAGGTGTATGTTTTTCTTCCTACATAATTATACTCTCAGTTTTCAAACATATATTTTGTTCATTGTGCAGTGGTCCTTTTAACTTTTTTTGCCAATATTTTTGTACAGAAAAGAGATCCATTGCTGAAATATTTTGGCAAACACTTGTCTAAAGTGTATAACCAAAGTCCAAGTGCCTGAACCTGAATTTAGAGAGTTCATGAGACTCATTTATATTCTTCATCAATATAATGACAAAGGAGACCCTCCTTACTTGTCACTGCCTTGCATCTACCTCACATTACCAAAGACATCTGCGTTAAATTCTAACATTAGGTAATCCTGGGATAATAATGTTGCAAGGGGAAATGAGGAGAAGTAACCAGGAGTGGAGTAAATATAAGAAGAGGCCATGACAGCATAAAGATTAAATACTTTCTCAACAATGCCAATATTGATATTTCCCATCATTAGAAGCAATTTAAGGCACCTGATCATTGATAAAGCTGCACTCACAGAAACGTGTTTGATCATTGTATAATTCATTTTATAATTGGCAAACCTTGTTTTTTATTGATTGGGTAACTATTTTATAATTTGTGACCTGATGTTGAGCAATATATACTTTCTGATTCCCATTAATCTTTTACTATGGAAACAACTATTTACAATACACACCACTTAGTTCCCCACACTTGGTATAAAACCTAACTGGTGTATCTGTATACTGTATTTACTTGAATCTAATTCGCACCTTTTTCATAGAAAATTGGTTCCCAAATTTGGTGTGTGCATTAGATTCAATGGCAAAAAGAAAAGCACAGGACATACACCACCATCTCTCGCGAGTGGGTGAGACCGGAGGAAGTGGCACCCAGAGAGCCCCAGCACAGTGGCACACAGAGCCTGGCACCCAGAGAGCCCCAGCACAATGGCACCCAGAGAGCCCCAGCACAGTGGCACACAGAGCCTGACACCCAGAGAGCCCCAGCACAGTGGCACACAGAGCCTGGCACCCAGAGAGCCCCAGCACAGTGTCACACAGAGCCTGGCACACAGAGAGCCCCAGCACAATGGCACACAGAGCCTGGCACCCAGAGAGCCCCAGCACAATGGCACACAGAGCCTGGCACCCAGAGAGCCACAGCACAGAGGCACACAGACGTTGGCACTCAGAGAGCCCCAGCATAGTGGCACAGAGAGCCCCAGCACAATGGCACACAGAGCCTGGCACCCAGAGAGCCTCAGCACAGTGGCACAAAGAGCCTGCCACCCAGAGAGCCCCAGCACAATGGCACACAGAGCCTGGCACCCAGAGAGCCCCAGCACAGTGGCACACAGAGCCTGCCACCCAGAGAGCCCCGGCATAGTGGCACACAGAGCCTGGCACCCAGAGAGCCCCAGCACAATGGCACACAGAGCCTGGCACCCAGAGAGCCCCAGCACAATGGCACACAGAGCCTGGCACCCAGAGAGCCCCAGCACAATGGCACACAGAGCCTGGCACCCAGAGAGCCCCAGCACAATGGCACACAGAGCCTGGCACCCAGAGAGCCTCAGCACAGTGGCACATAGAGGTTGGCACCCAGAGAGCCCCAGCACAGTGGCACACAGATCCTGGCCCCCATTGAGCCTCAGCACAGTGGCACACAGAGCCTGGCACCCAGAGAGCCTCAGCACAGTGGCACACAGAGCCTGGCACCCAGAGAGCCCCAGCACAATGGCACACAGAGCCTGGCACCCAGAGAGCCCAGCACAGTGGCACACAGAGCCTGGCACCCAGAGAGTCCCAGCACAATGGCACACAGAGCCTGGCACCCAGAAAGCCCCAGCACAGTGGCATATGTTGGTAACATAGACTCACTGATCAGTACATATGACAAATGCACATTTCATTCACCAGCAAAAACACTTTTTTGATTCATGGGTTCCAAATTTGGGGTGCCCCTTAGATTTGATGGCGCACTAGATTCGCATAAATACGGTATATATACATATTTGTACCAACCAGTTTTGGGGGTTTTCGGCACAGCCACACAGCCTATAATGTTCCACTGGAACCTACCTAAATTTATAAATGTTGATATGGTCTTATCTACAAGTGTTTAAATGCGCAAAATGGAATTGATTCCACATGATCTGAAGAACAAGCCTACAATGGGGACTGATCACGCGAGTTGCACCTACCTCATGTCATAAGGTTTTTACAATTTATGATGCTTGATTGATCTGCACTAGTAGGTGGTGCGCTGTCTCTCCTCTATCCCTTTTGTATTTTTCATGACCTAAGACACTTTGTGACCAGTGTCCAACGAGATAGCAGCAAGCCGCCACAAGTCCAGATTGGCGTGCTGAAAATAAGAACTTGCCACAGTTCCACTAGAAGGGTGAACTCTTAGATTTATTGGTAACCATCCCTGACCCAACATGAGCTCCATTTAACAAGAGCACTTTGATACAGAACCACCTTCTGCTGTCAGGATCTTACCTTCAGGCAATTAAGAAAACTGCTCTTTTATAAAAATCTAAGGAGAATTTGGAAAATATGGTACAAGAGTATTTCGGTTTAGACAAAGTCTAAACACTAAGTGGAACCCTTGTATTTATCTTTCAATAGATTTGAAAGTCTTGCAGTCTACTTGCATGCACAATATATCACATACATGAAGCCAATCTCTTTCTATGTCCAGTATCAATGAATAAAGCTTGGTCTTATTTTACCTGCAGGGCTGCCAGTCGGACTCCTTCCAGGGGCTTGTCAGGATCCACTTTAACCTCTTGAGTTCTGGTGAAAACCTCAAGGTCTTTAATTCTCTGACAAGCCTGACGTGAGCCCTGTACAGACAGAGAGAGGGGTCACTTACTTCCAGAGTGAGGAAGCGCGCACTCTTCTGTGGGGTGTCAGGGTTAATCTTGATAGTCTTGGCCTCCTTGAATTCCTGTAAACTGGGTAGTTTTTGACATGCCTGGGTGGCTCCCTATTCCACAAGAAAATGGGGACAACAGATAAGTCTCACAAATGTCTGCTGTAGATTTAAAGGTTTCTGGATTTTCCAATTTATATAATATCCCTGTGTATCTATTTACTTTTATGCATTTTATTTTATAAGAAGTGTTTATAAGCTCAATTTTTACTGTCTAAAATCAAACAAATAGTCCGTGCTTGGGTCTGCCCTCTGCAGCTCATGAAGACACTGACTATGCTGTGATTGCTGTAAAGTGTCTCATACTAACAATCAGTGACCATTGCTCACTAACATGCTGCTCAGTGGTACTTGATAGGCTACAGTACTATACTGCACAACCAGCCCTACAGAATCTGCGTCTGCATATGCTGCAGAGGGCAGACCCATACATGGACTATTTGTCTGATTTTAGGCAGTAAAAACTGAGCTTATAAGCATTTCTTAATAAAATAAAGTACATAAAAGTAAATAGCTACATGAGTCTATTATATACCTAGTAAAAGTCAGGAACCTTCTAAGTCCCTTTAAATGGATACTGATGTCACAAATTTGTGATTGAGTTTAAAAGAAGAGGTTAAACCAATTGCAAATGTTTTTGAATCCAGTGTTCAACCCATTCCTCCCAGTGTTTAATCCTGTTGGGAGCAAAAGTAAATGTCTACTGCCATTAAAGCACAATCATTAAAAAATTAAAGGATATGAGAATTCTGGACTTAAATAGTAAATGTGTCAGCCCTATGTAAAGGCTGACACAGATAAAGTGGTATCAAACACATTTAGATAATTTAATATAATTTGTAAAGTACCAAAACTTAATTCTAGAGGATACAAGCTATAGTATGTTAAAAAAAGAAATATAACATACTCCTAATACAATCATGACCCTACAGATGTCCATGGATCCAGTAGGTTGTGTTGCAGAGATTTTAGTTAAAAGATAATAATAACAACAAGAAATTATTTGTAACTCACCAAAATATTCTGGAAATATACAACATTATACAAATATTAATAACTGTAGAAAATGGAGGGCCCTGTTTTGAATCTTGTAAAAGTGCTTTTTCCCAAAGCACCCTACAAGAATGGAAACTCGCTACTTACAATCTAAAGGGAATTTAAGAGGCAGAGACCTGGGGAGGAGCAGACAAGGAATAGCAAGTTCAGGAAGAAAGTGAGGGTTACATAGGTAGGAAGGTGTGAAAAAGTTAGAAGGTTATTCATTAGTTGGAGAGGGAAGGGATCTGATGTAAAGTGACTGTGAAGTGAATGGCTCTAGTATGCATTATGTTATCTGCCCCTAGTGGTCGGATAATGTAAACTGCAAGTGGGAAAGGCAGGTGTTGCTAATTGATGATCAGGTGTAAAAAAAAAAAAAAAAAAAAATGTGTGACTCAATAAATTAAGAGTAATCAGGGGCAGAAGAGAGGGTGTTGGGCTCAGGAGACCAGAGAGACAGATCAGGGAGGCAGAGTGAACAATGTGGTGTCTTAGCGGTGGAAATGTTGCAGTGGGCTCAGGATACCACAGAGACAGAGTTAGTTTATCACTTATCATCTGTCACTACCCTAACCCTAAAATCTAACTCTAAATCCTGACCCCACAGCTAGGAAATTGACAAACTCAGCCACCTAGTGGTTGCTGGCTGCCACTACTGGCAGTCAGAAAACAAGAAAAGTCCAATCTGACCTTTCCTGCCCACCAGCAGTTGAAGCCAGTGGCCACTAGGTGACATGGCCGAGATTTTCTTCAATTTTCTAGCATTAGGGTAGTGGGAGATGATCAGGTTTACACTAACAATAAATTGAAGAAAATCTCAGGCCACTGCAGTCAGGCAGAGAACAAGACAGGAAAGGTGCAATATCCATTTAAAATAAAACTAAATGTTATTAAGCCATCAATGTACCTTAAAGTTGGGGATCCTGTGATGAACAGGTCTTGGGAAATCAGCAAGATTATTTTTCTCCATATAATCCCACACCTTCTGGCGTATATCCTCCTTGGAGCATCCTTGAATTGTTTAATTTTTAAAAAAGTACCGTAATTAGAGATACATTGTTAGTTAAGGATTACTCTTGATACATAAAAAAAAGGTAATCTAAAAACACAGCTGACAGTGTAAAATGAATAATTATAATAGAAAGGGTAAAATAAAAAAAACTAACAGTGTAAGAATGAAATGCTAAAACTGCCAGGGTAAAATAAACTAATCTGACTTCTGTAAACATTATATACCACATGAAGGGGTATAAGTGAGGCAGAACTGACAATGTAAACAATCAAAACTAGCACCGAAAGGGCCTAAAATACTACAAGAGACAGAGAATATAATGGGCAGGGGAAGTGGCAAAGCCAGTGATTGGAGGGCCATGTTGCAAAATAAGGACCTTTCCTGCTTTCTGCCCATCAGCAGTTGCAGCCACTGGGTGACATGGCCAAGAATTTCTTCAATTTCCTAGGGTTAGGGTATTGGCAGATGATCAGGTTTACACTAACAAGAAATTGAAGAAAATCTCAAGCCACTGCAGTCCGGCAGAAAACAGGAAATAATTGGGTGCTTCCCTATCTACAAGGTAGGTGCTCCTCAGGGTTAATTAGCGAAAACATACTTTACATGTGGATTACACCACGGTAATCAGATCATCTTTCTATAAAATAATTATCTACCCTTCTACCCTAATAAATTAAGGCAGTCTGTCCTTTTCTATTTCGTAGCGGCAGCCATCAGAAAAGTGGGGTTGAGCGATGTGCCACAAAAAATGTACTGCAGGGAACGATTTCCACCTCCGATCTAGCTCATAAGGCGCACCAACAGAAGAGGTCTTAAGCTATGAGAGGTGCGCCCACGCCGAACATAGCAATGGCCTTGCTGTCGACTCATCACTGTTCGAGTTGCGCCATGTCGGAGGTGGAAATAGTTCTTTGCCCACAGGCGGTCCTTTCCTTTTTTAAATTCGCCACCACATTGGCAACCAACCGCTAGATATCGCTGATGATATTTCAGTGCTGATATCTTAGCGTTAGGGTTAAGTAAATGGTTAGGATTAGTTTAAACCAGTGCTCCTCATCTCCAGCCCTCAGTTCACATCAACAGTTTAGGTATATCCCTGCTTAAGCACAGATGAGCTAATCAGAGGCTCAGTAATTCTGTTTAACCACTTGCTGAGCCTCTGATTAGCTGACCTGTGCTCAAGCAGGGATATACCTAAACTGTGAACCGTTGAAGTGCCCTGAGGACTGGAGTTGAGGAGCAGTGGTTTAAAGATTAGGGTAACCATCTAAGGTTACAACTTCTCTAAAATATCGGCAGCACCATCTAGCAGCTCCTTGCTGCTGCCACTGCTGGGGCAGTCATAAATGGAAAGATCCAAGAAGGATGTTACTGGTAGCAGTGGGGCCTTATTCTGTAGTGGACCCTGGTGCTTTGCACCTACTGCACCAACAGTAGCTCTACCACTGGACATCTGGCAACCAGCTCACCAGCAAAGAAATGAATATTAAAATCACATGCACTGAAGCACTGTTTGCCTCCTTGAAAACAAGCATGTTACAATACAAAGCAGTAGTGAGTATGTGCAAGCTCCCTGAATACACATTTGTGTGACTAGTGTCCACTTTGGTGCAGTCAGATTGTGCAGACATTACCAGGACTCAGTCTGATTGCAGGCTCCATGAGGGTGCTGATCTGTGTTACAATGTATCACCGTGAACTGCAGTGTTACAATGTATCAAAGTGATACTGTATTGCCACAAATGTATCAATGTATCAGTCCCATCCATGTGCAGTAACTGACAGCAGATTGCAGCTCCACGTGTGCAGGAGGAAGTACAGGAGCCCAGAGAGGACAAACTACCAAACAACTCACAGCCTCTGGAAGTGAAAACAGGATACAATTCAGGCTACATTGCTGCAAGAACAAGAGGTAATGCATTAAAGGTAGAATATGCTATGTCCAGAAATGAAGTAATTTTTAATTATATGACAATATGTTTTACTGCAAGCCGCCATTGTTCTGTTTGCTTTTATTATATTGTTACATGAAAATGTGATTATTTTTCTTTCATTTTTAAATATCTATATAACTTCCTTATATAAAATAGCATTTTTTTTTATAATCGTCCTATAAATTATACATATATACTGTTACCCTCTTTCATACAGGTGATGTGAAAGATTTAAAGGGAGTACTAAATATAATCAACATAGGGGAGTTTACTAAGCATCTCAATTGCATCTCACATCATCTCTGTATTTACCATGCACTTTCCTATAGGGGGAAGAAATCTCATTCCAGATCTACCATAATTTCATACATTACGTAATCTCATATTTGCTTTAAATATCCCCTTTTTCCTATTTTATATATTCAAAAAATTACAAAATTCTTCCCAAACGGGGAGTTTTGGAGATTTCCAGCCTCCAACATGTCACTAGAAATGTACAGCCTTACTAAATTGTGATTCGGCCAATTGAGCTCCATATAAGCACAGAGCATATTCTTTTACAGAGGTTTTTAGTTGGTGAACTTCTATCCAAAAGCAAGGTCTTCCCAAACTAAAAACTTCTGTAGAAAAAAAATGCTATGTACTTATATAGAGCCCTATTAAATTGTCCGAATCACAAATTAATAAGGCTAGTAATTGCTAAAGTTTCCTAACATGACTCCAATAATCTATCTGGTTCAATATGAGAAAGTTGTGTTTCGGGGGTTAAAGGGTACATTAATCTTCACAATATTGTTAATGTTGTCAAACTTTTTCTAACACATTTTAAATACTTTGGGGCATTCCCACCATATGTGGAAAGCCTCTGCTACATGGCTGCAATTTATCCAAAAGTTCACATTTTCTGATAAATGTTTTGTTAGTTGGGTCCATATACCAAATATTTAAAAACTTGAACAAATATGTATATAGGCCAAGTAATCTTTAGGAAATAAGATACAGTAGACTCTCAGTTATCTGGCACCCACGGGTTTGGTAGATGCTGGATAAATGCAGTTTCTGGTTGCTTGAGAGGTACATAAAAAAGGCCTAGATTAGCTGCACATAGGATGCACTGCTAAGTATATTTGTCAGTGAGGGTAGTTCTAGCAGCAGCAGCTTTCACTCCTCACTTTCACACAGGTACATTGGCTGGAGGGTGCGGTGCTGAACCCGGGGCATGTAACACCACCACTGCCCTGGCTCAGTCACTCATGCCCGGGGACTGTAAGCCCAACACTGCCCTGTCTCAGTCACTCATGCACAGGGAATGTAACCCCAACACTGCCCTGGCTCAGTCACTGATGTCCGGGGACTGTAACCCCAACACTGCCCTGGCTCAGTCACTCATGCCCGGGGACTGTAACCCTAACACTGCACTGGCTCAGTCACTCATGCCCAGGGAATGTAACGCCAACACTTTCCTGACAATTTCATTGCCGTCACGAAAACGAGGCTACAGCACTCTAAACACGCAAAACACCATCAGAAACAAGCAAAACACCACAAAACAGCTCCGGATATTCCGCCACAGCCGCATACCACACATTAGCCGCCATTTTAGAACAATAACTTATACAATGTGGAAGTACACAGCTACTCTAACGGATTTGCCTCGCGCGCGCACACTATTACACTTCACACATTCATCACGCTTACACAGCAGCTCCACAGCACAAGAGATTGCCAGCTCTTCAACACAATGCTTCCTGCATATATTACTTCAAAATAGGTAAAGTATATGAATTTATTAATGTATTATTTATTTGATTATTATACACCAAACAGCATTAGCTCACTTACAATTTCATTGCCGTCATTTTTTGACGGGCAATACTCTAGTATATATAATACTGTGGTCTCTTATTTCTTAACTCTTCCAGATGCCTTGCACCTTCTGTAACAGGAAAAATCTTCTCTAAGATTAAGAGGCCACTGTTAAGATAAGCTCACACAGAGGAGGGGTCACAAAGGGCTACAGCATTTTATTCAAATATGGACAACAACAAGCTCACTAAATCTCCACCTGCTTCTTACTTTTAGTGATTAACATTCAATAGTTACTGCTAATGTGCAGGTGAAAATGATAATACAACTAGCAACTTGCCCGTCAAAAAATGAAGGTCATATATGGAATATAACAATGTGTAGAGTTTTCATGAATTCATATTGTAAACCATAACATGTAACATGCAACTTGTATTTTAAGCAATCTTGAACATTTTTTTAACAATACTAACATTTTGAATTGGTAGTTATCCATTAATAACAGACGACTATGTGAACTTTCTGTAAATAACTATTTTGAACAATGAGATACTTTGTAATATTATTTTTTTTTTTAAACACTTAAACTAATTTAGCATTGAATCCAGAGAAAGGCAAACAATAAAAACCCCAATTGAAACTTGGCCAATTGTATCAAAAGAGGGAAAAAAATTAATTCCTTCCTGACTCCATTAACCAGCGATCGGATTACTCCCTGAATCAATATTCTCTATTTAAATTATACAGTTCAATGTATTATGAAAGTTGTAGTAACATAAATCCTTGACTATATACAATGAACCAACTTTCCACAACTTTGAAAATACAATGTTAACATGTGAAATATTGTTTTATGTCACTAACATTTAACCTTCAAGTTAAAGCAAATGCCACCTAATTGTTTTGTGGGGCCAATCATGTAAAAAGGTAACTTCAAACACATTCCAATCTGTATAACCACTTTTCACTGTAGTTTTAATTTTTTTGTTCATTATTTTTGTTCTTGTTGTACTTTGTGCAAATGGCACATAGAGTTTCCTAAGTGAAATAGTGGTCCCCTATTTAAAGAGTCCCAGAGAGCTAAAATGTTGTCCTTGAAGTAAAACCACTGTTCTCTGTTTTTTGCCATTGTATAGAGTTTCCTTTTGAAATAGGGGTCCTCTCAAATCAGTCCGAGTAACATAAAATATTGTCGTCGAAATGAAACCACTGTCCTCTATATTTAGAGCACCTCATAGTACACAATGTTTTTTTTGTAAAAACACATCCATCTTCCAATAAATCACCCTGACTTGGGTTTTCTTCAACATGTACTTTAATTTCCTCTGGATTATTGCATCTTGAAAATGCAACATATAGTTGCCCATGTGCAAACACAGGTTCCTTCAAAAAAATACTTACAGACTTAAAAGTTTGTCCTTGGGATTTATTGATGGTCATGGCAAATGCCATGATAATGGGAAATTGTCTTCTTTGAAGGACAAAAGGCAAACCACTCTCACTTAGAGCCAAATCAATTCTCTGTATAAGAACTGGTTTGCCTTTATGGGTACCACTCATAATTTCTGCATGTATAAAATGATCCTTTAAATCCTTCACAATTAATCTGGTCCCATACAAAGTCCTTTTTTGGGATTCATATTTCTCAATAGCATGACAATTGCCCCTTTTTTAAGTTGCAAAACATGTGGTGGCATTCCAGAGGGAGTTAAAGAATTAATAAATTCCATAGTAAAGTTTGCTTCACTATCGTTGTCGTCAGCCAGAACAGAATCTGCACTGTAATAGTTTTTTTTTTTGTGGTGCATTGATTCATTTTAATATTTCGTTGTTTAGATTCAAGGCATCCTTATTTTTGGATGTCAATATGACTTTGCTTGCAATGTCTGAGTAATCCTCATTATTGATGGTATTGAGGAAGATTGTCGAAATTAGTGGTTCTTTTGAAATCATTTCTGGTGGAATTTGTACAGCATCAACAGGTAAATTATTTATTTTTGGCTGTTTTCCTTCTCCAATCTGAATGAGCCAATCATTGAATTGATTTTGGCCTCCAGATCTAATATTTACTTCTAATATAAGGTGTGTAAGTATTTTCCACAGCTTACTTCTTTTTATACACATTTCGACAATGTCCGTCTGATTGCCATGTGGCACCACAGGTAATGTTTGCCTGCCTCCTCCTAACAACATCACCTTTCCACCAAATGGCAAATCATTAGGCATAACTTATTTTAATAATCGATCAATACATTGCAGGGCATGACATGATATCATAGTTGCCTCATTTATTATAATTAATTTACTCTTGTGAATTTTTTTGCCTTGTAATGATTTCATTCAAATATCCAACACTGATGTTTCCAGAATGGGAACTGGCAGTTTAAATCCACTATGCACAGTTCTAACACCTTCTAACAAAAGTGCGGCAATTCCAGTGGTTGCAAATGGCAGTGCTATTTGACCTTGTGCTCGAATGTAACTCATCAGCAAATTATATAGATAAGTTTTTCCTGATCCACCAGGGCCATTCATCTTGTATTGCATTTGTGATGGCGTTAAATGCTTCCAATTGCAATGCATTTAAAGTTCCAATTTTTTCTTGTGTTTTTTGGTATTCAATGTCAGTGTCATACCCATCAAAGTTAATTTCATCTAAAATTCCTGGATCAGGCAGATTAAAATTGTCACAATTTAATCCATGACAAAGAAAGATTTCCAGTATTTCCATTAATGCTTTCAATTGTGCAATGGTCTCATTGTAACGTTTCAAGAAATCTTTACACATAAGTAATTTAAATGTTTCCCACAAAGTGATTGCATCTGGTACATTGCAAAAGATACAAATAAAAGCAAATTGTTCTCTCGTTTGCTTTGGCATTTGACATAGTGCTGCTTCCTCGAGACATCTCTCCCATTCTGTATCATCTGCCAGAATGTTTTGATGTCTTGCAGCTAACTGGAAAGCATCATAAACTATGTCATTGACTGTGCGTAAATGTTCATAACTTTGTGCACCGGGAACATGTAAAAGAAGTAATCTTAAACTGAAACGTTCAATGTCTCGTGGACTGACGGTATATATTCTTGGGATAATTTTATAAGTATGTTTCTTTCGTTGTCCTTATTTACGAATACATAGTGATTTGGAATGTCAATGTATAAAAATTGTCTGGCCTGAGTGTCCTGACAATTTAATTGAAACCAAGCAGTAAGCGTTGTTGCTCTATGTTCACTTTGTCCTCAAGCATTTCTTTCATTGCCTGCAGTGAAGCAAACAAATTGGCTTTGTGGCAAATGGACAGCTAATCGATACACAGCATGTGACCGATCATGCATCTCAAATTTGAGAAGACGCCACATTGCTTCTGGAGCACTTGCATAGTGAGCATCTAAATATGATGAAAGTTGTCATCTAAAATGGGATTGTCTTTTTCATTTTGTGCAACTTGCACAACAACAGTTGCTGCATCATATCCTTTATATACATATTTATACACATATTTGATAGAAGTGCAAGCTTCCACATCGATATGTGCATTGTACTTCATCAGGAAATGTGGCTTGTACGGAACCACATATCTATTATCAACCTTTTGGCCATGGATAATAGCTGTTTGTCCTTCTCTTCTTTTATATAAAGGGTATCCAGCACAATTAACATAAGTCTGCATTTGAAATTGTTTTGGAAACTCTTTTATGCATTTTTTATTTTTCATACATGGAACATGTATCATTCTATGAGTTACAATCTCATAAAGTTTGGAATGTTTCTCTGGATGTGGCAGTTCAGCAGTAATTACTGAATCCACTCTGCTGTATTCAATTTATCTTTTTCTTGCAAGATTAAAAGTATATGTGCATGTGGCAAGCCTCTTTTTTGAAATTCAATGGTATAAACAAAAGCCACACATTTTCCAAATAAGTCTGCTTTAGTTATATCATGAGTTAATGAATTGAGTTTTATTTTGAATACTCTTGCCGCCAAATCTGGTCGGTCAGAAGTAGTTTGTCCAAGCAGTACATTTTCTTTGATCTCTGGCCATTGTGGATTACATGTAAATGTAATGAATAAAGCTGGTTTGCTAAATTTAGATACAATAGCCATGGCATCATTGTTTCTTTTTCGCATATTGCGAGGAGTTCCTTGGAAAGAGGATGGCAAAATCATTGCTCGTCCAGCAGGAATGTCTCTGTTTGCAGCCAATTCAGCGACATAATCCATAAATCCACAATATTGTTCTACTCAAAGCTTGTTTTGTTGAATTTTACAAAATTTAGATTATTTGCTTCGACTTGTAGATAGGAATCATTAATTCATTGTTGTGTGAGTTTACCCCCACATAAAATTGGATTATAATGATCCCGGGCAGCAGTTTGTACCACTTTAAATTCCAGCATGGAAATATTGTTTCTAACACGAACTTTACTATTGGGATAACTTTGCAACTGTAATTTTGGTTGCCATCCTGGCTCCCCATTTGGAAAGAAAATGGGATATGTCATAGGATCCAAATTACTGCTTAAAATATTTATGTTTATAAAAGGTTGTTGTTCATTGCGTGGATACATTCTAATATCCCGCTCAAATGGTGGTTCCCCATCCTCATTTTTAAATACCATGGCAACCTCATTTGCTGTTGGTAAATTATACCGTCTTTGATCAGTATGGCGATCTCTTTTTTGAGAACCATATTTACTCTTGGCATTGGCAATTGATGTCTTTGCGCATGTGCCAGTTGTTCTTTTTCAACCTCAGCTAATTTTTTGTATGCTTTACTATATGGGTTGTTGGCCATAATGTTATCAAGCTGTTCAAAGACAATGGGTAAGCATTGTTTATTTTCAGGAAGCATCATTCATTGTTCAACAGCTTCCATTGTATCGAGGACATATAGCTGTGCAAATGTCCTTTGTTCTCCTCATTCTGGGTGTAAAGTCCGGTGGTATATTTGTCCTTGGACTTTAAAACAGTAAGGATCATGTCCTGGGACATTTTTGGCTAATGTTGCACCCATTGAAGCAAATTAAATTGCGCTGTTATAAGACCGAATGTTTTTCTTAAAATTGGTGTAATTTGGAAATGTACGATCACTCATGATATTTTTTAAATATTCTGATAATATGTGTCTTTCTGGAAGTCTTACCTTTCCGACAGCAACTAATAAACTCTCCATCAGTTGGTCGTTCTTTGAGAAAATGATAGGCCCCACAAAACTGACAAACCACATTCATTAATCCACAATAATGAGTGTCTACTGTTAGTGCTCTAAATAAAGGACTATCATGAGCTTCCTCAATATGTATCTCAGTTGAACTTTCTATATCTATATTGGTGTCATCTCTATCAACATTGGTGTCAGGAGGCAACATAGGGTCATTAGAGAATGTTTTACAGACATTTTTTTGTTTACTTTTTCTTTTCTTTGAATCTCCTGCAGGCGCTTTTTTAGCCATTTGTCTTTTATTTAGAAGTCTCTGTCGATCTTCTTCTCTTAAACGTTGTGAAGTTTTAGGGGTCTGTGCATCTCTCCATCTCTGCTTCCTTTCCCTTGCCATTCTTCTTTTATATTCTTTCTTATATTCTGCATTGTTCGCCATTGTAATCTGTTATTGGAAATAGAGTTGTAAGAATTGCAGTTGTTTTATTATACATATTTTTTAACCTGTCATGTATTTCTAACAACATTAATGGTAATCTGTCTGTCTGTGTCTCTGTCTGTCTGTGTCTCTGTCTGTCTGTGTCTCTGTCTGTCTGTGTCTGTGTCTCTGTCTGTCTGTGTCTCTGTCTGTCTGTGTCTCTGGGTGTCTGTGTCTCTGGGTGTCTGTGTCTCTGGGTGTCTGTGTCTCTGGCTGTGTGTGTGTCTGGATGCGTGTGTCTGGCTGTGTCTGCGTGTGTCTGTGTATCGCTGCGTGTGTCTGTGTATCGCTGCGTAAGTTTGTAGTTAGCAAGGTCTTCAGTAAGTAAGAAGTTGTGTTCCCAAATATGCTATGTGGTTATATGGAGCTCTATTTCATATGGCAACTTGCAATGAAATAAGGGTGTTAATTCTGTTTTTGTAAATAATGTCATCAAGAATGATACCTGTCAATTAGATGTGATATCAACTGAAATACTGCAGACGCCACTCTGTGTGTTCAGGGAGGTGCAGAAATGATGGATCTGTAAAATAACATATAAAGATTTTGTAAATATGCATTTTAATTGGCATACATAGAAAACGTAAATACAAATCATTAATATATGGTAAAAGCATTTTAAAATGTTAAAAAGTGACCTAATATAATACATGAAATTAAATATTTAACTGCTTCTAAGGTCCTATCCCTGACAATGAGCAGTAATATAATGATGAATTAATGAATGAAAGAATACAAATGAATAAAATAATGTAAAAGTGTTATGACTGCAAAATCTCAACCTGTAAACATGTTTTCGTAAAAAAGGAGAAATGGAAATAGCTATGAGCAAAGTATAGATTGTTGTGAAATGCTTTTTTTTTTTTGGTACTACATAAATTAATGAATAAATGAAGATATGATGCTTAATTAATCAATAAATCAAGATATGATGTTAAAGTGTAATTAATTATTTCAAACATCAATAGCTAAGTATATATGTATTCCTTTTTTTTTCTTTTTCTTGTAATTATTCAATATTTTTTTAAATAAATGACTTAAATTAATTCAGCAAAATCTGTCATCCATGGGCTCTAAAAAATACTTAATCCTATATTTGTAAAGAATGTCATCACAAAATCATATACCTGTGAATTTGATGTTCTATTATGTTAATTCCTGCAGAGGCGACTCCTGTGTTCAGGCAGGTGGAGACGTGCGAAATCTGTCAAAAGATTTAAAAATCATAATTAATTTTTTGTTTGAATGAATGTATGAATAATTAAAAGTACTTGTTGTCCTTGTCATACAGGCATTTACTAAAATAAATTTAAGTATAGAAAAATGATATACCTGTGAAGGTGATCTGATTGCAGATCAAATGCTGCAAACACCCCTGTGTGTAGTGAGGTGCCCAGATGATCAAACTGTGAAATAAAATAAAAAGGATAGTTAATGTTTGTATGATTTTAATTGGCATACATGCAAAATATAAGTAAATGCATTATAAAATGTAAGAAAGTGATGTAAATATTTAAGCGGTTTGAGGATCCTATTCCTTTGAGACAATGAGCAGCAACAGATAAATATGATTACAGTGTAAAATCGACCTATTTTGTGATGCATTTTAGCACATTTAATTTAGAAATCTTTAAAATAAATGATGAATTAAATAATTAATCATGAACATTAATAATTAAGCATCAACACATGCAAACAATTGCATTAATAATGAAGGCTGAAAACCTATATATAACAGCAATGTAATAATTAAGCAGAAACACTGAAATGTAAGTGCAGTGCAAAATGTACATATGTTTTCATGCATTTTCCCCCCAAAATGTGTTTTATGACTGATCAATGAAGTAATTAATGAACATTAATAGTTGAGCAGCAACCACGAAATGTAAGTCAACTGTAAAATATATATCTTTTTTTATATATTTTTTACTCAATTTGTTATGACTAATTAATGAAAATTATTAATCTTAATGATTAATAAAGTAAGAAATGAACATTAATAGTTGAGCATCAACCCCAAAATTTAGGTCCACCGATAAATATACATATCTCATGATCTAGTTTTTATGAACTTTCTTATTATTACTAATTAATTATTAATTAATGAATGAACATTAGTAATTAATCAATTACTAAATATATTATAAAGAGTTAATCAATAATGTAATCCTAAAGTAAAGATAGTGACAATTGTATAATATTTTTTAAATAATTAATAAATTAATGTTGATTAATTAATCAATTATTAAACATATTTGAAATTGTTAATGATTAATATCATGCTAAAGTACAGGTATTGCAAAATGTAGTAATGTTATTTTTTTTTATTATTTTTTTTTAATTAATAGATAATTAATTAATATACTTTACCTATTTATAATAAATATCCAGCAATCAATATCCTGAAGAGCTAACAATCTCTTTGGCTTTTCCGGCAGCAGAAAATGTCCAGTCAGACTGTCATCACCTGAGGAGAAAGTGTCAGCAGTGCGGCAAGTGTACCCTATATATAGGCTGTGTGCGCGAGGCAGAACCGGTAGTTTTGCCGGGAAAGCCGCCATTTCAGATGCGTTATTGTGTAGATTGTCATAAAATGGCGGCAATATTGTATGTGTTACGCGCATCTGAACAATTTTCTGTCTTTAATAACACTCAGTTGTAGTACCACGTATGTGCCTTGTCAAACTACTATGTTTTGTGGTCGTTTAGCCTTGTTTTAATTTTTTTCGGAAGCCATTTTTTTCCTCGCTTAGGCGATTTTCAAGTGGCGAAAATCGGCTAAATCAAGTTAAATTTGCGTTTCAGCTCACTGACAGACATCCTGGCGGTTGCCCCATGCTCTGTGTGATGTGTTTGTATTTTTTTCGGGTGTATTTAGTGTGTTTTGACTGGTTTTTGGTTTGCGCGTCTCGGCCGCTAAGTTCGTAGTGTTACGACTCGTATTTGGGGTCGTAATTGTTTTTTTTCTAAGTCCTGCGTTCGTCATGTTTGATCTGCTAAGTGCTGCGAGTTTTGTATGGTGGTGTGTGGCGCCGTAGGAGCAAGTGCTGCGACTTGAGGTTTGTGTGTGAGAGTTTTGTGGGTTTGTTTGAAGCGCCGTATGAGTAAATAGCTGCGAGTTAAGGTTTGTGTGGGAGTTTTGTATGGTGTATTAAGGCGCCAGAGGGAAAGTGCTGGGAGTTAACAATGCAGGGTTGTGTTGTTAGTGTTTTGAGACGGCTTAGGACAAAGTGCTGTGAGTTAAGGATTATGCGGGGTTGTGTTGTTCCAAAGTCATGCGCCTTAAAGCCTCCACCTTCCGCAAATGAGGAACCTCGCAAACGCTTCGTGAGGGATGCAGTTCTTGCGAGCTCGCTTCGCAAGCTTGCAAAGCGTGATGATGATTCGTAGTTTGACAACTAATATATGTGATTAGATGGGTATCGCTGACCTAGGAAGATGTGAGATACAAGTTAAACTGCAGGTTTTTCAATCCTGTATTATTCAAAATGTAGAATTATATATTGTTTGGATTAGATTAGAAGCTTCTCAACTGACATTAAAAACAATATTTTGTGCAAAATAAAGTTATATTTTTATCCATTCACTTGTTGATAGCTGCAGCTCTCTGATCCAGGTGAAGAAGAAGGCAAAAGTGGGTGAAATACGTAGACATTACCATGATTATTGCTACTGTGTGTCCTTGTAACACCAATGCTAATGCCATCATGTTATAATGGCACCTCATATGGAAGCACACTGTGAACCGAGGGCTGCAGCTATCAATTTGCAACAAGACGGACTAAACTCACTAAAAACACATTTGATAATCCAATTCAGCCTTTACATACAAAATAGCATATTCTACAAAATTGATCAAACACAACCTATAGTATAACACTCAGCCAGCTTCCCTTGCACCAGCCTACCACCTTGATCTCGTCTCACACCCCGCCTATCCTAGATTGCAAGCTCTTCAGAGCAAGGACATCCACTCTATTGCACCAACTCTGTTGACTCATTTGTCTCATATTTGTATTTTTTTACCTTAGAATTTGTCTATACCTTTGTAATTTTCTACTTGTACCCCTGTACTTTATTCTACTGTAAATAGTGATTCATAAGGAGTAATAATATTAATAATACAAGATCTCCTCAGGACTGCAGTAACTGTGCACTAAAACATGTTTCTTGAAGTTGTCTGAGAAGCTAGAAAACTGACCCAAACAACAATTTAAAATACACTTCACTGATACTGCAGATACTGTTATGTATCACTGTTTTGACTTTGCCACTGGAGTTCTTTTTTAATATAAGCTGTTGAGTTATAAATATATTTATCAGATGGTGGTAAATTGCACTATAAATCGAAGCCTAATGAATCCAGCCCTTAGTTATGCCAATCTATCACCATTGCAGTTCCTGATCATCTCCCTCCCAGTAGAGCCCATTGACAAACATGGTATATAAAGTCACTGAGTCTGTACAAACCAAGCTGAGGTTTTGCCAAAGTCCACACATTTAATACAGCACTGAAGGAAATCAAAGCTCTTGTTTAATTAACCTTCTCATTGTAAGAAGGCTGGAGGCCTCTCATAACGGAAACTGTTAGTTTTCCCAAACATAATCATTTCAGTACTGATAAAGGAGGTGTCCAAGTCTGGGGAACGTCACCAAAGTGACATCAGGGACTTGGGAGCAGTGATGTGAAACTGAGAGGGGATCTCGTGTAAGAAACCAGATTGTTACAATTTGCTCTTTGGCTTCCAGGTCTAATACAATATAATACAACTCAAATTGATATGAGTGATCCATAAGGAATACATGAATATAATATCCCAGCAGATTTCTATAATGCAAGTAATTCCAATCATATCACAGACAGCTGAATAAATGGTTCACAGAAACTATATGTATTGTGCTTACTGGGGATGAAAAAGGGGAAACTAAAAAAAAATAAAATATATATATATATATATATATATATATATATATATATATATATATATATATATATATATAATATTAAGCTTAAGCCTGGATAAGAGCATACTTAGACATGAAAAAAGTAATAAAGCTATTTTTTAATTAGAAAAAAAATGTTGATGCCTCTGTTGGGTCCTGGGGGCATCCATTATACTTTGATGAGATTGTATGTTTGAGAGGGACATTTCTGTAGAGCAGAGCTTGTATTTGTTGATGCAAGTTGCTTGCTTCTGAGCATGTGAAGGAAAAGGGAGCAGGTGCCTCACATCTCCCCCCTCCCCTACCTCTCTCTCCACTAATAGATAAAAAAGATGCACAAAGACAGTGAAAAGTCTTCTATGTATAAACAGTTTTCAAATATTCTGATTTTCTTTAAGCATGTTTTATGGTTAAGGCTTATACAGTTACTAATATTGTTAGCGTGCTACATATTTCACAAGAAGCGCATTTTTTTTTCGTTAACTATAGTATTTATTTAAAGAGATGCCATGGGGTTAGAATAATTTGCATAACTTGAGGTGGACACCACTATAGCAGCAGGGGAGATACCAGGGTGGCCACTTCTATAGCCGCAATAGGCGAGGCCACGGTGGGCATCGCTACAGCTGCATGGAGCAACACCTGCATGGGTACCTGTACAGCTGCAAGGAAAAAGACCAGCATGGGCAAAGCTGCAGAGAGTGAGACCAGCATGGGCACCACTTCAGCTGTAGGGAATGAGAACAGGTGGGCACCACTACAGCCATAGGAGCGAGACCAGCATGGGCATCACTACAGCCATAGGGAACGAGAACAGATGGGCACCACTACAGCCATAGGGAGTGAGACCAGAGTGGGCACCACTACAGCCATAGGGAATGAGAACAGGTGGCCACCTCTACAGCCACAAAGAAAAAGACCAGCGTGGGCACCACTACAGCTGTAGGGAATGAGACCAGCGTGGGCACCACTACAGCCGTAGTGACCAAGACCATCATGGGCACCAGTACAGCCATAGGGAATGAGAACAGGTGATCACCACTATAGCCGTAGGGAGCGAGACCAGTGTTGGCACCACCACAGCTGCAGGGAGAGAAGCCAGCATGGGCACCACTACAGCCGCAGGGAGAGAGGCCAGCATGGGCACCACTACAGTCGCAGGGAGAGAGGCCAGCATGGGCACCACTACAGCCGCAGGGAGAGAGACCAGCATGGGCACCACTACAGCAGCAGGGAGAGAGACCAGCATGGGCACCACTACAGCCGCAGGGAGAGAGACCAGCATGGGCACCACTACAGCCGCAGGGAGAGAGACCAGCATGGGCACCACTACAGCCGCAGGGAGAGAGGCCAGCATGGGCACCACTACAGCCGCAGGGAGAGAGGCCAGCATGGGCACCACTACAGCCGCAGGGAGAGAGGCCAGCATGGGCACCACTACAGCCGCAGGGAGAGAGACCAGCATGGGCACCACTACAGCCGCAGGGAGAGAGGCCAGCATGGGCACCACTACAGCCGCAGGGAGAGAGGCCAGCATGGGCACCACTACAGCCGCAGGTAGAGAGACCAGCATGGGCACCACTACAGCCGCAGGTAGAGAGACCAGCATGGGCACCACTACAGCCGCAGGTAGAGAGACCAGCATGGGCACCACTACAGCCGCAGGTAGAGAGACCAGCATGGGCACCACTACAGCCGCAGGTAGAGAGACCAGCATGGGCACCACTACAGCCGCAGGGAGAGAGGCCAGCATGGGCACCACTACAGCCGCAGGGAGAGAGGCCAGTGACTGTGACTGATGTCCAGCACAACCCATCAGTTCTACATTCACCTGCAGCGAGGTCTCAGAGAGGACATCTCCACACAGAGACTGAGCCCGATAGCACCAACTCTGCATCCAAAATGCCTGGCAAACTGGGAAAGTCATAGGATTTCACCAAATGATTTTAACTCCGAACCCTTCCCGAATGAGAAATGAGTAAGAACTGTGGCTCTACAACTGAAATCCCAGACCTGGTATATGGCAGTCAGACCCTAAGCAAAAAATCATTGGGGATTAATCTTAAAGATATTTACTGTATGCCTCATTCTCCCTATTCATACCATTTTTATATAAGTTTCAAAACCGCCACCCACCTGGAGAATTGCTGGAGCAAATACAATGGTGTGAAGGATTCTGCTGAATGGGATCCATTTCCATTAAAAGTGATCTCCAAACCAGAGACTGTTACTGGGGGTATTTTCTTTTACTGCGACCAAGGGCATAGGAAGTGTGGGGGGGGGGGGGTTTGTAGATTAAGGAATCGTTAACACAAAAATTGCCAAATTAAATGTAATCATGCGTTACCATTGAAGCTTTGACCCATAATTTATATTATATATATATATATATATATAACATATAGACATATTTTTGAGGGGGATCCGCTCCCTGTCCTGGGAGTAGAGTTGAATTATCACCCCCAGATTTTTTGGGGCTCTTGTGACTCTATACCAGTATAAGACATCAACTGAGTTGAGAATAAAAAGCAATTTAACAAAACATCTACCAAACTTTCTGTATACAGTAGACTCTCAGTGATCCGAAACCCACAGGGATTGGTAGATGCTGGATAAATGTAGTTTCTGGTTGCTTGAGAGTTACATATAATATAGGCCTAGATTATCTGCTGTGCTAAGTATATTTGTCAGTGAGGACTGTTCTAGCAGCAGCAGCATTCACTCCTCGCTTACACACAGGTACGTTCAGCTGGAGGGTTCGGTGCTGAACCCAACGAATGTAACCCCAACACTGCCCTGGCTCAGTCACTCATGCCCGGGGAATGTAACCCCAACACTGCCCTGGCTCAGTCACTCATGCCCAGGGAATGTAACCCAAACACTGCCCTGGCTCAGTCACTCATGCCCGGGGAATGTAACCCCAACACTGCCATGGCTCAGTCACTCATGCCCGGGGAATGTAACCCCAACACTGCCATGGCTCAGTCACTCATGCCCAGGGAATGTAACCCCAACACTGCCCTGGCTCAGTCACTCATGCCCGGGGAATGTAACCCCAACACTGCCCTGTCTCAGTCACTCATGCCCGGGGAATGTAACCCTAACACTGCCCTGGCTCAGTCACTCATGCCCGGGGAATGTAACCCCAACACTGCACTGGCTCAGTCACTCATGCCCGGGGAATGTAACCCCAACACTGCACTGGCTCAGTCACTCATGCCCGGGGAATGTAACCCCAACACTGCACTGGCTCAGTCACTCATGCCCAGGGAATGTAACCCAAACACTGCACTGGCTCAGTCACTCATGCCCCGGGAATGTAACCCCAACACTGCCCTGGCTCAGTCACTCATGCCCGGGGAATGTAACCCCAACACTGCCCTGTCTCAGTCACTCATGCCCGGGGAATGTAACCCTAACACTGCCCTGGCTCAGTCACTCATGCCCGGGGAATGTAACCCCAACACTGCACTGGCTCAGTCACTCATGCCCGGGGAATGTAACCCCAACACTGCACTGGCTCAGTCACTCATGCCCGGGGAATGTAACCCCAACACTGCACTGGCTCAGTCACTCATGTCCGGGAATGTAACCCCAACACTGCCCTGGCTCAGTTACTCATGCCCGGGGAATATAACCCCAACACTGCCCTGGCTCAGTCACTCATGCCCAGGGAATGTAACGCCAACACTGCCCTGGCTCAGTCACTCATGCCCGGGGAATGTAACCCCAACACTGCCCTGGCTCAGTCACTCATGCCTGTCTGCTTCCAGGTAACATTGATTTGCAGAGACGTACATTGGATGAGATCTAGGTGCCTGTAAGCATTTTGTGGCCGGACAACCTGGCTCCTGGCATTTGTTGAGACCTGTAATATTTAATTTTCCTTTAAAGTAAAGTATTTCTTTTTTTTTTCTGGTTAACTAAGAGTCTACTGTATATGGAATGAAAGCAGGAAGTGTTCCTACAGATGTCCACCAAGGTGTTGCTCACAAGGGCATTTTACATCTGCCTGCAACACAATGAGCTACTGTCTATGCAAAGAGTTGAGTCATTGGAGCGGTGAGTGCAAAAGTAGTATTGTTTGCAGCTTGTATGCCATGCGTTAGGACAGGATCAGGACACTGCTTTTTATAAATTCAGACTATAGGGAACACCAAAAAAGCTGAAAATCTACCAGTTTTGGCTCCAGTCATAACTTTACTTCCACAAAGAGTAGCACAGAAAAGAAGAGTGTCACTTGGATTAGAGGAAAGAAAGAAACTCAAAGTAAAAACATTGATGTGGTGATCAATAATTTACTACTTGAAAATAAGTAGCAGCCCCTCCACTAGAGGGAGATATAATGCACAATGAAGACCTCACAAAAAGGCTTACTTTGAGTGAGAAGCAAGAGATCCAGTCCTCAAAGTCTAGTGCCCTTAGAGGTCCCAAGGTCAGATGGGACAACCTGATGCACCAGAGTATAGTCAGAGTATGGTGTGAACGATGGAGTTGGTGCACAATAAGGAACTGTAAAGACAAAAATAAGTCTATCTGTTATGAAAGAGAAGCAGCCCACTAACAAAAGCAGGATAAGAAAAAGAGATGATGAGCGCAAACATGGCTGTTCCACAAGCCTGAATGCTATGTGTGGCCTCACGAACAGCCTTATTAAATTGTGATTCGGACAATTGAGAAGGGCTCTATATAAGCACAGAGCATATTTTTTACAGAAGTTTTTAGTTAGTGAAGACCTTGATTTTGGATAGAAGATCACTTACTAAAGACTTCTGTAAAAACAATATGCTATGTGCTTATATAGAGCCCTATTCAATTGTCCGATTCGCAATTTAATAAGGCTGTAAATGTCAATAGTATAAAGTCTGGAGGAGATCAGGAAAGAAACTGTGGAATATACATCATATTCCTGCAAGGAACCTTCAGCCACAGGTACTGCTTCTTCCCTAATATAAAGACCGGCAAATGTATTTTGTAGCTAGCTTAAAAACGTCATAGCTATTGTTACAGAAACTGTAATTAGCTTGTCCTGGCTACAACAGAATAGCAATAGAGTATCGTCACAGAGATTGCAACAAGTGCAACCTGTCGCATGATATACTCAAAAGCAGAATAAATGTCTAAAGTGTTAAGTAATATCTATAATGGCAATTCTTAATATCACATGATATATTTACTATCAATGTATATATGTACTCAATGGTGATAACGTTGGGTGTAGGTGATAGTAGTCACATTTGCTCAGCAAATCACAGGAGAGACACGAGGGGGAAGAGACACAGGGGAAGGGGGAGACACACAGGGGAGGGAGAGGGGGGAGAGACAGGGGAGAGGAGTGGGGAAGAGACACAGCGGAGGGGGAAAGACACAGGGGAGGGAAATGGGGGGAAGAGACACAAGGGGGGGAGACACATGGGGGGAAGAGACACGGGGTAAAGAGACACAGGTAGGGAGAGGGAGGGAATGAGACACAGGGACAGGGAGGAAAGACAAAGGGGAGGGAGAAGGGGTAAAAACACAGGGGGGGAGACACATGGGGGGAAGAGACACGAGGGGGGGAGACACATGGGGGGAAGAGACACGAGGGGGGGAGACACATGGGGGAAGAGACACGAGGGGGGGAGACACATGGGGGGAAGAGACACAGGGGTAAAGAGACACAGGTAGGGAGAGGGATGGAATGAGATACGGGGACAGGGAGGAAAGACAAAGGGGAGAGAGAAGGGGTAAAAACACAGGGGGGGGGAAGAAGACACAAGGGAGGGAGAGGAGGGGGAAAATGAGACACAAGGGAGGAAGTAGACAGAGGGAGAGACTTGCAATGAGCACCTAAGGCATTCATCGCGAGGCCAGTAAAGTAGAGACTCCCATTGTGTGGCAAACCGCATTACCAGGCTTTAAATTTTATTGCCATCATTTTTGACAGGCAAGTTGCTAGTTTACAACATATTAGCTACACATTAAAGACCGGATATCAATAATACAATTTGGGAGAAGTAATTATACCACCTTTTCCCTAACCGAAAATTAGGAGTTAGTGGTATTTTAATTTATTAGATTTTTTTTTTTTTGCTCCAATGATTATCATAAATGGATTTACGTGAAATCTTTTAATCAAATGTCCAATAAAGTTTATTATTTTTTATGTTGCAACAAGAACAAAATAGAGTTGCTCGTGAACCCAGGCACGGGAATAACTCCTTCTCAGTTTAAGGTTCTGGAAGTGAACAATAGTTATTTAAACTCTATAATGTGTGGGTCGTATTCCCCAAACTGAAAGGAAGAAGCAAGAGGCCAGATTATACTGCAAATATCATTGTATTTGGGGGTGATTTTATTTGTGCATTTTCAGCCAAGACAGGGCAGGTAAATATGACGGACTGTTCTCAGCCTGGATTACAGGATGTGGTTAACACTAAGTATCCTTATAGGTGAGGTTATACTTATATAAAAGAAACATGCTACAGCCGGGCGGGTCACAACCCAACAGTGACTTTGAGGCTGACATCAATGCTGATTGGGGGGTATCAGGACCCTGCGTAGGCACTCCCGGGGACGTCAACATAATCATTAGCAGGATTTTTTTATATTACTAAAAATAAAATGTTTTATTAAATATGCTGCATATATAAAGGATAGCTTTTGCCTAAGGATTGCAGAAATATAATAATCCATGAAACTTGGATGCCTTTAAGGTCAAACTGGGAGAAATTCAAAATAACCACATGAGAAAAATTATAAGCCTGACCACGAAAAGCCTCATCCTAGAGTTAGTGAAAATGGAGACTATGGCGCTCATTCAATTGCAATTTGGCCAATTGAATATGGCTCTAAATAAGCACATAACATATATTTTTTAACGAAGTTTTTAGTTAGTAAACATCTATTCAAAAGCAAGGTTTTCAGTAACTAAAAATGTATTTAAAACAAATATGCTATGTGCTTATTTAGAACCCTATTCAATTGGCCAAATCGCAATTGAATGAGGCCCATAGTCACTGAGCCTAATAAAGTCTTAAATGTCCTCTTCTCAGTAGTTCTCAACAATAGAGATTATTATAGAGATTATTATTGCTGCCAGCGTTAATTGCAATTATTTCATATGAATAATCAGAGTATTGCAGCATATAGTGATACCTTTTTTATTGGACAAACATTACAGTTAGAATGACGAGCTTTCAAGAGTAGCACCCAACAGTCATGAGCAATACTGAATAAGGTAAGCAGTGGAATACAGAGATTTAAAGAGACAAGTATCATAAATAATGCACTGATCAGTCAAGTGTGCAGGTCTCTACGCAAGGTTTGAGATAAGAGAAAACCAGAGTCATATAAGTTAGGGCTGTAAATAGACCCACATATTAAGAAGTAGAAAAACAACAAAAAAACATTGGAAGGAATATGGCAGGGTCATGGTTATATCCTGGTAACAAGTCCTTATAATTTTGCATCATATATAAAATCACATCATATCAAAATGGCGTATCTCTTACTACATTATGACTGTACTGAATTCTGTGATTTGTTTCTTCATTCCACAGAATTATTTAAACCATTTTCTTTGTGTATTCCATTCTCCATTGGTTCTGAATTCCTTTCGTGTCTGTTTCCACGCTCTGTTGCTCCCACTTTACCTTGTGATGACTCCGACCCTAAACATATCATTTTGGTCTCTCCCACAGTCCGGCCTTTTCTGGCCCATTGTAATTTTAGCTGACAGCAAGAATGGTCGCACCATATCACACTACTGTAGCAACCATTGCCCCCCACACAACCATCCCCTCACCCCCCCTCCTCCTCTTCTGAAGTTAATCTCAGTTTCTGGAAATGCCCGTCTTTATTTCTAGAGGCCTAGTTCTCCCTCAGTCTTGTTGTCCTTGCTCTTACTGATACATGGGTATCACCAACCACATCTGCGGCCCTAATTACCTCTGGACTTGACTTTCATTACCCTGTACATTTATCAGGTACTCGACTAGTACCCCTCATCCTGAATCAATACCTGGCATCTCTTCGTTGGAATACTTCGTTTTTTTCCCAGTACTCTCATCCCACACATTGTATTACTTTTTACTGCCCACCAGGCCCCAGTTGTCACGTATTTGACGACAAAGACTGTCTCCTCAAGTCTATTCTTCCACTGTCACACCCACTTATTATATTGAGAGACTTCAATCTACACTACATTATTACCTTTTATTGAATCCTTCTGCCTGCATCCTCTACCATCTCCACTGACCTATCTCTACGCAGCATCCTGGACCTGATACTACTGGCCGGATGCAAATTCCACCATAACAGCAGCCCATCGTCACCCCACAAATCATCTCTTCCTTTCCCTTATGTTTTCCCTTCTGCCTCCCATAGCCCTTCCTCCTATTGCTCCTGCTTCCAAACACAGGCTCCCATTTAATTCCAAGCCCGTAATTATGTTCACACTGCCAGTATGTCTGCAGGTTAGAAATTTGTTACAGTTATAGAGCCCGCAATTGCATGCTCACAGCTCTAACACGCAAAACCATTAACCCATATGTAGCATTTTAGGGCATGATCATGATCAATTAAGCAAGCCCATAAGTTACAATTTAGACACAGCCAATAGTAAATGAGACTGTCATCATGACACCATGAAAAACACGTAGTTTAATTAAACTACAATCAATTTGTGTTTAGATGTACGATATGCGATCGGACTTGCAATCCAGAAATGTAGAAATCAATAAAAATCAATAAATCAACTGTTCTAGTCCATGCAGGTTCAATGATATATATTAATTCCATGATTCCCAGGATTGATATAACACTGAAATAAAGCGTTAAAAAATATTTTATTTTAGTTTCAATATTTTTTATTGTCAATTGCAAACATTGTAATAGTCATTTTCATGATCATTTGAAACTTAACAATTTGCTAATAAAGTTGACTAATTTTATATAATGTGGTTTTAAATTATTATTGAACTATTACAACATTTCAACCATGGAGGAGATGCAGAGATCCACAGCAGAGACTGGAGTATCTGTACAAAGGACGACAATAAGCCGCACGCTCCATAGAGTTGGGAGAGAGGCCAGAAGAAAGCCATTACTTAAATTACATTATGCAAGTCCTCAAACAATCCATGGTAATTCCAGGTTGAGAGGCAACAAAACACGAAAAATGCCAAGAGGGGTGAATACTTTGGCAAGGCACTGTATATATAATTTAAATATTTACTGTATATTCTCGAGTATAAGCCAAGGCACCTATTTTACCACAAAATACTGGGTAAAATGAGTGACTCCAGTATAAGCCGAGGGTGGGAAATGTGCTGCGCCCTGTGTCCCTCTTGTGCCCTCTGTGTCTCCCTCTTGTGTCCCCCTCTCTCTCCCGTGTCTCTTCTGCCCTCTCCCTTCCCTGTGTCTCTTCTCCCCTCTCGCTTCCCTGTGTCTCTTCCAACCTATCCCTTCCCTGTGTCTCTTCCCTCCTCAACCCCACTCCTAATCCTCCTTCCTCATCCTCAACCTCCCTCCTTATCCTCAACCCCCTCCTCAACCTCCCTCCTCATCCTCAACCCCCTCCTCAACCTCCCTCCTCATCCTCCGTCCTCATCCTCAACCCCCTCCTCATCCTCCCTTCTCATCCTCAAGCCCCTCCTCAACCTCCCTCCTCATCCTCAACCTCCCTTCTCATCCTCATCCTCAACCTCCCTCCTCATCCTCAACCCCCTCCTCAACCTCCCTCCTCAACCTCCCTCCTCAACCTCCCTCCTCAACCTCCCTCCTCATCCTCCCTCCTCATCCTCCCTCCTCAACTCCCTCCTCACCCCCCCCCCCCATCCTCAACCCCCCGGCACCTGGTATATGCTAATGGCGTGGCGCGCATGTGACGTCACATGCGTGCCGGGTCCAGAAGGAGCGGAGGCCGGAGCAGAAGCAGGTAAGTGAGGGGAGTGGGGGAGGTATTTAGGGGGGTTAGAATGAGGAAGGGGGTTTAGGTTCAAGAGGGTGGTTGAGGAGGGAGAATGAGGAGGGGGGTTTATAATGAGGAGGGGGGTTTATAATGAGGAGGGGGGTTTATAATGAGGAGGGGGTTTATAATGAGGAATGGGGTTGAGGATGAGGAGAGGGGAGGGAAAGAGACACGGGGGGATTAGTGAGACACAGGGGGGTAGAGAGACAAGGGGGTGAGAGTGACTCGAGTATAAGCCGAGGGGGCCCTTTTTAGCCTTAAAAAAAGGGCTGAAAAACTCAGCTTATACTTGAGTATATACAGTAATTAAAAAAAATTGAGAAAATTAAACTAATTAATTACTATGAGCAGTTGACACAATTAGCCCAACACAGGCATCTTTTTTTTTTTTTTTTTAGATTTTAGCATGAGAGAGGTTGATTTTCTATCAACCTTCCCACAATTTGCTTTTCCAGTTCCAGGGATTTTTGCCCAAGTCTCTACAAATACGAAGTATGTGTATTTTATCCTATGGGTAAGTTTGTCATTAATCATTATAACACTCAGTTTATTGATCACTTCTCTTAAATTAAGTATTGGGGTCTTCCATTTACGAGCAATGTGGCTTTTAGTGGAAATCATTATATATTGTAGCCGAATATATATATATATATTTTTTTTTATAGTAAAGGGGAATGGTTCCCTAGAAGGCAAAATCTATTGATGGGAAAATGGATTTTTGAAGAATATTAGATGCTAGTTCTAAGATTTTGGTCAAATTTGTTGGGCAATTGGGCATCCTCACCACATTGTAGTGTGTGTTTATTTGTTTAACCCACTTGCAAGTCCCCTCTAGGATTTTCTTTATACATTTGCCATTTATGGATTTAAAGGCAATTGCGGGCTTGTTGAATTGTTGTAATTAGCACTTAAAACATCAAAGGAGGAGACAGGACGGAGCTCAGAATTGCAATGTGAGCCGCTAAATGTATCCATTTAAATATCAGTAGCATTTATGGGCTCCATTACGAGCTCCAGTAATTGCGATTTGGACAATTAAGTGGGTGCTCCCTGAACCCCCATGACTTACTATCCCAACTTTCCAGCATCTCTGGATCTTCCAACCTTCCCACTTACCTGGCAGCACCTGCTCTCACATAAGCATTAATGGATTCCCTTGGTTTTCTTGCATCTCCTCATCCAAAGACAACTGCAAATGATGTTATTAGTGCTTTACAAATTATAGTGAAAATCACAAACATTCCTAGAAAAAAACCTGATGTAGTTTTATTAGAAATACATTTCACTTATAATTTGATGCAACAGAGTTGTCCCCGGGAAAAGTCGGGAGAGGCCCTACACAGTGTAAATGACCTCGGAGTGACGATCAATGTACGAGACACGGCGGCTGCGTTTTTTAAAAAATTTTTATTGAAAACTGTATGAAGCATCATAAAACTCTGTGTGATATAAGCTGTCCCAGACCTGAATGTGATGGGGTCTTAGAGACTATGGAACACCTATGGTACAATGGCAATTTAGTATTGGTGTCTGGGAAAAGATGACCTCTCTACTGAGAATCCCATACATAAGGTATTAACCATACTTTGTTGTTGTCATCTAGTTGTTCAGTCAGGTCTGACTCTCTGTGACCATATGGACCATAGCATACCAGGCACATCTTGCCTCTTGTTGTGCTTATCCATAGGGTTTTCATGGCAAAGATACTGGAGTGGGTGGCCAGTTACTTCTCCAGTCTGACTTTTCTGCTATGACCTGTTTATCTTGAGTGACCCTACATGGTATAGCTCACAGCTTCATTCAAGTACACAAGCCCCTTCACCACGACAAAGTAGCGATCCAGAACCATACAGCTATATAATTTATGGGTTATTCCCAAAAATCTGCAGTGTGCAGTCTCTTATACAAAGAAATGATATTGTTCTATTTCACGACCCTGTATGTTTGGCATTTTTATTTCAAACCGTCAGAGAACATATTGATTTGGGAGAGATACTTTTGATGTCTTTTGTTTTTAGATATTTTTTTAATATATAGGACTTTTTGCTCGCAGATTGAGGGCTAATGGGAAAAAGTGCTCAGAGCATACTAGTCGACATGCTAGTTTAACAATATATATATATATATATATATATATATATATATATATATATATATATATTCAGGGGTGTAGGAACTGAGGGGGATGGGGGGTGGGGGGAAGGGAAACCCCCCAGATCAATTGAATAGGGAAGAAAAAATAGCAAAATTAAGCTTAATCGTGCATTAACACATTTTGCCACTAGAGGGAGTGTGTCACTGTGGAGCAGTATGTCTATGGAACAGTATGTCTTTCCCAATAAAGCTTTGTCCCATAATATATATATATATATATATATATATATATATATATATATATCACATATATAGTTGTGAGCATGCGAGTTGTTGCTAACGCTTGCGGGCTCGAGTATCGAGCCCGCGGCTCGCACAGCAAGGGCCACGGCTCGTGCAGCGAGCCAAGGCCCTCGCAAAGCGAGGGGAGTGGGCGAGGGCCTCAGTTGCTGGCATGGAGCGCCAAAGGCTATGCCAGCAACTGCGACCCTCGCAAACTTCACGTCGCAACGCAAACAACACGACACACCAATTACGACACTCGCTAAATTTTACGAGCAACACAAACAACATACGACACACGTTCACGCACATTACGGCCTCGCAACGCTCGGACGCAACTTGCGAACATTACAAAATTCAAAACACAATACATACACACACCACATACATAAAAAGGTTACCTACAGGAAGAGGTAGCATCCAGGACCTCAAAAATGCAACTTACACCTTCATTTCACTCAAAATAAGAGTTTAGACACTAAAAAATTTGCTAAGCGAGAGGAAAAATGGCCGCCGAATAAAACGAAAACGAGGCTACACACGCAAACACCATACGAGACACGTTACCACACATTACGACCTCGGAAACATCGGACGCAGCACGCCGACATACAAACATTTAAAACACAATAAATACACACAACACACACATAAAAAGATTACCTACAGCAAGAGGAACCATCCAGCACCTCAAAAAACCAAGTTACACCTTCATTTAAATAAATAATAAATAAAACACTTTAGATACTAATAAGATCGCTAAGCGAGAGAAAAAATGGCTGACGAAAAAAACGAAAACGAGGCTACAGCACTCTCAACACGTAAAACACCACAACACACTCGCAAAACACCACACGAAACTCAAAAACACCACGAAGCACCTACGGATAATCCGCAAAGACGCATAACACAGATAACCCGCCATTTTACGCCAATGCGGAAGTACACCACTACGCTAACGGTTTGGTCTCGCGCACGCACAGTATTACACTGCACACATTCATCACGCTTACACAGCAGCTCCACACCACTAATGCTGCAGCAACATCAACACAGATTGCCAGCTCTTCATCACAATGCTTCAAAATAGGTAAAGTATATTCATTTATTAATGTTTTATATATTTCATTATTACACGCCAAACAGCATTAGCTAACTTACAATTTCATTGCCATCATTTTTTGAAGGGCAATTCGCTAGTATATATATAAAATTGTAATCATATGGGGGGGGGGGGGGGGGCAGAGCAGGGCCCGGTGCATTGCAGTAAATCCGCCCCTGCTTCCTGTCCTGGGAGTAGAGTTTATACCCCCCAGATTTTTTGGGGGCTCTTACTCTCATGTATATATTCATGTTAAAATTGTCTCCTTCCCAAGAGTTGCTTTTCTTGTTGCTATTATAGGGCATTTATCAAGCACTGGGGCATCTAATTGGTAGGACCCCCCAGGTAGGAGGATCTGTGGATCAAAGGGTTTGCTCCTTGCATGGATCCCTTCTGTGATCTTGGGCACTTGGATACTATTGATGACTCATATGATTATTTAACACTTGTGTATTCTGGCTTTGTTTGCCCCATCTCTGGCTCTTCATTGTCCTTTTTAACTTCAGTGTTGTTTCATAGTACAATAAAGTATTTCCATTTTCTTATATTTGTTTTATATTTTTGTGATAGCAGAGATACAGGAGTGGGTTGCCAGTTCCTTCTCCAGTAGACCGCTGTTTATCTGACCTCTCTGCTATGACCTGTCCATCTTGGGTGACCCTACATGGTATAGCTCACCCCTTCATTGAAGTACACATCAAGGTAGCCATCCAGAAGGGGATCTACTACTGCAGTTTTCTTCAAATCAACATGATTTTTATTTATGAACAAGTATATAATGTTGAATCAAAATATATTTATATCTTTCAAATCTCTAATACTCATAGCTAATTATTTGGTCCAGTCTTTCTTGGATTTATTTAGCTTTTTGTGCATTTAATGTTTTTATTTGACACATTTTGAGGCTTAAAATATTCTTGGTTGTTGTAATAAAAAAAATATCTACAATAATAATGGATGAACAGAAAAACTGCAAATAGCAATAGGACAAATAAACATAACAATGCTAGTCAGTACCAGTCAGGTAAACCCAAAATACCCAGAATATATATATATATATATATATATATATATATATATATATATATATATATATATATATATATATATATATATACATTATGATTGTGCTTGATTTATAAAGCACCAATATACAGTGAATACCCAGAATATATATATATATATATATATATATATATATATATATATATATATATATATATATATATATATATTCATTCATACATACACTGTATATTGGTGCTTTATAAATCAAACACAATAATAATATCTATATTATGAGGTCTGGGTGCCTTTTTTAGAACAGCCACTAGATGGCAGCACCATATTACAAATTAACTCTGAAGAACTACACAGATTTTTAATTTTTGAGGGTTCCTCAAGGGGGCATGGAAAGCACAGAAATGTTTTTGTAATAACTAGAATGCAGAGATAAAAATCAGGTGGCTCAGTGGTGGCTTTGGTTTTAACTTAAAGTGTGCAAAATAAATCTGCAATTGAATGTATGCCAATTTATTAGACTAATAAAACATGCATATCATTTTTAGGTTTGAATAAATGAATTTAAGGGCTTTTAAAATAGAAAATATAGGAATGTGTAAAAAAAAATACATTCAGCATTTTAATAAAAAAATATAATAATATTCAGTTACATATATTTTACATGTATTTTAATTTATATGAATCAACTAATTAAAACTTGTATCATTACATTATATTTCTCTTTTACGTCGATGCACTTTTCTTTCCTACAGTATGTTATCTATGTATAAAAATGTTCTGAGATAATTTCAAGTGCCCTGTTTAGATCACCTTATTTCAATTGAAATTAATTATATCAGAATTCTATAATTATATTCTACTTAAATTAGATTAGAATATGTTCATAATTTAATTACGCGTATTTAATCCTGCGCATTCGTCAGACAAATGGAAATATCCGTGTTGTGACGATATAATATTAATTAATATATTGAATATAGTTGAATAATAAAATCAATGTACAGTATAGGCATTTTTCTATAATGTATGTTTTTTCCTAAAACTTCAGTTTTCCTGAATAAATCTGCAGAATAACGGGAAATATTCGTTGCCTACATTTCGTTGCTCTGTGTCGTTTTCTTAGTCTATAAATTTATTTTGTTCTATACAAATTAAATTTATATATTAAAGAACTCGCCCCTAGACCTTAAATGCTGAGTGTGAGAATTGGCTTTTCTGAAATCTTTTTTTCAGATGGGGCAGCGGAATGTGATCCTATAAATATACAAAACTGTCATTTAATTTCCTTGTTCCCAGGACACATAAGCATCGGTTTATTTGTTTTCACACTTAAACAGCCTTAAAATAAATCAATGAAAAAAAGATGCATGCTTTATTTATCTATAATATTAATGTATTAAATGTTAGAATAGTATTGCCATAAAAAAAATGATATATATTTATTGGATGACACAGAATTTAGAATTATTTTTGCTTCAAATTTTTAATAAAAGAAAAATGAATTTGTAGGGCGTTTTTATATATTTTCGTTTAATTAATGGCATAATATATTAAAGTAAAAACTTTTAAATAAGAGGGCTGGGAACTGTCCCCGTCTGTTCGGGATTAGGTGTTACTTATATTTGCATCATCTGTTTGCTGCCTTCTTATCAGGTACTTGCTAAACCAACGCATTTAACAACAGCTTTCTAAATAAATTAATTAGCATTTAGCCAACTCGCTCTACTAATTAACTGAATCCGATTGCCTTTAATGAAGCCATTAGACACACAAGGAACTTCTCAGTTTATCCATTTCAAAAGATGTAATAATTGCTGTGTTTTAGCATCTCAATAAAGTGTGTTTTAAGGGGAAAATATAAATTGTAATAAACATTTATTAATAATATTAATTAAATGCTCAAGCTAGAATAATATGTTTAGTATTTAATATATTTACTACTTTTCAATTAAATATAGCATTACATTTTATGTACTTTTATTGATGTCGAGAACCTAATAAAACTACATACATTTATTTTATTAAAGTTAAGAACCCAGTAAAATCTAGTTTATAAATAAAACAATTTGGTCAAAATATTGTCGCCAAAAAACGGATTAATTGAAAAAAATAATAATTATATATACCAATAATTTAGAAGCAGTCCTACAGGTTTATGTAAATTGCGATTATATTTATCTTTTAAAGTACTAATATCAATAAATAATAGCTAACATTTTATATATTATTACACTTATTTGAACTTGTTTATAATTAATTAATATATCATTTTGTGCACGATTTTAATTAAAATGTAATATTTGAATTGTATATATTCAGTTGATTTATGAGGTAATGAGATTATTGTATATAATAAGAAAAATACAAGGGATAATTATACTAGAATATAATAATATATTTATATATATGTTTCATAACTGGTTGCATATAAGGGCAATGTGAATCCAGATTTAATGCCTGTGCTCCCTACATGTACCACACACCATATTTTGATAGGTAACAAAAAAAAGTTTTAGTGTAGTATGTTAGGGAAATAGTGCCTGCAGTGGATTGGCTGAGAGATCCTCTCACTGTCTTGTGATTGGCTGGAAGTTTAGAGAGGGGATGTGGTCAGTTTGCAGTAAAAGCTTTAGTTTGCTGGGAATAGTTTGTGAAGTTATCCATAGCCTGGAAGGAGGGCTGCAGAGAGGGAGCCTGTGACTGCAGACAAGCCCTGGTTCCTGGTCTGGCTGTTTGCTGTGTTTTGGGGTCTATCACTGTCTGGAGATGCTGATCTGCAGCTGAGGACCATCTAAGTTGTGGAGACCCTCTGTGTAGGTGGATCTGCTGTCTCCTGACCTCTAGGACTTTGGATCTACTGTCCCTGCACCCACATCTGAGCAGCAATGATGCAGGCAAGGTATTCAGTGGCCGACCCCAATGGTCTTGGGGTGGTCCCCTATTTGAGTGAGCAGAACTACTACAGAACAGCAGGGACTTATGGAAGCATGGCCACCCCAATGAGTGTGTACTCAGGCCATGAACAGTACACCCCAGGGATGGGCAGGTCTTATGGGCCCTACCACCATCACCAGCAAACAGCACCCAAAGACCTGGTGAAGCCCCCCTACAGTTACATCGCCCTGATTACCATGGCCATCCAGAACGCCCCTGATAAGAAGATCACTCTCAACGGGATCTATCAGTTTATTATGGACCGGTTCCCGTTTTATCGTGAGAACAAACAGGGCTGGCAGAACAGTATCAGGCACAACCTGTCCCTCAATGAGTGTTTTGTCAAGGTGCCAAGAGATGACAAGAAGCCTGGCAAGGGCAGCTACTGGACCTTGGACCCTGACTCCTATAACATGTTTGAGAATGGGAGCTTCCTAAGGAGGAGAAGGAGGTTCAAGAAGAAAGATGTCAGCAAAGACAAGGATGAGAGACACCTAAAGGAGCAGGGCAAGCTCCAGATAGACCTCCCCAAAGAAGCGTCCCATGAAAAGAAGATAGTCATCAAGAGTGAATCTCCAGAGCTTCCAGTCATCACAAAAATGGAGACAATGAGTCCTGATAGTGGCAGTGCCATGCAAGACAGCCCAAGAAGTATGGCATCCACCCCATCAGTGTCCACTGAAAGCTCCATTCCAGACCACCACCCGTCTAGTAATGGACTCTCAGGCTTTAGTGTGGAGAACATCATGACACTGAGGACTTCTCCTCATGGTGACCTGAGTCCAGTGCCAGCTGTGCCTTGCAGGGCAGGTATGGTGTCCTCATTGCCTCTTAACTATGCACAAAGCCAGTCTTCCATCTATAGCCAAGCCTGCACCCAATCCATGGACACTAGTGGGAGTTACCAGTGCAGTATGAGGGCTATGAGTCTATACACAGGTGACAGATCCAACCACATGTGTGTCCCAACCACACTAGACGAGCCCATCTCAGACCATCACAATGGGACAGGGTCACCAATAAACTCTATGAGCATTGGCTCAACCCAAGAGAGTGTCTTGGCCTCCAGTCACCACCAGCAGAGTAGCACAACTGGTCAGACACCCTCTTGGTACCTCAACCATGGGGCAGATCTTGGCCATCTCTCTGGCCACACATTTGGGAGCCAGCAACAGACATTCCCCAATGTCAGAGAAATGTTCAATTCCCACCGACTTGGAATTGAGAGCTCAGCCCTAAGTGATCACCAGGTGAGCGGTAACACCAGCTGTCAGATCCCCTATAGATCCACTCCCTCCCTATACCGCCACACGACCCCCTATACATACGACTGCACTAAATATTGATCATAGCCAGACTGCCCAATCCTGGGCAAAATCATTCAAATATACACACTTAAGACTGCCATGGAATATTTGGACACTTGAAATATCATCCGAAAAATATTGACATTGGTATAAAATATGAAGTTTTTTACAAGTAAATTCTACTTGAAAAAAGGGGGAATTAAACTTGCAAAGAAATGGCATTTTTTTTTTCTGCCAAAAATGTAGGATCTAAAAAAAAAACAACAGTAAGTTATGGACCAACTTTATTGTCTATCTGTGTAAGTTTATAGGAATATATTATTAAAATCTCTTTTTTCTGTAAAAACAGTCTCATATTCCAGATTTCTTTATTATAATTATTTAAAGTTGCGTTCACTGGATTCCTGTTTCTTGTTGCCAGACAATTTTAACTGTCAGATTTGAGTTAAAAAAAATAATGTACTTCATTCAGTTTCTTGTATAATTCTAAGTGATAGTATTCCTCAAGTTATGTTGCCTCTTTTTCTTATTTCAAAATAAGTATATAATTTATTTTCTATTGGTGGGATAAAACCGAATATATTTGTTTTACATCATTCTGACCATTCCTGAAAAAAATGTTTTTTTTTTTTGTTTTATTTGTTTTGTGTGTGTGTCGTTTTTTGTCTTTAAATATTGTATTTTACATTAAATAAATTGTTGTTTCATTGCTTAAATACTTCTACAGATTCGTGTTTTTTTGGTGGGGGTTTAATATTTTGCCTATCTTTAAATTTAAAATTTGTTGTAATTTTATAATGCCCAAAAATAGATTAGATACCATATTGTTATTTCTATAATTATAAATTAACAATTATATATATATATATATATATATATATATATATATATATATATATATATATATATATATATATATATACACACATAATTACACAAACGCAGACTCACTAATAAATCATTTAACGCAATTAGAATCTAAAATACAATATAATTATATATCCAATATTAATTACATTTCATTTTATTGTATATAATATGGTATTTCTAAAGGCAGTTTAATAGTGCATTTTTGTAATTTGCTATCATTTTAAACATTACCCTGAAAAGTATTGCAAGGATAATTTAAATTACAATAGATATTTTTCATTTTCTATACTAGAAACTAATATATGTATTTCCAGGTAGATTTCAAACATAAGTGTTTACACTTGAGAACTTCCACAGAAAAGCTAGTAAAAATTGAAGTGCTCTCCACAATTATTTGTTTTGTTAACAAACCAAAGTGAGGATTACAAGGAAATTTGTTGGCAAGTGGATTTTCCCTCTATCCTGTGACACAGCCACCCAGTCCCAATATACAGGACATATCTGCTGGATGGTGGTATTAATGTGACATCATCAAAATAATAATACAAAAATTTTAAAAAATTAATAAGATGCAACAATTTCTGTACGTTTCAGACCAGGCCAGACTCTCAGCCTCTGCATCCGCTCTAACAAAACTGGCTGTGTTTTTGTGAATTTGACACAATTTCTGGTTTAATTTATTTATTTATTGAAATTAAATTAATTTTTGACATTCCTTGTGAGAATCACTAATTCATTTCATTTATATTTGAATTTTTTTTTCTGCTAGGCCTTATTAAATAAAACATGTTTAATATATCAAATTCTTGATTTTTAACTATTTAACTTAATTTTCAACATAGAAACAGATTAGGACAAGTTGGAATAATTTACAAATGGAGTTATTATTGCTATTATTATTATTATTACTAAACCAAATTCAAAACAAATCAGCACACTTATGTGTCTTTTCCATGGAAAAATGTAATTTTTCATTTTGCAATGAAATAGTAATTTAGCCAAAACAAGTTCAGACTATAATTTGTAATCTACTTTTATGCATACATATACAAATATACGTAAATACATTATTATTATTATTATTATTATCATCCTTTGTTTGTAATTATTATTGACAGACAGGTATTTTCAACTGCGGAGGAACAAATCTAACTATCTAATGTACACACATCTATGTGTGTGTGTGTATATATATATATATATTTAATTTTATATATATATATATATATATATATATATATATATATACACACATATATATATATTTAAATATATAAATATATATATATATATATATATATATATATACACGCACACACATATATAATATATATATTATATATATGCACACATATATATATATATATTTAAATATATATATATTTAAATATATATATATATATATACACATATATAATATATATATATATATATATATATATATATATATATATATATATACACATATATAATATATATATATATATATATATATATATATATATATATATAATATAGAAATAAAATAATTGTGTATATACTATATATGTGGATACCTGTCTATAATTATCTTAGCTATTCTATCCACCTAACAGTCTATTTGCCTACATATCAATAATGTGCATTTTCTAAATAGTTATGCTGATGTATATGTCTGTATCACCTTTTTCATTATTTTTATCAATATAGTGTACATATATACAATCTATCTATCTATCTATCTATCTGTCTATCTTTATATGTAGTGTCCTTCCAGCACACATGGGAGGGATGCATAAATCTTAAAAAAATATATTTTAATTTAAACCATAAAGGACAAGTTGAATGTTTACAGAAATGAATATTTGGTGTAGCCTGTAACAGAAGACAATGATTTTTTTGTCAGTATGAGGTCATTCCACCTGTCTGTGTGTATGGATTCAATATAAGGCTCCTGGTAACCTGGGAGTACAGAGTCTTGTGTGTCTGGGTGTGGGGGGGACACTACTTACTGGAGCCTGGCTCTGGTTACATTACCTCTGATACAGATAAGTCTATTTAAATGGAATTCTCCACAAAAGTCTCAACTTTCTGTTATTGCTTTTCACACTTAGATTTCATTTATTGTTCACTAGAACTTGGGTATATATTATAATTTGTGTTAATTGTGGTGATTTATGGTTATTTAAAATATTATTTTTGACTACACATTCTAATGTTTTATTTAATATATATATTATTTATTAGAGAATCTACTATTAACCTTTTCATAACCCAACATATTAGTAACAAACACTACTTATGGCTTAAAATGTATTTATACTGTAAATTACAGTTTTAATATATTTTTTAATTGTGATATTTATTTATTATAATTAATAAAACTATCAACTAAAATAAAAATGACCATTTGATAGAACCAGTGTCTGGTTTCTATATTTCTTATGTGGAATAGACAAGTTGCACATGGTTTGGAAGATTACATTGGAATTCACAAATTGTACCTGCTATCTATAAAACTATTTATTTGTATGAAGTTGGGTAGATAATGTTTTATATGAAAATAATTAAATGTCTCAGGTCAAAAATTAAATATCTCAGGTTTTATTCAATTAATAATTACGTTGTTTAACTATCTATCTAATTAATTTACATTGTTTTAATATTTATTATAATATATTTTATAATGTAATTCTGAATGATTGAATATTTTTGCATTATGGTGTTCTGTTACCTCAGCTCTACCTCCTAAATTTTCCAGTTTTCTCTATTAAGTTTTGTATTTAATAGAACAGGCCCCAAAATCATTAGATTGGATAATAAATAAAGGAGCCAACTGCCAGCTCATTATATTACAGGTACAGTAATTATAGTAATTATGTATATATATATATGTGTATATATATATATGTATATATATATATGTATATATATATATATATATTTTTTTTTTTTTATATATATATATATATATTTATATATATATATATATATATATATATATATATATATATATATATATATATACACCTATCAAGCTGGATGGGATGATGTACGGATGTAATGCCTTTTACATATGAATATTTATATATATATATGTTTTCCTGTGTTACATTAAGTGTTTTATATTATGAGAAACCTAGAAATGTCTCACATTCACATACAGGTAGAGACCGGGAGTATTTGTACCTGGTCAGTTATAAGAGAGAGAAAGAGTATAGGTGCTAATAAATAATAATACATATATTAATAATAGTATATGATATTTATAATATATTATTAGATACTAATACTTTTAATCTATCTATCTGTCTGTCTGTCTGTCTATCTATCTATATGTCTGTCTGTCCATATGAAGACTGAGGCAGCCTAACAGCCTTATTAAATTGCGAATCGGCCAATTGAATAGGGCTCTATATAAGCACATAGCACATTTTTTTTACAGAAGTTTTTAATTAGTGATCTTCTATCCAAAAGCAAGGTCTTCACTAACTAAAATCTTCTGTAAAAACAATATGCTCTGTGCTTATATAGAGCCCTATTCAATTGGCCGAATCGCAATTTAATAAGGCTGTAAGTGTCCAGTAATCTAAATGAAGAATCAGAGTGCTGTAGTATTTAGTAACACCGATTTATTGCACAAACATCTGAATGGCAATCTTTGGAGAGTTGCACCTTTCTCAAGACAGTAGCAATGCTCATGTATTTATTTATGTATTTATAAATTATATATATATTAGCACTTGTTTTCCCCAATGTAATTAATCAGTTATTTGCCATAGAGAACTTGTTGGCTTTCTGTGCTTTTGGGGCATCTATATTATTTGAATGAAATGTCCCCAATTTCATGATCTTACTGGCTAATAAGTAACCCTTTAGCAGCCAGGTAATAACAACTTACTGGCACTGCTGTTACATGATGTATTATGCCTGAGCTTTATTGATAAAGGTTATTCATTTAAATGATCATTTCAGAGATCGTGTAATACACTGAGATACAATGAGAAGTTGTGCAAGGTCCCAATCAGATATGGCATTATTCTATTATTTTTGTCTAAGAATTTACTACAGAAGCTACTTAAGTGATTATAATTTACATATAGTGATAAGTCTACTACAGTTTTCAGTATGAAAGCAGAAAAGTTACCTTTTTTGCCTTCTGCTGTAAATATATATTATATAGATAACACTTATTGTATTTTATGGTAATAATTTCTGCTAAATCGATTATATATATATATATATATATATATATATATATATATATATATATACATGTGCGTATATATATATATATATATAAATATATATATATACATATATATATATATATATTTTTTTTAAATGTTTTTGTGTTAAAATATATATATATATATATATATATATATATCTCAATGTATATATATATATATATATATATATATATATATATATATATATATTGAAACTATTATACATACTATACATAGAATATTTACAGATGACATGAAGGTTATTTAGCACAAAGGCATATTTATGAATATAAATACATATAAAGATATATGTATATATTTTAGCATTTTGGAAGAGTAATACATTTGCCAGTTTTGTGGTCGCTGGTCAGAGAAACAATCACTAATGATGTTAGTAAATGGTATACCTACTAATTTAACATGGATGTGATAATTATTTAATTAATACTTGTTAATCTGTGTCTTGGGTTTCAGATACAAAGGTCCTCATTCAATTGCAATTTGGCCAATTGAATAGGGCTCTAAATAAGCACATAACATATATTTTTTTAAATAATTTTTAGTTAGTAAAGATCTATCCAAAAGCAAGGTTTTCACTAACTAAAAACTTATTTGAAAAATATGTTATGTACTTATTTAGAGCCCTATTCAATTGGCCAAATCGCAATTGAATGAGGGCCAAACAGTGCAAAGCCCCAGTAACTATAAATTGGGAAATTCCAATAAAAACACAAGTTTATTTTTTTGATTATTGTGCTCAAGTTAGTTTCTCAAGTACCAAAACTTGATTTTGGGCTGGGATCACTAAACTTCCCAGTGGCCATTATGGGCTATAAGGAGCAGAAACAGGCCATGCAGGCTACAACAGTAGGGGGCTTTATTCATTAGCATCTGCAGGGGCCACTTGGAGCTGCTTTACCAGCCTTCCCCATAGAGACTTATCAGCACAGGCTTCCACAATGAGCTTCTCAGCCTCTGGGAGGTTTAGTGAATATAGGGATGCCAGCTCAATCTATTCCAAACCTTTGAGTGAAAATCTTTAAGGGCAATTGCAAGCACATTTTTTTCATGTTAAATCTATTTTTAATTCACCGTACAAAATAAAGCAATGATTTATCTGAAAAATATGTGAAATTATGAATCATATATTAATATAAAAAACTCAGATTGACTTATTAATGGCCACTTTTGTACCCCATCTCTGGTTATCCTGAGAAAATAACATAAATTCAAAATTATGTACCTTAGATTCTAAGCTTGTGTTATAATTGTTTTTTGCCTTGTACTTTACCTCTATATAGCATTACAGAATACATGGGAGCATTACAAAGAAATGGTAATATTACAGGGAAAGGGATACAGCACTGGTCATTAATGTGGTAAACTGGTTTTAAATGACGTTTTCTGGCTAAAACCTTTCTTTGCTGCTGTATTTTTTATGTTATTTAAAAATGAACAAAAAATAGATTTTACTTAACAATTGCTTATACTGGCCCCTTATGTGCCACAGTGGCTGCAATGGGTATTAGTTGTGTAAAGGGTGTTCCTATGGCCCCAAATTGCTCCTGCAGCCCAGCTCTTATTATATAGCTTAGTATATCTACCCCTTTGGGATCAGGGTTGGCTGGAGACGTGTTGTCCATAACACTCTGTACAGAATCTGCCTTCATCTCACCTTGAACCTGATGTCCTCATAATGACAGCAAATATCAATTCCCATCATTATAAGTCATTTTATATCTGTGAATTTGTCACATATTATAATATAAATCCCCTTCAGGAATGCTTCCTTGTCCTGGTGAAGGGGCTTTTGTACCTCAATGAAGCTGTGAGCTATTCCATGTAGGGTCACCCAAGAAGGGCAGGTCATGGCAGAGAGGTCAGACAAATTGCTGTCCACTAGAGAAGGAACAGGCAACATACTGCAGTATCTTTGCCAAGTAAACCATATGGATAAGCACAAAAAGTGTCTGGTGGGCTGCATCCATATGGTCGCAGAGAGTCAGACACGACTGAAGGACTGGACAACAATAACGTAATACAAATGATATGTAACTGCATAGTAATTAACCCACCACACACCCCATAAGTTATACTGTTTGCTACCTGTTATAAGTGACACAGTGGGATCATATGTATTTATACTGTATAATATATTATATGCATACACAATTATCACTCCCCTTCACCACTATTCCAGGGGTAGCTCTGCAATGGTAAAATAAGAAAGTATATGGAGGGTCTTTGTTGATGCTTAGTAAATTACTCCCATAATTTTGCAAGGCACTCTTACCTTATCATGGGCCCTCACTGTTAAAGGGACATGGAACACATTATTTTATTCATTAACTTAAAGGAGAAGCTTTAAACCTCACCAAAGTTGTGTTTTGCATGAAAAAAAGTAAAACCTATTTACATTTCATTGAAACTAACAGAAAATGCACAGAGCAAGCCTACATCTGGAGATCTCATTGACTCATGCATCTATATCACTGCTCATTGGCTGACAGGGACAAGCCCCCAGATTAGGAAAACATTTGCATTATTTTTTTTCCTGCTTGAAATTTGCATTTGAAAAAAAAATAAACACACCGTGGCACATTATCAAATACCCGATTTTAGATGTAACAAACAAAAAGTGCTTTCGATGTCCTTAAGTGAATCTAGCCTTGGATTCACTAAGATTCACAAGGGCTGGGAAGGGCTTTATTGAAGGCTGTAATTGCTATTTTCTATGGGGAAGTTGCAGCCCTCACATCATTTCGCAGTCTGTGCAAAGTTTAGTGAATCTTCTCCCTTGTGCATTGCACAAATGTACCCAAACATGTGGCAAGTGCAATTCTTTAGTAATGATATTGGGCCAGATTCACTAAAATGCTTAGAGCCTGCATGGGCTTCTGTATACGAGTACTTCCAAATGCAATAAGAAATCCATGTCAATTTTGGTGGGGGGAAATAAGCATTTTATTACCATTAATCTTTTGGAATATTTTAACCCTTTCACTGGTAGAGGGCCTTCCAATGCATTACTGGCACCCCCATCTGGGAAAGGTTAATATAAAACATGCGCCTTGATACAACCCAAACTTCCAGATTCCTTGAGATTCTCAGAAGCCGCTCTATGGCTCTTGGAGGCTGCCATGTTTTGCCTTCTCTACAGGTGACTTGTCTCTGTGAATATTAGTACACCTGGACCAATATTTTTAAAATGTGAATCCAAATGCTCCTCTGTTGTACCTAACATATAGTAAGGATTATTATTTTAGTGTGTGGACATATTTAGTTGATTTATAAGGAATTGCTGCTTTATTTAGACAATAAAATAACCTATGTAACCCCATCTCCACACATTGTCCCCTGCACCCATCCTCTCCCTCCTGCACCCCAACCCCTCCCTCTCTCTCTCTCTCTCTCTCTCCTCACCTCATCCCCTCTCTCCCCAGCACCCATCCTCTCTCTCTCTCTCTCTCTCTCTCTCTCTCTCTTCCCTGCACCCATTCTCTCTCTCTGTCCCCTGCACCCATCCTCTCTCTCCTGCACCCAAACCCCTCCCTCTGTCTCCTCACCTCATCCTCTCTTTTTCCCCTGCACCCATCCCCTCTCTCTCTCTCTCTCACCTGCACCCATCCTCTCTCTCTCTCCCCTGCACCCATCCCCTCTCTCTCTCTCTCCCCTGCACCCACCCTCTCTCTCTCTCTCTCTCTCTCTCTCTCTCTCTCTCTCTCTCTCTCTCTCTCTCTCTCTCTCTCTCTCCTGCACCCATCCCCTCTCTCTCCCCTGCACCCATCCTCTCTCTCTCTCTCTCTCTCTCTCTCTCTCTCTCTCTCTCTCTCTCTCTCTCCCCTGCACCCTTCCCCTCTCTCTCTCTCCCCTGCACCCATCCCCTCTCTCTCTCCCCTGCACCCATCCTCTCTCTCTCTCTCTCTCTCTCTCTCTCCCCTGCACCCATCAGTGAAGATCTATAGTGAAGTTAACTGTAACATGAGAACTCAGAGGCAGAGGATCTACTGGAAATGGCCTTAATTGGGTGAGTTTACAGCTTATTGTTTTCCTTTAGTATACTGATCCTTTTATGAAGTCCATGGTGGATGGATGAGTCCTTTACATTTTATCAGAAAAAGCTTTTTGAATGTGGTCATGTCCTGTATATTTGATTGGCCGGCCGGGTTGGTTAGATCTACCTTCCTTGGGGGTCAAAAGTATATATTGTCGCAATTGAGTCATTTTTGTAATGCAATTCAAAGGATCACTAATACGTGCCAAAATGAGAACCTCTCGTTAATTTGTAATATTTTAACATTTTATATAATTTGTACACACAGAAGGAAAGAGGTTTGAGACTGAGGATAATACATTTATTTGTAAGGAAGAATTGCCTAAAGACAGTTGTTTGTTTTGTTAATTTTAAGTATAAACAAACTTTAAAGAGCTGAAAGAATAAAAAATGTTTTATGAATAAGGATATTAACACTTTGTGTGCTAATGTTGCTATATATAATGCGGTGTGCTTTATATGCATTACAAAGATACAGATGTTACAATTAAGTAATCAAATAAATAAAATAAATATTAAAAAGAAACTAATGTGCCATTCTGTGTTACTGTGTATGTGTGTATGTATACCACACATTGGGGCAGAGTCACTAAGCTATGCCAGGGGCAAAGGCAATGTCTTCCATTGGAAATAGAGAACAGAAAAGCATTGCAAAGCACGTCAGAGTTTGTGTGTCATACATGATGTCCTAGTATGTGTGTCATACATGATGTCCACATGTAGTATTGCAGAGCACTGAACATTAACCGCATGGCCAGTGGCGTGTTTCTTCCTGGGCCCATGAGGCCTAAGCCTAGGGCAGCAGACTTTCAGTAGTGATATTTCTGCTTGTAAACTAATTGCCATATTCTGCATAATAAGACAAACACACATAACACCTTAGGACTGATACATCTGAGGGAAAAGAATAGTAACCTTGGTATCCCCTTCTTGATCGCTGCCTTGTCGTGGTGAAGGGGCTTGTGTACCTCAATGAAGCTGTGAGCTATACCTTGTAGGGTCTCCCAAGATGGGCAGGTTGATAACAGTGAGGTCAGACAAATTGTGTTAATGGGAGAAGGAACTGGCAACCCGCTCCTGCATATTTGCCAAGAAAACCTCAGGGATAAGCACAAACAGATACATATTGATAGAAGTGCTTTGTGTGCTGTGGTCCATAGGGTAACGGAGAGTCAGATAATTAAACAATTGAACAACAATAACAACAACATTCTTGGTATGGGGGCTCCCAGGAGGAGCCTAGGGCCATGGCCCCATTAAGCAAACTAGGTAGGGGCGCTTCCCTGTGAGGGGCGCCACTTCTTTCCTGGCTCAAAAAAATGAAATGCTGCAGTTCATAGACTGGCTACTAGGGGGTAACCACTTAGATCAAGACAGTTACAACAGGAAAGGGAACATACACATACAGAAAAGGTAAAAGTGGGTCAGAGCATACTTTGCATACTCACTCGCAGGGGCTCCTCCACTTCACTGCCTATGGGCTCTAAAAAGGTAAATACGGCCCTGTCTAGGGCATTATAAAACTTAATTACACCCCTGTCCATGGGAGATATATTGGACATTAACTACACTGAGGATGTGTAGGATACAGGACATTAACCCCACAGGACACAGGGCATTAATCCCACAGGAGATATGCAGGACACAGGGACATGTCGCTGCTGGACAATAACCCACAGATGTCACACAGGACAAAGAGGTAAATCACAGGCCTCTAATATTATCAAGATACATCACAGGTAAATGTTTATGGGGCAAGAGGGCTGCACCTGGTTGTGGTAACTGGGTATGGGCAGACAGAGGGTTAGTAGAGAATATGGGGAGAGGGTTAGGGGTGAATGGGAATGTAGAGATAGAAGACTGCAGGAGAGAGAGGGGATGGATGTGAGGAGGGTTAGGGAGGTCTTATCTCCATGATAAACTACAAGAACCATATTTGGGCAGATGTAAAAGTACACTTTAGTGGTAGAACATGGTAGGGCGCTTTAAGAGAATAATGCATCTAGCATAATGAACATATAAGCCCAATTAATCTAAGTTATTATTATTATTATTATTGTTCTCATTTTGCTCTTCTCACCTCTGGGGGGCTGCCATGCTGTCCACTCTCTCACTCATTCCTTCCCTCATAGCGGTAGGTGTGTGGACAGGAAGCTGTGAATCTCCATGTTGCATCTTCTAATGCAAACACCAGAGGCCAGTGGATTCCTTTTGAACACACAGTCATGCTGTGCAGCATCTAGTTCAGGAGGAAGCACAACATGACTGTGTGGTCCAATTATAAGAAACTGTATGCATTAGAAGATGCAATGTGGAGATTCACAGCTTGCTGCTTACATTATGTAATAAATGGGAGGAGGGAAAAAGGCCAACAACGCTGGACATTAAAGGACGACTGTACAGGAAAAACAAAATATATTTGAAAACTTTGAGTGTGAATAAGAATGTAATTAAGCAGGAAAACAAAATTAATTAAGCTATTTTTTTATTAAAATAAAATAATAAATGTTGATGTGCCTATAGCAGAGCTGGGCAAGTTTGGTCCTGGAGAGTCCTCCCAGGCCAGTATTTGAGGATATCACTGCTGTGTACAGGTGAGTGAATCACTTCTTCAGTCATCCTGACTGACTCACCTCAAATACAGGACTTGCCACCCCTGGGGTATAGGACCTTGGAGGAATCTATAGTGTAAGGTGTGTGTGTGTGTGTGTGTGTGTGTGAAAGGGGCGTTTCTGGAGAACTATAGTTGCAACTATTAATGCAAAGTGTCTGCTTCTGGTCCAGTGAGGGGAAGGGGTGTGGTGTCAATTGTTGATAGTATCCAATTATCAAACAAAGGCTCTGAAAATCTGCCTGCATCCTCCTCCCCCAATTTTTCCTCCACTGATAACTACAAACACTCACCCACACCATCCAGCTCTCAGGAAGTGATGTAACAAGCACAAAATGGATTCCTGTACTCATAAACGGCATATTCTAAAATACAGATCTTCCTTAAAATGCTTTTGTGCCCATGACTTACACAGCTGCTGATATTACATACTTGAGAAATAAGAGGTTTTTCTTTTCTTGAACTACAGTGGTCCTTTAACCCTTAGTAAAATAATCAGGACATAAGAGCTGGATCCTGTTTAAGACATCTGACAGTAGGTGCAAATTTAATTAACCCTTTCCTTGAAAGTACCAAATGATCCACATGAAAATCCTTGGTGATCCGATCCTGGCTTCCCAGGGGACGCAGCTCATACTGACCGTGGCAGCAGGGGTGTGGTCTCAGTCCAGTCTGGTGTGACATAAGCAAGAGTCTCCTCTCTGATTGGCTGCTAGATGACACAAAATGATGAAATGAGCACCATCCTCACAAGATCATCCAAGACAGGAAATTCAGCATCAAATACAGCTGTGTATGTGCATGAAACCGGACCACCAACAGCCAGTGACCCAATCTAAGGCACTATGTGTCAGACCTGGCAGCGGTACAGTTCACCCCAATATTTTATTTGCATTCGTATATTTAATGACCTTGTGGGGAAACGTAAATTATTTCTTATAGCACTAAAAACATACATACTATTTTATTTATTTGAAAAACATGAATTTAGTATTTTTAACACTAGTTCTGCTTATGCCCATAATTGTATTTTAATTGTAGGAATTAGATTGTGCTGGTATAATTAATTCTGTAATAACAAATGATGAAAAAGTGGATATAATTAAAGTGAAACAGTAATTACATATAATAGTACTAGACTCACTAAGGTGAAAGGTGCAGGAGACGTTACAGCTTTAGGGAGAATTTACAAAAAAAATCACAGGCGTGTACAAAGCCCACGGTCAGGTTCTTGTGCAATTTACTAAAGACTTTTTCACTAGCCTCACCCAGGGCTGTATCTACCTTTTTGGAGCCCCTAGGCAGTGAAGTGGAGGAGCCCCTCCAAGTGAGTACGCAAGGTATACACAGACCATTTGCCTTTTCTGTACGTGTAAGTTCCCTTTCCTGTTGTAACTGTCTTGTTTTAGGTGGTTAACCCCTAGTAGCCAGTCTCGGAACTGCAACATTTCATATTTTTGAGCCAGGAACCATTTTTTTCAAAATGGCACCCCTCACAGGGAAGTGCCCCTTGGCGGCTGCCTAGTTTGCCTAATGGGTAATCCGGCCATGGCCACACCCATGTCATAGTGAGTTATTGTGAATGGAGGGTGTTATGGGTGCCATGCACAAGTAAAATCCAAGTTTGTCAAGGTTACTTAAGACAAATTTTGATTTAACTACCTGCAATGATGAATTTTAGCTCCATGATAGCAGTATATTTCTATATTAGTTTCATATTACCAACATTCAGCGATTAACACAGAACGTACACAGCTATTTAAGTGGAAAATTCTGACTTGATAAAGAGAGGTACAAAGCTCAGAAGCTTGTCAATTCAACAAATTAATAAAATTAAATGAATATATATAAATATATATGACAAAGCCTGTCTAAAATTAATGTTTTAAATGGCGAGTTGCAATAATGTGAGATGTTAGATCGCAAACAAACACGTGTCTTCTTAGTAAATTCCCACCTTTCCCACCAGGGTTATGGAGTATTAGCCCTATTAAATTCAGGCTACGCGTTAAAACGTAGACCGTAATGTAGCCCGCAAGACTTATGGCCATTAAACTACGGTCTACACTTATTGATCGTCCAAACCCAACATTCTACGAACAAGCTATGATTTGCGTCTCAAGCCTGTAGCTCGCAGCCCCTTCTAATTTAATAGCCCGTAGCACAGAGGATTTTCAAGCCCGCAGCCGTTGCAGATATCACGTTGCAGATTCAATTTAATTGGGCTATATGTTTACCAAGGGCTGAAGACCCACAAACTTCAATTCTTAAAAGATTCCTGCATTGGAAAAGTTTGTGAAAAGTTCACCTTAGCCTTCCCCAGGTGATCACCTTGGTGAACACGGCCAAAAGAACGTGATTTGACAATAGGGGAGATTCACCAAACATCACAGGGGCTGTGAGTCTACCCCCATAATAAAATATGTATACATCCTGAGAACAGCTGTAGATTTCCACACAAAACCCACACATCTAATTTACATACATTGTTTATTTAACCCCTTGTGTGCCAGTGAGGCCCAACAGCAGCAGGTGAACAATGACACACATAATTACATTTTAACATATATATGTACAGTATATACATTTTACTGTCAAGTCACCTTTAATGGAATTTTATACCTTGATTATAAAAAAATGTTACATGAGTAAGAAGAAAAAAAGTTGAACGTTTATACAAAAAACATCACAAATGGATAATGTAATCACTGCCCAGCTGTGTGCACTTGTAAAGTTGTTATAATCCCCCTCCTTGATATAAACAGGAAAGTACATATTATAAAGCAACAGGCCTGTATTCACAAATAATAAACCTCTGTCTCTCCCTGAGCCAAAAACCCATTTTATAGCTCAGTCTTTCCCAAAAAAAGAGAGCAAATACCCTACGATGTAAGGGGTTAAAAATATATGTTAAGGTGTCTTTTGTTGCTTTGTTGCCTGAGATCCCCCTAATCATAACCATTCTTGTACATAGCATTTGAACTTGGCATTGGGGGGTATTTACTAAGCTTCACATTCGGGTACAAACTGGCTCTCTGCTGCTGTTTTCTAAAAGGTATTTTGGTATATGGTATTTTAAATAGCTAAACTTGACAATGGTCCTTAAATTATCATACTTGATAAAGAGAGGTTAAACCTCTTGAAAGTTTGTCACTAGTACAAAAATGATCATAATATACTGCAATACTCATTGTGTGTATATATATATATATATATATATATATATATATATATATATATATATATATATAATTATATATATAGTAAATAAATAGTACATCTGTGTTCACATTTGAATGTCTAATACAGGTTAAAAAACCTGCTTCCAGCTCAAAATTCAGAGAAAAACAGCTATTACACTGCATTCTGGGAAGTTGAGCTGGGACATGCAAATGTGCCCACAAATGCTGCACTCTTCAATCCATAGCCATTATCAAACATGGCTTCCTTTAAGATTAATCCTGTTGTATTACACAGCTTTAATGCAAAGCCAAGGTTGGATTTTACACAAGCTGAGAATCCTATCTAGGTACAGCTGTTTCAAGCTTACTGGCTATCATAAGCATGGAGCGGGATCTCAGCCTGTGTTGTGGACCTTATGAGTAGGTAGTTCACCACAACAATCATTTAATATATGGTGGGCAAAAGAGAGATAGAAGCCTCCACCGTACAGTAGTACAGTAAATAAATAGTACATCTGTGTTCACATTTGAATGTTTAAAGCAAGTTAAAAAACCTGTTTCCACCTAAGAATTCTGAGAAATACCGTAAAGGAAGCCATGTTTAAAATGGTTATGGATAGAAGAATGAATGAAGCATTTGTGGGCACATTTGCATGTCCCTGCTCAGCTTCCCAGAATGCAGTGTAATAACTGTATTTCTCGGAATTCTGAGCTGGAAACAAGTTTTTTTAACTCGTTTTAGACATTCAAATGTGAACACAGATGTACTATTTATTTACTGTAAGGTGGAGGCTTCTATCGCTCTTTTGCCCACCTTTTATTAAATATTTGTGGTCGAGTCCCTCTCCCAACGATCGAGTACGTTGAACCATTGCCCTCCAGCCATGGGAATGACCCCACAGACATTTGGGAGAGAGTTCCCCCACAACCCCGGGGAAACAACCTGGACATAAGCTTTGTGGTTGGGTCCCTCTCCTCGTGTAGCTGAGGAATGGCTGGTTTGGTCTGTATGGAAATCGGAAACGAGGTAAGCCTATGAAGGCTACTTTGGTTCATATGGAAAGCGTGAAAGCCGGAGGAAGGTTGAAGGTTTGCAGGTTTGGGCCAAAATCTGCAAAAGGAGGCTTACAAAAGCCTAAAAGCGTAGCCTTGGACACGGACAAGG